>OY751316.1:13965213-15165213 GCA_963564615.1 Rhorus exstirpatorius | reverse complement strand
ATTAAATTCTAGTATGAAATATTATTGTGAATTTCGATTTATTTGTTTTCATCGATGTAAGTTTGAATTAAGAATCGAATGCTGTAGATGCTCGTCGGCTGTAAGCACTATGAAAAATCAGAAAAGCTTATCGATGACGTTCATTGCAGGCATGAAACTTTTCAAAGCTCTGACTGTGAGTCCTTCAAAGCACGAATCACAGATATCGAGTTGGTATTTGGTGGGTACCAGTTTCTAGATCTGATTTATTGAGTTTGAATTTAAAATCAGGTTCTTCCCCCGATCGATGAAAAAAGGTCTTCGTGAAACGTTCACAGGGATCTGTAAGAACGTTACGAGAGACCGAAACAAAGAGAGGGATGAGGAAATTCGAGCTTGTCTCCGTTTCTGAAAAAAAAAGAACCCCCCCAAGCTGTTTTCTAACCGTGATCTCTCAAACGTTTCGTGTGCTTCCTGTGTTTACTTCTTTGCCATTGCAAACCCCACAGGATTTTCTTGTTTATCTCGAGTGCTCACACGAGAATCGCCCACATCAGCGATGCCAGTGGCAGCCTGCTGACAACTCTCATCAGGCAATTCACATATAAATATATTCTGTTACTGGCTGAGGGTCTCGATGCTTTACTGGCATTTTTTTTATGACTGGGATGCGTATGGCACGCCTGCAAGTTTTCAGATAGCAGCGAGCACCCGGTCATCATCCGTCGTGGCTGAGACGATCTTCTCGGTATTCGGGTATACATATACCAGGCTCATTTTTTCAGCATAAAACAAATAGTCGCAAGGTCTCGTGTCTTTCAGGGCAAGGTGGTCAATTCTTGTGCTTACTTAATCTTTTGTTTTTCCATTTTAAAAAAAAGCACGTAAAGGGTTTATTTTCTTAGTTTTCTTCAACTTTAATGCTTTCAGTACGAACTTTCTTCTTTGATGTGTAATGTAACGATTTTTCAAAAGTTTCAAGATTTGGATCTTGGATTCTTAAGCATCTCGAGTGACATTACTTATAACTATTAGATAAATATTTTGAATACTTTTTGTTTTTTTAATTGAAAACGGTGGTCATCTCTTCTGTGATTGTGATACACTCACTTCCTTTCTTCTTCTTTGGCCTGTGTGTTAGGGACCCGTCTTGAAACAACGACGCATGATTGTTGATTTTTGCGTAAGGCGACACCCCGATTCGTAGCATGCGAGGACGTTAAACCACCATCGCTTCTTAAAATATAACCAAAGTGTACGATTACAAATTTCTTTCGAAGCCCGAGCAGAGAGAGAGATAGAGAAAGAAAGAGGAATGAAGGGTGAGTGATTTTGAATTTTTTTTTTTTTTCTTTTAAACTGGCTGACAAGTATAGAGCCGTGGGTACGGATGTGAGTGTCGTAAGCTCTGTGGTTGTGATGAGGGTTTAGAAAGGCCTAAAGTAAATAAGTACCAAGTATAGAAACCGCGAAGTGTTACTGGTATTATATCTTTTAGGGCTTATAGCTATACTCACGTAAAAACACGAATTGAAACGACCGTGCGGGTTTAAAAAAAAAAAGTATTTATTTGATGTTATATTTGATTTAAATAAATTGATCATGGGAAAAATATTTTAAAAATCAAGGATAACATTTGCCACAATTCTTTTAGGCTCAATCATTTACACGCTGCATGATGTACTCGCCCTATAGCGATGATTCGCGAACTCTAGAGCACATATGTCCTACAACACGAAGAGCTTTATCGAAGTTTCATTGATTAGAGAATCGAATAGAGGACAACGAGAGTACCTGTATATATATATATATCTCAGGAAACGAGACGAGACCACGTAATGATTATCTGTCCGCGTGTTAGACCTACTCGCGCTGTACTATAATGTCCTGTTATCGGCAGCTCACGTTGATAGAGTAATTTTCCAGCTGGAGATCCGAAAAAATAAAGCAGGAAGAGTAAATAAATCGAAGAGCAAAAGGAAATGCAAGACAGGAAACCTGAAAGAGAGAGAGAGAGAGAGAGAGAGAGAGAGAGAGAGAGAGAGAGGGAGAGAGAGAGAGAGAGAGAGAGAGAGAGAGGGAGAGGGAGAGATAGTGAGGAGATTGATCCTGAGCAATTCAGAACATAAACATCGAAATTGACGTGAACGTGAAAAAAAGGATTATGAACACCTACATAAAAATTACCATAAATATGAACATTGAGAATTGATGATTTCAATGTTCATATTTTTTGTATTTTTGTTCAACTGCCCATTTAAACAATATATACTAGGGGGTTTAAACCAAGAGCGCCAGGGCAGTCGGAACGGGAAGTATCGCAACTTAATATCGATCCGGTAATTCTCGACCAGGTATGGCAGTATACTACACACATACAGGAGAGAGAGAGAGAGAGAGAGAGAGAGAGAGAGAGAGAGAGAGAGAGAGAGAGAGAGAGAAAGAGAGTAAGTTCCCGCACCTCTTCAATTTCCACCTCTCGTCTTCCTTTCTCCCTCGACCCTATCGACCTTATCGCGGGTCTCTCTTTCTCTCACCCCTTCTCTCTCTTTCTCTCATAGTCGTCCTTGGTCTGCGGCACCCTATAGCTCCGCACTGCTTGCCTAACGTATATATCCTTGTTCCCCCTTCTCTCTTCTCCGCACCTCATCGCCAATGCTCTCGACCAACGAGTATCCACGAGTGCAACCGTAGCTCACTTTCGAACTCCAGCGACTACCACCCGCTATACCTCCTCGCAGCATTTGTCGGGAGGGTGGCGCGGGAGACGAAAAACAGAGGGTATATAATACAAAGCGCGGAAGGGAGAGAGGTGTGAGAGAAAGAAGATAGAGTGAGTCGCAATCGATACGGTATCCTCTACTTATCTCCATTCCGAGGTTCACTTACCCTACAACGACGACGACGACGACGACGACGACGACGACGACAATGTGGACGACCAACCAACCGACCCATCAGCACCGAGAAAGAGAGAGAGAGAGAGAGAACAACAGTGCAGTTACATGCACCAACTCTCTGTGGGTTGAAACCTTCGAATGGATGTTGGAGAACGTGTTTAGTATATTAGGTGCGATCCGAAACCTTAGGGCATCAAACCCTTCTCTTCGTTTCACCGCAAGCCACGAGAATTGATATCGCGTATATGTACCCCTATATGTATGAGGTTAGTGAGACGCTTCGTTGAAGATACTCGTGGATGATGTCCTGGGAGCGTTGGAGGGTCGAATGATTTTTGGCAGGTTGCGGAAACGATTTTTTTTTTGTCAAGGGATTTAATATAATATATCATACTTGGATCGATCAAATCATACGTTGGAATAAAACATTTTAAATTAGGCTAGGATAGGAATTACCGATTCCGTCGTGGTAATCAGATGTGGAGGAACTGTTGTTGAGTTAGTGTTAATGAAATAGCAGCTGTAGGGGTTCTTCATTCGAATGACCGAACCTTTCTCGCGATTGGAGGTACGAGTGAGTTTGCGTCACGTACTTGACGCATCTGAAAAAAAAAAAGGGAACGAGGCAGAGATTCATTCGTCTTTGGCTCTTGAGGATCGAGCACGCTCCCCGTAATCATGGACATGTATATAAAATGAGCGCTGTGCGCTCAGGACTCTTGTGGTTCTTGAGCTTCGTTGCAACGTCATTCACGGTAATGGCGGAGGTCGGTCAAAGTGCGAGCTCATTTTACTGTCATTTTATACTGCTGCCCGAGCTCCCCGGATACACTGTTGGATATGCTATGCATTTATATGCATATACGTCGGGTTATACGCGTATGTTGGTCCGGTGAACGTGAGATGTATTGTTCGCAACGTTCCGATACGTGCTCTGTTGCGTCGGCAACGAGACTCACCAGGCACGTCAACTTAACGCTCGGGCGCGACGTACTCGATCATAAATCACGTACGGCTTCCATCGCACCGCGATTTCCACGGGCTTCTCTCTTTCTTCTTCTCTCTCCTTTCTCTCTCTCTCTCTCTCTCTCTCTCTCTCTCTCTCTCTCTCTCTCTCTATCTTTCTCACTCTCTCATTCTTCACTCATATCTCGGCGTGGAAACCATCATTCCGTGGCTCAACTATACGCCATATGATGCAGGCGCCAAAGTTACATTGCCCTTTTTGTTACCCGAATATTTTTTTTACGGTTCCTGCCGTAAAAGAAGTTTTCTTTTTTTTTATCCAACAGGTGTAATAAATCGTTAGCCATGAGATTAGTATTACGAGAGTTTGAGTGACTGAAAACGGTAGAAAATGAGAAAGGGGATAAAAACGGAATTATAAGCACGGGCGTGCGAGAATTTGGGAAATTAGGAAAGTGATTTATACAGACACGTGAAAGGTTCATTGATTCAAAAGCTGTTATTGTTACACTAGGACCTCGATTTAACGGCCAGTGGCGGGACCGGCTCCGCATCGCACCTTGTTAAATCGAGGTAGCGTATGCCCGCCCATGCTGTATCTGCGCATCGCCACTCCGTGCTACGGGCCTGATCGGGGAGACTTTAAGCGTCCCCCACCATCTCCCACCACGCGAAAAACCGATCGATAAATGCGACATGGTGGGGACTATCTATTAAATCGAGGGCCATTAAATCGAGGTCCTAGTGTAATGATTTCAATTCTCGCGATGCTAAGAATGTTCCATGGGGTTCTGCCAATTTTCATTCGATTTTTTATTTGGTAGATATTTTTTTGCAATATGTAGTATGATAAAGTCATAAGAGTTGGTTTCTTTGGTAGAATTAGGACTCGTATAGTTGTGAATATGCCTCCCAGGTAGGATTCGGGGAACAGTGCCGTCTAGGGACCGAAATAAAGACGCTTTTTAGGGATTTTTCCGTAAAAAAAAAACTATGGGATATACATATTAGAAATTCGGCACTTTTCATTCAAATTTTATAATATAAAACGAGCATTTTTTAAAGTTGATGCGACATCGTTGATATATTTTGGGTTTTTTTTCCTGGCACACGTGCGGAGAGCCAACGCCTGTTTCGCACAGGTGCCAACCCCAATATAATCCCGTGAGGGTTCAGTGGTCGAGGGGGTTGTTCCGGGATCCTGGTGGCCATACTACATATAACTTCAGTACACATTAAATGTATGTATATGGATATACATAGAGCCTTGCTTGGAAGGCTGTACGGAAGCAGGAACAGCAAGAGCACGAGCCCCTCGTACGTCGCGTGGGTTAAGCTCGTTTTCGCGATATTTGCGAATTCCCCGGTGGGTTGGGGGAGTTGGTTCGTTGGTTAAACGAGAGCGGGGAAGGGGACGGAGTTTCAACCACGGTTGTACCGGTGGAGCCAACGCCGAGGCCGTTGCCGCTGGGACCGGTCAATTGCAATGCAACGTAGCAGGTAGGTATAATACTTGAACACCGAACGGCACACACACTGCACAGCGAAGATCATGCATGAATGTTCCTCAACCATATATTTCATTAATATTACTTTTTAGGTTTTTACCTTTGATATATAATTCCGTTTCTGATTATTTCATACGATTCTTTGGGATGAAACAAGCCTGCAGACATTTCTTTTAAGATTTCTTCTTCATGGTTTTCATCTAAAAACAATTTTCTAGACTTAAATTTAATATAACATTTTATTGCCCGTACATATACATCATCAAATATAACCTTGAAAATCTCTACCTTGAATTGCACTGTTTGGAAAAAAAAAATCGAAAAAAAATCTAGCTCCCTTGCAACTACGCAGTTAAGTTTCATAGGTAAAAATTTCGTTTTCAAATAGTACGCCCTGTTTTTCAAAACTTTTTTATGTTTCATGTTTCAATAAGTCGTCAAGATTATTGACAATACCTCCCTTGGGGGATCAAAATTTCCAGTCAGAAGGGTCAGAGATCTCTCTATAAATGTACACCCAAGAGGCGGGGAGGTACATATACACATACGCGCACACATAACGAAACAGTTTCGTAGCTCGCGAACAGATGCGCGGCACGATCGCAAGCCCGATGTATTGCGTTTGCTAATCCTCAACACGCCTGCGACAGTATATAATGCAGCGCTTTGCAAACAGGGCTGGTGCTTCTGCTTCGTTGACGTCGTCGCTGCAAGCCCTTACCAATATCACATATAGTATAGTGCACATGTACATTCGCAAGCTCTTTGGGTTGCCTCTACTTCGGTTCTCTCGCAATATAATGTTGCACTTGCATTTGCCAGTCGAGCATTCTCTTGCGAAACTGACCAACTCTCACGATCGTATATACAACGACCCTTATTTCGTTAGGAGAGAGCAGGGCAACCGATGTGAATCGGAGAAATGGTCAGCTCTGATAAGTAGAAGGTCGTAGGCTCATGCAATTTGACGTGTAAAGCTATGGGTTTACGCCCTTTTGTTTCGCAGGGGTCGACGTATACTCCCACGAAAATTTGTGTTGGCGAAATTTATATAAAAAATGTGCGTGAAATTTTTTTTCACACATTATATATAATCGCACATAAAAATATAAATAATAAATAATAATAAAAATATTAATTTATATATTATTATGTAGTAATATAAATCTATACATACACAGATCATTTATTAACGGCATATGATGTGAAATATGTGAATGATAACTGAAGTAGGTATATAAAGGTCAGATGGATATGAATACGTCGTATTAATTAATCGGTGGTATATCGTATCGGAGTTTCGGGTACTCTTGAAATTTATTCCCAATGAATCTGCGAGACGGGAATTCTGCGACACGTAAAGTATTCGCTCATCGAGATTTGCACAAAAGGCCGAACAATGCATTGGACAAGGGCGTTCTCCCCAGGATTATATTCATAGCTATATATGCCAGAGTGATGAATAATGCGTACGCCTCGGGTCATACATATATATTTGCGTATACATATGGAAGAGGGTTTGAACCACAAAACCCTCTCGATAGTTCTGCGATGCGTGAATACTCGTACTACATTTATTGCTACCTATACCTACTATACCTAGCTATACACGCTACGAGACCCTAACGAAACGATACACAAGATTTCCGGCGAATAAAAATTATACCGGCTACTGGGGCGAAAGAGGAAAGCTGAGAGAACTACGAGTTTCTGGGCACACGTATAATCTCGCGTATAATACGAAATTTTTCGAGTGCCCTGGATTTGTGAACTCTGAAGAGCAATCGAGATATTTTTTTTCTTCTTATGTACACGCTTGCCTGAAATGACAAAATCGAACGGTAGAGACGTCGATAACGAGAGTCCCGTATCGAACTGACAAAATTTTGCCAGTCTGCCTCTTATTTTGTTCAATTTTTCTCAGTATCACGAGGGATGTTCTGTAAAAATCGATTAATCGATTTTCTAATTTGAAAGCATATTTTCAATTTGTTATTTTGGGACAAGTTTACGAACTGCTCAAAAAAGGTCTCTCATTGCACTCGACCGCAAATCATCCGAAAATCTTGAGAAATTGCGCGAGAACATAAATAACCATTTAAAAATATTAATAATACTTCTATCGGTAAAATTGTCTCGAATTATTCTCTAATCGTGCAAAAAACACTAATAATCCTTGATTCGCTGCAATAATTATCCAGAATTGTTTTGTCAAAATATAAGAACAATGGCAAAGATAAAAATGAATAGCAATAACAAATTTCTGTGATTAATCCATTGACTATATTCGTGAATTAAATTTAACTACTGTGAACGATTCGGCAAGTTGGTTGGTTCCCAAATAACTTACATTCGAACTTTACGTTACCTCCGCTAAATTTAACTGTTAATCGGGAAATCATAAATTATTATTTAATGATATGAAAAATTTAAGTTTTAAAAGTCATAATTGAAAACTTCCGAATTGTTGGCAACGAGTTTATGTTTTTTTTTGTACTAGAAAAATACGTGGCATTAGTTTCATCTACTATGTATACATAAAAGCTGTACGTGGAGTATAATTGGCAATGATCAATGAGCTTTGCGTCTGGCTAGTTTTTTTAATCGAGTATAGGTTTAATAGAGACATCCCGAGGAAAGGTATATACGCGGCAAGAGTATTATAACGCAATAACGTGGGTGAAGAGAAAGGAATAAAAAAAAAAAGGGAATTTTATGAGTAGCAATATATCACGAAAGTGTCTGATAGCTGAAGCGGTCGAGTTTCTCGAGAGGATCCCTCGTTCGTGGTGGCGATGTATAGCTCGAAGGCAAACGCGACACACGGCGAGTGTCGAGAGGGAGAGGAAAGATTCACGCTTTCTGACCCGGTGCGTTAAGTGGCTGCTCGAACGTTTTTTGATCCAATTAAAAGCTTTTTAATAATTATCGAAAGTCTCGTTCGTTTCGCTTCGATGGCTGAACTATTATTATGTATTTTTTCACTGCCTTTCGTCGCGCTAAATAATCTTTTAACCCTTTCAAGCACGGCGAGATTGTGGAATCCCACCTTTTCCAGAACCATTTTCCGAGTGGTTGGCGATGTTTTCTATCAATTTTCAAACTTTTTTTTCTGTTTTAATATCAATTATATATTTAAGAATAGATATTGACATGAAATAATTTGTAAAAGTTGGTAATTTTGTTTAAGCAAATGGACGAACATTGAAAAAAAGCCATATTACTGGAAAACAATCATTATCTCCGGAAGTTCTTGGAGTTTCCATGCCTAAGTTTGTATTCGGGTGTTTTCGGGGTCACTGATAACGAAACTGCACTCTAAATTTGTAAATTCAAGATGGCGAATCCAATATGGTGGACCAAAGTTGCAAAAAGTCCCTTGACGGAAGTGAAAGATGGTACTGAGGGGCTTTTAAGGTCGCTGATAACGAATCTGCACTCGGAATTAGGAAACTAAAGATGGCGGATCCAATATGGCTGACCAAAAATACAAAAAGTCGTCCAATGTCAGTGAAAGTTTGTACTCGTGTTCACTTGGGGTACCTGATAACGAATCAGTACTAAAAATTTGGAAATTAAAATGATGGATGCAGAATGCAAAAAGTGGTTCGATAAAAGTAAAAGTTAGTACTCTAATAATAGTGCGAAATAGATTCCACACATGAATGGGTTCCACACTATTGGTAGAAATTGGACCCTTAAGATTATGACAACATATACAAAGTCAGACCTCTACTGGATCAACTCAATGAAAAGTTCAAGATTTTCTGGGAACCGAGTAAAAACCCTCGAGTACCAACTTTCACTTTCGTCAAACGACTTTTTGCATTTTTGGTCCGCCATATTGGATCCGCCATCTTGAATTTGCTAATTTTGAGTTCGAATTCGTTATCAGCGACCCCGAAAACCCCCGAGTGCAAAATTTTAAGTCGATTGCACGTAAAGAAAAATGTGTTCTTAAAAGAGTTAACATTTTTGTTCCCAATCACTAAACCTCTGCCAAGTTAGTACAACCAAACGAGCAGAATCGATATAAAGTTTTACGTCATTTCAGTGCTCTTTTTTTAGAATCCCTAAATATTTTGGAAAATAAAGGGGTGAGGGGGTATTTTTTTGTGAAACTGAGCTATTAAGGAGGTTCTTAACCCAGAGAAAAACGGTACGAATGATTCTAAAATTTTAAGGGAGGTTTGTGCTGGTACAAGGAATACACCGTAATTATTTCAGATTTTTCGACCGCGTAGTTGGGGAGAAGAAAAAAAAATTAAATATGCCACTTATACGTGGGCTCTTATGGGAGAAGTATTCGAAGCTATGATCGGAGATTATTTTAGGAGTGAAAAAACGGTAACATTTCCCCGAAGAGCCGCTTAAACGACAGATTAGACCTTCATAGATATAATTTGCCCATAAAAAAAGTGTTTCGCCGTGCCGATTGTGCAATATACTTGTCGCCCGCGCCGCGCCATCACGTTCCCCTTGTCGCACCCAATTGATGTTGAGAACCTCCTTAATCAGCAAAAAAAATAGCACTGTCTAATCTTTATTTGATTTTAAAGCGACTGCGCTGATTTCGTTTCGCCAATGTAATAAGCGTCATTGACGCTCTCTGATGGGACCATCGACTAATTAATAGGCCTCGATCGATCGAGCTAATTTGCGTGAAGCACAAAACGTCTTTTGTAGTCATAAGCTCCGGTTAATTCTCCGATTCCAACAGCTGACCAGTGTTTTAGCTTTATTAATACATCGTAAAACGGATCTGAAAAGTTGCACATTAGTGCTATAAGTTTATTATAGCCTCGCACGTGTGCATTTTACACCGGATGTAAAAGAAGCAAAACTGTGTCTCTCGCAGTCTCGCTCTTTTCTTCTCTTTTTTTCAAAGTCCGGGCGTGCCTACTCTCGAGCTTTCGATTTGCGAATTAAACCCTCATGAATATAACATTGTGATTTGATGTCTCGCGGTCATAAAAAGTAAAAATAAAATTCTGAAAACTAAAGTGGAAATTCCGTCATTTTTTAACGTTTGGTATTTTATTTTTTATTTTCACGATTGTAAAGGAATCTTCACAAAGCCGTGTTAGATTTTTGTAAATTTATTAATCATTGATGATTTGATTAATCAATGAATTATTATTCATTAATTTATCAATTGTTACGCACCAATGTCATTTCGATCGAGTATTTAAAATTTTTTGAATTATTTGATATTACTTTTCACATTTTTCGCGCATGACTCAAAGAATGTCGAACACAGCGTTATCTCAAGTATTCTTCGTGAGTCAGTGAGAAGAAAAGAAAAAAATTCTAATTCCTTGATAATAATATGAAAAGGAATATTGCATGACAAGGTCGTTCTCGTGTAAAAAGCGTTGATAACAGGGAATGAAAGCGCGGGCGCGCGCGGCTTCAAAGAACAAGGGTTTTTATTTCTTCCTCCTTCCATCGTAGTTTCTTCGTCTTCGTTATTCAGAGTTTTTTCCCCCGCGTATATATTGTAGTTTTCTTTCCTCAATTCGTTTTTTCCCCGCGGCTCTTCTCATATACAACTGCTTTTCTGTGTCGCTCAAACTCAACTACTACCCCCTCTCCATTACCCTTCAGTCTGTCGTATAATACCAATTTCTGTCTAAGGGAACCGAACCCACCTTTCTCTTTCTCGACTTTCTTATCTCGATATTTCTCCTTTCCGTATTTCTACGAGCTTTACACTCGGCTAAACAGATAAATAAAGTCGGATTTTCCGGCATTCGCGGGTCAAAGGGATGCATTATGTTTTTTTTTTTTTTTTTTTTTTTTTTTTTTTAATACTCATTTCATTGCTTTCCGCTGCGTGAGCTTTGCACGAACCCCGAGACGGTGAGACTCTTGTGAGAGAGTGAAAAAAAAGGTTAAAACGTTGAAATAAAATTCGATAAGACAATTTAAATATTTCCCATGACAATGTTTTTCGCGATGCATTAGGTATTATACATCGTTTGAATTATTGTCCGATCAATTTTTACAATTTATTCGTTGAATTTGTTTGAAATAAGGTGACTGCTGTCTGTGCTGGTATGCCAGCATCTATATTGTCACTCAAACGATATTAATCTCTTGTTCTGGCAGTTCAAAAATATATTTTACAGAAGACACATCCCGAGTCGAAATTTAGCGACTGCTTAGAACCTCGGACTCCCCCCCAAAGAGGTTTTTTGAGGATCTAGAGAGGTTCATTTTGTATGATAATTAAAACCCTCCCAGTGCCTAAAACTCGTAGATACCAGACAAATGTAGAATTTGAGATTTAAATGAGGATCTTACGAGAACTTCTTAGTCCCTTCATATCCTCAGATCAACCGCGTCGAAATTTAGCGCCTGCTTAGAACCTCGAACTCCCCCCCAGGGAGGTTTTTTGAGGGTGTAAAGAGGTTCATTTTTGTATGGGAATTAAGGATGTATGTTAGCTACTGCTGAGTCGTTGCACAACTATACGTAAGCTTTGCGAATATTATATTTAAAGGCTAACTAAAATAATTGTAGTGTCCAAAGAAGTTAATAAGAAGTTCGAGTATGGTGCAGAGTGAAAAATATGGCATAGAAATAACGATTTTCGTTTTTTTATTGGAAATTTAGTAGCTGAATTGATGTTGCATATTTTTCATATTCATATATATATATATATCCAATATTGCATATTTTTCCTGACGAGAACTCATAAAAACGAAAAAAAAATATTTTAGAACTTGAAGAAAAAAATGTTCGGGTGGGTTTTTAATTGCATACATTATAAAATAATATCTCCTGAATGATTATAAATATTTACGGACAATATTACCATCGTTTTTTGCAATAAGCGTTACTCTAGAATTTCTACTATTGAGACGAATTGACTTGGCAATGCTGCAATGCCTGAATGTTGGTAGCAGTGGACTCGGCTATTTTTCCGGCACCCAGCAGCAGCAGAGAGACTCTGCCAGCAGTCGAAAAATGGCGTCTACGATCCAAAGTGACGGGTTTCATCTTCAATATCGTTGATTTTTTCAAATTTTTGCTTCAACGCAAAGTACTTGAAATTCATACCCTAACTCTTTTTGGTTGGGATCGTGCGGCCCATACATTCTTAATACCGATCTGTGATTTGAGGATTAACGAAATCCAGGCAGGAAGGTTAAAAGAAATTTGAATCGCGCGCTCCGTATTGACCGCGTGACGTCATCACCTGCGTTGCCGAGTCTATGCGATGTGAGCTAGCAAAACTAAAAAACTCGTAATATCTCTCAAAATATGTGGGCATGTGTCGATTTTTTATTTTTTAGTCGTCACATATACAACAGTGCAACCATACAAAAGTTTTTTTTTCGAAAAAAGTACTCTAGAAGTACACTTTTGTGCAGTGTGATTGGCATGTTCCACTCGCCCGCCTTATGTATCTCATGTTAAATAACTCACGTTTGAGCTCGTATATCTCAGTATCGGCGTGGGCAAAAATTATTTTTTTTATGTTAAAAAATTTTCCATACCTTCCTTTGTAACATATCAAAATTTCAATTCGAAAAGTAGTAAATGGCCTAACTAACATACATCCTTAAAACCCTCACCAGCGACTAAAACTCGTAGATTGGGAATCAACAAAAAATGTCCTCATGACATCTGGTGCTAAGCAAGTCAGCATAACCTATTATTTTTTCAAATAAGTTATATCAATTACGATTTTTATCAACCGTGAATCACGTACAATGTTTTTCGATAAAAAATATCTTTTCGTATCATAAAGACAGTCGCTAATACATGATAAAGAAACTAGTCGACTGACTCAGGTCCCCAATTTTTCCATAGGCTCCACCCCCATGCTGTTTCCCAATACCAGACAAATGCAGCATTTGGGGTTTAAATGAGGATCTCGCGAGAACCTCTTAGCCCCTCCATATCCTCAGATCACGTAATGGAAAGCATACAGAAATAATCTCCCTGGACCGTTAGACGTATATTTAAAAAATTATCGAATATAGTATCATCAAAAGTATGATCCACATTTCGTGTAATTGTACATTAAAAGCAATTTCATGTGGAAGATGGGCTTTTGTTACTGCTCTGAGATAATTTTTGAAACCTTCTTGTACGGTCCAATCATATTTGTAATACACAATTATTACAAATTAACGTAGACTTTATTTCTTTCTTAGTAATGATAGTTTATGCAAATATTCAGTATTATTAATTGTGCAAAAATCACTTCGAGGTTCAAAATACGAGCTCGAGGGTGAACACGGTTCAGTAGTTTATCTGGACGCTATTATTACTAAAATAGGCGCTAAATTTCGAGTCTGGGCCGGACGTAATGAGTATAAAAATAGGTGCAATCATGAATCCGGGGGACTTGGAGGTCTTAAATGGGAGTTCGAGGTTCACCAGATTTGAATAAAGGCTTCAAGTAGGTGTTACAATTTTTAACTTTGGTGTACTTGGAGGTTAAAACAGGAGTTCGAGGTTTAAAAAGGGGCTAAGGAGGTGGAGTTGAGTGCTAGGAGTACAGGCGCTAAATTTCGACTCGGGATGGCACATTCCTTAGAATACCTTATTGGATATAATATGGGAACAGATAAGAGTGCATCAGTTTTTTCGTCTTCAAATAACACTTTTTAAAAATCATGCTTTTGGAGGTTTCACAGTATGAAAACCGATTTTGTTCTATTTTCTAACGAAAGCTTGTGTTCGCAAGAAAATCCATGCATACCGATCGAGAATCGTCTCGAGAGTATGTGTGCTTTTCGAGGGTGTGCAAATGAAAAGAGGTCTCTCTCGCGAAGAGTGAGAGGAAAACCTATTGGTATACGTAACTGCCTACATACATGTTTTCGTGCAGTAGCGAAATGAGACTGAATACGTATGTACGTGAGACATAAATACATAATACTCTAATATACAAAGTATTCTACATAAAGCGAGACGATTTTTAGCCAAGGTAAAAGTTTGTTTTTTGAAGCTTGATTCACGAGATCGAGGTACTAAAAAAAACCTAACTAAAAAAAAATTATCAACTACATGACAATAATTAGTACAAACGCAATTAAACCTTGTGTCACGTTCCTGAAAATCTGTGAATACAGATGTGCCAGAAAGCCATAAAGTTGACCATTCCACCGGTAAACCTATCTCAATATTTTTCACTCCTTTTTTTTTTTAAGTCATCACCTCTCGATATTCAAATGAGAACATTCATGCATCAACGGACAGGAACGGCGACAGAAAAGATGGAATAGACTATAAGTCACGAGAGAAATCTTGCAGATATTCGAACAAAGTATAAAACTTGAGCTCGCCCTCTGGCTCAAGGAATACACGAGATGCAAAAGCAATGCGAGGGCTGGGTGTCTATGATATACATAGTGAAATCATTGGAACATTATTTGAATGGGTCAGATGACCATAATTAACTGAATGATGATTTGGGTCTTATAGGGCCTTTTTTCTTCTTCCTTTTTTTCTCCCACGATTGGACGTTACCCTCTGCGGATGCAACACACCGTGCCAGCCAACATTTTCATAATACAACTTTCATTTCATCCTCTCCTGATGTGACAGCCAAAAAATTTATGTGCTTCACGTGAAATATCCTATACATTTATATATACAGGACATGCGGAGACATAGTTCCAGTACAGCGAGGCAGGATATTACGAAGGCAGGTGTGTACGTCGCTTAACAAACAAGGAGTGATTAATAATGGAGCTCGTTGGCCTTGCGATAACGCACGAATACAGTGAGGCTGGGTTGACAGAAAGCAAGAGAGGAAGAGAGAGAGATAGCACTCACAGCAGCGACATATATGTCATCCCCCAAGGCATCATCGCAACGCAATCGCACCCCCGAATCCGGGCGCCCCACGCCCTTGATGTCGGGACTTTGCCCTCCTGTAGCCAGTCCTCCTTTCCCTCTTCCGAATCCAGCAACCGCCAAATGCCGTTGAAATCTCGCGGTCCGCGAGTGAACCCGAAGTGGCAACAACGGCCCACAGGAAATTACATTTCACAGCGTGTTATATATAGGTATGTTTATCACGCACATATGCATATATATAGTAATATATATATATATATATATATATATATATATATTATATACGTGCATGTACATCGTTGTGAAATATCGTCTGTATATGGTCCTCGTATGCCATGACTGCAGTCATGGCATATCTATATCATCTGAAGCGTGTACATATGTACACGCTTCAGATGATATAGATATATTGTCGTGTGCTTGTGTGCTCACCTATGCACGTGTGTGATGGGTTCGAGTTCATGTCCCGCTTTGGATCACTTTGACGATCTACAATGGGAAGAACGATGGTAGGATTAACTGGAGACTATCGATTGAGGAGTGGTTTTCGATTTTAAAAAAATCGATCGATTTTTTAAAAAATCACCCAGTTCAAAATAAGCGGAAGATTTTTCGTAGATTTTCGTTTGGTTCTGTTACATCGTGAGCAGAATTTCGAGAATTTTTTTGATAATGAATTGTAACTAATTTTTGATACTTGAAAAAATTTTAAACGAAGGTTCAAGCATAAAAACGAAACTCAAGTTAAATTATCGATTTAATTCGATTTAATCGATTATTAAATTATCGATTTAATTGACTATTATTCGGATTATTGTTTTATGCTCTGCTACCCTCGATAGTTCATTGACCCGAAGCTTTATTGAAAAATATTTTCCCTACGTTAAAATGAACATATTTTTCCAATGAAACATTGGGTCAATTACCTATTGGGAGTAGCAGAGCATAAAAATAATAATGCTCGCAGCACGAGACATTGTATTGCAGTATATGTAGCTTAAAAAGTAATCGCGTCATTTGTTTCCAAGTAAAAGAACTTAAAAATCAACGACAATTTCACGGCCCCATTGTCTCTTTCTCTATCTCTCTCTCTCTCTCTCTCTCTCTCTATCTTTCTCTCTCTCTCCCTCCCTCTCTCTCTGTGAATACGATAACAAAAGAAGAAAATCATATAGTGAGAAATAAAGCGTCCTCGGATCTTTGGTTCTCAACGTTGCCCCGTGGAAAACGAATGGAGTGAAAATAAAACGTTTGTTCTCGAGAGCGAGGCGTGAGAGAGGCTTGTAATTACTGTTAAGCGCAGAAGAAAACGATTCAAAGATTATTCATTTGTGTTGCTCCGCAGAGCGAAGTCTTTCTTCTCGTTGTCGTCGATGCAACTTTTGAACTGTGTTTGGTCGTCGTCCTCGTCGTTGGCTATACGATAGCTGACACTGTGGAGAACCATTAGCAGATTGTATCTTCCTCTTGCGACCTCGTATATATAGCAAAGCTTTCAATTAATCTCGTAGTCGAGAATCGTGGTTGTGACGACAAGTGCACAAGTACATTAGCACACTCTACTATTATATCCATGCCTCACTCCCACACAATATACACGATATCTGCTTCGTCAATTACGCTAATAGATTTAAATTATGAAGGAAAATAACATGTATCGTCTCAGCGCCTCTATATTATACATAGGCTTTCAACAAAAGCCGGAGCTTCTGAATAGAGCATATACAATAGAATTTGCGGGACACAGAACAGCTCATTATTTATGCTTGCATCTCGTTTTCCTAGAATATTTTTTACGCAAAAAAAAAGTAAATTTATTGGCACACATATAGAAGCTAAAGATAAGGAAATAAAGAAGTATTGAAAAAAAAATTGTAAATTCAAAAGTAGCATATTGCTTCCTCATTGCCTTAACTCGCTCACGACGATGAAGCTTTGTGAGTGAGATAAAATAATGAAAAACCACATACGAACGCACATACAGAAATGCCTTTTTTACAAACTTTACGGTATCCCGTCAATAAAAAAACAAACGCTCTTTGTAGAAAAAAAAAAATCATCCGAAGCTGATGAATGCGATTGTAGTAACCCTCTCGAATTATATGCATAACCTCAGATATTCCCTTCAGCTCATAAATCACTGCCAAATCCAGAGTAATCGAGCACGTTCACATGATATATATTCATATATACGCTTTGCTGATAGAAGAGGCAGTGATAAGAGCCCTGGACCAATATTAATTCTCGCGAATGGATGGGAAAGTACTCCAGGATTATTTTTCTAGGTGAATTTTGCACTCTCTCCTCTCACTAAAGTTCTCCTTCTTATATGTAAGTATAACACTCTCTATCGCTACGGGCCCCGATTTCCTATCTACAAACCTCTTTCTCATTTTCATTTCGATCTACTGCCAGCGGCGCAGAAAAGACGAGAGAGGTACGCAGAAGTTCCGTGGAAAAGAGCGTCGCGACTGTTGGCAGCCAGAAGCATATAGCACCTCTGGAAACTCCTTAAGCCCGCGGAACTCGGCTTTTCCTTCTCATCTGTGCACCCTTAATACTCACCCTCACCAATAAGCTTCCCCCCTCGGGCTTTCTTCTTTCTTTATTCTCACTCTCGTATACTTTCCTCGGCCTCACACTCTTAAACATTGGCCGTCGCCACTGGTTCTCCATTTAACCCTCCATTCCTACGGAACGTTAAGTGCACCTCGTCTACCTCGATCCCCAATGAGAAATTTTTACCACGAGCCATCTCGCTTCTTTCCCCTCTTCTCCTTCATCTTTGTCTTCTAATTCATCTCCTTTCCTACGCTCCATTCTGTTCGCTCTCCGGGCTTTTTTTTTAATACGCTACCCTCTTTTTCTTCTTACAACTCTCCCCGTCAATCAAAAAATATAAAATTTTCCCCGGTCTTCAATCTCACTATCTAGTTTACTTTGCCATATTGCTACTGTTCTTCACGACCGAGACCTATGTATGTAAAGAGAGAGAGAGAGAGAGAGAGAGAGAGAGAGAGAGAGAGAGAGAGAGAGAGAGATAAAGCTGCTCAGTATCTACTTAGGGTGGAAAAGTATGCAAAGTTCGCGAAGTACTGAGGGTGGGCTGCTGAAGAGTCGAAGGATTCTCGTCTTCGGAGGACGACAGCACGAACGTTGATCATTCTTCGACGGATAATATGCAACGGGCATAACTCAAGCATCGACATTCGAGCACCCGAAAGATTCTTGGGTTCTCCATGTTGCATGTAATATTTTAATACGTAGCGTCTTAAGCGAGATAACCAAACATGGTAAATCATCCAAGCAATATACCGTATAGGTATATAGTCTATTCGGGTAGATTTATGTCGCCAGGTATACAACTGCAATTAATGGTAGCGAGCGAATGATCGATTAAACGAGAATTTTTGAATTATATATGCTCAGTAGAGATCAATCTTTAATCTAACTTTAAATAATAACTCTGCTAGAAATATTGAACAATATTTTTATTAAGATTGTTGCGCTAACGTTTCGCTGTTAAGAAAAAATGGTGGATGAAATTGCGACTAAGAAAGCATTTAATCTTCGTTGATCGACCTATGTATCCCAGAGAGCTTAATATTTTTCGAGTTTTTTCGAGTATCTGCCAATTCACTAGCAGGTGGTAAAATTTATGACTTCGTGCGAATAACAATTAAACTATGTTTTTTTTTTTGCTATTAGGATCTCTATAATTCACCATCTATGATATAATAAACCTTTTTCGAACTCCCTGGGAGATTATTCAATCCACCTTCGGCAGGCTCAGAATATTTTAAATATTCCAAAGTCTTCTAAGCTTGTGGCTTTTATACGACTGCAAATAGTTTTAAAGAAGCATCGAGAGAGTACGGAGAGTAAAAAAAACAATAATAACTATCCTTTAGGCATTTTCATGCTAAGACTATCAGATTACATGCAAATATTTGTATAACAATGTCTGTAATTTGAATGAAGTCATATGTACCTCGTACGAGCACTTTACGTCGCAAAAATTATATAATTTCAACTGACTCTAGGGCTAAATATATTCCTCTACTTCGCACGTTGAAAAATATATTAACAGTACTCGAATATATATGTATGAAATTATTGCAATGTGCGCTACGTTGTTCATTGGTCTGAGTTCGTCTCGTGTCTTTTCGTCCTGTAATGCACGGTACATTGCCGAAATACTTTCGGTGAACTTGTACCTAGAGCACGGTGAGAGGGACTCAACCGAGAGACTTTGCACTCTGTCTATCTCTATCTCCCTGCAAGCCTGAAGGAATGAACAAGCGGCATGCTGGTTTGCTTGCTTGCTTGCTTGCTTGCTTGCTTGCTTGCCCAGGCTTGTTCGCTCGCTCGTACTCCAACTGTGTGTGCATGCCCCGACATAAAGGAATAGAGAGCCCGGATGGTTGGAAGCGGTCCAAGTTGAACAGGGTCGCCCGTTGTATGCCACTACGGGATGGGGCAATGGGCCGTGCTAATCGCTCTACTCTGTGAGATAGAGAGAGCGAGAGACAGCTTCTTTGTCCCTGCGATGTGAGCACACACCACCCCCGATGTTAGCTTTCACTGGATCCTCCGTCTCATTTCTCAACACTCTCACCCACACAGGGATTTTCAGCGCGGGAAAAGGTTCCGCCACATATACAGCACTGCCAACCTCATACAAGAGCCATACTTCTAACCCGTCGCCTCTTCGCTCATATCCACATGCACACTCGGAGTCTAGATGAATATTCCGGTCTTCCTCTATGTACGTTGGCTGTCCCTGAAATTGCGTGAAATCATATCAGAGAGACTCGTCTCGTCGCGTTCTCTCGAGCATGACCCGGTGGGGGCCGCCTCAGTTCCTCAACCAACTGTGTGTGTGAGAGCACTTTTTGTCCCGGTTTGAGATTACCTCTCTGCGTTTCACTGTGCCCCTTGTTGGCTGTGCAGGAAAAGCGGGTGAACACATAACGCGATCTATCTCTGAGCATGGCACACCAGAAAAATTCTTGTGGACACAGGTGGAACTTTGCTTTACCTTTTACAGTGGGTACGGTTTGTAGGATAAATCGGTGATGCATGTAAGCAACGGAAGATAGCCCGGAAGCTATTGGAAATAACATGTTTCCAAGAAATTGTGCAAACATTGGATTTCCATGGCAAAATGGTTGCACTCTTTTTTCAAGAACTATTTACTGCGTCTCGTCTGTCATGGTGAATGAATAAATCCTGGAGCGAAGAGAAGTGAATCGCGAGGCACATGCAGTATTCTCTTGCGATCGTCAATCGAACCCGACAGCTGCAGCATCAAGAGTATACTCTTGTATTACAAGTCTCTCCGGAAAGACCAAGTGTCTCGGTGTCTGAAGCGAGAAGATGGCGTCTTCGGGTCGACCTCAAAGAGGCTTTCATTGAGACCTTCCTCCCCGATTAATAATCAAGTCGTGTCGACTAGCCAGCGATTCCGGTCGGATCGCTTCTACAACACGAGGAAAAAAAAGGTGCAGAAGGAATGAAGGAGTAAGAGACGGAGGGACATGTTTTACCAGTTCGAAAAGGATAAAACTAGCCTTTAATGGACCGAATTGAGTCGGGGATTCGAGGAGACGTAACTAACGGAGAGCACAGTCGACAGACGGAAAGTGATGAAGACAGAAGCCTTTGGAACGTCTTTGATCAACCCTCTATCTCGAGCAACTTCTCACTATTTGTCCAGAGGATCTTAAAGAATGGATGGAAGAACTGGGGATGAGTTGGCAAATCAGGTTGCACTAGAAATATACGAATGTATGGATAAACGACCTATCCGAAATAGACTTTATTCCGATGGTTTGGTGGTTTGAAAATTGGTCAGTTCTTCAAAAATGTAGTATTGTGTATATAGTTAATTAATGGAAAGTCATTAGTCTCGATGATATTGGGGCATCCACAAAATTGCACGTTCAGCCTAATTTCTTCCAGATGCATGCTCATACCATGTGACTCTTATTTTGAGGTTCAAAATAACATATTTTTTTTACGAAAAACCGTTTGTTAAGGGATGAATATTCACTTTGTAATGAGTAATTTGACTGACAACGGTTAATCCCGCCATGTACATGTATATAGAAGAGAGATGGTAATTTCGGAAATCCGAGTATGAACGAAATTTGTCGAGCGTCGGAATTTGGTCGCGACTAGCCTTATTCTCTCCTGTATGAAAATTAGAAGAAATTGGCACGGCGAACGAGACGGACGCGTCTCGTCTCTTTCTCTCGGCTTGGCTCACTCATCGACATCTTATCAGCACGACTTTTTCCCTATTCGGGACACGCTACGCTATGGGTCTATCATCATCACGACCACAACTTCCAATATCCACCTGAGCGTTGGATTTCATCGATCTCCATGTCAATAGATAAGTTATTTAACATTAAAAAAGGAAGTTTATCTGTCACGTATATCCCGTCTACTATTATTGGGGAAATTATTGAAATTAATGAGTCGAGCCGAATTACTTCGTGATTATCACCGATATTGCCATTTCTCTTTGTTTTACGTTATTTGTCTCTTCGTATTTCTTTTCTTATATTTTGCTGCGATATATCTATATATATATATATATAGTAACGAGCGTAAATATGCATGTAAATTTGACCTCGTATACATGAAATTCGACCATGTTACCAGAAAATATCGCCATCATTGTTCAAACCTTCGTCAAATTTATAATGGTTATACTTTTTGTATATTTGTTGAATTCGATGCATGTAAATTTCAACGTGATTTTTAAAATTTATTTATAACTCTCATCTCCGAATAAACGATAAAATAAAACGAGTTCATTTCATTACAAGAAAAAGATATATAGATCTTTCAACTTGTATAATCAATGATAATGATTTTTTTAATACTAAATTTAAAATACCGAGAACGTCTTTGTCGCGGTTTCCATCTCAGGGTAGGGTTTCTACTTGTGATTTTGCAATTCATAGAATACATATCGATGGACTAATGCCAAAGGGGCGTATCGGTTATGTATAAGCATAGCTTATACGCTCCTATGGAATTTGACCATCGATGTTCAACTGTAATAATGTAACATACATTTAGACATATCGACTCAGGCATTTAGGTTAATCCCAATTCCACAGCCGTTACTATCGGATTTCCAAATAAAGTGGTCAGGGATATTGAGCTTCGGGTGTCAGTAGCCAGGACTCGCCTTATACTGCGCCCACTGAGATCGATCTTCAATACCCGCATTTATTATCATCCACATGGGTAAGCAGCCCTATCTCACTGACTTTGATAGACCCTGCCCGATGCGTCTATCATACCCTAAGATCTCATACAGACTCTTAAAAGTCAGAAAGGTGCATTCCCCATGATGGACCGTAAAAAGTAAGTTAAAAGCATGTCTGTGTTTCTACTTGACGATATGTCTTTTTCTA
Organism: Rhorus exstirpatorius; assembly: GCA_963564615.1. NCBI lineage: Eukaryota > Metazoa > Arthropoda > Insecta > Hymenoptera > Ichneumonidae > Rhorus > Rhorus exstirpatorius. The sequence goes on along the minus strand of OY751316.1, from coordinate 15,142,602 downwards.
ATTTTCATGAAAACTTCACAGACACTCTACGACCAGGTTTAAAGATATATCGATCAACTCCACATGTAAATGAACAGGCTCCCGCAAATGGACATGTTGTACGTACAAAAATATTGATTTCATGACGGGTGTCCTTTCACTGATATCATTTCTGGAAGTGCCCACTCACTACTGATGGATGCACCCTAGAGAAGAAAATTCAATTAACAATCGCCACCAACGAATTGAAAATTAAACTAACTAATTGCAATGGAAATTGGTATTTAAAGATTTTTGAGGATGTTGATTTCAGCTTGAATATAGAAATTTTTAGTTTTGTATAATAATAGCACGGCCTGAAACCGAGAAACTTCACGCAAAACTCCACTTCTTTGCAAGATCACCGGCTTAACATCTCAAACGTTGCTAGATCGGTCCTTTAGTTGGACTTGCAGCAGTCGGGAAACTGTGCAAAGGGCGCGTAAGCTGAAGTCTCCGAGTGAAGAGAAACTGCACGATGGCTTTGGGGGGTAGAAGGAAACGGTGAATATACGCAGTTCGAGAAGGCCGTGGAAGTACGGAGAAGGAGCTTGCGATGCTCCAGCCACAGACCGCAAGATAATGAGGAACCGTGCGGGCTCGCCTCTCGTACACAGGAGTTCAAGGTTAACCGCAACGTCTGTTAGACCTCAAAGAGCATTTCCGAGAGCGCGAACAGATGGACGGGGGCGCGGATTCGGTTTTCTCTCGGTCAGTAACCCTACTTCTCTCGTCTTTGATGATGCTTTTGGTATGATGATGGCGAGATCGCGAGTTTGAATTAGGATGTGATGGAGCGGTCTGCTGATATCGACTCTCAGAAATTTCTAGAGTGCTATATGAATATAGTTAGTGTGAACGAGAATTTACGTTGGGCTCCATTATGCTTCGAATTTCTTTGATCAAACGATAAAAGAATTTGCAGAACCTTTGCGATATTTGAACAGCTCTATTTTACTCGTATTCGAAAAACTATTCGATAATTAGCAGGTATTATGTTTATTCAACTTTTCACCTAAAATATTTAAATGTTTAGCTAAAAATATTGAAAATTGCGGAAATTAAAGGGTAACTAATGGGGAGTATTTGGCAAATAAGTTTCGCAGATGGTCTAAGTAGTAACTTCTTTCAAAGCACCGCGATACAAGAAAAAAAATCAAAAATATTCTCGAATTCATTTAACAAACGTAAGGTTATTTAAATTGTGTCGTCAAATCTTTCGAGATGCTAAAGTATGCGATCCGAATAACATTTGACGATGCTCTGTTAATATTGTTATCGTCCATCCATTAAGTCCCATCCATTAAGACAATGAGTTGCTGAACCGACTTTTAATCGCTCGAAAAATTTTTTTTTATGTTTCTCCGTTCTTAAATCTTTTTTACTTCCACCACTTGACTGGGACGCTCTATCGAATAGAATAATACAAAGAAGTGAGTCTGAGGTGAGTTTCGCGAATATTTGAGATATCGTATAGTACGGGAAAGCATGGCTTCTGGTCGAAGTACTTACATCAAGAGACAGACTAGAGTCGTTGTTTGGTCCAAGATTAGTGCCGTTTAGCTCCATCGTTCGTCGAGCTTCACTTGACGACGACGTATACCAGTGTATATATAGCTACCGTGTTGCCGAAGCGCGAGGCGCCAAACGATCCTATTGTGCTGCCACGCAAAGAAGACAGTGAAGGCTTTGATTACGACATTGTGCACAGCTCGCTCGCACCACTGAGATATATATAAATTCCATGGGGGTGTATAAGCTATGCTTATACATAATCGATACGCCCGTTTGACATTAGTCCATCGATATATATATACAATATACATATACACATAATACCGACTGCAAGAGATTTGCGAGTACTCGGGCACATCTCACTCCCTCTCTCTTGTACTTGAATTCTCTCGTTGCTTCTTGAGCTGATTCGAGCTGAGAGTGTGGCTTTGAGCGTTCGCGTCTCATCAACCATCACGATGCACTCCCCATTCTACTCCGTCCATCATTATTATTATTATTCGATTCTCGTTATACCTGTGTTCTCAATTCGTTTAATCGAGAAATTGCTCTTAAAGCATGTGTAGAAAAGATTAACGAAAAGATCGGAATCGTCAATGTCAATTTACCATCGATCGGTACAAAGGAGAAAGACGTATTCTACGAACTTAACGTTAAACTTTTTTTCAGAAAACTTTTTCATAAGTTTAAACGCGTAAGAGTATCAACTTGGTTTGAAAATGGCCGCGTGAAACTCCTGCAACGACGGAATTGGGATTCTTCGAATTGAAATATGAAATAGAGAATGAGGAACGCGAGCCGGTCTTGCGTTATCGAATACCCAATCACATCATCCGTAACGTTGATCTATCGATCATCAAGTCCTAATATAGATCGCGAAGAAGTGCGTGGTCGCCCTCGTAAATCTCGGAAGAACGAGGACGTGAATTCATCTTTACCATCAATTCATCGACAAAAATCACCGGGCCCGGTATTTAAGGAGATTCTTAACATCGATTGGGTGCGGCAAGGGGAACGTGATGGCGCGGCGCGGGTGACGTGTGGGGCAGGCTGCGTTCGGCATTTGTTTAACCAAATACGTTTTCATTTGATTAATTTGCCATTACTCACGCTCAATTCTGTTTACAAGTATATTTCACAATCGGCACGGTGAAAAACTTTCTTTACATGGGCAAATTATATCTATGAAGGTCTATTCTGTCGTTTAATCGGTTCTTGGGGGAAATGTTACCGTTTTCTCACTCCTAAAATAATCTCCGATCATAGCTTCGAATACTTTTCCCATAAGAGCTCACGTATAAGCGGCATATTTAATGTTTTTTTTATCCTCAACTACGTCGTCAAAAAATCTAAAATAATGACGGTGTATTCCTATATAGTACCAGCACAAACCTCCCCTCAAATTTTAGAATCGTTCGTACCATTTTTCTCTGGGTTAAGAACCACCTTAAGGATGGTTCTCAGTCAACAATTTCAGGATGAGCAAAACCAAAAAAGAATAAGTTACGTAAATAAGAACACGCAAATTACGATCTTTCAATAATGTATTAACTCTGTATGTCCCTCTGTCACGGCGTACGAGTTTTCTTTTTAAGCTATTATATCCTTTGTGACTCAAGGAGAGAGAAATAGAAGTAAATTATAATCACTCGAACCGAGGTCATTGTCGGATCTGACAAACGAAATATTTTTTTTAAGGACTTTGGTTAACGATATCTATCTATCTACCTTTATATTGTTGCTTGTGACGTGGTCCTATGAGTCCATCATTGAATTCTTGTATGTATCGTAATTTCTGGGCTCTTTACACCCGGATTTGCAATGGTCATAAAGGTGCCTTTGAGATTATACTTGCATCTAAATTTATATTGTTTATTTTTTTTTTGCTTTCATTTTGTCTGTGCTTTCTTCTGTAACCCGGAATGCCGCGCTCTGTCCATATTTACATCCCAGCCGTTGTAGGGATTTTGTGTTTGTCATTCTCCTCATCATTTACATTCGTCAATCTATATATTTTGTGTTTTATGTAATATTAGGGTTCAGACGTCCATCATATTGCTCAAGTCTGTAATTTTTAAATATTAAGGACACATGTTTTTGAAAGAAGGAGCGTATGTATTTTTATTTTTTTATTTTTTATATGGTGAACCAGAGTATACGAATTCTAAATAAAAGCAGTAATAATATCATTACAAACGTTCCACTACGTTTTAAAGTTTTTTTCTTCATAAGAATTCCGTTTAAATTTCACTGAGCTGACTTTAAAGCTCGGAGATGGATTTCTCACGTTAACCGTAAAATGACCGTCAGGCCACTATACGAATACCACTAGAACATTCTTGTATTCTCATGATGCGATTCAGAAATGGGTTTGCTGGAACGACCGACTCGAGAGCACAAAAAAAAATCGTCCCTTCCAAAATTGTGACATCCTACGGGGTCTCTTCGTACTTCGGTGATATCCCTCCTTACACCGTGAACACCAGGAATTTTGCAATTATTATACCATACAGTCTCTCGAAACACCCAGAATATAACCCAAATGAATTTTCGTAATGCGCTATACGCGTTTAATTTAATTCTACGCACGAAGACCCATTTAAATTCAGTGTGCGCAGAGGGGTTCGCGAGCGGGGTTAGTGATTTAACAATCGCAGTTTCTGTTTTACGATAAACAACGGGCTGGAAAATAAAAGCCCCTATATGTAACGTGTAAGGGGGTTTGGGCGAGACCTGTTTTCATTTTATTTTGTCAAACTTTTCAGCTGCGCCCTCTTTTTAACGCGGTTGTGAGCTCGCACGAAGCGAGGTGTCGGAACTGTCGAATGGTTCGTTCTCGCTCGGCAAAACGTAAAAACGAAAAGCTCCACTGACGTATATCCATCGACGCGGGGTTCTCTCGATTGTATATAATTACCGAAATTTCCAATCGTCGAGGTATAGAGGGAGGGCTCAAAAAACCCTCGCCTCGTTTCGATAGGGCATCAACAAGAACGCTCTCTTGTATTCGTTCACTAACGGTTCTCCCTTTTACATATACAGATATACGCGAGTTAGTTCAGGCCAAATCTACAGATTCGTGACGCTCGTCCTCGGGAATTCAATCCATAGTTGTTGCATTGTTGTTACAACTTAAAAAGTTATGCAGCTTTCTTATAGATTTAAGCCAGCTGTTATTTAATGATGATTCTTGCGAAAAAAAAAGTCAAAACATGAGCCAAAAGATTAGTCACGATTCCTGAAGCCTGAATAAATTCCCAATATTTTTTTTTTTCATTCCCAAAACTACGTGAAAGAAATACATGACCCCCCTACACCGGGGTGGGACTTTAAAATTTTCCAAAATGTTATTGCATCCCCTCTGAAATATTAACAATATTACAAAAACTCAGGGATCGAAATAATAGTAGGAGACGTTCACGAACTTTTCGATTTAGTCTGCAATTCCCCATATCATAAATTGGTATAGCGAACCAGAGAAACGCGCGAATCGATATAACGAGTCGATACAGAAGCTTGATCGCTTTCCTCTCTCTCTCTCTCTCTCGCTCTCTCTCTCTCTCTCCGCTCAGTACTGACGTTTATACCGACGCTTGTGGGGACTTCCTCTTTCCCTTCATCCTCATCCTCTCGCGCAATTCACGAGATCGTAATTGCATGAAAGAGCGGCGCGATGGAACGAGGAAAGCGGTAAAGTGCCGGTAGACACACAGAGACGTAAATATCCAACATCGAGGCACGTTATATAATACTCTCGCCTGCGCATCTCCTCTGCCGCTGTTCCGGGCGCGTTTAACACACACACACACAGATATATATATATATATATATATATATATATATATATATACATATATATAACCTGTTAGAAACGTAACCATCGCTATCACGTCTGGGAAACAATTTTCCATCGATTTTATTCTTCGTCGTGTAGCAAAATTTACGATAAAGCGATAGTTAGTCACTCCACATGAATATCAATACACGTATACAATACCACGAATCATGCGTAGGATCTTTATTTTCTTTCGAAGATCTTAAAAATGTATCATCAACATGCACTATCTATAAGATTCATAAAAATTGTAAGTATATTTTTGACGTATGCAGTCTTAATCGAAAATTGGGTTCGTTGAATATTGAAAGTTAGGAGTTTTTTATATCATGATCCTCATTGTCATTTTTTTCTCATCGCCTTTTCCTGTTCCAAATAATATTCCAACAATTCCAGGAATATTTTTCTTTACAAAGGCACTGCTTTATTATTCATCAGTAACTCATAATAATTCATGTTTGCATGAAATACAGCATGCATGGACTTGAAAAACAATTCTCTCGCTCGACCCACCAATATATCTGATCTTTCGACTATTGTTCATAAAACCCTGAGCTCTCTCTCTCTCTCTCTCTCTCTCTCTCTCCCTCTCTATCTGGAATGTAAAGCTCTTAAATCTTAAATTATTATACCCATCCATTAGAGAAAACGCCGTTTATAGAAAGATTGATCATCGAGATGAATCCTCCCCATAGACTAACGTTGTGTATAAACTCTTTGTGAGTATCCCTGGGCACAAAACAACGTGGTAGGGTTGAGCGCTTATGGGACCTTTCATAACGCTCGAGGTTTTGTTCGCTCTGTGCGTAAAATACAAAAGTATACATAAGCATCTTGAAACCTGCTGTTGTCCCTTCTCTCTCTCTCTCTCGATTTGCCTGTGTAAACCACCTCTGAATAACCAAAAGACTCTAGGAAAGAGAGGGAATAACTCCCCCTGGAACAATTAGCGAGGGATGATGAAAGAGAAGAAGAAACGAGAACCTGAGAGAGAGAGAGAGAGAGAGAGAGAGAGAGAGAGAGATTGAGATAGAGAGAGATTGAGATAAAGAGAGAGAGAGGAGAAAGAAAAAGTAGGGAGACCAGTCTCTCGACGCTGAGATGTGGGTGGGTCCTTAATTATATCCTTTAAAATATCGGAGTTAAATTGAAAAGTCGCCCCGCCAATTATTTCAGATATACCTACCTATATAGGATATATATAAATCCAGACCTGAGAACCCTGCACATTATTATCATTATTATTATCAGATTCTGTTATTATCTGTCTATACAGGGTGTACCAATTTTATCTCGATATCCGAAACGATGAAAAAGATTCACGAAAAAGTTCTCGGAGTGGCTCTGTAACAGCGATGCATCATCATTTTTTTTTTATAGGGGAGACTCCAGTGCAATTTCAAGGATTTCTCCTTAATAGATTGATGGTGGGTCCTTTGGTTTCCCAAGTCTTTTAGTTCCCCTAATAATCCATCGAATAGTGAGCAATTTCACTTTTGAGAAGGGAGAATTGACCCTGCAATCTCAGCAGTCCAGCCTTCCACTTAAGAAAATGAATTATTGCCCGTATAACGTATCCCCGGAAAATCTTTAACTTTCTAGTGAAACTTTTTTCCGTGCCAACGATAATTTTAAAGTTAATTGCCGAAAAATAAAATGAAAAATACGAGACACCCTGTATGTCTACATAGAAATTTACCTGCTAGCTATATATATTTGTAGAAATACAACGTAGGGAACCCCTTTTCTACATCGTATTGATTTATAAAAGACCCCCAATTACCTTCCTGGGGATCGTCAGCCGGGTTAATACGTCAGCCCCTTTATAGTTCTTCTCCCTAGGCCTCATGCTCTCCCTCTCTCTCTCTCTCTCGCTCTCTCTCTCTCTCTTGCACTCACTTGGTCGACTCTTCATCTTCGCTTTTTGACCCAAGCTTGTATATGCTAGAGGGTGCTGTAAGGATAGTGAATCATAATCTTAGCCATCTAACGAATCGTGCGCGTCTCTTTTGCTTTCCTAAAAAATGGGGTGGTTTGCTTTCGTTTGCCACACACTTGCGGGGATAGCATTTATGTGTAAACCGAATAAAATAGTACCGTAACTTCAGATGCCGAGGGTCTGCATCAATTTTCTTCCACCCTGCTCCCACAAAAGAAAATAATCATTTCCCATTAAAATTAATTATTGTTATTGTTATTTTTTTCATCAGTTTCTATCGTTAACCCTCGTTTTCCAATTTTTATTATTGACAGGATGATTATTTTAGAAAAAATTTTTGATCTTCATTGAAACGTTGATTAACGAGAATACGAATTCACAAGAGACACTTCTATATAATATTGATTGTATAGATTTTCTCGTAATTCTTCAAAATTGGTACGGTTTTCAACGCTGCGCCGCGTTTCTTCAACGTCCACTTTTAAATTCTACTTCATTTCACTCCCCGGTTCCTTATTAACCAGATAGATATAGGCACCGTGTAGTGTTCAACGGTGTGGGTTTACGAGCATTTTGTTTCACGAAACCCGTTTGTACCGTCGTCGTCCCCTCCACTATCTCAACCCCTTTAAATTTCTCTTCGATCGAGCGCTCATAGGTCGACGTAAATCGTTAATAACTCCACAAATTATGATCGTACAAAATTTTCGAAAAGGACTTTTCTGCTCCGTTTTCGACGCTCTACCCGAAATTCATAATATGTTCAGTACGTTAGTATACACCTTATACATCGCATTCCACGTCAACTCAGCCACCCCGTTTTTTTTATTGTCTGAAAAAAATTATTCAGTATGGGCATTTCAAAGAACAATATATCCATGACATTTTGCCAAAATTTCATCCCCCTACTATTGTTGGTTCTCGAGATAATGATTAATAAATTCTCAATTTTCTAAAAATCATAACTTCGTACCGCTTGATCGGATTTTAACGATTCAAAAAAAAAATCTTTTTTTTTCCCCTCTTTTCGAAAAAAAATATGCCGTCATTGGAGAAAAGCTCATTGGACAGTTTTCGGGAAAATTTTTCGATTTTTTTTTTTTCTACGAAAGGGCCAATCGGAATTCCACTCAATATTTTTTTTCCTGATAGAGGGGAGCAATACGCAACTCTGCAGGATTTTTTCAAAATGGAACAGGGCATCAGTGAAGAGGGAAAAATTGTTTTTTGTTAACTTACCCCGAAAACTGTCTAATGAGCTTTTATCCGATGATGACATATTTTTTTTCGAAAAGGGCGAAAAAAATAAAAAAGATGCTTTTTTTAATCGTCCAAATCCGATCAGTAGTTACGAAGTTATGATTTTCACAAAATTGAGAATACATTAATCATTATCTCGAGAACCAACAATAGTGGGGGAATGAAATTGTGGCAAAATGTCATGGATATATTGTCCTTTGAAATGCCTATACTGAATAATTTTTTTTAAACAATAAAAAAAACGGGGTGGCTGAGTCGACGTGGAATGCGACATATAGATCAATCTTTCTCTCTCTCTCTCTCTCTCTCTCTCTCTCTCTCTCTCTCTCTCTCTCTCTCTCTCTCTCTCTGTGCCTCTCCGCTCCTCGCCCGCTTGAGAAGTTCGATGCAGCCCATAAATAAAATATTAAGCAACCAATTAGAAAGTCCCACCAAAGAAATTAATGAATCCCTCAGGAGAACGTAGCGAGAGAGATGAGCGGGGAAAAAAAGGTTGGATGAGGACGATGGTATAGCGAGCAGAGTAAAACCACTGGCAGACTTTCACGGAAGGAAGCGAGAATCTCTCTCTCTCTCATACCTCCATTATCAAAACGTTATGTGCATTACATGATTCAACGAAATCAGCCAATATTAATATGCATGGTGCGAACGTAAATATTCTGATTTATCACAGTCTATAAAAGTTCCTCTTCTGCACTAATTTCGAGTGCCACAAACTTTTTCTTTTCATCAAACGAAAACTCGAAGTCTTCTTTTTTGTTGGTATTTCAACATGAGATTTGTAAATTTTTTTTAGATTTCGGCATACATGTGGCAGGCCTCTATTTATAGAGAGAAGCCTTTACTTGCTATTAGGCTCGTCTTGATTTCTTTGTTTTTGTGCTCGTGAGAACACGACCGAAAGAAAATTTTTTAAACGAATACTCAAAGCATCTTCAGCTTGAAGAATCAAGCTCCATTCTAACGCTTAAAAAATTCCAAATGAAACAAGCACAAAGTGGAGTCAAAGTTCCCCTGGGTAGAAAAGAAAATCATTATAACTAGATGAAGCAGAGTACTTTTATTTATTGGAAAATTTAAGAACAATTGTTCAAAAGTGAACGTAATAAATGCCGGTTAAAACTAAAAACCCATCGTCGTGAGGATCAGCTTAGTTCATTAACTTTTTCATTCGGGTTCGCGAAAGGTCGATCGTGGGTGCCAGTGGTATAGTAGATCGCAGAGCGATTCAAGGGGTCAGCGGATCGGTCGTAAAATCGATTTCCGTCGTGACATACACACTCAAATATATACATATATTGTACTTAGGGTAGATACAGGTATATATATAAATAATTTAACCCCGTTACTGAGAGATACTGACGATCGATAGAGCCAGTTTGAATGTTATCGATGCGATCGGATTGGATACACGCGGCACGATCAAAAAGTTTGCTATATATATATATATATATGTACGAGCGTGGAAAACTTACGCGGGCAAATGGTTCGTTTGCCCAATAAACGTGAAGATCCTCGTGAAATAATCACCGATCTTTCTTGCCGATTAGCATCGAGTTCGCTGTTATGTAATAAGATATAAACGCCTGGTCACAGATCCCCTATATAGCTCGGCCTAGTAAAATAACATTCGGTTCGTTCGACGATCGGACAACGATTAGTAAAACGACGACAAAACGAACGACGAATAAATGGAAGATCGAAACGAAAGTTTCTACGGTGTTTCTCGTTCTTCGCTGACATCGCTATATATGCGTACATATTTCAGGGCATATCGCTCTTCGAACATCAGAAGGCGAGTAGGTAGCCCGTTTTTCTTTGCTTCGTTTTTTTTTTTTTTGGTTTTTTTTTTTCTTCAGGTAGATAGATGAAGTGTCCGATCTCTTTTGTAAACACCAGTGACGAAGCCTCGGCGATGGCTTGGTGCACTTCGAGAGATCGATGACAACGACGATTTATCTCGTCCTCCCTCTCACGCGTTTCCATTCAATCGAGCCAGGCATTTGGAACGTTCGGAATGACTGGGGCATGTTAGTCAGCGAAATGTATGTACGTGTATGTTGTCGAGGAAAATCGGGACGATCGATTGTGCTTAATCTTCAAACTGTATGCCACATATAGCATATGCACAAATAAAACAGCAGTGACCATGCATTTTAGTACTATGTAGCAAAGATATGTTATCTACGGCAGTGTTTATGGGGACTGTACGTAGACATTTTAGAAAATTTCAGTTTCCTTTTTTTTTCAAAATTTATGTGTTGAACATAGCGTCAGCTGCTGATGGTCAGTATTGTGTTCAAGGTAGGCACAACATCACTTCTGTATGTCTACGTTTTGGGGCTAAAACGACGTCTATAACTTACACTCAAATGTCGCGTGAGATCCATGCTGTATCTGAGTATCCGATCTCTCGTGACGACGCGTGACACATGCGCACACCTATTGTTGTACTATATACCTGCTGGATACTCCACTTTGTACATGAAACTCTTTTGACGTCGAGCTGGAAAAAACCGTTTTCTCTCCCCTCCCCCGCCCTCTCTCTCTCTCTCTCTTTCTCTCTCTCTCTCTATTTTTGAGTCTGGCTTGATCGAACTCAAAGACTCGTGGCAAAGAATGAGAGCTCGAGCTACGTACAAAAGTATAGAAGATGTATATCCGAGAACAGAGAGGGAGATTCACTTTGCTCTCATAGAAGGCTACAGAGATTACCTCCCGTTTATTTACTTTTTTTATTTTTTATCAGTCGTCCCGAGAACCAGCAAACAGCAGCGGGTATCGACGAAAAATCGAGACCAGACAGTCATCTCTACCGACTCTCGAGTTCGGAGTAAAAAAATAAAAAAAATAACGAAACGATCGTGGCACCTTGTTCGTAGAAGAGATCTCAGTCAGAGCCAAGTTTTTTTCGAGTGAAGTGGCAAAATAAGTTTCTCCTCTTAATTAGAGACAATCGACGATCTCTTCGAACTCGTCGACATTTCTTCTTTGCATCCCTCTACCGCGACTCCATTATAATTGTCTATCCTGGAACTTTATGCTCTCTGTTGTATCGATCCTTGCATTTTTTTTCGATAGAACACTGAAATTGATTTTTTTTTTTTCTTTTAACCTTTAACTGAAAAAAAAAAACTGAAGAATGCTATGCGTTTGACTTGCCCGTGAAGTAAGCTGGGCGCTTTTTATGCTTCGCAGTTCATACGGAAATGCGGAGTGGCCACAAACGGTACAATGGTCACAACTGGTACTTCTACCCTATACGGTTTAGCCCTGAAGCTAATCTCCATTCACCCTATTCTAATATTTCATATCTCGACTGTTGCTAAGCTCCTCAAAAGATGTTTCTCCGAACACCCTTATGCTAAATTAACGACTTTTTTACATTCAATTATTATAATAACGAAAAAAAAAATGGATATTTGTCGATGCTTGGAGTTTGTTTATAGATGCTCATATTTATATTCACGTGCTTCATTAATCGTGTTTTTACGAACGATTAATCACACATTGAGTGGGAACGTATACACATATTGTGTACACATATAAAGCAGGACAGGGGTCGATGCAAAATTATCCACAGCATACGGGGTAAAGCTCTCTTGTATGCTTTATTCCAGAGAGAGAGAGAAAGAGAGAGAGAGAGAGAGAGGACGCGCGGGCGCAAATGCGTCTCTCCGAAGGGAAGGGGATTGGAGAGTGAAAATGCCAGGGTAATCGTTATTCGAGCGTAGAAAAAAATGAGCTGTATGTGTATACGCGTACAAGAAGCTAGGGGATGATTCCGTTGGGAGGTTGGCGCGCGCGCGCGCGGGTTCGCGAGTGGTAAAGCCCACAGCACACCTGAGCCTTCCGTCTCGCGCCCTCGCGCCAAACTCCCCGAATGCCGAGCATGCTAATTCCCGCAGACGGGCTCTTTTAAGCCTCGTTCACTGTACAACCAGCGTCTGTTCTTTGCCTGAGCTTCCTAGCGACCTAAACTCTCTTTTTATTGTGCACTTGTCTGTGCCATAACACCGGAATGTAATGGCACAAAGGGCATATATATCAGAAGCACAAAAACTCGGCTTTTACAACTGAAAGTATGCGTTTTCGTGACAATAATGAATATCGTAAATATGCGTTTGGTGTGATAATAACTAATAGACTTTCTGCATTATTTGAGGCCAATGACCTACGATAATTTTTTTGATAGTTTTCGATTATATTCTCACGTTTTACTAGATCGCTAAGAAAATGAATTAAATGGAAAAATATAATCGCTCAATTGGCAATTTATTGCTATTGACGAAAATTGACAATAAAGGAATTAAAATAAAAATGTTTACAGGAGATCGAGCTACTTAAAAATCATGAAAACATAAAAGTACGATCCGCAGTTTTGAAATTTTGTAGAAAGTATTACTGGAAGAGTACAAGAATAATGGAAAAATTTTATAATTGAAACATTTCATTTTGCAGCGTAATTTTTATTTTTTAATAATTATTTTATTATCATTTTATAAAATTACATTTGTGGGAATATGAATAATTATGTGAAGTCATCAACTGAAAGAATAATTTTCTTGCAAAAAAGTATACACGTACGTAGAAGCTTTTATATCCAGTCGTCAATGCGAGCACAAGCTCTGGGAACAAAGGGCGATGAAAGGAAAAAAAAAATCTACGGCTGACTGAGAAAAAAGCAATTTACTGGGTCTCCTAATAAATTACTCCGCAGCACTATTTGTTAGTGATTTTTTTTCTCGCTTTTCTAGACTCTTACTTTCAACCCCGTCATATGGAGTTCTTTGTTGCACCCGCTGGAATATTTAATTACTCGAATCCAGTGAGTAATATAGCAGTTTCTTCGATTAAAGCGCTAAAACGAACTGGCTCGAGAACGCGTTTCTCAATTAAGTAAAACTGGCACAGGCTCTGCTATAAACAGTCGAGTTATAGGCCTTCCGACAATCACTGGCAATTTTTGGTACGAAAAGGTTTTTGATAGAATGCGATCGAGGTATGACAATAACTGCATGTTTTTTTTTTTTTTTTTCATTACCTTGGTCGGTCGATCGTTGCCATGTTCATTTTATAAACATAGCAGGCGTGTAAGGAGAATATAAGGAAAAGGAAGAGAGAAGAGAGCTTGAGGGCTGATGGGCTGCTGGTTCAACTGTAGAATACAGTGGTTTTAACTCCTCTTTCTCTCTCGCGTTTTCTTCGCACACGAAGTACAATCAATTTGCTTGACTAGAGCCTTTGAGCCCTCGAGAAATCCCGGGAACGCAGTTTCGCTCTCCCTGCCATAGAGAGTAGAGCGCAGAAAATATGCAGCATCTGCGGAGATACGTCGCAAAGGGTCGCCGAGGTATTGAAACATCGGCGTAGAGAGTTGACATTAAAGATGCAGTGATTGGCTATCGGAATCTACGAAATGGAACACTTTATGCGATATTCGCGTTTCAATCGAAGGGGATTTCAAGACCTTCCTGAGTAAAAAAAAAGAGATTATTTGAGGAAGAAAAAAGTTTACTATATCTGCTTCTCAAATATCTTATTTGTAAATTCAAAAATTTCCATTTTATATGCCCGAATACCATACTTCAAACTTTGAAGCTTATTTTTTCAAGTCTATATTTTGCAAAATATCGTACCCATTGTACCTCGGGGATTGATGGAGCTTCAAATTTAACAAGCAGACGGAAAAGGCCACAGAGTACAAAAATTTGTTTATTGGCAATAATAAGATTTTTTCATTTACAAATACTCGATTTTCAAATGAATTGAATTTTTTTATCCCTGCAGTGTACTTTTCGTGCTTACTCATACGATTGAGAATCTCTTTGCTATTATTTTGTAACAGAGCACGTGAACGAAAGTCCCGACTTACGTCACCTTAGCAAATTTCTTTTTCGACCACTCCTCGTTAGCTTCCTCCAGTTTCTCGAATTTTCACTGTTATTAGCTAGAAATTTATATACGGTAGAAGGAAAGTTGAATAAATATGCCGCCCTGATACGTAAATGGTTCATGTCAAATAAATTCTTAAAAGTTATCTCATTTTTTGGCCACGAAAAGGTAGAAAAAGCTCCCTTAATGCAGTGAATCACTGGGGGAAGGCCAATAATTGTACCCGTTACCCTCTGTAAGCTCTCGAGCGGGTCGCTACGAAGGTGTGTTCTCGGGTAGCGAATCGATTTGAATAAAAATGAGAAATGGGCTTTCCAGAGGGAGAGAGAGAGAGAGAGAGAGAGAGAGAAATAGAGAGAGGGAGAGAGAGGTAGCGTCGTAATAGCCAAGACTGGAACGAGCATTTAGTTCGAATTTCTTCGCTCCGCGAGTGTGTATGACGAAAAGAAAAAATTCTAATTCCGTCTGCTTTCGCGCTCTAGTTGCGCAAAACTCACCAGCACCCTCTTTCTGCCTCTTTTCGCACCAACCCAAGCGGTAATCGACTTCGAGGAGACTCTTTCTGTCGCTTTCTGCTTCTAGAGGCCTTTTATTTATTTTTCGTTCACGTCATCATCTGGCAAAGCTAGTGGCGAGCATACTCAACGAACAGCACGTATTTGTTTACATAGGTGCGTTTTCCATTGGTGCTAAAAAGAGTCAAACTCTCATTTAGCTCTCAAAGAAGCTGGAAAGCAATTTGCGTTGCATTCACTCTCAAACTGCACTACACCCATTCACTCAGTGGGGAAAGCGACAACGTTTTTTTTTTTTTATATATATTTTTTTTTCATCGTCTAGGTTATTTTTTTTTCTCTTTCGCTCGAAAAACGAGCTGTCGCGATTAAAGATTTAGTCGAGTATAAATACCAAGGCTTATTGTCATGTAAAATATTTGGAGAAAGACGATTGAGTGAAACTTCCATATATTATTGCGATTCAGCTTTCAAAAGCTGCATCTCTAATATTTTAAGGGGGTTCTCTCGGAAACAGAATTAATGGATAGAAATTGATGAAACTTTGCAGAATGTTAGATTAAGATGTAAAAATAGCTCATACAAATTTTTGTGTGTTGAGGGTAACTCTGGATCGAGATATCAGTCATTACGTTTTGAGTCAATCAACGCAGGCTCTTAGGGAAAATCCCGAATTGGGTATATTTTATCATTCGTATTTGCGTAATTGATGGACAGGATTTAATGAAACTTACACAAAAGAAAGAAAAAATATTAGGAATCATTTTTCTGTCTTAAAAATTTTCAAAGGGTGCTTATGAAAAGAGTAACAAGCAAATATAAAACACAAATTGTAGCTTTCCATATATTGTGAGAGAGATGTGGCGACGTTGAAGGATTAAATGTTATGGTGCGCTATTCAAAATTCAAACGTACACTGTCACCAAATATCACTGTCACTGAACTATAGACTACCTTGAATGAGAACTACCATGGGTCAGGTTAACACACACGCATCAACAAAAGCGACGTTGCCACATCAAATACTACGTGGGTCATGAGAAAGAAACTTTCTGTTTTGACTCTATAGGTACCAAGAGAACTTCCTTAAACGATTTTTTTCAAACAGAGTAACAATACTTTAATGACTCTTCAATTTTTTCAAACGTTCATTGACATCGCGATTTGACGCACGACTTTATCATGATCCTACTAACAATTCTCCAACAAAACGTTAATATACATCATTATTCGATTGATTCAGACATCGGAAACTGTTTTATTTACATTTCAACTGTTACGCACGTTGCATTTTACCCATTAACGATTCAAAAGCGTGGTCAAAGAACGTTTATCAAAGCGCGGTAACTTACGCAGCGATCCGCATCGACCAAGTGGAGGTGTGCCATACATATACATTTAAACGTATATATACGACATTATCCACTGAACGAGAGTGGCGCCACAGTCATCAAAGAGCTATAATTGAACTTCAGGTTGCCTCCGCAACTCACATCAGTCTCGGAACTATATTTTGGGCAAAATGCCTCGCGTCTGAACTCCACGAAAGGCTCTCGATGAGTCTCACAAGTGCGTATACAGCTGATGCGCGCGAGTGAGAGAAAATCACGAGAGTGGAGGCTACACATTCTCCTTCGCACTTACGGGCCGAAGGAGCATACCTTTTAAGTCCTGTTTCTCGTTGGTTAGCTCGACCAAGGGCCACCGCGAGGCAGGCGAGACCTCTTAACGTCACGGAGAGCCACGAATTATTGCACCATTCCGGTCACTTAGGGTGCGACCGGCCCTTATTACGCGAGCACCTCTACTCCTGCACGTGTGTCTTACACACCCCTACATTTTTTTCCTTTCCTTTCTCGCACGTTTCACTCTCCTATACCTGACGGCTTTTCTCTCTCTGTGTGAAACGATTTTTCTTTTTTTTTTTTTCTCCGTCTTCCTCGTTGTATACCTTCGTGAAACTTCGTCTATTCAGCTTCCCTTCCTCTTTGGTACCTTTTCCAACCCCTGTGACGTTCTCTTAACGATCGATTGACCTGCTTTAGCCTCGTGGACTTACGGAGAGTCGATTCCTATCGGTTTTCACCTTGATATATATCGCGTATACAATCAAGTGTAGCATATATATATTCTCCGGTGTGCATTATGGATATACTTATATTGTATATATCTGTATGTAAGGATCAACGACTAAATAGTTGACGCAGGTAGAGTGTGAACTATTGACCTAGAAAACCAGAAAGTCATTAGTAATTTGTACCGAATATTTAGCGCAGTTTTAACTCGTATAAAACTCACCCGATGACACTTTTAATATATAGCGAAAAATATGTATTTCGTAAACAGTGAAAAACAAAACGACACGTACCTGAAATTTACTCTAACCCCGTAGGATAATGGAGGCTGTGGGGGTGCGATTACACGTGATTTTTTTTCGCAAACTCTGCTGAGCTTGCACGTGGCATTGCACACCCGCACTCGTCATTCCGGTGAACTGAGTATATGGGGTTACAGCAAAAGCGCGAACGACACGAGGGAAAGAGATGAGTTGCGGGACGTTTGAGGGCAACTCGACGAACGAGTGCACGAAATGATTTTGCGTTAACGCATTTTCAGCGAGGAAAAGAGAGAAAGAAAAAGAGGAAGAGAGAGAGAGAGAGAGACAGGGAGGAAAACAACAATATCTCGCGGTTGTGGCTGCATACGCAGCACTACCACACGCGCGAGTCATTCGAGCTTCTGCTGATGCCGTTGATGCTCAAACAACGTCGACCATATGCGATGTGTATCAAGGGTTAATACATGGACGCGCATGTGAAATATCCTCACCGCCTCATTGTACATCGGTATAAACAGAGCGCTTGAGAACCCGGGCCGCGTCCATACATACGCCCTCTTATTCACCGCGTCAGCGGACCGCAGGGTGTGTTTATGCATGCAGACGCGAGAAGTGGAAATAAAAAAAGTTGGCTGAGCTTTTTTTTTTGAGCTACTCGCGTCTACACGCGCTCGTGAAGCGGTAAATTGCTTCGTCGAGGCGAAATGAATGTGCGAGAGGGGCATATGAATCATCCGGGGGGTGACGCGACTAGCGGCGAAAACACGAATTAAACACTGAAAATGGTGGCTGTTGAACGTGTGGCTCTCTCAAATTGCACATGTAACAAACATCGAATTCCTCCCGCATATTGTCGCGTTCCTTGTTTCCCTGCATATTGGCTCTACCGAGGAAATTCAATAAAGATCGATTCTTGTGATGGACAAGAAAGTCACCGACTGTCGTTCTAGCTGAATTAAATGTCTGCCACGCTTTTTTTCGCCATCTCACGTGAGTCTTTGAAACTACCTTTTGAAGAATTTTGTAAGTTAATAATATTCAAATTTTTAAATACGTTTTTTTTTTAATCGAAAAAAGTTGCTTCATTGGCCCCTGAGATGCCGTAAGCAACGTCATTTTGGTGAGAGCTGTTTTGGAAAAAAGAACTTTAAGAGTTTTAGAATTTTAAGAATTTTAGAATTTTAAGAACTTTTAGAATTTTAAGTTTTGTGTCTGGGATAAATAAAACGGAAGTTATTTTCCATTTATTGCTAATCAGTTATCACAAAGCATGCAGAGAGTCCTCTTACTCCTTGAAAAGCTTTTTATCGGTTTCCAGAACACGTTATACTTACATAGAAGATAATTTTTTGGATTCATTGGGGTATAAAGCTTTCTGAACATCTTCAAAACCACTCGGTACGAGCATCCCCTAGTTTAGTCGCTAAGCATTAAGTGACTGCGCGTAAAACATTGGTAATCACGCCCCTGCAATATCGGATAAACGTCCTATAGAACATCATCGGGATAGCGTGCAAGAACCAAATCTGCTCGACCTATACCCGCTAGGATTATGCTCTCGGAGTCAGAATGCTCCGGCATATAAACACAAAACGTACGAAGACCGAGAAAAATGAAGCGCAAAAGCGGTCACCGCTCACTCGCATTCGGTATGCCATATAGAGCTGTGACAGGGGTGAGACGCGGGTCTCTCATTCAAGAATAGGATTAAGCCGACAGGAGAGATTTCTAGAAAGCAGGCCAGATATATGTACATACGATGTATTTATGAATAGCAACCCCTACGCATCGCTGCTCCTCTCTTCTTCATCCTCATCTTATTCCGTGTGCTTTTTCTTCACTGTAGCTCATGTATATATATTTATATTCCGGCTAGCCTTGCTTCACTTTCAATGGATTCGCTCCGACAGCTTAATACCCGATCAAAATCTAAACCAGCCATTTAGCCGGCGCGCTAAAGGCATCGCTCGATGATCTCTTTTCTCTTCTTTCTTCTTCTTCTTCTTCTTCGTCTTCTTCACTTTATTCATTCCTCTCTGTTGATCAAGAGCAAGGAAACTCGAGAGCCGCTCTGGGATTTCTGAAGAAGGCCTTGAACGCATCAGCCTTTGCTGATTTTTGAACTGGCTTCCCGTTGCCTCTTTCTTTTGAAACATGACTATCCTGAATTATCCAACCTGTCTTTTTTTGCCTCTTTTCTATCCTGCTTTTTCATAAAACCTATGGAGAGTTTCTTGCTTACACGCGTGGATATCTCGTGCTCTAACTTGGTCCCATTCGAAGTAGGACTCGGGTCTGGAATTTCAAAATTTTACCAGGAAGATAACACAGCGTCTGGCAGAAATTTTATCGACTGAGCCAAGCTACATTTTTTGTCGAAGTTTTTATAGTGAAAAGAAGAATTTTGTGGGAATCTACTGTAGGGGCACGATATATTCCAGAGAAAATGACTTTTAATGGTGGACATTTTTTTTACATGGTACTCCTTTAACATGACAAACTCACAATTTTCTCGTGTCGAATATCATGCACGAATGAAATTCGGTATCCTGACAATTTAATTTCGTGGATAAAGATTTTTCGAATTAATGTAAAAGACACAAACAATTCGTTGACTTTTAGAGCCTCTAAGCTCTTTTCCAACTACATAGTTTACAAAAAAGATGGTACACAAAACTCCAATATGAATATTTGTTTTTAGTGAACCGGAAATGCTTTTTGAAAAATCTCTCATTTGTGATTTCCAATATGATTTTTTGTATTTGGAAAAAATAAAACACGTTTTCTTGAGGATGTATCGGACGTACCTTCCCAACCAAGAGTGACTTTCATCGATAATATTGCATAATTTTTTATAAGATAAAAATGGGAAAAAATTCAACGACAATAAAGACGATAAGAAGATTAATTTTGAATGATAATGCCAAAAAGTTATCAATAATTTGTGTAAACAAAACATTGTTTAACAAATTTGTAGGGAAAGTTTTTTTTTGACACGTGAAATGAATTCGTTGATTTTTCTGACTATACATGATTTTTTTTTTAATTTTCTTATCATTTTGAAATTTCGGTTTTCGAAAATTTTTTAATTCGCGAGTCTTGACTACTAAATTTCATATCGTCACCTCTGATGTTCCGTGCGCATGGCATATTTTAGCTACTTCACGACTCGTGCTACAGAGACGTTTCCTGACGCAGTCCAATTGGCTGGGTGGAACGATTATCCTGGTATACATCGTGGGACATAATAGAAAAGCCGTACCCTGGTTGACGTCTGTTTGCTCGTGGAGAATTCAACCTGCCCTCATGCTCGTGTGCCAGGGTGAAAAATCCCTATTGGCTTGGGAAAGTTTAGAATGGAAGCATTGTGCCCAACGGCAAAAGGATTTTCATTCTCCTCACCTCGGCGCCTCTCGCGCTTTTCGCCGTATAACGGGTGGAGATCCCGAGAGTCGCAGTAACCCCTTTATTCGGATCTCGCGGAGAGTGTGCCCTACGGGCTGTATACGCATCGAGGGATTATACATGAAGCTGGAATTGAGATATACCACTCGAAGAATTTGATATCAAGACTTTCTATGCAGGGTCGGTGAAATTCGCCAGCATTATTCGATGAATTCTGTTAGAATTTTTATTGAAATTCAATATACAGGGACGAGCGCAATTTGAATGAAAGAAAGCTGCAAGTTGAAACTTCTTTCCTCAAAATTCAACACAATGCTCTTACATGAGAAAACATTTTTCACAATTTAGCCTTATTCCTCCATAAAGGGTACTTTGGTCGTTGTATCAATTATCGAGTAAGTGATTTTCAATTTAATTTTGCAGCTCTTCAACCCTCCTATGATATCATAGAATTTCATGTTTTCTTCACTTACACCGTTACTCATAATATCTTCGGAAACTGGAAACTTAAAAAAAAAGAAAAAAATCGATGAAAAAAATGTACGTTTACAAAGCTTTCTCTAGACAATCTCACGTGAAAGCGTGTAATTTTTACTGCCAAAATAATATTGCGAAAAAATAATCAAGAACATACTATCTTTAAAAAATGAATGTTGATCAGTAAAACGTTTTAGAAAAAAAAAAATCTCCTAATATTCGTTTTTTAACAATGAACATTAATATTTTTCCAAATATTAAATGAATGCTTATTCAATCGATGCCTTTCCCTGAAAAGCTTAAGGTAGTCCTAGCGTTTTTGCACATAGAGCACAATCGCATGAAATTTTGCTACGTTAGTCTTAAAGCACCCTCCAATGCACCTGCAAAGTTTGAGTGTACCTTAACGACCTTTTCAGCGAGAAAAATTGAGTTAAAAATCACGATTTTAGCATAGCGACTATAGGAAGAATCATGACCACGCGGAGATTACCTCGATATTCATACACTAATATAGTCAAGAATCACACAATCAAACGCTCATTTTGTTTTCAAAATATTGAGGATTCAGATTTTCACAAAAAAACGTAAGCTCAACGAATGTCTGAAAAAGATTTTACGAGTTTTCGGTAGCCACGGGTACCGACTCTATCTTGTTGGCTTATTTGGTTTTTTTATTTCAGATGAAAATTACGAGCTCCATCTGTCCCGACGATTGGAAACAGCAGTTGCACGAATGTGCATAAAAATCGGTTGTCTGTGAATATTTTTCTTTACAAAAAAAATTGTTTTCTCATGTTCGGACATGTAATAAAATAATCTAAAAATTTCGCTAGACTTGCTTTTTTTTTACCCTAAAAAAATTCCCCAAAACATCGATTTTTCGAACCGTCCAATTCAGGATCCCCCCTTCATGCATGCCCCGTTCACCGCACGCTCCGTCGCGTCTACGTTTCCGCTGATTCCGCCCCGCCGGTCGCGCTAGGACTACCTTAAGTGAAGTGAGAACAATGAATACGCTCGTGACTTTTTCTTCGATTCGCTTCCATTCGGTAAAGCGATTTTCGTCCAGATTAAAAAAAAAAAAAATCCTTTCTTCATTTCTGTAAGACATTTTCGAGTGTATGGTTGAAATAAATTTTCAACGGGAGACTCCCTCTGTATATCCTTTATAATCCTTTACTCGTTCTTCTAATCCAACAAATCGCAGAATTCGCAATCCCTCGTGAGGATTTTCGAGTTTTACCTCGTAAAATCTCGATGAACAAGCTCTCCGGCTTTTCAAAAACGAGAGAGTCTTGAAAAGAATTTTATGCCCGCCGTTAGCCTGTGGGTAAAATGCTTTTCATACCTCTGTAGGAAATTCTGGAGGGCGCGTGACTATTCAGTAGGAAAATTCGGTAGCCAAAACTTTCATAGGGCTGCGGCTTATCTCGAAACAACGCGCGCGCGCACACACACACACACAACTCACACATACATGTATATATACAGATATATATATATATATATATACAGGCACACTATAAACATAACGGAAAAAGCAAGGCATACCTTATCGAGAATAAATAGTTGCGGGAGCGTTTCACTCAGCGTCATCGCGCTGGCTGCTCATGTACCCTCGGTATTTTACGGCACATATGCCGACCGGACCACGAAATTTGGGGACGGAATGTTTTCGTTCGAATTTCCAACCACCCAACGACACTCCGTATATCCCGCATAGCAACGTTCGGCACGTTCGACGTTACACCAAAGCGGAGAGATAAGATTACATTATTTTCCTACATTTATTGCTTTGCTGGATACCTCGATGTGCGTTTGTCGAGTGAATAACAAACTTATGGGTCCGATATCGTTGACCCAGTAATAGTAAGAGATAATACAACGCAAATACCATGAAAATACTTTTGCCTGTACGAGACATATCGCGCAGCATTATCCAATTTCCTGTTCACATTTTTTGTATTTTTCGTTAGCAGATTTAATGTCCGCTTACCTACATCTCGGATTGAAAATGGAGTCTGTGAAAAAAAGAATGCGATGACTGTTCGGAAAAAAGTATAACATTAATTGGGTGCGGCGAGGGGAACGTGATGGCGTGGTGCGGGCGACGTGTGGGGCAGGTTGTATTCGGCATGACGTGTTTCACCAAATACGTTTTCATTTTATTAATTTGCCATTACTCACGCTCAATTCTGTTTACAAGTATATTTCACAATCGGCACGGTGAAAAACTTTCTTTATGGGCAAATTATATCCATGAAGGTCTAATCTGTCGTTTAAGCGGTTCTTCGGGGAAATGTTACCGTTATTTCACTCCTAAAATAATCTCCAATCATAGCTTCTAATACTTCTCCCATACGAGCCCACGTATAAGCTGCATATTTAATGTTTTTTTTCTCCTCAACTACGTGGTCGAAAAATCTGAAATAATTACGGTGTATTCCTAGTACCAGCACAAACCTCCCCTCAAATTTTAGAATCATTCTTGCCGTTTTTCTCTGGGTTAAGAACCTCCTTAAGAACATGATCATCGCGGTCCTCGCGGTTAACTGATGAAAAA
Source organism: Rhorus exstirpatorius (assembly GCA_963564615.1). NCBI lineage: Eukaryota > Metazoa > Arthropoda > Insecta > Hymenoptera > Ichneumonidae > Rhorus > Rhorus exstirpatorius. The sequence continues at coordinate 15,118,836 of OY751316.1, read as the reverse complement.
GAGACACGTCATTGCAATTTGACACTCCCGAACGTCACGTTTTCTCAAAATCATAATATCTCCGTTTGTCATTGAAGTCAACCATCGCATTCAATTCAGAATTTTTCGTTACAATATCATTCGACTTTATAAAATCATTCATTCATCCAATGACGGTGGACATTCTTCAATATCTTGGGGACATTTTTCACTCATGATAAATGTCCAATATCTCGTAATAAATTACCAGCGTCTTTCCTACGCCGATCCCAATTGAATCGAAAATGGAAAAACGGCATTGTATATAATGTAAAACAGAGTTCTCTCGGTGCATGAAATTTTATAAAACAAAATCCTCGTTCTGATGGAATTCATTTTAGCCATCAGAACTCCGACTGCCGGAGCATGGAATGAAAAACATTCCATGAACCACGTTCAGCGGGGCGAAAGTTGAATTATCTGTCCGGGGAAACCAATCCTAGGGAAAAAAATAAGGTTTTATACGGGGGTTGCTCGAGCAACGGATGCGTATGCCCTTCTCGCTGCGGAGAGCCAATGTATCTCTATACTTTTTTGTCGTTTCGCAAAGACTCCCATTAGCATATTCGCTTTAATGTCCTGCCATCCATTCGGGAAAGAGAAAGAGAGAGAGAGAGAGAGTTAGAGACCAACACAGAAACAGCGGGAGCCAGGATAGTCTGGCTGGTAGCAATGAGGCTGGTGCGGAATCCCAGCTGGTGGCATTACGTTTGTAAACCTAGCTATACCAGCTATGAATGGGGATTCAGAAGAAGGCGTTCCCTCGACTTTCCTTGAGGTTTATTCAGTGACCTAGGGATAAGTCCTGCCGTGATGAATCCTGCACGGAAAACTGGTGTTCACTAGATCAACGGAACTTCCAAGTGTCGGAAGATATACCACACAGGGTGTGGTTGTGTGTGTAGCTGTAGCACACACACACACACTAGCGACGTATGAAAGACATACCGATGAAACTACAATGGCGGCATAATGTTAACCAATCTCAAGCAACACGTGACACGCGAGATATATCGGAATCGTTTCAATCGAGGATAAGATCGGCCACTTTGTAACACAGAATACAGCATATGACGCTCAAATTTTCAGGAACATTACTTGTAGAAAAATTCGAAATTTTTTAAATTAAACATCGGTGAAGTACGATCTGTGAATTATACAGGATGGCCGCCAAAGCTTGATCAAAGTAAAATTATGGGCTCTAAGGCTTAACCTATCTAAAAAAAATCGCACATCCGGCAAGATACATGACAATAAGTTCGATACATACATTGATGGTTCCGTAGAGGTCTCTGGAGTGTAAGAGGGAGGAGTCAAGAAGAGAAAACGGAAACGCAAGCCCATCCACCAGAGGATACGTTCCCAGCTGTAGAGAATACGTATACTCTAGCCGTAGAGGGAAGTACAGCAAGGCCGTCGATCTCCCAGTAGAGGCAAAGCCACGAGCTTACCGATGTAAGCTTCTCTCGCCACGAGACGCTGCTTATATATATATGTAGTAACCCTTGGAAAAGTGAGACAGAATTGAGCATTGCCTCCATTCCATTCGTTCTTCTTTGCTACTACCAAGCTGAAATGACTGGTTCTCTGCCTCTCTCTCTCTCTCTCTCTCTCTTGAAAATCTCTGGACTAGCCTGTCGCATTTCTCATATGTGGGCACCCCTGACTGTTTTTCGCATGTCATTCTTCGGGAAAAGTCGAATCTATATGTTTGTCCCCGATAGGGAGCTAAGAGGACCTGACAGCCAGGGTCAACGAAGGAGATCGACGACGAGCGAATCAACCCACGATCTTTCGACGAGTCGCACTTCGCCATATTATTTCTCGCTCGTCCATCGTTTTTATTCAGCGTGAAAGAGATAGAGGAGGGGTGTGAGGCTCAGCTGTTGGATGAATTAGAATTTCCCCGCGGAGAAATTGCACATCTGCGCTTTGGGGCATTGAGCCCGTGTAATGGATCGGATGAGAAAATTGTATTACAAGCAGAAGAGCCACGTCAGGATTAGACGGATTGGTGAATGTGTTTGTTGGTGTGTCTCTGTGTGATAATTTCGAAGCTATATCGCTATCGAAGATGCGATTATCCGGAAAAAAAAATATTGTGGCCCTTGGGGCAATCAAGTTGAGGCGAAGTCGGCCGGTTTCGGGCATTATCGGAGGAACAGCGATCAGATGTGCCCCGTGTTGGGCAGATTTTTAATTCATTTATTACAAATTACAATTCTAATTGACAGCCTTTTTCGATTCAATTACAAATTACAATTGTAATCGTCATCTCCTTTCGAATAAATTACAAATTTCAATTATAATTGACAGCCTTTTTCGAATCAACTACAAATTACAATTGCAATTGTCATCTTCTTTAGAATCAATTGCAAATTAAAAAAGTAATTACCACCTTTAATTTATTTTATTTAACCTTTAATTTATTCAATTACTACTAATTAGCAATGCAATTGGCATCCTTTTTCGAATGAATTACAAATTTAAAATGTACATGACATCTTTTTTCGAATATAATATTTAAGTTTCCAAATATAATTTACGTCTTTTTTCGAATTAGTTCGTAGAATTGATTCGTAGGGTAATTTAAATGTATCCCAATGTTAGACCTAGATATGCTTAAATGAACGAGGAGCATCCATGCCAACTCACTTATTTTCAATCCGGCCGTATGCTATATACGTGTACCCAAATATCCTTATATCTAGTCGTATGCACTTGCATTCATTGACACCTACACAATTTTGATTATTTGCACCCATACATACTTGAAATCACCCGTATATATTCGGAATGTTTCATAGATACCGTTTAAAAATTTTAATTGATTCGAAAAAAAAGGTGTCATTTACATTTGGGAATTGTAATTGATTCGAAAACGGTGTAAATTACTTTTGTACATTTGTAATTGATTCGCAAAAGGTGTCAATTACTTTTGTAATTTGTAATTGATTCGAAAAAAGATGTCAATTACTTTTGTAATTTGTAATTGATTCGAAAAAAGGTGTCAATGACTTTTGTAAATTGTATTTGATTTTACTTTCAATTATAAAATACAATTGTAATTTGTAATTTACATGTAATTAATTGCAAATAATAATTGAATGCTGATGCCCAACACTGGTTTTGTTGTCTTTGATAGAAAGCTTTTTTAGAAATATTCGTTCAGATTCAGGCACATTTCGATGGAACAAAAATGAAAGTGTGACAAAAAGATTTTTAATAAGTATCAAAATTGATTCATAATAGTATTTTTATTCTTCTTAAGAAGAATGAAAAATACTATTAGAAATCATCATTTAAATTGTATTTGAGTTGCATTTTATCAGCGTTTGGGACAACGCAATAATAAGAGAAAGTGAGACTCTCGTTCGTCATACCCTTCACAATACTTTACGCTATGCTTGATCATCATTTATTTGCGTCGAAATAAAGAACAAGCAAGAAAAAAGGCACTTTTTTGTCTTTCTTGAAGATATATCGTTTTCTCAATTGTACGAGTCATCTATACAGCACACGCTGCGATTTCGTAACACGTCACGCAGTGAGTCTCGTCGTATATAGAATCTCTCGTTGCTCCGTCGATTTTACAATACCTCACGTATGCACGTCTCTTTCCCCGATAAGATATTTCAATATTGACACGATCGTCACTATTTACCACGGCGGTCTATTCGTCTCTCACTCTCTCGTTCTTTCTCCATCTCTCGGAGACGAAAAAAAAAAGTGTATGTACCGCGCGTTTGCCGGAGTCGTGTACGTAAAAATATAAAATATATGTGTGTATAGAGAATAGAGGAAGAAAATGATTGGATTGCGCCACGGAATACATATTTGTACGGATTTCAGTCGAGCAATTGTACTTCGGAACGACACGTGACATCTCGTCGTTGCATCAAGAATTCCCAGTGGAGAGCAATGCACGATATTCGAGCATTTCTCGCAACTCGCGCGACAAATTCTCCATTTTTTTTTTTTAATACTTGGATATCGTATTCTTACTTTTTTTTTTAAACAGCTGCCAAGAAAATAGGATCAAAACTATTTTTTTCATTCAACTTGAAAAAATGTATGACTTATGTTCAAATCGCTAGACAGTGCACTGATACTCTTGAATTATATCACGAATGTTTGACCAATGGGGTTCCATTGAAAAATGAAAATCAATGAAAATTGAGAAAAAGTCGTTAATTATTATTCTATATTTCCACAGACCAGCTCTATATTTAAGGTGGTTCTTGCAAACTCGTCAAATCTAGATAGACTGATAAAAATACGACAAACGTAAAGGTTGAGGTTCTTATAGTATGCTTACAAAGTTTTAGATTCTTTCACCGTTTGATTCCGGAGATATGTGCTGGTAAACTTTTTCAATTTAACACCGTGAGTACAGGCCCCAAAGTGACAAACGAAGCTACAGTGCTTACTCTTATCAAATTCTAATACTTAAAAACTAGATGAGCGGACGAAACTTTGCTGGATCGATGCAATAAACATTATTGAATATTCTGATAAAATTTTTAATTGATTTACCGTACTGTTATAATTATAAAAAACGTCATTTTCTAGCCCCGGCCGCAGACCGATTCTCGCTTTTGTTTCATATGCGTGCCCGCTTACCGCGCTCCGCCGCGCCTACGTTTCCGCTTATTCCCCGGAGACGGTCACGCAAGAACTACTTTAAATTCGAAAATTCCAACTGTCATTGGCTGAAGTTACATAAACAATTATCAATAAAATGAACGTTTTAATTTAGGTCAGGTTGGGTTAGGTAGTTTACACCGACTCCCCTGAGGGTTGCGGGCTCCCATAACCTTCTGCCATGAGCCTGCTCTCGTATCCGTTTGTCCCCGGTTCGATTCCCGCTATACCGAAGCTTGTCGCGCACCCGCTAGATGTCAGCACCTGGAACAGAAACACTCGTAGATGAACATTTTAAAGTATTGACAACAAAAATTGGGTTTATGTTTGAAAAATCACGCAATTAAAATTCAAAAAACAAAAAATCTTTCAATTTTCAAATTTGGTAATGAAACTCTTATTGTATTAATATCTTTTAAAAATTTCACATGCTTCCCTCTTCCATTGTAATTTCGACTTTAGTCCCCAAATTTCATTTAAACGCGTTTGTATTTTATATTTTGACAACAAAATTATCATTCATTGTCTACTTTATTTTCTATTTCATTATCTACATTTTCATTTATGAAAAAAAAAAAAACTATTATTGCCTCTCATTTCGGTCTATTCGTCATTTTCGGGACTATTGGACCTTTTTTCTACCCCGTCTTGATGCTCGAGATGACGTGTCGACCGAGGAGCTCGAGCCTCGTCATCATATACACGTATATGTGCCATCGAAACGATACATTTCTCAGTCCCAAAAAAGTCGAGAGTTTCTCATCCACCACCAAACTCGTCCTTTTCTTTTTCATCGCCGTGAATGCTCGCTCTCTATAATTATTTAGAACCCGGCTTAGAGAAAAAAAAAAAAAAAAAAATCAATGCTTCTCCCGCTATGAAGAGTTTCGAGAGATGAATCCTGATGCTCGGCATAGATCCACGGCTGAAGAGCTATACGAGCAGAGCATTGCCGCGGGGTCTTTTGTTCCGAGAGTAAACCTGTCGTCTCTTTTTTTTTTTTTTTTTAGAGATTTTTCCGGCCGAGAGAAGGCAAAGCCGAGCGGGATCTAAAAAGCTCTGAAGAGAGCTCATAGATGACTATAGAGAACGTCTGTATAGAAAGATGCGCAACAACGACGCAGAGACACGAAAAAAAAGGCATCGGTCCATTCTGTCTATCGTTTTCTTGACGTTCTCGTCGTTTACTCTCGAGCCTCGTCACCGTGGAAAATGAAAGCCATTGTATATAGCTGCTTGGACTCAATTAAGGATGGGTCACGAGAGCTAACTGCGAGTACGACACATCTCGGAGGCCTTCGGCCTTTGGATATTTCGCGTGGCTTTTCTTCCTCGTCGTATGTCCACGATGGGACTTGAATCATGCGTTGGCGTCCGCGAAGTACAAATTTCCTAGGATTCGCCAGTGCTAAGCTACCATCTACCATCATGAAAATATATTGGGCATTTCATGCTAAAACGATCACTCGCTATTTCACAGATTCCTTGGTTTCATTTAAACAACATTTGTACAAAAACAACTGAAAGCTTAAAGTTGAAAAGATCATCGGTACATTGAAAATATTACAAATCGTAGGATCTATTAATTTAACTAGTGAATAAAGTATAGTCAGTATTACCGATAGCGATATAAGTACGCGGTCGGCGCGCGGCTCTGGCGATCACCGAGTTGGGTAGCATTGGTCGAGGCCAATACTTGGAGCAGTGACCGCTTAGCCGAGCGCTGGCTGGCGCATCGAATCACTGAGCGGGAGGCCATCCTTCGGAAGGGTCGCGGTCGTTGTGGGAAACACGAACTCTGCCGAAAGAGTCGACTGTATCGGCACAGGTTTTCCGCAGTTTCCCTGTGCCATTGTGCGAAAGCGATACAGAAGGGGATTAGGAAAAAGTGGCTGTGGACAACACTCTCGGGGGAGGATCGTGGAATAGAAAAACTGATGCATGAAAAAATAGGCTATGGACTGCCAAAAAGGGGAAGGACCCCGGGCACAGGTAACGAATAAAAAAATATATATATCGTTGCACTAATGCCAAAGGGGCGTATCGTTTATGTATAAGCATAGCTTATACACCCCTATAGAATTTAACCATCGATATATAGTCAGTTCTTATTTTCGCATTCAGCAATTCATCCTTCCCTTTCCGATAATCCGTTTTTTGCCACTCGTAAATTTTTTCAATCATATATCGTTTATTCATTCATAGGAAAGAAAAATTTAATGATGAAAGATTTTACACGAAACTTCCCGTGCGCGTGTATCATTTGTAATAATGGTGAGAGTGTTTGATGACTCACTGTGAGCAACGAGAGAATAAAGTGATCATTTGATCAAGTTTTATTGCCGCTTTTATGAGAATTTAAACTGGTTTACAGCGAAACGAAGTTAATGGAGCTCGTGTAAATTCACTTTGACAATCCTATTTTGTAAATGCACAATGTTACATTTTCATTTTCAAATCTTAGCTGCATTACAAATCGTTGATCCTCGTTTATCGCAGAAATTATGCGAAGTCGAAACGGGAGAATTTTTTTGATTAATTTTTGTTCAGTTTGGCAGAATGGTTTGTTACATTGAATTCTATCGAGATTGATTCGATATTAATGCTTCGGATAATTAATTTTTCCGCGTCTTTGGCTCTTGATATAGAATGTAAATTTCGTACTCGGCCAAAATCTCCGGTTGTAGTTGATTTCGTGTCTGCGAGGGCTCGCGTACAAGCGGTCGTGTTTATTCGATCGAAATGCGGAGTTAATCGCGTTTTCACTCTAATTAAGGAGGTACGATCATTTTTGTGGGCGGGAAATAAGCGGAAACGTCGGCGCGGTTGAGCGCGGCGAGCGAGGGGCACGCATGAAACAAAAGAGTCGAAGTTCTGACCATTTTCAACCGGAAAATTGAAACTTCTTTGTAATGTAGTGCTTGAATTATACGGTGAAGAGAAATTTTTTAATTTTTCACAATATCTGTTATATCTGATTTATCAAGTTTCAGTTTTACAACGGTTGTCGTGATCACCGTACTTCTAGTTGACCGTCTCCATTAAGGATGTATCGGACGTATACCATCCCAACCAGAAGTGACTTTCGTCGACAATATTGCATACTCTATGATAAGATAAAAATTGGAAAAAATTCAACCACAATAAAGACGATAAGAAGATTAATTTTGAATGATAATAATGCCAAAAAGTTATCAATAAATTGTTTGAGCAAAACATTGTTTAACAAATTTGTAGGGAAAGTTTTTTTTTGACACGTGAAATGAATTCGTTGATTTTTCTGACTATGCGTGAATTTTTTTTTAATTTTCTTATCATTTTGAAATTTCGGTTTTCGAAAATTTTTTAATTTAGAAAAATGAAGGAAAAATCGTGAATTTTGGATATATTTTCGTAAAAACGTTGTATATTAAAATTAAGAATTTTTCAGGGCATTTAACGAATAGTTTCGTAAATACAACCTTTACAAATTTCGGAAAACCGAAATTTCAAAATGATAAGAAAATTTTAAAAAATTCATGCGTAGTCAGAAAAATCAACGAATTCATTTCACATGACAAAAAAAAACATTCCCTAAAAATTTGTTGAACAATGTTTTGTTTAAACGATTTATTGATAACTTTTGGGCATTATTATTATTAAAAAGTAATCTTCTTATCGTATTTATTGTGGTTGAATTTTTTACGATTTTTATCTTGTCATGAAGTATGCAATATTGTCGACGAAAGTCACTTTTGGTTGGGAAGGTACGTCCGATACATCCTTAAGACGACATGCTTTAGTAACTCAAACTGCTCGACTTTGCAATTTTATCACGAAAAAAATAAACGGTCAATGTAGCTCAAATTTTGGCAATAGGCGCATAAAGTATTCGTCAAGAACAGATAAAAATTTAAAGCCCGAAAGTTGGATTCGTCGCAATTATCGTACTTCCTTAATCGCGTTTTCACTCTAATTAATGAAATAATCCAGGGTAGCGTTGATACGTTGAACTGAAAAACCTTCGAAGTTTGTTCATACGCGTAATGTGATGGAAAAGGCATTAGATTTTTTTCATGCAAGTATGAAATAACTAATAAATTACTTTTTTAGGCTTATTGGATCGACAAAATGGACAATTTTTAATAACTTATCTTAGAAATTTTTTTCTTTCTATATTATTCAAATCGCACTGAAACTACTGATAACTTCGATCTTAATCTACGATAAAATATGGCAAAGATCTTAAAGGGAGCAAACCCTTTAGACGCGTGAAAAATAGGCATTAAAATTTTTTTTTTTTAAAGTTGATAAAATAATCGAATCATTTAAAAAATTTGACATTGATTTATTAAAACTTTCAAGTTTTGAAAAACATTTTTTTAATTCTTGTGCAAAACAAAATGGCGCCGTTATCTTCGGACGCCTCTCTTTCGTGACAACGAAAACTGCTGCAGCTGTAGCTGTTTTTCTGTTGATCTGAAAAATAAAAAAAAAATGTTATTCGATTACTGACATGTTTAGGGGAAACATCTACCGATACAAATTATAGAAAAGTATAAAATTGAAAATTGAGGAGGCTCTTTAATCAACTGTACGAATTTTCGACTATTTTCTCGACGAATTTTACCCCAAAAAAATTATTTATTTACGCGCTAGCCTTAAAACTCTAGGTATATCCTTTCGATAATATTACAGACAACAACCTCCCAAGATATCATCCAAATCGATCGATAACTTTTTGAGCTACAGCACGAGCAGTTTTTGAAAAAGTGGTTTCGAGATAATCGCGTTTAAAGTTTCAACATGTTAAAGCTATCAATTGTATTGACTTACCGATCAATCAGAGATCCCGAGCGTGTACAGCAGGTCTCCAACTTCCTCGAAAAACTGGTTTCTCTGTTCATCATATTTTCGAAATATGTAAAAAAATAAAAATCGATTTTTTGAAAATTGTAAAGAGTTTGCTCCCCTTAATAAAGTAGTCCTTAAAAATTGCTTTGGAATAAATATTATCACTGTCATACATTCATTCTATTATTTTCCACGATAAAAAAAAAGCAAAAAGTAAGTTCCCAAGTACATCCGTGTTCAGTCACCCTATTTCATAATTTTGAATTACGTCTCACGTATTTATTTTTCTCCGTTTATACATTATTTCGCAAAATCTCATCACGGATCGCTGATTAAGTCTCCCGGTCCAACTCTTGTCCACATTGTTTCTCTTTTTTTTTCACGAGACAGACAATGAGTGATTTCGGGCAAAATGAACGAATTATCAGAGGAGACTCTCACTTTCCCGGACGCCAAACATGTGAGCACGAAGGGTAGGAGACCTGACGATTTTTCGAGTCACCTTATAAACGCTAATGTGCTCGCACATATACATAGCGGAAGGCATTTTTTTGCGTAGTTTTTCCACCTCAAGTATTTCTCTCACTTGTATTTACCCTGGATGAAAATACATGAGGCTTGCGGAGCATTATAACCCATGGGCAATGCTCTTAGAGCTCTATAATATATACATATGGAGACTCGACGAGAGCGAGGCTTGCGGAAGAAAAAATAAAAATTCAAACGAGAATGCCCGAGAAGAGAGTTCAACCAGGCGAAATTCTCTCTGGGTTGAAAACAAAAAATAGTGGAGCTTTTTTATGCTTTTTCTTTCTCTTTGCCGCACACGAGGATTAAAAGGTCCTTCGTTTCTTTCGGATATGCGAGGGAGGGAGAGCGTTTAGTGCAGCAGGTACTAAACTAGGCGGAGCTATATATGAACGCCGCAAGTGCAAAGATCTTCTCTCTACGCTACATATACGCACACACCTTCTTGAACTCAGCGAGAAAACACCTGCGGCACCTGTGATGCTCGTTGGAACTCTCTTCCTTTCTCTCATTCTAGCGCATTATGCCGAGTAAACGAGACACCGAGGTTCTGGGACTCTTGAACTTTAGTTTCTTACACACTATGCGCCGTGACATTTTACGAGAATTTCCGGGGGTCTGAAATGGGTATGTTCTATGTTTATATTATTCTGATACACTGTTCAGTAGAGGACAAAAATTATGCAAACAATTTATAAAATTTTTTCACACAAAAAATAAATATATATGTATACGCATGCATATGCCTGAGAAAATTTTAAATGTGTGAAAATTATAACACGTTTAAGGATTTCTTTTGAGGAGATTGAATACTCAACACTCCCTGAATCCTAGGAGATTCGTTTGAAAAATTTAGACAGAAATGGAGAGAGAGAGAGAGAGAGAGAGAGAGAGAGAGAGAGCGAGATAACGGAAGTCCTTCGTGAAAGTCGAGGTATGATTTCCCGGTCGTCTTCGTCGTGACGCTGTGGGCGCCACCTTGCGATCATTCACGTCACTAGTACAAGCGGGAATAGCTCGCTACATTGGTATGGCGCTGGTGTATGCCGGTGGTACCGCACACGATGAGACGCGCGAAGACCTCATAATATAATGTTTCCATTTAATATCTTTATGAGCGCCGAGCGAAAATGATGAGGTTTCCGGTTTGTAATAATGTACCCGCGAGGCCACAGCACCTGAGCCTCGTAACTCTATTTTTTCGCTCCGTCTCACCCCTCTATTTTCCTGCTTCTCGCTTTTCGACCCTTCGCCACACACTTTTTTTGCCTCATTCTCGGTTCTCGCACCCTCCATAGCCTTCACGCTGTACGTACCTCTATACTTATATACTATATTATATGTGTATGCGTGCAGTACGTTCTTACAGTATGGCAGAGCGTTGAGACGCACTTCTACCCTCTGGATATACCGAAACGTTCGGCTCGAACGCTTTTTCAACATTTCTTTCTCTCTCGTTCTCTCTCTCTCTCTCTCTCTCTCTCTCTCTCTCTCTCTCTCTCTCTCTCTCTCTCTCTCTCTCTCTCTCTCTCTCTCTTCTATCTTTTTCTGGTCCCGCTTTTTCTCTCCCCGAAAGCTTCGCTATCCCGCGTACCCTTTCGCCTTTGGTACACAACCGTTTCCCCATCTTTTTTATTTTTTTTACTCCCAGTAGAACTTCAGACTCCCTAAAGCAGAGCTTATACGCGATGGCAACATATGAATATATATATTTATATATATGTGTGTGTGTGTGTGTGTGTGTGTGCAGGATAAATGGAAAGACGTAGACGTATGTAGATACAGAAAACTCGAGAGTGCAAGTTTCCATTTATTTCGTTTTTTTTTCTCGCCACTCTCACCCTACTTATATTCAGCTGCAGTGAGTTTTCCAGATTCATGGTAAAGCGTGAAAGAGGCTGCGTAAATTTGCAACGAAGAAAAAATGCGAAATTCTATGTGACGTCTTTAACTTTTTTGTCGTCTTTTCTTACAATTTTTTTAACCAAAGTTTCCGACGGCTGGGAACCCTAAAATATCATCATTATAGGAATTAAATTTACCAAGAATGTGTACCAGTCGAGTCTGCTTATATATTTCCGTATTTGTATCACCCAAAGTGAGCGTTATGCGATAATGGAAAGCGTTATTTCCGTCGGGACGATAGCGATATAGATAGCTCTCGTAAAATTACATAAGAAGATCCTTTTCTTTACGTAAGAGAGGATCAAATTTTCTTATTGTTCGTAATATGCAGGCGAAAATGATACTCCCCGGGAGATAGCACTCCTCAAACACGTATTTCCCAGTACTCCGACGTTTCACGATCGAATCGTCGATTGAAGAAATCGATGGTGTAAGGGTGGATTTCGTTATCCAGGAATTATCTTCAAATTCCCCGCAACCGCTCTTCGAACCACAGATGTATAAATTAAATTTTAAAAAAACCCATTCAAAATCATTGCAAAATAATTACGAGTAACCATGGATCAAAACGTAAGAATGCATCAATGATGACGAGGAAGGATTTTTTTGGAAATACTAAAACGTTTGGCTATCAGCCGGTCTGAGGATAACAACGCTCTTGCTCTCGTCTTCACGAAACTTTCTCGATCCTTATGAGATTTCTTCTCAGGGCTCTTTTCCGACTTCCTTACTCTCTCACACAGATCTCTCTCTCTCTCTCTCTCTCTCTCTCTCTCTCTCTCTCTCTCTCTCTCTCTCTCTCTCTCTCTCTCTCTCTCTCTCTCTTCTCTGTCTCTCTGCTTCTTTCTCTTGGCTTTCCACGAACCCGAGTTGGAAAAAGAGAGAGAGAGAGAAAAAAAAATCATCCTGCATTACGCAGCTGAGGATGGCTCCGCTTGCCAAAGGAGAGGCGAGGAGAAGAGTTCTCGAGAAGACGAGAGACCGGTTGATTCATCTTCCGGAACGTTATTTTCTCATGGCTGATATAATAGGGCACGGAATCTCCGGACCACCGCATGGCAAGTTTTTACAAGCCAAAATGTATAGCCACGGATACGATTTTTTTTAGGTGTAACAATGATCGACTAACCCCGAATTCGTTAAATTCTTCACGCCGAGTTTGAAGAAAGGTCGGTTTATTTTAGTACCAATTGAAAAGAAAAAATTATTTTTTTCCAGTCCCTTTGGCCCCAGCCGAAGAGAAAGCGGTGGCAAAAATCTTTTTTTTTTCTATCCAATAATAATGGTAACTGCGAGAAAAGATTTTTTTTCTGATGCTTATAGAATACAAAAAGGTCATTAGCTGTATATGTCGATTGACGATTTTTAAATGGTCCTTAATTATTCAACAAAATCATAATGTTCGCTTGTTTCAAAAGATTATTTGCAATATTGCCAGAAGAATACCGAAGGTTATTTTTATTTATCCGAGTGACGTTCATCCCTGTGACAAAAAGTCAGTAGCTCCACCAGCCACAGCTGTTACCAATTACTAACATTTTTCGTTTTTTTTCCCTACCAAGCACTTTATCGTTGCGGCAAATAATATTTATACTTTTCAAACACAAATAAATACGGGCACTAGCGTTTTATACTACTCATATCCGACAATAAACTGCGCTAGTAAGTATAACGTAAACAAAATCCGTTACATCTGGAGCAGCTGCCGAGTTTTTAGACCGCACATGACAGTGCGGTGAAATCGCTCGGAAAAAAAAACGAAGCACAAGTTTTTTTTCCCTCAAATTTATAAACAAAAAAACTATAACTTACCGATAATTTAAATAATTTAAACAAGCAAGTTCAATGATTAACAAAAATATGAAAAAAGTATGTAAGATAATAATTGTTATTTATTTGCCTTAATTACGCAGATTATAAATTTTCTTGGTGAAATACACCCCCTTTCCTTCCAGAGATATCAACGTCATTTTTATTTTCCTTAATAGGAACATAGCATTTTATCATCATAAGATTAAAGCTGATTCAATTACGAATCCAAAACCCACCATTCAAGGCTATTTTGGACTTGGGTGAGTCATAAAAACAAAAAAACAGGCATTATCAGTGGATAATGTTAAGAGCTGGGGATCATGATCCATTAGCGCATCATTAAAAACTGAAAGCACAAGTTCTGCTGCATACCGATAATTTTTTTTTGCACTTTCTCAATATCACAAACATATCGAATACTTCTTGAGACATGGCAAACTCATCGAACTCATTTGAAACTATGTATACATGATATTACATTCTAATACATTCTAATACAAAGTGCGTTCAATCCATGAAATAGCTACAAGCTTTGTGATTATTTACCTATCTCTGAGGTTCTTTGAAATTGTACAATTCAGTGAGTTTAATTGTAAGACCTCTTCAGCCAGTTTGAAAATCAGATATTAAATTATCGAAATTTCGTAGTATGTGACCAAATGGCCGAGTTTCAAGAAGATTTCGATATGTTTATGGTTTTAGGAGAGTTCAAACATTATCCACCGATAATATGCCTGTTTTTGTGTTTTTATGACTCACCCAAATGCAAAATGACCTTGAATGGTGGGTTTCGGATTCGTAATTGAATCAACTTTAATCTTATGATGATAAAATCCTATGTTCCTATTGAGGAGGTATGATCATTGCTACGAATCCAACTTTCGGACTTGAAACTTTTATATGTTTTTGACGAATACTTTATGCGCCTCTTGCCAAAATTTGAGCTGTATTGACCGTTTAGTTTTTTCATGATAAAATTTCAAAATGGAGCAGTTTGAGTTACTAAAGCACGTCGTCTTAATGGAGCCGGTCAACTACAAGTGCGGTGATCACGGTTTTGCTGCTCACGCATCCAACTACACCCGTTGGAAAACTGAAATTTGATAGATCAGATATAATAGATATTGTTAAAAATTGAAAAATTACTCTTCACCGTGTAATTCAAGCGTTACACCACAAAAAAGTTTGAATTTTCCGCGGTTGAAAATGGTCAGAACTCCGACTCTCTCTCTCTTGTTTCATGCGTGCCCCTCGCTCGCCGCGCTCACCCGCGCCAACGTTTCCGCTTATTCCCCGCCCACAGAAATGATCGTACCTCCTTAAGGAAAATAACAATGACCTTGACATCTCTGAAGTGCCTCCACCCATTAAAAATCTGTATTGACCAGATAACGTCCCCCTTTAAAGCGTTTATTTTTCAATTGAACCTTTTTAGATTACCCCAACCATTCTCGAGATATACGCTTATAACACTTTAAAAAACTCACCCTGTATAACTTTAAAATGATTTTTTTTCCTTCCTGTTATCCACATTTGCCATGTACGTCACTCCCAACCATCATAAATCTGGGCTTAGACGGTCAAATTTTTATGAACATTATTTCCGTTCGACGTTTTAGCCATATTTCGGGTCAAATTGTTCGGGCGTCGGCTTTTCCGAACAGAGAAAGGAATACACTGACGGTCAAAAGTTTAAAAAGTCCCGGAAACATGGGAGGGAAAACCCGAGGGAGAAACACAATGGTATCATAATGGTGCGTGGAAAAAAGAAACGTTTTTGGAAAATGTACATAGGTATACACATATATTCAATGCTAAAATGCCCTTTAGAAACGAGGAGGTTGCAACTTTATTTGGGATTTGCTGTAACGACGTCGTTGAGCACACGGCACATAATGTTAAGTACACGTATATTAGCATCGCGTAACAAAACATAAAAAAAGTAAAAAAAAAACATAAACTCGCGTTAAAAAAAATATTAAATTGTTCAAACATTGCTCGTTAAATGTTTCCATACATTTTCGACAATTTTCCTCAGCTTGGTTCAATGAATGTGTAGCTATTGTCGAAAAAGATTAGTAACTATAAATTTTAATAGACAACCCTCTTATATTTTATTGAAACCGCTTGAAAAGCAAATTTTCATTCACATTTTCCTATTTGAAAATCCATAATAATATGCCGATTTTAACTTCCTATTTTTCATTTTTTTTTTTTCAGAAGATTTTTAATGATGTTCCTGATATCGAAGAAGATATTTAATAATAATCACGGTTGAATAAATTCGTCAATTTGGAAATAAAAATATCGTAAACAAATGCGTTTAATTTCAATGAAATTAAGATTTCTCAACATCTGCTGTGGTGGATTTCATCGTTAAAAATGATAGAATCGTTCGAAAAAATAGAATGATCCTTTTAATAAACGAAGGTAAGCTTATCGTGGATTTTTATACCAACAACAAAAAATGAATATTTTTTTTCTGACCCCGAATTTTGTAAGCTATCCTTTTCCATCATATTTATGCATTGATCAAACGTAATAGGGCCTGATTGACGTGACTTCATCTTTAACGAATTTTAGGACGAAGTTTTGATTTCATTTTGCTACTTTTTGGGAATGACTGTACGATCGCTTTAAAGTCAAGGTAAATGAAAGAAACAGAGACGAGGAAAAAAGGACCAAGGCAATTTTTACGGCAGGAAAATGTTGCGAGAAAAGAAATAACACGAGAAAGAGCAAGGGAGAAATGTTAAGATGAAACCGTGGAAATGACGAAGACACAGGGATGATTATGGCGAAAAGAGAAATGGATATAAATTCGTTTTGCAGTGGAGCCGATGAGGCAAAAAAGGTCATACCTACTCTGTCTCTCTCTCTCTCTCTCTCTCTCTCTCTCTTGCGTCAGAAGGGAAGAATTCTCTGAGTGCAGATCTGACGAGTGTCTCTCCCAAACATGAGACAGCTCCGAAGAGAAGGGGAGAAAAAAGAGATGACAGGGGTGAAGACAGATAAAACGCAGAGCAGAGAAAGAGAAAGATATTCAGGGGATATGCTCTGGCAAAAGCACCGGAAGACTTTCGACACTTCGGAGCTTAGCTGTGAGATGCTACAGGGGACGATCGTCCAAACGAGGGATTCGCTGTAGATCCGTGAGAAGCTCGAGGTCTAATTCAATCGCTTTTCTGTGGCATGGAACAAGTCGTAAAAAAAAACTTTTATGCATAGTTCAAAATACACGAACGCTTAAACAACATTAGTTATGATTAACCAATATTGTTTAAGTATGAGAATATTAATCTAACTAACTAATAACTAATATTGTTTAAGCAAGAGAGTATGACTATTGCATTGAAGTCAACAAAGTATTTGAATCTAAAAAAAAACTGGTTCAGCACAAGCCACTGGATGGTTCCATGCGAAGACGTTTGCCGTTGACACTATTTATAAGTTATACTAGGCAAAGAAAAATTTACAAAAATGTAATGGTAAATAATTTTTGCGAAATCAAACATTTTTTAATTTCATCGACTAGTTGAAAATAATTTGGAGCGATAATTATTTTACAATGTAGTACATTATAACTATCTGTTGAAAAAATAATATTAACATTTTTTGAAATCCAAATCGTTACACATGTCCATAATATAGGGATCAGGTCTTTTTCCCATGTATATATTATACGTGAAAAGGCCGATTTATTTTGAAAGGACGACCAGCCGTGTGACCTCCGGAACCAAAGCTTCCGGACCCGTGACATCCTCCTCATTTCGGTCCATTCTCACATATCGTCGACTTTCTTTCCGACTTTTCAGTCTCGAATTGAAAAAAAAAAAAAAAACGTCAACTAGTCGATCCACGACTTTTTGTCCAACGAGCCCCCAAACTTTTTTCCAAATATCTTTTGCTGCATCGCGTTGTCGCCTCATGGAAAGGAAAGAAGAGAAGAAAAAAAAAAAAAAAACGCCCACCGTGTCTCTCGTTAGTCGTGTTGACAGGGAAGAATCGCGGTGCGCGTTGTAGATCATCGCTTTTCGAACTGTGGGTGCATCAGCTTCTGGCCAAGATGTCCGGTAGCTACGAGGCACGTCTCAAAACAAACCCAGCACTCCGGTCGGACCATTTCAATGAGTCCTCGCGTGGGCGTGCAACGGTCCGTTCTGCTGTTACACGGCAGTTTGAGTAAAAGTTTTCAGACAAGAAAAAAAAAAAACGGCACGTAATATATTACCGAGCGGTTTAGTCACGTGCTGACGCCTAGCACGAGGTCGCACGCCCATTTATATATACATATATACATATATAAGCGATGACCAAAAATGCTTTCGTAAATAACTGAATGAATATTGGAGTAAATGGATTGCGAAATTTTAATCATTTTGAAATGATTCATACTGAAAATATTAAATATTTGTAATTCAATGAATTTAATCAATTAATTAAATATTTTTCATCCTAGCAGTCATTCCCTGGGTGAAACTAACACGTAAGAATTTATGTGATCGCAATGATCTGAAACATCTTTCTAGTTCCTTCTTTTTTTTTTTTTTTTTTTTTTTTTCGTAAATCGACTCTTTCGCTATCTGCCGATGACGTTTGAACCACCGCTTGTACAGAAAAATTCGGACGAAAAGCCTTCAACGGACGTAAAGGGAGTGGTCCTTCGAAATCGAACCGTTCATCGATGTGCTTGGAACTTTTTGGAAAAGTGAAAGGAATGCCAGTATTATTGTTATTTTTCCAGGGTGACTAAACTGCCTGCGACTTTTTCCTTTTTCCCTGTCTCTCTATAGTCTGGTAGAAATGAAAAAAAAATTTAGAAGCTGACAGGACAAAATTTCAATTATTTTGCAATGAACATTCGTGTTACCTTTAACTATCTATATCTTTATTAGAAAAAAAAAGAATATAAATATACATATGCCACTATGAGTGAATAACAAAAAAAAAATTGCCTTATGGATGTACATTGAGAATTTTTTAAAGTAAAATGACCGGAAAATGGAAAGTCGAGGCTGTAAGAGACAAGAAAACGTTATGTGCCATAGTGGTTGTAAGTGCGAGAGGCCATAAAGTAATTTAACCCCGGTGATATTCTCAGGGATAGTTATTTCATAAAATCTCGTACGATCTGCCTCGTGTACGACCCTATTTTCATGCCTGTTAGACTCTCGCTCTTCCTCTCTCGCTACCCTTACATCCACGTGATGGCCACTCGACGGTTCCGTGCGCCAGGCTCAGATTCAATCGCTGCGAGGAGCAAAAGACAATGGCCCTGAACAATGGATAACAGGGAGAAAGGACACGACTTCTACGAGTTGCCTGCAGTTGGATATACCTCTGCTATTACGGTGAAAAGTGCATGAACCCAGATAAAAGAGAGGGTGGCGGGGGAGAGAGTAAAAAGGACCGAGGGTGCTTACCAGCGCATTCGTTCCAACGAGAAAAATCCTCCCTCATAATTAACCAACAGTGAAGCAGTTTTCTTGTTCTTTTGAAGCATAACGTGTCCTAGTTTTTTTTTTAATGTATCCTGAGTTATGGAACGAAAACAATCTGTAATTTTGTTTTCGGTCAAAATTTATTATAAGCATTTCTTTTTCCACTGCAGTTAGAAGCTCAAAAATCGAAAATAATTATTTCTGCACCTATAATCCACGTTTCTGAACGGCTTGAAAATAATATTACGAAGGGCCGTAGCGATTTATCAAAATTAAAATTAAATCAACTTTAATACAAATTTGATTTAATTACACACCGTTGTGTATCACATTTTCAAACGAGACTTGAATAACAGTTCTCAAAGAGGGACAAGGGTTGCAATTATGGAAATATTTTAAAAATTCGATAAATGCAGATTTTGGGATAAATTTTCAAATTGAATTTCCGTCTCTTCCATACGAATTGCTTAGGTACACTATTTTGAAAACCATAACCCCCAATTCACTGAATAATGGTTGACAGTTTTACCATAATTTCTTTCGTTTAAAAAAATTATCACTCATGCGATGACGGTAAATTCTGTTTGAGAGGTGTCAGCGTAAGTGGGTCGTTAACCCCCACGGTTATTTTTATTTTTTTTTCCTGTGTCACTTCGTTGCACTTCGCGATAGACCATCAAACGCTCGATACGAGGACGCATATGAGGCGAGAGTACACGACTATGAAATTTGAAACGTAAGGGCTCTCTCGTTAGTGCCACGACTCAGCGGTCTGGCATGTTCCATACAGTCCCATATACGCGTGCTTCATGATACTTACACCTGTATGTATACATACATATATACTATATATCACGTAGACATCAACGGTGACATTTTGCCTTTTATCGTCAGATAACTTATGAGGATTCTCACGTGTATGATACCGGCTTCGTCGCTGACTCGTCTACGCGAAATAAGACAGCGTATATATACAGTATGTCTGGCTGATTCCTGTATATATACACGATTATCGCACGAGCTCAAATTGTCAGAGAGATTCGAATTTAATCCTCGAACTCGATGATTTCGTTATCAGAACGATTAAACGTTCTTGCACTGTCCCGTGAAAAGTCAATTTATTTCATTGAAGTAAAAATTGATTACCTGTAAAGAAGTAAGTGCTTCAGAAAAAAAAAAAGAATTAGGATCAAATATAATTTATTCAAAAAGACAAGATTTCTGCGTTTAATTTTATACGTTTAATTCGAATGACTTTTGTCTCGGTACAAACATGAAACGGGATTTATAAATCGATTTTCATGAAATTTTTGCATCGATTTCTCTCACGTAAATGTAAATAACCTCTCGTGAAATAAGTGCTGAAAGAACATCCCCTCGAAAAAATGTCGGACATTGCTCGTACCATTCCTGTGCACGTTTTTTCCTTTTGTTTTTATTTTTTTTTTTGCTCACCCGCATTTCTCACCAGCCCGAAGGCGTCGCATTAAATTTGACGTCGTCCGTGCCGGGCATACGTGCGTTATAAACAAAAGTGAAGAATTCCAGGAGCTAAGGGACATGCGACCAGCGGGGCTGAGGGGATGAGTCCCATTTTACTCGTACTCTCTCACTCTCTTTTTCTCTCTCCATCTCAGGAGGGTTCCGGATTGGAGGGTATACGTGTAGACGGACTTATATATATATATATATATATATATATATGCCGAGTGTGTGGCATGCGGGATCCGTCAGAGATGGGGGCATTCAAATATACAGACGTATTATTTATGTCCGGGGAATATGTCGAAATGCCCGTGGTATATTCCGTGAGTTGGAAAGACGAAAAAAAGAAGAAATCTTCTGCGTACCGAGTGAATTCATACGCGGTACAGCGATATTCTCGATATTCTGTTCGATTCGTAGATGCGGAAAACTCAGAACGATAGAGGAGAACAGAGGGTAATGAGGATCACTTACAGCAGTGTTATTGTAAGCTTGGTGCTTATTCGCGCCATCTCATCTTTATTGAACGAAAAACTCATCAGGCTTTTTGGATCTTTTTAGAAGTTGGAAAGTTTAGAGAGAAAGAAAGAGAGAGAGAGAGAGAGAGAGTGAGAGAGAGAGAGAGAGAGTAACTCATTGTCAGTGAAATTTCAACAATTTATTAGAACAATTGGACAATTCTCACGATTTATATTTTGACTTCACTTTTATATCCTTTGCGAAAATGGTGATCGTCATGTCTCTACGCGGCATATGCAACGAAAAGTGCGACGCTGCTTCGACAGGAAGTAGACGCAGAGTGTATAGATGTAGGGGAGAGTAGGGTAATGGGGCCATGCGATGCAAAGTGATCATTTCAATCAAATATTTTCTGGCTGAGCGATGTTAAGACCAGATCCTGCTTTAGATGGTCCAAAAATTCGTTTTTTTTTGCCTAAATCGATAGATAAACTATCCGAGAATATATTTACAAAATTATAAATGACAATTCGAAGTATTTTCGGAAATACGAAGCCGAACGCAGAGGGGCGTCGAGCAGGTTTGCGCGCGATTGAAAACTTTAAAGCGCGTTTTCTCGAGTTTTCATTTTTTCGATTCTTCTAAATTGGCGGGCGTGATAGCAAAAAAACTAAACGACCTATCGACTCGAACCAAAGTTTGCTCTCTTCGGTATTTAATTCTCCTCTAAGTGAACTAAAAAAATTGTTAAAAAAATATTTTTAAATCACTTTTACAGCACGTTAAAGTGATTTTTTTTTTTTGAAAATCCATATTTTTTCTTTTCAACGTGAAAAAAGTTATGATTTCATGATTATTTAAACTTTTTCTTAGTTCACACAGTAGAAAAATATATGATAATTGTAAAATTTTCCAGTTTTTTTTTGTTTCTGACAAAATTATGAACTGCATCTTTCCCGCCAATTGGAAACTCCTGTGGCAAGGCGCTCACGGAAAGGGCTCATTGCTCTGCAGTTCATTATTGTATTTACTTGAAAAAAAAATTATTTTTACACTTCAAATACATAAGAAAATATACTCCAAAGTTAACTGGGCTGAGTTGTTTTTTTCCCTTCCAAAAAAATTCTCGAAAATAAGCTTTTTTTTGGTCTTCTAAAGCAGGATCCGGCCTTAAGGAGTCTGCATTTTCCTCTCGTGGCAACATTACCCTACTCTCCCCTACTGCAGTTTACTATGTTACGTATACATTGTACACGATAGTCGAGCAGATAGAGCGTCTATAACATTATTTATGTACTCCATCCTCTCTACGCCATTTCAATATTCGCAACCTCTATCTCTCATTCTCTCACCACCAAAGCGGGAATATAGACAGATAGACGGACCGACAGACAGCTCTCGTGTCTATGTGCACTCGGCTATACATCCATGCGCCCCAAAATGAAATGGCAGAGTGACAACACCATATATAGTATATTATATCTCTCCTCTCTCGAGAAGCGATACTCTCTCGTGCAACGTAAATGGCAATGCCGACTCTCTCGTGTGCGCAGTAGAGCATGTATGCCGCCCCGTTTCTATGGGTTAAGGGATGGACGAGGATGCAGGGAGAGAGTGTTGGTTTTTGACAGGGGGGAGAGGGAGGAACTGTGAGGGATCGGTACACGATACTCCACTATATGTACCGTCATACACTCTTACCCGCTCGAGTCATAATAGTAAAGTTGTATATCCCCTCCTTCTCCTCCTCCTCCTTGAATCATGTATAGTCGAGGGAAAAGTTGGGGCAATATGAACCGAGCAAAAGCTCTTGACGTATCGCGATTATTGGATTTTCAGTTAAACGATTTTTTGTACGTCGAGAAATAGGTTTTTTTTACTCGATTTGGCTCGAGCTGAAAAAGGGAAAATACGCACTCAATAGTCTGAACGAAAAAAATATATTTGGTCAAGGTATAAATTGAAGAACTGATACACTCGGATAAAGTTCGTTTGACCAACATTTTCTTTCGAGTCGAAATGATTACATTATTTGTCATTTTTCTAAGGATTAATTTAAGCGTTTAGTTTCTCTGCTCCACTTCAAATAGTGCTTTCGGTCTGTCTACTTTGTACATTCCGATAAATCAATGGTTAACGAATTTAAAACGTTTCGACTAGAAAATTACAAACAGAAAATCTTCTCATAACCGATTTATATATAAAACAATTCTCGGACAACACCAATGAAGCTAAAATAATAAGATTATAATGAGCAGAATTCCATCACTTTTCGACAGTTTCATCCTGCCCCAGTTTTACCTCAGTAAAATCCAGCTGGAAGTTTACCATGTGTATTTCGGGTTCACAATCCCTACCGCGACCTCTGTACCCTCTACGGTACACTCTTCACCGGTGGCTATAGCACACATACGGAGTGTATGTGTGCTATAGTATATATACACTATGTGGCGCATCTGCAAGTGCTGCAAGTGTGGCCAGATGAATGAATCTCCATCCATTGCCTGTCAGCCGGCGAAATTTCAATAAGCCAATTCGGGTAATGGATTGGCACGCACGTACCCCCGACTACCACCCCAACATCCAAGCATTTGTGCGTGTACGACGCCGATCGACGCTTCCAACGTACACTGACACGCGTGTTGTCCATTTCGGCCTAGCTATATGCTAGTCAGAGCCTCTGGATAACGTTAAAAATCGAACACAACCACCCCCCCCCGCCCCTCTAACAGCGTAACGCCGTCTCTCGTGTGTCGAAAGTGTCTCAAGCATTGTTCGACCGCACTCGTTAACCATTATGATGTGAGCCAGCTCGACAATGACGAAAATTCTGCCCCATAAGTTGGATTCGCGAAGGGGGATTTTGAGTTCTTGGCCCTCTGGCGTTTCATAGAGATCACGAGGGTTGAACGAAACCGTGCGTTATCCACGAACATACGAGAAGTGGGAATGATCGTTTTGGAACTTTTGGGGAAACTATAGTTTGACCGCACTGGAACGATATGTGTACGGAAATACACACAACCATACACACGCACACACACTTACACACACACACACACGCACGCACACCGAGACAATGAAATGCTCTACGCTATGGCTGGTCGTAGCGAATTAGTTTATTACCGGAATGCCCAACAGTTAACCGATATTCCATGTTTGGTATCGAATGATTTATCGACGAGTCGGAATTTCTTTGGAAATTGTTCGATCTTCCGCTATATTCGATGGGAAACGATGAGGGAGACGATTGTATTGCGAGAGAGCATGAAATTTGTTGTGCCTTGAGCGTGCAATAAATATTTTTGTTTGAATTGTAACGTAGATCATATTAATTATATTGGATCGTGAGGGAAATATATTTTTCGCCGTTTCTTCGATTCAAGAGAAAACATTATTTCATCAATGACAATGATAATAATAATTTTTACATTATACGTGAACGACCTGAACTTTGAACGCCCGTAGATTACAACTCTCCGTTTGAACATTGGCCCAAATATCTTGCATTCTCAGGCCAGCAATTTTTCATGACTAACTTTTTTTTATGCAACCCTCAGACTTTTCATCAATCCTATAGTAATTTCCGTATCACGGTATTTTTTTTTTTTTTTTTTTTTTATGACCCGGAAATAGTCGATACTGCGGATAGAAAAGTGCTACCGAGAGCCATCATATGAGGAAGTTATAGCTCGGTCTATACAACGATAGATGAGCAAGTCAGATGGACAGAAAGACACGTTGTATGAAGAAGAGATGCCACCCAATGCGTCTCTCGCCAATTTGCATATGGAATGAAACGAAACACTATATGCGCGTTTGTGTGTGCTTTGTAGTCCGAGTGTTCAGTCTATGTCGGTGGATAAATTCTCTTTCTCTCACCGCTGTATATACGATCGAGTGTGCCACACGCCACACGCCTTTACTCGGACATTTAACGAGCGACATATTCGGTAAATAACGTACGGTGCATCGAAGAAATATTCATAGTACGCTTGGATCGTCGTGTGAGCCATATCCACTTTGGAGGACGAAACCGATGCCGCCCCGAGAAATCGACCTCTCGTTCTTCTTCTTTTTCTTGTCCTTTTTTTTTTTTCTTTGCACGCCTCCGCTTTACCCAATTTTATGGATTTACCAGTATTTATGCGGAAAGGATGCTTGCATATCTATATATATATAATACATACATACATGCACATACATGTACATATGTATATTATACATGTATGAGTAGCAACGTATAATATTTGCGATACAATCGACCCTCGGTGAAATATTGTCCAGACATGTAAGGAGCCACATAAGCGGGTGTTAGGCAAGATACTCTATAAATAGTTGGTTCGCACACAGATTTCGAATTTTATAAATCGTTCAATAAATATACCTGTCTTATTGACGTGAACGCAAAAAAATTATTCTCCCGATCAATGTCACCGCACATCCAAAATGGATGCTACGGCGTCATAAATGGAAATCGAAGCAAAATAAAATAACAATAACACTCGTGCGGTTGTTACCGATGATAAAGAATTTTGGAGATACGTGAAAATAGACCGAACTTTACATGAAATTATAACTAAGGGATACCTGAGGTATAGGGGCAATTGAGACTAATTATGTAATTATGCATCACTCAACTCGAGTTTCTCTATATCTGCAACTCTCGACATATATATTTCGGGTGCAGCATATACTGTCTGAACGTTTTTTTTTTTTTCAATTTTCATTTGACAAATAACGGAGATATAAATTTTATTAATATCTATTTTCTCAAATCGAAACGACGTTGAGTTTTGAAAAAAAAAAATAAATGACCCAGCATACATGGAATATACGTCATTTGCAAATGTGGAAAACCCTTGACGATTCGTACATAAAGCTATAAATATTTTTATTTGCGAGGTTACGGAACGAAGTATACGATCGAAGTATATACGACGAAGATGCCGATTCGGGACGTTCGCTGGTTAGCGATCGGCAAACTTTTATACGAGTCTCGTATACGTTCGTCGCGCGATTCGGTGATCGCCGTATACACGTACGAGTAAAAAAAAAAGAAGAAAAAACAGATCAGCAAGAAGCAAGAGTAACTTGGTTGATGCGCGTATTAAAGTTTTCCTGTGTATGGGTCAACGAATTTTGCTTTCTCCCACGGTAACGCGAAACGTCTCGGTGTATAATGCTACGATCTCGAGACGCTCGTTCGACCAGCACAAGTTTCGGAATTTTTCCCCGAGAATTTCAACGGGACGAAAATTATTATCATTATATTTGTCCGCGGAATCTTCGAAATCGTCGGGATTCCTTCTTTAATGTACGACAGAAAAGATACATAGGACTCTTTATGCCCGTGTAGACTCGCACACGTATAGCAATGATCATGCGATATGTGAGCAGGAAGTTCGATCGTTAAATTATCCGCGCGATAAGGGCAAGGCTTCCTGTACTTCTTTATGCGACTGAGAAGAAAAAAAAATCTATTATCCGAGAGACATTTTTCTCCACGTGCCAACTTTCAGTATCGTAAGATCATAATTGACAATGAGAAAAGTTCGTTTTAGACAATATAATTCTGCGACAAAGTTGAGTAGCGCTAGAACGAAAATGGTGAAAATAAAATGTAATTACTAAAATTGATACAAATTGCTGCGGAAATGTATCTCAACATTACAAATCATGCCAGTCCTTGCCAAAGGGCACACGAAATTATCAAAGGAAATTTTCCCCAAAGAAAAGCCATGTGAGTACATTCAATTTTTTACATACAACTAATGTCACGTGTCGAAGGAATCAAGAGAAAAGCCTTGAAGGCTTCGACCAGTCAGGGATCGAAAAAATATGTAGGGGATACCCCGGTAAAGTGGGCACCAAGGCAGAGTGAGGGACCTCAGCCAAAAATTGGAATTACTTAAAAAATTTTGTTTAGCAATGAAACTCAAACTAAAAAAAAAACCGAAATTTTCAGACTTGAAACAAAATAACCGACAATTTTTTTTTTTTTCCCAAGAATTTTTTTTCCTCAAAAAAATTGTTTTCCTCAAAAGGCTTTTGAGAAATGAGTCATTACAAACTATGAATCGCTAATCCGTGACTTCCAATAAATTAGAATTTCGTTTCTTTAACTTTCAGACCCGTATATTATATTCAAACAAAACTTTCTTGTTTTTAGTAATATTAAGCACTAGAGATAGTCTCACCTACGAAGAAATACTTACTAGTAGTTAGAAGTCACGCATTAGTAAATCATCGTATATATAACGAATCATTTCTCAAAAAATATTTTCGAGGGAAAAGTAATATTGTTCCCGGAAAAAAAATCGATTTACTTTTTAAAACCAAAACTCTTATTGAGGACTATAATTCTTCGGAAAAAAACTACTTTTAAAAGAGAAATTTTTTTTTCCAATTTTCGGCTGAGGTGCCCACTTTACCCCAATCTCTCCTGTACGCTTTTTTGAAAAATATTTTTCCCAGGCCTCGATTCCATATAGATCTACAATATTTTCAATCACCATTGCAGGATCCACGTATCGAGAGCCAAAAATAATGGAAACAAAAAAATCCAAAAGTTCGGAATCGAAAGTTGGGGAAAGGTTTCACCCAGCCAAGGATCGAAAAATGTACATTTTCTTTGAAAAAACAAAAAACCTTTTCACGCAGACTTCGATTCCGCTTTGATCTAAAATATACTCTATTTGTCATTTGAAAATCCTATTTTGTTTTTACAGCTCCGTGAAATTTTCAACAAATCCTAGTGTCATTGACCCAGCGTTATAAAAAATGTTTGTTGCTCGTTATTAAAATTATTATGATTTTTATCGGCATTGGGATTCATTTAATGCCAGCTCAAAATAATGGAACGAAAATGGATGTGAAGCTTTAGCTCGATACAATTTCCGCTGTTTTAGTAAAAAAAAAAAAATCTCACTCTATGTCGGTTTCCACTACATGCGAAGCTCGTGACCAATTATACATGCATCCTGAATTCTTTATCGCTGTGAAAAAAAAAATACAAATCGATATTCCATATCGATTTTATTCTCTCTCGTTTGTTCTCGGCCATTTCGATAATCCTCTCGTCCCTTATTTATATGTGATTGCGCCAGGAAATTTCCCGGACCATTCATATCCGGTCTCGAGGAATATTGCGCTGTTGGAGTGCTAAAATACGTATTCGTACGGTGTTACTTCATCCCTTCTATGCTCTGCCTTTTCCGTCTCTCTCTTTCTCTTTCTCTCTCTCTCTCTCGCTCTCTCTTCTCTCTCTCTCTCTCTTTCTCTTTTTCTCTCTCTCTCGCTCTCTCTCTCTCTCTCTCTCTCTCTCTTTTGTTCTTTCCCTATTTTCCATTGCATACTTCGTCGACGCGGACAAGTCCAATTCTGCCATCCTCGGCTATAGTTTCCTTGAAAAGTTTACACCATACTTAACGATCTACTAGCCTAAGTGTGGGCCTGGTATGATCTTATACACGTAATGAATATCGCAACAAAAAAAAATTTCGTCTATTTATCTCACGTCTTCGTCCACTTTTCATCTCCCTATTTCTCTCCAAATACTCTGAAACGAGCCTAATTTATTTTCGATTTTTCACTGAGGTCTTTCAATTTGTAAAATTGCTTACTGATTACCAACGTAATATAATCTACGATAAATGTTTTCAGCATTTTGTTAAATTGATTGGAGTGACACGCAGGATCTACAAACTTTACACTCGTTCAAGTCCCAATAAGAGAACGAAACAAACAACGAAAATTCTTTATCAAAGGTTTAATTAAAGAACAATCTAACTGTCAATTTTTTTGTATCTAAGATTTATTGGTCAGATAAAAATCATAATAATTTTGTAACGAGTAACAAAATTTTTTTATAACGCTGTGTCAATGACACTAGGATTTGTTAAAAATTTGACTGAGCTGTAAAAACAAAATAGGATTTTCAAATGACAAATAAAAAAAACAGGACACATGTGTATATATGTATCGGTGTACATGATGTAAAAGAGTGAGCCATGCCGCGAGAACACTGAGGTGCCGTTGCTGCTATAGCTGGAAGGCCGTATTGCTACTCGTTCCACTTGCCTCCGCAGGAGTTAACATTTTCCGGTCTTTACAACCCTCGTAAATCTCGTGAGCCCCGCGGATACCATAGGGAAAGGAGCACACGGAAAACCGAGAGAATCTACACCGTGATCCTGGGCTACACCGGTGGAGTCGAAAGTGCGTTCCTTTCTTTTTTTCTCTTCGCACCAGTGCCATATCCAGAGAACTGGGAGGTGTCGAGCAGAAACTGCGAAGAACCAGGGTACTTTTGAAACAGTTCTCATGGCTTGGTGTACATAGATATACAGCTAGCAAGGATCATCATTAAGGGGACCAAAAGACTGAAAATTTTTTTTTTTTTTTAATTTGATTGTAAATTTAAAAAAATTTACATTGAGCGTCAAACCGCGATAATCAAGCTACACTTTTTATATTGAATGTGAACAAACTTTACAGCAAGTCGATGTTTCAACATTTCTAATACGAATCAAAACATCCCGAACGGAAAATTTCATTCGGCTGAGATACGGCCCCTATCAGGCTGCCTTATTATTCCCTAAATCCGGTCGTGACCACGCTGCGCATCAGGTTCACATAAAAAATGTAACGGAGTTTTTGATCCGGCCAGGATCTAGCGCGAGATACGGATCAGGCACCTGATCCCAGCCAAGTCTGGCCCTGATCATGTATAATTCCTAGCCGGATCTCGTTTGTTAATCGGCGTGTTAATTAATAACACACTTTAATATTCCATTATTTTTCAAAACCCTATAAATTTTCCAAAAAAAGTTATTGACCAGGATTTGAACCCGCTTATCCTCCAAAATCGACGAATTCAGCACTTGCGATCCTCAAATAATCATTTAAAAAAAAAAATTAAAAATTTGGAGATTATTTTTTTTACGAGTGTTTCCGGCTTCGTAGTCCGGACGAATTATGAGCCTACCTGAGATTTTACCTGGGACCTACCTAACGACCTGCTTAGCGAATGACACGTTACCACTACCCTATTAATTCCTTATTATTTTCTTGCATTTAAATGACATTAGTGTAAGAGTTCTAATGAAAAGTCGCTGTTTCAACGGGTTGAATAGAACAAAGTTACTGCGTAAATCCGATAATGCACAGTAATTGTTAATAAATATTGTTTAATATTTTTAAGTATACGAGTAGAGTAAATTGAGTCGAGACGAGATCACGCGTCTTTGCCGGTATTTTGGGGGGGGGGGGGGGGGGGGACCGTACATTATGCACTAATGCACTCTCGCCGAAGTGAGAATGTGTTGTCATGTACATACATACTAGGCCGGTTTTTTTTAACTTATATTTTTTGTTTTCTTACTTACCGTTCGAAAAGTTAGTTTTTACAATTAGCCTCAAACGAAGCCTCGTGAAACCGGAACTCGGTAGTAAAATTCTAAAAGGTTTTTAGAAAAAATTCTAAAAAACTCTAACCGAAATATCTCGAAAACTATTATATAAGTTAGGAAGCTGTTTTTGATTTCATATTGTAAATAATCAAATTTTCTTTAAAAGGTCGTGACTACTATACAATCAAATGTACACAATTTTTATCAGCTTAGAACACGGGTGACTTCAAAATTTACAAGGTAATAAGCACCTTCATTCATTTATTCAATGAACTTAACTTTAAACGTCCGTATCGAGTACAAGATGAACATTTGGGTGTATAATAATCACGACCTTTTTTATAGAAAATTTAATTATCTACAAAATGAAACCAAAAAAGCTTCCTGACTTGTATGGTTTTCGAGATATTTCGATTAAAGTGTTTGAAACATTCAAACCGGATGAGTAACCTTTTAGAATTTTGCTACCGAGTTCCGGTTTCACGAGGCTTCGCTTGAGGCTCAAAACTAAAGCATATGGTCTACATAGGCCGTAACCGTATCCGTAACCGTAACTTCAAGAAGTTGGGAGGCCGCGTACTGTGACCGTACCTAAAACCGTATCGGTAGAAGTTTAAATTTGGCAATTTCTACGGTTGCGGTTTTTACGGTGACGGCATTGTAGACGGTTAAACACAGTACACGGCCTCCCAACTTCTTAAAGTTACGGTTACGTTACGGTTACGACCTATGTAGACCATCCTTAACTTTATGAAGGGTACGTAAGAAGAAAAAAAAATAAAAGTTAAAAAAACCTGCCTGATACATATACATCTAACAACAATGTATGCATCTAATAACAATGTATACATACATACATTTTCCTCTAACAAGGCATTCGGCTGGACCTATAGATATCGCAACTGGTATCCATGTACTACACGAGTACACATTCGCACTTTCGGGAGAATGTATTAGTGTGCATCGTCTCATAGAAGCGTGCATGAGCGTAAACAACGAAACAGCGTCACTCCCGACGGATGGCGCGGCGGTGCGCCTTTCCCCCCACTATTGCGCACCGGCGATATGTACTTTCCTACTATTCGAGCGTTGTGATTGGCTGACGTTACATAGCGAACCAATCAGAATTTTTAAATGGGGTGAAAAAGTGAAAACTGAAAAATGCACTAACACATGTTTATTAGCCGTGGATGATTAGAATTACTCTACATTTCTATTTTAGTATTCCGAAAAAACTAATCGATACAAGCGAATAATATTTAGATCGTTTTTTGTTCTATACCTAGCAGCAACTCCGGCATGATTTTTCTTCTGTTTTACAGGAATGAAATTTGTTTTTCAATACATTTTTTATCATCATAAAAT
This sequence comes from Rhorus exstirpatorius, assembly GCA_963564615.1. Classification (NCBI taxonomy): domain Eukaryota; kingdom Metazoa; phylum Arthropoda; class Insecta; order Hymenoptera; family Ichneumonidae; genus Rhorus; species Rhorus exstirpatorius. The sequence continues at coordinate 15,086,933 of OY751316.1, read as the reverse complement.
AATTTGTTATAATTTAGGTATACATAAAAAAACCTCCTATTGGAAAAAATCAACCGCAATAACTTTTAAAAAATGCAGACAATTTAGAAAGAGCATACAAAATATGATAAATGTTCAGAATCACGGCTCCACCCCAAAATATATATAAATTATTTAGAAAAAAGAAATGAAAAACATTTCCACTCAAATTTTTTTTCCAATTGACGTTTCCTGTTTGAACATTTAAATTGGGAAAATATATATATTTTCGATTCATAAAAAAATTGTATTTTGAAAAACGAAAGTTATTTATATTATATTATTGTGAAAAAGAGAAAAAATCGTAGTAGTTGCTACTATATAGAAATAACAATGACAATGATTGATAATGATGACAAATCCGGGGCCATATATGGGCTCGGATTTTCGTTCGCCGGGATCCGATGATTCGCCACTGTCTCCTGATCCATCCCGGATCAGGACAAAATAAGGCTGGCCTCATCAGACCAATCATTTTTCCAGTCAGGCATGCCTTAGTAGCACCTGATCCGTCCCTGATATGGATAATTTCCAAAGTATGATCTGGTCCAGATCAGAGCGTGATCTGGTTGGCCTGATCAGGCATGCTTCATCGATACCTGATGAGGGCCGGATCCTTTATCAGGCCAGCCGGACTAAATTTCTGCTCGGGATTTACAGTCAAACTTTTGAGTTTCATTAAGAAAAATTGAAATCAAATTTATTAATTCTCAATTTTTCGTTCCATGAAGATAAATTCGAATCAGCAATTCCGACCATTGGTATAAAGATCATCTATCGGAGCAAATACATCCCGAATAAAATTTTTATAATCACGCTCCTTTCACCACCCCTTTATCCCCTCGATTCTATTGCGCCAAACAATTAAAACCGCTCGATTGCTTCTGTCTACCTATTCGCGGATACGCGGATGTATAAAAGAAAAATAATGAACGAAAAGAGAGTAAGAAAACGATCTTCTGCATCCAGACCCTAGCGACAGCACAATTACAATAAACCTTGAAGGTGTTTTTCTCGACTACGGCGATTTTTCTCGCGAGTACACAAAAGTAAAGGGATAATGCAGCGTAGGGTGGACAATAGCTATGCAGTATAGAATTGGAGACAGGCCGAAGGTGTTGCAGTTTCATTATGGCTCATACAGCCGTAGAATCGTTGCAAGAATCGTGTAGAGAAAGAGAAGAAGAGCGAGAGAGAGAGAGAGAGAGAGAGAGAGAGAGAGAGAGAGAGAGAGAGAGCGAGAGAGTGAGAGAGACAGAGGTAAATGCATCTCACCTGCCTAACTGTGTGCTTTCCATGCTCATTGCAAGTAGGCAATTTTCTCAAATTAAATACAGCTAATGTAAGTCCGAACCTTTCTTATATTAGATCTCTTCGTGCCTGAGGTCGGTGGAAAGCCTCGAGGCTTTTCCTGCTGTTTTAAGGTTTAATTTCTATGAGAATACTATTGACACTGCTGGCAAATAGAATCTTACCCCGAAGATCGTAGAAAATAATTGCACACATCCTAAAAAAGCTATCATGCCTGTAAATAAGGAATTATAACCCAAATCAATAATTTAATTATTTAAAAAAAAAAAATTTCAACATATCGTTTCTTTTCCATACCAACTTTTTGAAGCGTAAACCTTCGTTCAACATTTTTCTACTCAATGCAAAAATTATCATTGACCCGGCACGTTGTAAAAATCACAAAAGATCGAAGTAATTAATGAAAAGTGGATTATATTTACAGAAATGTTTTATATTATCTATTTATCGTGGCAGAAAAAGTAATTAAAGAAGAGGGGATGCATTTATTGGTGAATTTCTTGAAAATTTATCTTTCCCTTCATCGGTACATTCAGACGTATTCGTGGATGTCTTTCATTCTAATCATGGGGATCCTTGAAAAAAATCCTTTCACCTGCGCTGAGAAGCGAGGGTTTTTGTTTTTGTTTTTGTAAGAGCGTGATAAGTCACTGTGTTCGTGAGGATTTAACCTATTCTGCTCTGCTCCAGCGAGTCAGAGAGAATTTTACGAAAGTCGGAATCGCCAGAGGCTGGCTAGGTATAAAGGCACGTTAGACATCTCGCTTCTTCATTCGAGTTTTAGGATTCTCACAGTTGGATTCTCGTATGGAAAGCTCTCTTTGGATACCATACAAGACTGTTCGTTAATTTTTCATTGGCTCGTAGATCGAAAGCGCGACATTTGTTATTCAAATCGATTCTCGTCTCTCTGTCCTACATTATCAAGTGCACGTAAATTACAGTGTAGCGTCATATAAAATATTTCACTCATACTCTGCTTTATTCTGTACATCTCCAGGACTTCATTTCTAAATCGTTACGTAAAAATAATTTACAATTATTATACCTGTTCCCATTTTTTTTTTGTTGAAGAAAGAATTATCGCGTTGATGGTTCTCGAATATTTAAATAACATTAAAAACTCTGGTATAATCTCTCATCACGCCTACAGGCGTATAAAAATTTTGTGAAATAACGAAATCGCGAATAAAGTCTTATAATCGTTTTTATTAAAGTTGACGATTGTGTATATTTATCATTAAAGTTTCGTATTCCAACATTCTGTCCTTTCGTTCTTCCCACGACCTGGTAATGAATTTTTTTTACGTGCCTCGATCTTCTCACTCTTTTATAGAAACATCGAAATTACGCGAGAGTGAAGAATATTCACGTTTTTTTCGACCTCTTTAATCGGGGAGCCCCGGGGCTCGCGGATATAATCGCACTCTCCCGTACTCGTTCGAGGGAAAGAAAAAAACAAAAAAAAAAAAAAAAAGACGAAGGTATTTGTGAAGTGGAGGGAACTCTTTAGAGCGCGACTGTTAATATCGTAGTTGAAAAGCACTTCGGCTAATAGAGCCGGACTCTCGCGGGAGCAAAAGGAATTCATCGACTGGATATAATGGCACTCGTTGGCACATGTACCCAATACTTTTTCCTGCAATGTATAACGTACGTTTCGTTCGAAACCATGCTATATTACAGTCAAAAGTCTCGAAAACATTTCACTGAAGTTCGCTTGCCCTTTGGCCCGATGATCGGTGACATTTTTCTTCGCTAGAGCACAATATTCCTCACAGCTTTCTCTTCTATTGATAAAAATCGGATTACTGTATTTACATGCTTTTTCAAATTTAAAGAAATTACTGTCCCAAAAAGGAGTTGCCTCATACGAGTCAAAAGCAGACATCGTTAATAACGAACGTAAGATCGATACCACTTGAAAATTATTCATCGAAATATTTCCCGTTGCGTCTAAAATTATAAATTACAATGTAAATAACCATTTTGCTGAATTTCCGAAAATTTCTATCGTCTCGAGAACTATCGACAGCGTCTACTGTAGCGCGGATTTTCGCGACGTCTAATACGCGGCGATGCGAGGCTCCTGGTACACAGGAATAAAACGGGAATGCATGTTACTGTTGAAAAGACCGGGAGGGAAATAAAAAAAAACGTCGTATGGAAGTGAGTCCTTTGCTCGACGGTATATATATTATATACGAGGGAAACTTTGCCCCTCGCACATCCCTATGTCTCATTCCTCGGAGCTCTAGTTTTATTACTTAGCGGACCAACGGCCTAGTACGAGTCGTCGCTGTCGCCACTCCCACATCATTCTCATGTCGAGAAATCGTAAATTGTTTTACGCAGGACGCGCGACCTGCTACCGCGGAATATTAGGTGGACTCTCTCTCTCTCTCTCTCTCTCTCTCTCTCTCTCTCTCTCTCTCTCTTTCTCTCTTTCTCTGCGTGTTCCAAACATTTGTGTTCTCATAAAGATCGTCGCACTGAAATAATAATATATAGCAAATTTATTATGTGATACAGGGAATAATATTTTCCAGACTTTAAAAAAAGAAATTTTTTTTTTTTTACTCAACTACAAAATGTAGCCATGCGTTTAGAGTACCGTGTACTCTGTGTACTATGTTCAATCAATAAACATAATTTTTGAAGAAGTGGGGGTTGTCGTCAAACTGTCGTTGGACAATTTCTTTCCTTTGTATCTTCACAAACCTTTCTTCCCATTATATATTTTCATCCACAACCCTTGATCAATATTTGTTTACAGCTAATTTTTGTCATTCTTGGCCGAGCTCTAGTTTTATTTTTCGTTTAATTACTATCCCAACAATTACATTTATTTATACAATCAACAATGCAGCACGGCAATTCGAATAAACATAAATTTATATGAGTCGTTATGAAACAATCATTTGTTGAATTGAATTATCATGGAATTATCAGCAGAGGGTTGTAAATGAGTCGTTATGTAATTTTTACAACAACTATTCAATTTTCCAACTGCCTTTAAAAAATGTTATGCAGTTGAATCCTAGTTAATTCGTATTGAGTAAAACATCCTGTACAATATTAATCATATACATTATCGCAGGAGCAGGGTCGTTTCCCTCTAATAGAAACCGCGGCCATTGTCGAAAGACCGCATGTGCCTTATTATCGCAGAATTTGAGCAATTAGGGAAAAACCGCGAATGTTCCGATCGCAAGTTGCATACATTTTAATCGAATGCTCGTATACTCGTCGGAGACAAAAATTCCCCAAATTCCTCAATTCCCCATATCTAACGGCTATTTCCATTTTACCGGTAAATATACGTATATATGTATATATATTTACATGCTCTTCAGCCCTCGATTTTCTTCCCCTACGGTTACCCCCCTTCATTCACCTCCTCCCGCACGAGACCTCTGAGTATGTGCGCGATAATTAACAGTCGACCGCGCTCTCGCGTTCCGCAAAAGCGCGAGGGGCTGGAGGGCAAAAAGGCAAGGAAGGAAAATCAATAAAATCCCTAGTCGATGGCCGGCATAGAAGGGCGAAGCATGCCAACGCCATTCCACAGCTTGCTCTCTGTTTCCCTGTGCTGTGCTCCCTCTGCTCGCGGCATACGTCGAGGTGGCCGATCCTATTCTCGCGCATTTCTACAACATATTTTGCAACTCCCTACCCTCCTCCGCCATCTCTTTCTCTCCCTCATCGCTTTTCTCGCTTTCTATATATCCCACACGCGGCTATATCAACGGCCTTGGCTCCCATCCGGAGGGTCGGAGAACACACGACGTGCGGCCGAGGGCAAGCGGGTGGTTAAGGCGAAACGGCTTTGCTAGAATCGATCGTGAGATCAGAGATATTGGGCACAGTCAGAATGAAACGCGATATATGAGAATGATTTTCGGAAAACATGACTTCCCGAAATGTTGGAGACATAAAAGAATACAGCTATTCCGGGCTATATAAATATTAATAACGCGGTATATATCGCTATTAGGGATTCGGAGAGTGGAAGGTTTTGCTTAATCAGTGAATTATTCAAACGCCGCCAAATTCGTACGCATGGAGTTCGAATCATTTTTGGGTGTTTGATTCATCAACGAGGATGCTTCGTTATATATCGTGAATTTTTTCCTCGTAATAATTCGTGTCAGAGTGCTCAAATTCTTCCAAAGAGTCAGACAGAAAACATTCGATCAAATTTTTCGGATCCACGTGTGCCCATATAATGTGCCATGTGAAAAATGCTTATAAAGAATAATATTTTTTTGAATGGCAATAAATTAACGTTGTACTTAACGAAGAAACAAAACTATTATATTAATAAGAATACCTTGTTTCTATTTTTATATGAGGAAATAAATGTCCCCGTAATGCTGTCCTAAAAAGGCTCTAACTTTAGATGATCGCTCGTCACTTGAGTGTCAGCCTCATCAATTGTAGACAATCCAAAACTCCAACATCACATGCCTATTCACTTGCAAGTCTAAATTTGCACGAAATACCAAGACAAATGTCGGAATGTCTGCACTTGAAAAATCATAAATCTGCATAAAAATCCTCAAGAAACATCTTGATGCAAGAAAAATAAAAGTTCCCTCATTAGGCGTAGACGAAAAAAAAAAAAAGTTTATTCTTTGCACAAACATGAATAGTTCCTCGGACGAGAATCGTATCTCTTCAACTGCCCTCACGAATTTTGCACTCCCCTAACAAAATCGTGCACCCTTCGAGTCGACCGATCCTCGTTTTTTTTTTTTATTTTTTTTTTTTTTATCATCCCTCCCTCGCGCAACGACTTATTCACGGGGTGCGGGGGTGGGTAGCGGGGGTGAAAGAGCCCGTAGCGCGCACGGCTCGAAGAGTTTGTCCGAGCCCCGTTAGGTGGCGCTGCCAAGACCGGATCCACGACGTTCCTTCTCTACTTTCGAACTGCTGTGCGCTCCCCGACTCTCTCGCTCTCTCTCTCTTTTTCGTCCTCGAGGGGGTTCTATCATTCTCGGTCTCTGTGCTCCCTGTCAGTTTCTGCCGCGGCGCCATCACGGAATGTTCTGCTGCCGCTCGGTTGCTCGTTCCTCCTTAAATATATCGTAACACGAATACTCGCGATATTCGTATAATTTCGTGCATCCTAATATCGTCGCACGATTATGATCAAGCATTCAACGATAATAAAAATTAACAATAATATTTCCATACGTGCTCCATTTTATACGAGTGTTGAAAAAAAATTCATATGTACATATTTTTTTTTTTAACCACGCGTTATAATAATCGAGTACGTGCATTTTACGAACAAAATCGTTGTGAATAATATATATTTTTTTTTTCGCGCCCTCGTATTTTTCAATCGACGAATGTTGAAACGATCGTTCGCGTAAACGAAAAGTGTCCGTGCGTGCGTGTTTGCGTCTGTGTGTGTGTGTGTGTGTGTTTTTTCCGTTATTTTTTACTCCCACAAGTTCGTAACTCACAACTGAATTTTTCTGGACTTTTGTTTGTTCGTTTTTGTTCAGCCGCTATAAGAGATGATTCGGTCAGATGGATCTGACGAATTTTACGAGTGAGATTAATCAGCATTGATATTATTTTTGTGCCAAGTCGATGTTCATCTGGTGATTCGTGCGCGATTATATTTTTCTCTCTGCGCCTCATCGAAACTCGGATAATCAGTGTCGAAGATATTGGGTGAGTGACGGCTACTTTTTTTTGTTTTTTTTTTCGTTATCGTTATATTTTGGAGTATTTGAAGTTTGAGGATAGCAAAAGTCGATGAAAAATTTGGTAGAAAAATGTTGGGCGTGATGTGGAGGGGGGGGGGGGGGGGGGGAAGAAACATCGATTTTTATCGATATTGGCTAGGAGAATGTTGCGGTGTGTCGATAACGGTGATGATAATCGTAATAATCGGCGATATAATCTTACGGAGAACAAAATCGTTTATTTTTTCCGGATCGCGAAGGAAAAACCAATCTGTAACGCTGAAGCAAAGATCCGAGGATGATCGATTCTCGCAAATTGCACGGCAATCCAGTTCGGGCGATGACGTTAATTGGGTAGAACGAAAATTGCCTTGATAATGCCAGAGAAGTGTAATTTTTTCTCCCATTTCAATCGTTATCCCTTGCGCAGTATTGGCGAATCGCATAATATGGCCTGACGCGATTTTGCGCCGGTAGAAAAATCATACTCGATTAGGGCTCCGAGTCTCTCTCTCTCTCTCTCTCTTCTTCCGTACATCTCTTTTGAATTATATCAGAGATAAAAGAAAAACTTTTCTTAATGCAAAAAAAATTTTATTCAAATAACTCGGGTTAATTTGAATTTTTTTTTTTTTGATTCTTTCTCTCTGAACTCGAATAAAGTAAAGCTTCGTTGATTCAACTAAACATGTCTCATGTAAAGTGTAATCTCTCGGAAAAAATCATGTTTGAAAATTTACTTTTCTCCGCAGGCATATAAATTATTTATATTGTATTTATGCTTTTTTTTTAATAAATAATATGAAAATTGAATACATTTTGATGATATATATTTCACCATCATGTTGAAATTTGCATCGTTGGAATACAACGAAAATAGGTTAAAAAAACAAAAAAAAAAACCATGTCCAGTATTGTTTTGAAGTCGAAAATCGTTTAAACCGTTTTTTCGTTTTTTTTTTTTTTTTCGCGACCTGGGGCCTAAATATGACAGTAAAGCGTTGACAGTACCGGAAATTATTTTTATTTTATTTAAAAAACCTATTTTCGTTGCATTCCAACGATGCAAATTTCAACATCAAATTTCACCCTACTTGGAAAAAATATAAAATATATATTTGATGTAATTATTTATTCTGTTCGCAGTATACATGTCAGATGAAAAAAAGTATTATTGCATATAAATTTTCTTACGTTCACGGTTTTCTTCGTCTTTGAAACTTTTCACTTTCTCGTGATGGCTAAATGCAAGTTGAATCTCATCACAGCGGTTATAGTCCTGTGAAGCTCGCGGATATATTATGTCCTCCTTCATGAATTCGAATCGAAATTTCATCAGTGGAGCAATAACGCTTATGTATATACGCATACATAGATTGAAGCCGCGAACGCGAGTCAGGGATTAGCAAGACCCTCGGTTAGATCTTCCTCGTCGTCGTCGTCGTCGTCGTCACCGTCGTCGTAGCGATCGCTTAGACGAGGGGACAAATGAAATTTTCGCCGAAGCAAATTGTCCGAAAGCGAGCTCGGGAGCTGGAGAAGTCATCTCCCCGTGTCAGAGAATCAACCTATATCGCGGGTGTGATCGTTTAAGGGGATTTACCCCAAGGCAAAATGGAGCAAAATTGATTCCAATTCCTTTTTTTTTTTGGGCTGTATTGTTTTTTTTTTCTTCACAGTTAAGGTAGTTCTATCGCTGCAGACTAGTCAATTAGCTATAAATGTCTAAATGATGATTCCTAAAAATATTGGATATATGGGTTAAAATTAATAAATATTAAATAAGCTTACCCAGGTGAATACAATTAATCAACGGTTTATTATAAATAATTATGTAACTAGTAAAATAGTAATTGCAACGACTCAAGTATTACTAGATCTCGTATGATATTTACGTGTGGCAACGTTGCGTTTTCTTTCTCTTTTCATTCTCGTGCCCTCTCACTCTCTCGCCCGCTCTATTGACGTTGACGTGAAGAGGTTATGTTGTTCGACTTGTCAAATACCGCTTTCATTTCGATATCGCGTTGCCACATTTTTTCACCGTCACGACATTATGCCATAAATTGTGTATCACTACCCGGATGCTCGTATTAAAATCAGTACAGCTTAAAAAATTGGTCGACAATCATATTTTTTTTAGGCCCGTTAGATTTTTACATGTTCAATGAATCTAAGTCTCGTTTTTTGTAAGAATCTTTTGGATTTTCGATAAGATATATCGTTTTAAAGTGACCGGAAATCGGTTCTTCTATATACCGAAGCAAATTTGCCTTGAGGAACTGGCATTTTCAAGTATTAATTTCTCCGTAATTAGGTCGATAAGGGGCATTGACGTTTCGCGAAATGAATAAATATATTAAAATTGAAGATATAAAAAAAAAAAAATTTAAATCTTATGGATTAGTTACCACGATAGAACTACCTTAAATCAATTCTCGCTTCAAATGACTCGGAATATCGTAAATTATTATAATTAATTGTGAATACAACCTCGAGAAGATATATTTTTTTTTTTTTGAAAGCCTTCATAATCTATGTACGAATATTTAATCCCAAGCAACGATTTTTCAAAACGAAAAATTATGCGAAAATAAACAATTGAATGAAAGAAAAATGGATTGAAATACTCCAGGAGATACAACGAATAGGGTAGACGTACCAGTTGTGGCCACTTTGAGCATTTTCGAACATTCATTTACGAACAGTGTTCATATTATTGCAAATTCAGAATTGAAAAAGTGATCGATGTAACCTAAAAGGTACATAATCGAATTGTTATCATTTTTAACCTTTTCTGATCATGATAAATACGAAAAAAGGAAATTATCCTGTAACTGTCATTATCACCGTTTGTGGCCACAATTGTACTACTTTTGGCCATCCGAAGTACCAGTTGTGGCCACCAAGCTTTAAATTGGGATTTGCCATAAGCTGGCCACAAATAGAACAATCGCATTTTTGAATGTACCTACCACTTTTGGCCACCACGTATTTTTCAGGAATTTTAGCTGAGACATCAGTTTTTTGTAATTATAACCCGAAAAATGAGCTTCAACTGATAAAATATAAATTTTTGATGGGGCGGAATGACTTTAGATATGAGAAACCGTACAAGAAAACTACACAAATCGCTCAGCGTTGACACATTTCGTCATATTTCGTTGAAATAAATTAGTCGATATTCAATAAAGCAATCGATAGTGGTCCGGAAACATCTTGAATATCGAAATATTACGCTCGATGAAGTGAACATAGCCTTGAAACTTTAAGAAATTTGAGGGAAATGCGGAGTGGCCCCAAACGGTACAATGGCCACAACTGGTACATCTATACCCTATTTAGTCCCAAGCAACGATTTTTCAAAACGAAAAATTATGAAAAAATAAACAATTTAATGAAAGCAAAAACGGATTGAAATACTTCAGGAGATACAACGAATAAATTGATTCGAAAAATTTTGCGTCAAATGTAAATTCGAATCGTTTTTTTTTGTACCAATTTATCATAAAAAAATTAGATGGAATTTAAGATAAGATGGAATCTTGCATCAAAAAATCCAATACAGAAATGACAATGAAAAAACCTTGTATCGTTGATATCAGAAGTCTCATTATATCGTCAAGTCTCAAAAGGAACGCAAAAATTTTCTAATTTCCTGTGAAACGTGAAAGAGAGAGGGAGCTTTTTCGCTCCATTTCGCGCCGACGGATCTAATACAACGTGTCGCACACCCCCTATACAATTTCCTTTTGGCGTTACGTCCCAGAGCGTCGTATATATTCATCGAGATTTCGTTCGTTAAGACTCGATCTATAACCACGCTCACGTCGTCGAAAATCGTAAATCTTGAATGCGGTGCAAGCGAGACACCATGATACTGTCTCTATCTCTCTCTCTCTCTCTCTCTCTCTCTCTCTTTCTCTCTCTCTCTTTCTCTGTTACAGCCCTGAAACGTGAATCGCTTGCCGATGTAGCACTACCGATCGTTATAACTCTTATATCGATGTATATTCATATATATATATATATATATATATATATTTCTAATTCTTTGGCTTCTTCTTCTTCTCACCGACGGAAATTCCTCACGATCCTCTATAGCGAGAAGCTCTCGTACCTTTTCTCCTCTCTTTTACAGAGATTTGAAAACGATTCTACACTCTCGGCACACGCGCCGTATAAAGAGGGGATACACATGTATATATATATATACGTTTTTCCTATCCCAAACCGACCACGGATCCCACAGAGAGCCTCGAGACACGTTTGCCGGCTGAATTCTCACACCGGATTTTTATTTATTTTTTTCTTTCGAGCACGTTTTCACTTTTCATCGTCTCGGACCTTGCTCATTAATTGGCAGGTAGACACGAGACGATTAATCTTCCAGAATGTTTTCTATTGCCCCGCAGGCTCGAAATCTCGTGCAACGAAATCGTTTTTCTTTACGATCATTTTTTTTAGCCGATCTTGGGAATTTCCTACCTCATGGACATCTAGTAATAATTATTATTAATACGTTTTTTTGACGGAAAAAAAAAAGATATATCTGAATGTATTCGTATGGGACCACGAAATGAGCAATCCAAATTTCATATTTGCGAAATAATGGCTGAGCTAATCGCTCGTGTGCATAATTAACGCTTCGGGCTTAAGCAAGAGACTCATCTGCGTAGTCTGAATGAATTACTATATACATCGCGAAATATTCAGCCCCCCCCCCCCCCCCCCCCTACTGTGTTTGGTAATATTTGAGGGTACTTCATATATGCTCGGGATGCCTTTATAGACTTGATGATTAACGATATGTGCTTGCTGCGTTAATATTTCGAAATTACCGAGTTAATTCGTAATAGGGCACAGTCCCTCCCTGTATCGGATTGTGGTTTATTGTGTTAGAAATATGAAACGGGTATAGGCAAAGCAAGACCGTCAAATGGGAACTGGTTTCGATTTATTGACTCAAACGTTTTCAGCATGAAACCTTTTTTTTAATTCGTAATTGTTAATTAAAGAGGGATTTTTTTTAACGACAATTAACGATGTGCTCTTGTGTGTTTTACGTTGCCTGCGTTTCCTGAAACTAATATACAGCTTACATAAGAGAGTAGCGAGAACGAGAGAGAGAAAGAGAGACAAAGAGAGAGAGAGAGAGAGAGAGAGAGAGAGAGAGAGAGAGAGAGAGAGAGAGAGAGATAGAGATGTATATAGTGGAAAGTCTTAAAATCGTCGCCCAGAAGGAAATAAAACTTTAACGTCGATTGTATGCGATTCGATCGCGATTTTACGATTCCAACGCGTTAATGGGATAGTTTCACTCAACGACCGCTTCGTTTCGTTAGCTCGGTCGGTTATCTCCAGTGAGAATAGCAGGAGTTAAACGTTTATGTATTGGAAATCCATCACGAAAGGGGCTAATAATCATTTTTTGATTGAAAAAATAAAACAGATAAACCTTAAGCGACAACCTTCTAGATATTCATGATTTATATATTGGTCCTCAATCGAAATATTTTATTTTGTTCAACGAAAATTGTTAGGTCGTCAATCGAGTAATTTGTTGAATAACTTTTATTCAAATTGAGTGGATTTTTTTCAAATTCAACAAATCGGTTTTTCTCATCGTCAAATACAACCATTCGCAATATTACAAACGACACACACGTCTCAAATCCCCCATTGCGTTATTTCATTATGACGGAAAATCGAGAATGAAGGACATTGTTTTTGTTTTATTTCTGATACCACGTAGTTTTTCTTTCCGGGCGTAAATTCTCCACAGGCTTAAGGAAATATCACACATGATTTATATCTCACGAGTGTTAAACGATTGTTTCGCCGTAGGGTATTTGTGGGTTGACACCTCGGGGGTTACAATAGATCGACGTGCATCAAAAGCTCGTAGGGGCCTCGAAATATACAGACAGAGAGAGAGAGAGAGAGAGAGAGAGAGAGAGAGAGAGAGAGAGAGAGAGAGAGAGAGAGAGAGATGAGAGAAGCGCGTCTGGATGACAGGGATTGTTATTCCCCGCGGACGAATACTATCCGTGACAGTTTAGTGAAAACGTAACTGTGATGGGAGACACTCGGGTGTCCCGCATTCTCCTCTACAATTCGATGACGTGGCCAGTCAACGATGTGTGTTACACACACACACACACACACGTGCATACATTTAATGCATATACGTATAGACATTGTTAGTCGTTTGGCCGCGATGAGTCGCGCGACCGCCAGCAGCTGGCAGTGCTGGCACAGACAAATTCCGAGACCGGAATGGATAGCTAGAAGGGTCCGGGCACCTGATCCCGGTACACTGGTCCGCATCCATCTCCGTGCCAGCAGAGCCACAGAGAGCTTTAGACGGAAACTGATCCCCCAAAGGTGTTGTACGAAACTCCCTGTGATCCGTGATACATGCATATAGAGAAATTTAGTGCGAATTCGGATCACCATTTTAGTTCATGTGTATAATTCTTACTCAATGAAATTGAGCACACGAAGATACGTCATTCTTTCATTTTATTCAGAGTGAAGTTGCCCAATTTTTCGGTGAGATTCGCAGTCGCGTCAGAAAGGCCGGGGGATGTAAATTTTGATCGCTATAAAAAATCAATTAAGGCAGTCCTCGTGCAAATGCGTTAATAATGAGAATTTTTTGAAATTTATAGTGAACGAAGAGAATGCTAGTACCCAACTTCTCGTGAAATTTGAACCAGATTGACCGTTCCCAACTCGAGATATTCAATGTCAAAGTTACGTGTAGAGTATATATAGTAAACATTGCCGTACCCTGATACAAGCACGGTTTTTTAAATATTACAACTAAACGCGTAACCAGATTTTGATAAAAAAAAAGTTGTAGACGGGAGAAGACTATTGTTCCCATGTTAGGAAAAAAGAACAAAATTATTAACGGTTTCGTTTACGAACAATAATCACAAAAATAATGCAATACGAAGGAAAATTCGATGCCGTGTATCATGTGGTACATAGGACACTTTCTCGCAGTATTGTAGCACGAGGACTACCTTAAGGTTGTTTAGAAGCAAATCATGTCTTATGAAAAAAATTTGAAATTTATGCAGTGTGTAATTGAACATTTGAACAATGTCACTGTAAAATTTCAGGTCAGTTTAGAGCTTATTTATTACGGAGTAAAAAAATTGCAAAGTTGCGTTATACTTTTGAGGCGCGACTACATAGCCTCTAATGGACAGAACCATGCGCGCGATCTCAATAAACTCGCGATATATCTAATCGTGCCATTGAACTTTTGTTGAAAAACTAACCAAGTACTCTTTGATACATTCCTCGTCGATCAATACCAAAATCGTTAACCTTTGGAGAATTTTCTTGAAGATATTTGTAACAAAATGCATCAAAAATCGCATAAAAGTTTACTCCGAGCGGGTGAGTGACTGACAGCGCCCAATGTAGGTACATATAAGCATAGGAAAATCTCCCCCACTCTGATCCATCCTCACCCAACTTCTAAACAACCTTAAATTGAACCCATAAGGCATTTCGAAAGCATATACGTTAGTCAACTTGAAATTGATTTCGAGATTACCGAATTCATTTATAAACGTAGACAGAATTTATTTATTCTGAACAATCGAATTTTTATCGTCTATATATTTTATACCACGAACGTATGTATCCGTTCTTGTGTTATACGCTACGAATCATGGCTAAATGATGCATATACACAAGCGCATATATATGCTACGAGATAATGGCTTTCTAATTGCTCTCTTCTCATCACAGAGAGCGCAGTGAGAGCTTCATTTCTCTTCCATACCCTGATGTATATAAATGGGGTTCCTCGCTCGTTTCGCTCTCTCGCGCTGTCACGTTTTTAACGATAAAAAAGAGAATCGAGACTGGAAATAAAAAGAGAAAAAAAAAAATTGCCCGACACATGGGGCTCAAAGGGACTTTGTGGCAGCGTGAGTTCTTCTTTATTCTTTTTTTTTTCTGCTGCTCTTTCTCCCTCCTCACCACTGTGTCGGTTCTTCCTCTCGTTTTGGTCGGGCTAAGTGAAACCAAAGAGCAGGCCGCAACGAGCCCGCGAACTTCTGGGCTAATTTTCTGCCCCCCCCCCCCCCTATCCCTCTTCTTTCACTTATTATCGACGACAACGACGATGCTTTTCGAAAACTTTGAAAACCAAAGGGAGAATAAAATTATCTTATACGCCGTAATTGGATGAGCTGTATAATAATTCTGTGAATCATCAAATGCTTCGTAGGACTTTTCACGTCAAAAGAGCCTTGCCTAAAATTGTAAATGAACGACGATGTAATTAATCAATCGTTTTATTTGAGTCCAACAGTTTTTTAAATGAATACTGCTTATGCTGCGTAAACCGGACAAGAGAATGGAGGAATAGAAGAAGAGAGAGAGAGAGAGAGAGAGAGAGAGAGAGAGAGAGAGAAAGAGAGGTATAGTTTGTGAGCAAGAGAGCGAGTGGCTCGCCATCCACAGTGCAACGGCTTACTTCGTCATCCATATAGTATACCTGGATATACACTAGGACCTCGATTCAATGGCCCTCGATTAAATAGACAGTCCCCACCATGTCGCATTTATCGATCGGTTTTTCGCGTGGTGGGAGATGGTGGGGGACGCTTAAAATCTCCCCGATCAGGCCCGTAGCACGTAGTGCCGATGCGCAGATACAGCATGGGCGGGCATACGCTACCTCGATTTAACAAGGTGCGATGCGGAGCCGGTCCCGCCACTGGCCGTTAAATCGAAGTCCTAGTGTACGTGGATTAGTAAACATCGGCGGGTACGCATACCATTCTATCCGTTGAATGTGTGAGTCCACCCTATGTGTGGGCTCACTGCGCTTCGTGCGACATGTAGACAATGTTCACCACCATTCGTTAAAACTTTCGTTTTACCGGAAAGCAGATAGTTGGTATCGGAAAGGTGTTTACGAATAACCCTTTTCATATATACACACCAAAAAACGTCTTTATTCGTTCAAATCAACGGGTAGGAAATATGAGAAAATTACTGACGGTACAGAATATTGGAAGAAATACTAAGGTTGATTGATAGGTAGAATGTGCGGGTATTTTCAGGTATTAAAATATGTGCCTTCGCGGAGAAATACGCTCTCCGGAGTTCGATCCTCCGTTCGATCGTACGATCGAAGTTCTTTTAACTTTCAACTAAATTCTAACTATTCACGTACTTTTGAAATTATATGTTAAGGAAAATAAGTGAAAAACTGAATCACGGGCTATACTCGATAATTCGCGTATCCACCTCGCGAATTATATTTGCTCGTCGTCTCTTCCCGACATTATAGCCTCGCAGCTAAAGAAAGAGATTATATTTATTTTCTCGCGGTGTATACGTTAACGGGTAAGCTCTCCGAGAGCGACATCGCGTAAGCCTCTTTCAGCTTCCATACAATTTTCCTCGTCACCCTCGGCTCTCTTCACCTTATACCACCGATAGATTCATTTTACTTCGCCTCTATACGGTGTGCATATGAGAATAATAAAAAATGCAAAAGAAAAATGGGGAAAAAAAACGAAACTAAATAGGGATAAAATATGCACAGGCTGAAGTAGAATCTCCTGAGGGATACACCTGACACGCCCGTGCTATGAATCCACGACCCAACTTTCTCGCTACTGTGCAACCACGTATGGTCTTCGTTGCAGATATAAGGCATTCCATGCGAATTCTACCGAATTTTCACCTCGCCAATTTATAGTTAATTTTTTCATATCGTTATACCAATTGCGGAGAAAGCTCGAACTTTATTTTTATTTTTTGCCACAACACGAAAAAAATTATTTTATTTTTCATGAGTAAATACTTTAAGAAAGTTGCAACGAAGAAACGTAGTGAATGCTACTGATAACTATTGAATGGCAACAAGTGCTGTCAAAAAGTACAAAACTTTGAAACGACAAGACTGAAAGAATTATTTTTTTTTAGACTGAAGTTACCAGTTTTAGTGTTTTTTTTTTTAATTTTGAAAAAAAAAAAAAATTTTTTTGCCCTAAAATTCCCTATATACACGTATAAATAACGTTCTTGGTGCACAGAACGAAAAGAAACAACGTCCCTCCGGGATAAGCTCCGACCGCTTCATAACTCATCTCTAAATACTCGTATGCTAATAACATCCTCTCACTCGAGAGAGACTCTTTCTCTCTCTCTCTCTCTCTTTCTTCTCGTGCGTGTATAACGAAAATTTACTATTCCCGGGGCAAAGAGCTCCCGAATGGCTTCTGCTGGGCCGTTCGTCTCATTTTCAACCCCTTTACGCGATCTCTTTTATACAACGGCGAGCATAAAAAAAAAATCTGTCGAGAAATTCGTGTCATTGTGATTTCTTCGTTTTTCTCCTTTTTCTCCATCTCGTTTTGTCTGGGATCAGCCGAGCAAGATATGTGCGACCACAAAATTTATGCAATGACAGGAATCGTGATCTTTTCATCCCCCTTTTGATCCGCTTAAATTCGCAACTCTCTCTCTCTCTCTCTCTCTCTCTCTCTCTCTCTCTCTCTCTCTCTCTCTCTCTCTCTCTCTCTCTCTCTCTCTCTTTCTCTCTCTCTCTCCTGTGAGATCATGAAACGAGAAATTGTACATTCCATTATCGCAAATATCGAGAGCTATCTGCCAAATGTCGAATATGTAGGAGAAACAATTGCGGGCA
This sequence comes from Rhorus exstirpatorius, assembly GCA_963564615.1. Lineage (NCBI taxonomy): Eukaryota > Metazoa > Arthropoda > Insecta > Hymenoptera > Ichneumonidae > Rhorus > Rhorus exstirpatorius. Next base: position 15,069,209 of record OY751316.1, on the reverse strand, counting down.
TCCACCATGCATAGATTGAATTCTATCGTGCGTGCATATAATCTCGAGCACAGAGCCTCACCACACCGGCTGTATTCGTCGCGAACGATTTGATTATAACGCCACCGAGGCCATTAATGCACACTGCACCGCGCGGTTCAATTTACTGTATCGCTTCGGTTAGTTCGTTAACGAATTTTGCAATGATCGAAATTGAAATAATCATCCAGTCAGTGTGTGTCCTCATAACGTGTAGAGTATATGGTATTTCAGCATCGAAAAGATTATTCATTGAGCAGAAAAGAGATTGCCGTAAATTAAATTTGTTTCAATCATTGACAGAGAACGAATTTAAAAAAAGTTTCTTTCCCCTCGATTAATTATGAATTATGATTGATCAAAAAGAGAATACGATAAAAAAAAGTCAACGACGATAAATTTTTTTTACGTACGCGAAACGTCCAAGCTTGACCCTTTCCCTGTCTCATCTCGTTCGTCGCATATTAGGATCGCATTATGCACGGCGTAAAATTTATGCGACGGCATATCCTCTCGCAACCCCCTTTGCAATTCGCGAAAATTCGACTCCTGGTCTACGCGTATATCTATAAACTGATGCAAATAGTAACCCGCGAGGCCATCATTGCACCGCATGCAACCCCATTCAATTTTCGTGGACCGCTGTCTCTCTGGGATCTCGTTCGCTCGCTTTTCACTCCCGTCAATCAATCTGGCAATAACGAAAATTGAAATAATCTTTGCGCTTGCTCACGTTAAATTCATTCGTTACGGGCTTCTCGCATTCATGTGTAACCGCTTTGGCGTCAAAATCCACCCTGGCTGTGAATAATTTGACGAAGGAAAGGGTGCAAGGGGGCAAAAGGGTAGAATAACGTGTAGGGTCGTGGAATCGCGAAAAGGGTGAAATATACTGTCATCTCCATTTACATTGTCTCTCGTTACTCGACAACCCCCCCCCCCCCCCCACCCCCTTGCACGAACGAGTGTATCGAATTGATTGATAAATTTATTTCAGGGATATGGTACACGAAACGTTGTGAATTCATCATTTTTTCACAGAAAAAACAACTTGCTCGGCTCCTAATAAATTTTTAATCACTATTCGAAATCCCAATAATAATTTATTTATATAGCTCGCACGATCACAATCATTTTTCATGACGAAAAAAAATTTGGCTACTGAAAAAATACTTGCTGGTAATTAGTATGATTTTTTTGAAAATGGTCAACTAAATAAATAGCAAAATGCCAATTCTATTATCTCGAAATCGATCATCTAAATAAAGCCAATTTTATTCTCCTTGTTACTTACGCACACGCTATAGATACGAAAACTTTAAATTTTCCGTTTAAAGATACTTTGAGCTTGACGCACACAATCCGTTTTTCACTCGAAAAGCCGAGAAAAAAAATCATGTAAAAAAAAAAAACATGGAAGCAAGAGTGAACTCTTATCTCAAGGGCCGTAAATTTATGACCGGTATCCGCCTTTCGTAATTCACCTGCTCCACATTCGTTCGCATACGTAGAAAGAGAGAGAGAGAGAGAGAGAGAGAGAGAGAGAGAGAGAGAGAGAGAGAGAGAGAGAGAGAGAGAGAGAGAGAGAGAGAGAGAGAGAGAGAGAGAGAGAGAGAGATTAACAGTAACAGTACTGTAGCTATAAGATTTCTCTCTCTTTCTCTCCCTCTCTCTCTCTCTCTCTCTCTCTCTCACTCTCTCTCTCTCGTTTTCTCTCTCTTCTTCTTGCCACCCCCGCAGTTAGAGTTTTGCTAAGGGAATAGATGTATCCAGATATGAACACTATATAGGTGTAGAGGAAGCCCAAAGAGTAGAAAGACTAAATCACGGTGCTTCTCGACGCCGCTTTTGCCAACCCTCTCACCCCCCCCCCCCACCGCCACCCTTTTTTTCCTCGTTAAAACGAGTTTGGTCCGCAGATTATTTTTCTACCCAAGAGTAACCTTCTTTCTACCTTACTTTTCTTCTCTTTCGTCTGGTGCTCTCTTCTTCCTTCCCTCCATCTCCCTTTTTCCCTTACTTTCCTTCTCTTGGTCGCCTTTTTTAACTTTCTTCATCCAACACATGCACACACGGTCTCATTGCCTCTCGATCGTTTCTTCCTATACTTGTATTATTTTTTTTATTTTACATCTCTCTCCCTCTCTCTCTCTCTCTCTCTCTCTCTCTTTCTTTCTCTCTCACTCACTCTCCTGCCATTTCGGTGCGCCATATATATATATGTACATTAGGCAGAAGAGCTTTTCTCGAGTGAGTACTTACAATTTTTCGAGTCTACTGGAAGCGCAACTCTCAGCTCACCGGAGAAGCTCATAGAATTGCGACGACGGTAAAAGATCGAAGTTCCCTCTCTCTCTCTCTCTCTCTCTCTCTCTCTCTCTCTCTCTCTCTCTCTCTTGTCGTCCGTTTTCGTCATCTCGAGCCTTGTAATACCTCAGTCCGCGGGTCGCCGATTCACCGTCGAGCGGTTCGCGAACAATACTTTTCACGTCCTATATATGATCCGTCATTCTCTTCTGCTTCGTTTCGTCTCTCCCCGAAGCTCCCCGCCGTCAACTGCAATCAGTTTCGCAAAAGTTGCAACTTCGATGAAGATGTTCATACACATTGGGGATTTTGTGCAAACTTCGAGCAATATCTGATCGAGAAAAATTCGGATCCGATCACCTTAATTTTTTATATTCTGAGTGGAGAAGTGAAACCAACCGTAAATAACCACTCCGATACGATTTTTTTCTTAGACCTTCAAGACAATTCATAAATTTGATCGATTCTCTTTGAAAATTCGATTTCTTAAAATCCAGAAAACGCCCAACAAATTGTGCATCAACATTGAGAGTGCGTGACATGGACGGAATTTCGCCAAAGTTTTAACGTGTAAAAAAAATTTTTTAAATTTTCAAAAATGTTTTATAAACGACTCAATGTTCGCTGAGTACATTCAGTAATGACTGGACTCTGTTCGAAAGATGGAACAATGGTATAAACAAAATTTGATCGAATCTGTGACGTTCGGTGTGACATAAATTGATTAACTTTCCATAGAATTCCCTATGCGTGTGTGTGTGTGTACTGTGTATACAATATACATATAAACATGACATAGAGATTGGGAAACCAATGAGAAGAAAGTTTCAACGTCTCGGGACGTTTCCTTCGAGTCCATTGCCCGACGGTACACAATTCTAGCAGATCCGTCGATCGAGGAATACTATATTTCGATGGTTAAATTCCATAGGGGCGTATAAGCTATGCTTATATATACGCGATACGCCCCTTTGGCATTAGACCATCGATATAATCAGCGGAGTGAACGAGGTAAGGGTAGAGGACACTCGTACCATAAAATATTCAGAAGTGAATACAGGAAGGAAAAAACCGTTTTCACTTTACGGATATACATATACATACGTATAATATAGATGTATATACATTTATTTTCGTGAAGGGATAAATAGATATATAGGTATATATTTCCTGAATGGTCAAGCTAACGAGAATGTATACGTTCTATCTAAAATCGTCGTACGTCTCTTGCGAGTACACAGAAGAGTACACGCCACACAGTGTGTGTGCATTAACAGAAGAAATCGTTATCCTTTAATACATGCGGGTTCTCTGTTACTCTTCCTCTCTCTTCCTCTCTCTCTCTCTCTCTCTCTCTCTCTCTCTCTCTCTCTCTCTCTCTCTCTCTCTCTCTCTCTCTCTTTCTCTCTCTCTTTCTCTGGTCTTTTGTGCCTTTTGAGGACTCCTCTTCACCCTGTAAATACGCGGCTCCGTGCCTGTCCCTGTATGATAATTCGGGGTAGTGAACACGAGAAAGAAATCACAAAAAAAAATCGAAAGAGATAAGAAAGAAACGATAGAACAGGAAAGAAAAAGAAATGAACAAAAGGGTGTAAAGAAAAGGGATACCAGGGTTAGTGGGAATACCACGGATACAAGCGTGCCACAAAAATATATATATATACGTACATATATTATATACTATATGGCTACTTATTTGTGTACATATATACATAAGTTATATATATATATATACCCGATGAGCTCGGTGGTGCAGTAAAAATGAGAAAGAACGTGAGTAAGGAAAATGCACGAGTGAAAAAGAGTTCCTATTATATACAAGAGTTCCTATCTTTTCAAATGGGTGTTGGGATCATTGTTCAAGTAGGAAATGTAAAAGACGAGAATGATGTGTTGTACACCGTGATACAGTCCGACCTCCCAATAAGAAACCCAGCAATAAGAAACCTTCCCCAGTTTCGCGCTCAAGCACTTCCCCCACTACGACTCGAGCTCCGAGCTCGAGAATTTTGTGCGCGAATCTCTGGTGAAGAAACCAGCCTGGGAGAGATTATTCGGGCAAAATAAAGTTAACATTGTAGTGTAAATTAATGTGTGCGTGCGTGCGTGAGCGTGTGTATGTGCGTTTTTGCATGGGCGATGTAAACAAATTGGAACTCTTTCGAGAGTTTCTTATCGAGAGGATCGCATGAGGAAAAGAGTGAGAGAGACAGACAGAGGTAGTGAGTGCGGAGCGCGCGCCTGGTGGGGGTATCCGAATTCTAGGAAAAACTCTTCCCCTTGGGGGCTTTTGGTTTCTTATTGGGAGGTCGGACTGTATATATATATATATATATATATACATGTGTATCGGCATTCGTATATTTTTTTTTTCATGTACGTTGGCACAGGTTGATTCAGAACAAATGCAACTTCTGATAATGGTCTCCATGTGAAGACGAGATTTTTTAAAATTATGTTAGCAACTTTGCTCCGTCGAAATCATTGACAGCTTTCGGAGGAAAATTAAAACTGCAACTGCCCATCGATACCACTTTTCAGTCGGCTGAAGCGTTTCTCGCTATTATAGAAAATAGAAGAAAATAAATTCATCGAACAGGGGCCCTTGACAGAGTCGTAAAGAAATCATAAGTATTCGTGCTGGACCTTTTTAAGCGAAGTGAAATTATTTCGATACCTTATCAGATATTGCGGAAGACAGAAGATATTAAATTAGCGTCAGATAATTTTCAACTGCATTCTGATTGCTGACATGAATATCTGCATGCGAATTCTAAACCAGCCTGTATAAACCTAGTTTACTTGAAACACGTATACAGTTGGATAGGTAAAAGGCGGAAAAATATGACGAGGTGAATGCGAGAGTACATGGAATATCTCTATGTACCTGGGGGTAGTTGGACTGGCAACACGGCAATCCCTGAATACAACAGGGGTTGCGAGGAGTTTTTCGTTCTTCAGAACGACACACAAGAAGTCCAGTGTGGTAGAACCGAGAGCTTCACTTTTGTAGAATCACCAACAAACAACACACACATCTTTAGCGTCCCTCATTCCGTATTCCATTTCACTCTCGTATTCTCTTTGCTCAGCTCGACTCTCGATCCCACACACACACACACGAGCGAGCGTACACACTTTTATTATCCATTGTCTAGTTTTCCAAGCCAGGGATGGTTTATACTCTCCCTCGGCTCGTGTGTGGTACCGCGTGACTGGGCCACGGACCACCGACTAATTATCCAAAAAAGGACCAAGAAACTCGTTCGTCGATACTGTACTGTCCCATGCGTAGAGAATACCGGGGCAACATGGAACATCAAGGAAAATGATATCCCGATCTGGGTTTTAAAAAAACGCTGACAAAAAGATGCGATAGGTTAAATTTATAATTTATGAGTTAAATAAAAACTAATCCTCATTTTTCTAACTGCATCATCGTCTGGTCTGTCAATGTAAAAAAAATTTCTTAGGGGAGACCGAGGTGTTTTGAAACAGAGATGATTTGAAACAGCACTGATTTGGCGGAACTTAAAACCACCTTGATGAGTCACGGACGCGAACTGAGGGGGCCAAATCAGTGTTTTTTCAAATCACCTCTGTTTCAAAACACCTCGGTCTCCCCTACAGCTATTTTATGAAATGAAGGATCAAGATTCTATTCAACTGAAGATATTTTAAATAATTGAAATTTCTCAGTATCATAAGTAGGTATTTCATTTTACCCCGATGGCTAATTTTACTGGATTCGCCCCTACATATACTGCTTGTAGTTTGAGTTCGTACACTGGTATTCGCTAACTGACACTGTCCCCGATGTATTTCAATAAGAGATGAAGGAACGAAAGAGAAAATGCCTCGTATGTATATACTCATCTCCCTAGCTTTAGGGAACGCTTTTATCTCAGAATTTTATTCATTTTTATCTTTTACCCCTTTCTTTTTCACGGTGAATGGTACACGCGCTTTTCCGTTCGGATAACCACGAGATAACCCTTCTCGCTGTTGAATTATTTATTCGAGAAAATTATTATTATTGCTATTAGATTTACAGACGGATGGACAGATAGATGAATTTATTCCAGAGTCGTGGGTACACCGCATGATTATATGCCGAGAAACGCGAGTGTACACATGCGGGGGGAATCTAGTTTGAAAAATTTGCACGTGCCCACGATAGCCTTTTTTTTTCTTTTAGCTCCCCGTTTGGTTGCTCCTTCTGGTACAGGAGAACTTTTTAGAAACGAATTTAAGAAGCGAAAGGGGTTGATCCGGTTTCTCTCGGTGTATTATATATATTATATATATGTATATTTACATGAGAGACGAGGATCGTATTTCGGCTGTCACGATTCGTCCATGACGAGGACTAACACCCGTTTATATGTATTATATATATATATATATATATATATATATATATATATATATATATATATATATATATATTGTATGTGTATGTAGTTATATCAACCTGGAAAAAGGCGATGCCGCGACACAGGCACGGCGATGCTTCTTTTAAATAAGGGTTTCGTGTGCGAGAATACGCCAATACACATACATATGTAACATGGTATGCTGGAAAGGGTACAAGGGCTGAAGGGCACAGGAACGTGGACGACGGATTGTTCCATTGGTGCGAACGTTTTCATTCTGCTCGTTTATTTACTTTTTTTTTTCATGTGCTATGCGGAGAGTGAGAGCTCACGACCCTCATCTCCTATTTTACTTTTCCCAGCGAGTTTTCTCTTTCTCCTTGATCGGCCGCTTTTGTAGCGTCAGACTAAATTCTCACCCCTGCCACACACACCGCGCTCTATACAATCTTTTTTCCCTGTGGGTATATTGTAAAATGGTACAGTCGTATTGACTTAAAAAAAAAAAATTGTTAAAAAAAGTTTCACACGGTTAATTCAAACGACAAATTGTACAGAAGCTTCATTACATGGTTTTCCGTACCTTTTGATTGATGAACACGTTTGTAAGTGTGAAATTTTTTTTTTTCCTATATGCTCGTTTTATGGCAAAAATTCATTATAAACGAATCCATTCAGTTACTTTTATTGCTGCAATAGAATATTCATTTTTACGATCACATTTATAACGGTAAAAACTTTTTTTATATTATCAATTTATAAAAGAAAAATGTTCTTGACGAAAAGACCGTAATGTTTTAGATTGAATAAAAACATTTCTCATATTTATTTATTGCCAAAAAATCCTAACATGCAGAAGGAAATATATAAAAATCGAATCATGCAAAAAATATTTTTAAATTTTGAGTGAGGATCGGAAAAGGCAGAGAAACCATTGGAATGGTCTCTTTCTGTCAAGGATTTCATATCTCAGAATCGTGGGTCCGTCAATTTCATGGACGGATAGGCCTTTCCTTCGTAAATTTAAGTTTTTGTTTGAAGCTGTCGAGTTCGCACGATATGCATTTTGCTGGGTATGTTTACTACTCCTTGACGATCTCCTGCTCCTCTTTTCACTGTTTTGCGTGAAGGGCATTGAAGCCCTTCGTTGGCGAAGAGAAAGAAAATGAGAGAGAGAGAGAGAGAGAGAAAGAGAGCACGTGAAATGCATTATTCAAAATTTCCTTTCACAGGACTCGTCCGCCTTTCACAGGACTCGTCCGCCGTCTGCGGTGCAGAAACGTCGATCGAACGCGTACTTGCCGATTCAATCGTAACATATAGTACAGATATGTGTAAATAAATATGCAACTCCTTGGACCATATACAATGGCCCGAAGAATACACAATTTTCTTTGCAATTTTTCGGGTATTTTTTCCTCAATTGTCGATTTTTTTGAAAATTAGAAAAAAAAATTATATGATCGGTACTTAAAAATGGATACTTGCATATTTTTTGTCGCATCGAATCAACATTTAAAAAAAAAATCCCAGATTTATAAGGAAATCCAGGAAAATCTGTCGAGATGGTGCTGGCGAAGTTGAAGTATATAACGTCGAATCGATAGTTCGTCGATCAATTTCTGTTAGCTGGAATTTCATTTTTCTCAACAAGAAAACGAGGAACTTTTAAATTTTTGGTCGTCTCCGCGATATACTCATCTCTGCGTACACTAGTACGCAGTACTAGTATAGATAATAGTAGCAGTAACTAGTAGTAGTTTGTTCAGCATACGAATATCATCAAATTTTTCGTGTGTGGAGACTTTCGAAAGTTTTACAAATTACGGAGGATGGCTTGTAAAAGATGCCATATACAAGAGGACTTTGTAAAGTCTTTTTTCTTAACTTTTTTTTTACTCACTAAAAATTTGTTCAGCGCAATATCACCCTAATTTCCGATGGAACGTACCTCTTTTTTTGTTGCTATTTTCAAAAGTAAAATACGATACTGCAGTAAAGTGAACGAAAAAAAAAAAAACATTCAAAATAATCCTCCTCGATTCTGATTCGCACTGTAGACGTATGCAGATTTATCGGTGAATTAATTGCGGATGGACATTTTAATCTCTGACTGGGACCGATCGTTATCTTGCCACGACGCCCCTGATGTGCACTCGAGCGTGAAAAAAAATCCCCGGGGAAAAAAAGAATATTGACGCGATGAGTCGAGTACACACATACACATATACAGAGCGAATTATATTTCCAGTCGTGAACTCCGGAAATCGCAAAACCAACGAGACGAACGTCGATCCGAATGCCAATGGCACCTGACGTTTCGACGAACCTTCCTGTACACTCTCTGGCTCTCTCGTTGGTTGAACGTCGACCCGTATTCGCGTTAATACCGATGAAGAGTAGTTTTTTTTTAGATAGAGAGAGAGAAAGAGAGAGAGAGAAAGAGACGAGCTAACGTCAATAATAATTGGCGCTAATTGCTCTTCCGCCGATCGGGCGATATCGACAGGTACCATGTCAGAGCGGAGAAATAAAAAAAAAAACACGTATGTGGAATGCCATTGACCCTTTTTGATTGACCTCTTTTTGCTCCTATAATCTCATTAGCAACCTCTATTATTCAGAAGTAAATTTGAAATTAAAAACAGATTCATACGTTTTAAATTCGATTTGATTTGGATTAAAGTTATTCGAGCTCAAAAAAATAAACAAGGCTCAAAATTGTATAATTATTAAGATGGTGAAGAATATATATATATATACTTTTTTCAATCGAACGAGTTTTGTGATTCACCCAAATAAACTTGTTTCAAACCCGATAAATCTATTCTGCCGACGTACCTTATTCGCTCCATCACTTTTCTCCGGAAAGTCCGCTTTGGAATTTTTTTTATAACCGTTCCGTTCTCGGTTATCAGGTGAAATATCGTTACCTGTTGAAATTTCCAACGAATCCTGATACCATTGCACTCGAGTTTCTATTATCGCAGAATGAAGAAGAAGAAAAAAAAATGATAAGAGTTATCGGAGCGCAGGTTTTATCAAAAGCGAACATAATCCAGCGCCGAATCGTCAAAGCGCCGATCTCCTCCAACATTTAAACGTTGACTTTTTGATTGCATGGAAAAAGAACATCTTTTTATTCGAGACAGAGATGTGCGAGGAATCTCCTCAGGTTTCGCCATGTATATATGCAGTACATATATACATGTATAACATATATACCGCGAGGAAAAGTCAGTGAAAGCAAAAGAGGGTCCAGAAAACAATCTCATCTAGACGCTTCGAGTCAGACACCCGTTAAACTCCGCAAGAGGGGACCTCTGTTCAAATAATACTATATAGCATAAACGTTATATACATTAGGTATATACATATAGTGCATATAAGACTCGTAGCTTCGTAGACGCGAACGGGAAAATTTGACGTCTTGATATGTAGGAGCGTCCCGAGGGATCGTTGACTGACATAAAGACGACTTGGAGATTAATAAAGCTAGTAATGAATCCCCAGTCTCATCCTCAGACTCACACATGCACACACACACACACGTGCGCACAATTTGCAACGATCGTTCAAATGTCGAGTTGAGCCACCCTCAAAATTGGAAAAGAACATTCGAAGAATTTATATTTTGGAATGTTCAAAATTGACATTCATTCTTAATGTAGGCAATTAAAAATATAACTATTTTATTTTTTTACTGCTTTAGCACAGTAGTGAAAAATTCTGTCTATTAAGGTAAGCAACTTCTGGTTCTGATCATGTTACCATTTTCTGACAAGGACTCATTTTGTTTCTTGCACAGGATTGTTCTTTAAAAATGGTACCCACACATTTACACACATACTTATAGTCTAAAGTTACTATTAGTCAAATCTATTCAGTCTTCGTGGCACGAAAATCTATGGTTTTTCAAAACAAGAGTCACAAATAAGGGATCGGAAGTTCAGTAAATGCGTCTATTAGCATACGCGAAATAATCCTAATTAAATAACAGCCATCTCAAATTACTTAGTATATTTTGGCATTCGATGAACGTGGAATACAATTTTATCGAATCCCGGCCTGTGCGACAAGCGAGCGTATCGAACACTACCAGCGTTAAAAAATTCTTATCACAGCAGGGAGCAAAATATCTCTGAATTCTCAATTCGAGCGAATGAAAAAAGCTTTATTGAAAATCTATATACTTTATTGGAAAATCCATCTAGTGTGCAAGGAGAGTGTGTGCTCGCCCGTGCCGTCAGAGAGGAGGGAGGGATGGAATGGTTAATCGAGCCTGCACGACGTGTGCCAGAGTCGGAAAATCAAAAATCGTTTCGTCACGCTTTTCTCTCTTCCCTTCGTGCGCACACACACTCAATTCCTTCTTGACTGCTTTTTTTCTCCTCTCCCTCTGTAACACACTGGATCTTTCTCTCCCTGCATGATCCGAAATCCGGCGGGATGGCCAGGTGTGTAATAAAAACGTTGAACCATCTTGTTCTCTCTCTCTCTCTCTCTCTCTCACACACATATACACTGTTTTCCTGGTAATGCTGATGTTACTGAGGGCTGGGAAAAACGAAGTCGGGTCCCGGGTACAACCCCAGCGGGGCCATAGACATAGGTTTGGACAAATGGAACGCTCACATATGAAGGGATTTCGTGTGAGTGTCGTCGAAGAGGCGTAGTCGTCATGATATACAACGCAGGAAGGATTTCAACGCAAGAATGAGAACGTCTATGGGTTATGAGCTAGCCCGCGAGTGAAGTCATAGAACCGTTAAGCAGCCGAATGCTCGATGAGACAAGCTCACCCTCTCTCTCTCTCTCTCTCTCTCTCTCTCTCTTACTCGCTTTCTATATTCGGTATGGGGATGAGAAATCCGACCTCTCTGTTCAAATAATATATAAGTACGAATGGGAGTTAGATTCCGTTGAAGAAAGAATAGGGCAACACGCTAGTGAGTGCAGAGTCGAGCGAGCAATCGCCTCAAGGCGATCCAACCGGTCCAGATTCGCAATATCCTTTCATCGGTCTGGGATCTCACTGGGTAAAAAGAAATCCTGAATGACGTGGAGTTGAGATCTTTCTCTATACCATCTCACTCGTCCTGTGTCTAGGATTTTTTTTTATGCTCTTTTACCCAATGGTTGCAGAGATTTTTTTATTTAATCCGCTTTTTTATTTAACCCTTGAAAATTTGAGTTCCCCGTATCGGGAACTCAAATCCATGTTATCCTTCAGCTGGGTCAAACGGTTCCAGGGACTTTTCTGAATCGTTACAAAACGCAACTATGAAACGGAGAATTTAAAATTCACAACACCCAGAGTTTTATTCATATTCCCAAATGAATTGTACTTCAAGGAGAGTAAGCAATAAGATATGCCACTACACTGAAAAAAATGGTTCGGGATTTACAATAATACTGTTATTGTTGGCCAGTTATAGGTATACTGGTGAAAAAATATTGCCCACACAGAAAATGCAGTAGCCCTTTTAGAAAATCCCGATTGCCGTAAAGTTCATACAAATATGACTAGTGAAGTATTTCTAATTCAACAATAATATCGCTGGTGAAGGCAAAGCAGTTTTGTCTACGGCGCCTATACTGCGCCTTTGTGGACGACACTCAATCGTCTGGCTAGCTTAGTCATTATAAATAGCTGGAAATTTATCGTTTTTGTAAATCAGCCATACTAACATAGCTCGCGAAACTACACTGTATTGTTCAAACAGCTGTAGTAGCTGATTTTTACATGCCTAGCTATTTCAACCATATAGTATGGCTGCGAGAATAACGTTGTGACACATAGCTATACTAATATGGCTCGCGCAACTATGCTACGTTTTTGGAACACCTACAGTAATCTGTTAACGCGTGGTGTCTATGCCTCTGCCTCGCGCGAAAACGAGACCTCGCTACGCAAAATTTGATAATGAACGAGTTTGTGAAGAAGAAACTGAACGAACGGAATCTTGATGAGCTTATACCAACATTTGAAGGTAAGTCTGTTCTCACTTATCTACGGAATATGTAAAAAAGGACTATTTTTCCTGTCATATAAACGCCAATCGTATAACAAGCGAATTTTTGTAGGTTAGGTCAACTGTCATTTTCCTGCAAGGAGAGTATCATATGTCTCCGGGCCATGGATTCTCTCAAACTTCCAGGTGTGTTTCATTAGCTCTAAAAATCAAGTCTCTTTTGCAAAATATTTATGTATGAATATCATTATCGATAACAGATGATTAAAATAAATATTCATGATTATGAAACATATTGGCTGAATTTTTACTGTGACCCGAATATCCCCTACTATATATACTTACCTATACGAGTATAGGTAGGTACAATATCCTGTAATTTATCTATGTAAAATGAATTTATAATTCAGCCATATTCTTTTGGTAGTATAGCTGGTACGTCTACCTCGTATTCTAGCGTTTATAAAACAGCTCTACTAGTATTGTTGGTATACAAATAATTCTGCCTACACTGACAAAACTGCTATCCACGAAACAACATTGTATATGCTTGCTTCGGCTATACTAGTATGGCTGGTGTTCGTCTACCTCGTATGCTAGCGTTTATAAGACAGCTATACTAGTATGGTTGGCATAGGCATAACTCGTGATGGTGAACTCAACCATACTATGGTATTGCTGAAATAGAGATACTTGTCAGATTCGCGGAGCTATTGGGTATATGTCTGTCATGACATAGTGGTATGCTTACGCCAACGATATTGTGTCAGTCATATTTGTATGGCTTTATTACCTAGATGGTATGGCAGTAGCGTATTTTCCCATATAATATGGCTGAAGCAATAATAATTATGGCTCGAATCGGGAAACTTTTTTTTCAGTGTATATATTGATCCATTGAAGGAATAAAAAGATTCTTATTCACGATATATCCCTTAAACCATCGCATATCCTATCATAAGTTGTATACATGCATGGTGCCCTTTAACCAATGCTTTTACCACCTACAAAATGAGTCCGATGAATTCCTCCGCCCGAGTAAAAGACCATGTGTTTCAGAACATTGGCGGTACAAAAACTTTCGGAGCCATTGTCCAAAGTGGCGTCGACACTTTTCCGGCGTGATACACGCCCGGCAGATACAGTTTTGCAACATTTTCATATAATATTCTCCCCCGGGAATCACGTTGTGTGTTGTGCGGGACCGACAGATTAAAAAGATGGAAAAACGAGCGGTGGCAAAATGAACGAGGAGTGTGTGTATGAGAGAGAGAGAGAGAGAGAGAGAGAGAGAGAGAGAAAGATTGAGAGCATAGAAAAGAAAATGGAAAGACGACGTCGCTGTATACAATCGGAGCTTTCTTTTCGCGTAGGGTCGTGCGCACGAAAAGGGTGGTTGCGGAAACAGTCGCACGGGAGCACGCCGTTCTCTGCTGTTGCGACACACAATGAGAGTGTCACACTGTTTTTCCTCTTCAACCAGCAGAGAGAAAAAAAATTGGACAGCGCGCGAGGCTGGATTCGAGAGATCGTTGCTCCATAGGACCCGTATAACTCGTTACCGCTCGTTTTCTTTCTTTGTTACCGGATGATTCTTAGTTCTGGCTTTGCGGAGAGGATAGAAAGAATAGAAAAGCCTAAGAAAGAGAATCCGCGGACGACCAAGTTTCCCCTGGAAAACTTTTATCTGTATTGCGACAGAGAAATCGTTCCGCTACACGTTATCGCCTCGTCGGCGGCGTTGTTTTCGCTCGTATCCACGTTGAAAGTACACAACACGTATATATAGGTGCAGAGTGTGTTGGAAAATTGTTGTACACGGGAGTAAAGGGCATTGAATCCAAGATACATAAAAGAGAAATAAAGGTTTTCAGAGAGGAATTCGGAATTTTCTTGTCTCAGAGTTGCCTTCGTGTCGTGCAATCCCGGATTTTCAACGATTCTTTTCCAGCTGTAGCGTGTCGCTCGGGAGAACGATCGCGGGAAAAAGCAGGGAACTAAACGCATATACATACCCAGGGTAACTGAGAAAACAGAACGTGAACTGTGTGCGACGAATTTAAGCGATCCGTATGTATACACACATATATATATATATATATATGTTTATCGTATAAGAGCAATTGCGGGGCACACTGTTTTGGACTCTGTCTATGTAGATCCTTAGACTCGACGCAATACATAGACTCTTGACGGCGGAAAATTAATTTTCCTCCGACGAACACAGGGGGTTGCGATGGAATGGCAAAAGAGTGAGATGGAAATAGTACGTCCCCTACTCTTTTCGTCTCTCTCTCTCTCACTCTCTCTCTCTCTCTCTCTCTCTCTCTCTCTCTTTCTCTATTTCTCTCTGTAGCGGGGCTTGCAATAGAGGTGTACGAATATTTAACGGTAAATTCTCCACTTAACCATCACGCCCAACCTGCACTTGACACATGTGATAGGTGTTCTCTTGCGGGTCTCTAAAATGGCGTTGCACAAATGTTCACGTATGTACGTGACACAGGCTTTGTTATATTGTACATGTTCGTGCTATGTGACTACATATTGTACTACACGAAAAAAAAAAATCGTATTTCATTTTTTTTGTCGACTCTGCTGCAAAATGGTCTTTAATTGACGATTTTTTGTGGATCCTATTTTTTCTTCGTTTACCCCATGACTAAAGATTTATCAACCTGGTTTGCAGATTATACAACTCTATATAGAGATTTCAATAAACGTGGAGACTTGACGTCAGGCAGTTAAATTTTTGCAATCCCAAATTTGAATTGCCTCTTTGCCAATCGTCAGCTCGACTATATCAATTAATTCTACGTGTCATAATAAGAAAAAAGTGCATACGATATTCGATTCTATATTGCGAAACATGCATGAAATTCGATTATCGTGTGACGTTTTCAAAACTCAAATTTGTCTCTCAAGTACATAGCAAGGGATATGATTAATTTTCGTGAAAAAAAAAAATCAAAGACCCCAATCCATCACTTTTGAATAAATTGCGGCATTCTGCTTTTCCGTGTAGAACTCCATGCACAATCGGCTTAAAAATAAAAATAAAACGATGACACAGAGAGATAGAACGGACGTGATTCCCAACGCGAAACGGGGTCAGCCTAAAAAAGGGGTTGCGCAGTATCTTTTTTTTTTTTTGTACTCTTCCTAACCCAGCCACACATGATCCCTGTGATCCCTGGGGATTCTGTTTCAAGATAATCCGCTTATGAGCTTGACGGCGGAGAGACGCTTCATCGGGCATGCAGAATGTCGAGTTTAGCCAGTGCCATATAACTTTAGGGTTTGGATGTAACTCTGGAGTGTGCGACAGAACGCCTGCAGCGCGTGCTACGGCCTCTCTGATGTATGTATATAATATACGTCATTGCGAATAATGTACAAAAGCTTCGTACCGAAATTTCCATTATAAAAGGCGTGACGATAAAAATTAGAGAACAGAGAGAGAGTTACAAAGAACGTGCGTACAATTGAATCGTATATTGTGTATCAGGCCACTCGAAATTCATTGGGCCAATAATAAATGCAGTTATCCCACTTGAGCATTGAGTCTCTAGTGGGATTTTACGAGAGAGCTATACACGCGGGCAATCTCGCTGTAACCCTTTCAACTCACGTGTCGAGTGCATTCATCCGTCCGAACTCGCGATTTGGCAAAATATTACAAAACAAGAGAGGTCAAAAGTGGCCACATCGAGACAATTGTCGAATGGAAAAAAAAAAAATGGTCAAACCTCCCCAGTTTTCGCAACGATTGAAAAATTCCATTATCAGGACAAATTTAATTTTCCTGATAACATCCGATAAATGCATCTACGCTACGATTGTGACTCCCCGTGTGTGTTACAAAGTCGTATCCGAAGCTGAATTTGCCCGTAGTGCTTGCGAGTCTAGCGAAGCAGAGATTGAGCTCTTTAGAATTTATACGGCCATGTAACACAATAGAAAACGCCACGAGGCTCTCTCTCTCTCTCTTCTATTGCGTATGGGTACTCACAACTCGTCCATGTGTGGACCCTGCGGAAGACCAGGATTTCGGAGACCTCGTGGGTCGTCGTCGGGATGCTGCCCTGGGGCTATACACACGACGGGATCGTTCGCGACCATTGAAGAGTAAAGACTGCACACATATATACATATAACGAATAGATTGAAGAGAGAGAGAGAGAGCCTGGCGTTTCCAGCTGCCCCGCATTATGCACGCCCTACTGCTCCATTCGATATCCCCGCGGGGTTTCCCTGGCAGTCACCGGTCTCGCTCTCTCTCTCTCTCTCTCTCTCTCTCTCTCTCTCTCTCTCTCTCTCTCTCTCTCTCTCTCTCTCTCTCTCTCTCTCTCTCTCCCTCTCTCTCTCTCTTTCTCTATATATCCCTGAGTGCTAAACACGAAGTGAGACCAGAGACGTGATGTTTAAAGCTCGCTTATTAATTCACAGCGTGGCCGGGCGCGGCCGGCGTTGACGTCAAGAGCATTATGCGCACGTTCCTCATTTTTTTTTTTCTCGTAGATTTATTTCTTCTATTATATAGTCACAAACGGGGTTCTATAAAGGGGATTGCCATCGTGAATATCTCGCCGTTCTCCATTTGTGAAGTGGAAAAGTGCCCTGGCTCAATTCTCCCGAACACCAAACCATTCCAATTCTCTCAGGAAATGTACCTTCGCCATTCATTGAGTTGTACGTGTATACCCCTCGCGATTATTCTCGATCGGCGCATTAAAAGAAAAAAATGAATATAAAAAAGGAAAGAAAGTGGAATAAAGTCCCTCGAGAGGGCATCGAGCTGTGAGTGATCCACTTGTAATAAATTTCTACTAGATTGCACAATAAATTTAAGCCAGACAGATAAAGAGAAAGAGAGAGAGAGAGAGAGAGAGAGAGAGAGAGAGAGAGAGAGAGAGAGAGAGAGAGCAAGAGAAAGAGGAAAAGACAAGAGGATCAACGTGGGGTGCTTCGATGTATACGAGAGATCAATTCGCTCATTAAGCGAGTTGGCTTTTGTGATACCCCAAGACCCATTAATTCCCGGTGTGTATATACGTATATACACATAATATACTTTGGTGAAATGCTGTATAGAAGATGCCTTTGGCTATCGATGAGAAAACCTCCGGGGGCGAACACAAAGTCACTGCTGCTGCTGCTTGGTTGGCTCACTTATAGAAGTATGCTGTGGCCGGCCAAGAGGCTGAAGCGTGACTCTCGCTGCTGCCGTTCCTTTTAGCTGGCCGATCGAACGAATCACATACACACACACATACACACATAGAACCATACCGATACAGAGAGGAGAGAAGACGTGATTCGTGATCGGCGAATCGGCGAGAGGGACCAACGCGATTTCTCAACGATTAGGATCTCTTCTATAAGACTCTCCTCCTATCTTGCTCTCTGATCCTGAACTTCTTTCTTCTCTCGATCTTTGAGCTGTTATATATACGTGTATATAATGTACCATCGAGCACGAAGGTACAAATCCTCAAGGGGGCAATGGCACTGTAACCATACCGATCGCCACTGCGCACATCAACCGTTAGGTGCATTTATATTATATGAGCACGCCACAATTTTACGGTCTCGCCCTTCATCACTTTCGATCAGTGCGATCAGCACATTGCATTAGCCAATGTCTTGGTTTCGTCCTTTGAGCTGCCAGGGTGAGTTGCATTCTCGGAGCACTTCATGAATTATGAAGCGTGAAAAGATTCGTTCTGGCTGTCGGAAGGGTTCTTTGTTCTCTTTTTAAAAATGGTAAAGCGTTAGAGAGATCAATATGGTAAGAGTTGTATAAATATTATCAACGAGGCAGTGCCATACTTGGAATCTTTACAGTCACTATATCAGAGCCATCCGTATTATACTACATCGAACATTTTTATCAAATTTTTACCAAATAAGACTGATCCTCTATTCTGATTAATCCGTCGCGTAAGCAGGGCATCGAACAAAAGTATATAGTCGCGACTCAGTTCGTTCCCGACGAAAAGTGATCCGAACGTGAACAATATTGTTTAATGGTTGACGTGATAAAATTGTCAATCATCATTTTCACTGAATATGCGATAAATTTATCCCATACCGGGCCAATTTTGATACGCATATTTGTTTCTTCTGCGAGTCCAATTGCTCATTCGCATCAACATATTTATGAAATTCCTGCTCTGGACGAAAACAAGCCGAGGCCAAAATTTATCTTCATGCAGGCGTCTTGATACAGTAAGCATCCGTCAAATTATTCTCGAGATTCTTCTCGCTTCACTTACGTGCGTGAGTTGCCGATTTTTTTTTGTTTCACCCCCCCCCCCCCCCCCCTCCACCCCTAGGGTTGAAGTTGAAAAATCAATCTTGCTTCTTATAATCGATTCGGATCCTGCGGTGATGGATTCGCATCAGTTCTCTGTGCCCTACTCTTATATACATATATATATACACTGTCTTTTCTAGCTGGTAGTAAATGGTGGCAATATATATATTGCTCTTCGGACGAGTGAAGAACGAGGGAGATAGAATATCGATCTGCACAGCGTGTGTACTCCTATACCGACAGTGTGTTTCGAATTGTATATAACTACGGGTATATTCCTCTCGCGGCTGAAACTTCTGCCACGCTTACCTATTAATGAGAAGCGAAGCGAACTATATCGCACTGTCCAATGTTACAACCAGTATTGTACATTATACATACAGGGATATATAAACCAGTATAGTCCTATAGGAAACTCTGGGGAAACTAAGTTAATGGTATACGAGAGAGGGAACCATGGCGTGACGAATGTCGTCGTTTGTTAGGCCCTTCACTTCCACCATATACATATATATATATATATATATATATATATATATCCGATATACCAGCTACGACGATGGATCTAAGATCCAACGAAACTCCTGGATGCGGCTCTTCCGCTATAGTATTCGAAAATACAGCGTGAAATAAACCCGGATAATGCCATCTACTTAACCTCAGCTGCGTGGACGATTTAACAGACGTCAACGTTCAGTCGGGATTTGAGACAACAAGAATTTCAAGACCTCACACGGACAATTCGTATCTCGTATTTTGTAAACATACATGGGAAAGATAGGGGCAAAGTGGATCAGCGACGTTCCGTTAATGTCTTTTTACCTGTTCGCCGATACACTAACATGATCGAATGATTTTCTTCCTGGCGCGTTACCTGAATTATTGTTTTTTTTTTTGTCGCCACGTTACGACGCATAGTGTATCTTGCTACTAGAAATCATATTTTAGTTCCTGAGAAGCGGAGATGGTCCAAATTTGCACCAGTTATTTCATACATAGATGAGATCGTGGATTGTCTGATGCATGTATCGGCTGCTACAGAAACGGGAGGCTACATTGAGAACAGTTCGCAGAATGCACGCGAAACGATGCAGTTCCGGGGATCTCTGTTTGTGTTATACCGGAAGTAACACTTGTTATAGTAAACTATATTCGCTATTCAGGATCTCGTGGGATATATGCAGGATGGACGATTGGTATACGACAACTTAATGAACGCCGGTTGTAGCGTATAGCATCTTATACGGATATAATATGCATATGCAAGACTATGTTTCTCGTAGTTTAATGACTAACGGAACTTTCGTACATGTTTCCATATTTGCTATACGTACTAATACTGGATTTACGTCTGCATATTATGTATAAGATACTTGAAACATCCGCTCGAGTCTGACTGGATCGCGGGAAATATCTCTCTGTTTTCATTCGTCTTTGAGCTTACGTTACGCACCAAAATTTTCGTAACTGCGTATATGGTAATTTGGTTTGAAATATATTCACGCCAGTTGCATTCATTCGTTCGTTGGTTGAATGGAGGAAGTTTTAGGATATAGGATTTCAATTATCAAACGAAGATAATGGAAAAACGAAGGATTGTACGAATGAAGAGTGATCTTATTACAGATATAACGTAGAATATAGCTGCCGGATATATTATTCGAAAAGAATAAATTGTTGGACAGGAAACGAGAGCTCCGAATGGAGTCACCACATGAAGTAGTGTTCAGAATTTTAGGACAATCGCTATATTTATTTATATAATGAAAAACATAACCGCAACACCCAAGGCATATTCGAAAAAATTATTTTTTAAAATCAAACAAAAAATGTGATAATCAAAAGAAAATAATGGAACTTATATAAATACTTATATTTAATTGAATCGAACATGGAATAGATATAATTCAGGCTTAAGGCAGTCCTCGTGCTACAATAGTGCGAAAAAGTTTCTTATGTAATACCACATGATAAAATATACACGGCCCTATAGTGGTCATATGCAGCGAACTTTTGATTGAGTTTGTACAGAAATGACCGTTACACATATGGAACCGTGCATATTCAGATACATTCACACCATAGAATATGCAGCTTACGCGTCGAATATTCATTCATATTGCATTCTTTTTGTGATCGTCGTTCGTAAATGAAACGGTTCATAATTTTGTTCTTTTTTCCTAACATGAGAATGATAGTGTTCTCCCGTCTACAATTTTTTTTTTTTTATCAAAATCTGTTTACGCGTTTAGTTTTAATATTTAAAAACCCGTGCTAGTTTCAGGGTATAGCAATGCTTGCTATATGCTCTACACGTAATGGTTGCTAACTTTGACATTGAATATCTCGAGTTGGGAACGGTCAATCTGCTTCAAATTTCACGAGAAGTTGGGTACTAGCATATTCGCTTCGTCCACTATAAATTTCAACAAATTCTCATTATATACGCATTGGCGCGAGGACTACCTTAAGCTTTACATTTTCATGGTAAAATCTAGCGCATATGTGGTGTATCGAAAAATCACCCTCCGAAACGCGAAAAAAAACTTTTTCGGATGTTCCACCACCTCTTTATTATTGTCGATTTGTGACCAGCGAAATGAGGTAAGGGTAAGAGGTAAATGAGGTATTATTAAGAGGGGGACTAGACAGAATGCTCCGTGCAATAACCCAATATCACGGAGAACCGAGGAATCCGGTCGTTCCCCGATATCTCGGGCTCGTTTTGTGCTTCGCGGGCGCATCTCTGGAGTCGCGATAGGCACGGGCATACACCAGCTGTCCCATTTAATAGAGCAATAAAGACGTGAATGGAGCTCTGATTTATATGCGATTCCTATTATTAAGAGTCGAGGCTTAGGCGGATAACTCGCGTAGGTATAGAAAAGGCCCCCGTAGGTCTTCTCTGTAGTATATTATACTTTCGTTGGAATAGTTAGTAATAAGTGTAAATGTGTGTTGTTACTATATAGTTGACGCTTCGTGCCACTTTGAGGTGGTTAAAATTCTCTATCCCCTCTGCTGTTTTCTCTATATACGTTAGAAAAAAAAAATTTAGATTTAGAGCCTTGTCCACAATGCCAGAGTGAATTCTCATTCGAAAAGCTGTTTCTTTATTCCAGTAGAGCACAAAACTGGCCCTCTTCATATACATCCTTAAATATAAAATTTCAGATATACTTTATAGTTCGAGGAACGAATTCAACGAGCTGAAATTTATTTCGAAGCCGAGAATACCGTTACTCTTCCTCTGTATCCACACGTTTCACAACTCACCCCCTGATATTTTATAGAGGGTCGCGACGAGAAACCAAATACACTAGGACCTCGATTTAATGGTCCTCGATTGAATAGACAGTCCCCACCATGTCGCACTTATCGATCGATTTTTCGCGTGGTGGGAGATGGTGGGGGACGCTTAAAGTCTCCCCGATCAGGCCCGTAGCACGGAGTGCCGATGCGCAGATACAGCATGGGCGGGCATACGCTACCTCGATTTAACAAGGTGCGATGCGGAGCCGGTCCCGCCACTGGCCGTTAAATCGAGGTCGTAGTGTAACGCGAATCTATACGTTGCACCGAACAAAAGTCGAAATAGGCTTATGAATATAATCTCTTGCTTCTCTCGATGAGCGTTTTTTTTTCGTATATTTTGGGATGATAAAAAAATAATAATAAAGTCCTAGAGATTATATTTGTAAGCCTATTTCGATTTTTGTTCCGTATACAACGTAGATTCGCGTGTGAACCGAAGCGAATTCTCTGTTGTTCGGGGATTTTGGATTTTTGTTTTGTATTTGTGGAACAGGATGTAGAGGATCATGATTAATTGAGCGTATGGAAAAAAATTAATGTGAAAACCGTTAAAAACGTTGTTTCCACGACCTTTTTTTTTTGCGACAGTGAAATTGTTGGCTGCTGTACGCAATAGGATATTATAAGTGCTAATACAATAAACCTATCAATTGGAGTTAAAGAATTTTGGAATTCTTTCCATTTTCCAAAGTAAATTTATTGTAATACATTTTTTCGTGAGTCATTTTTAAATTAACACGAATTTGGTGAAAAAGCTTTTGCAAGATTATTAACCATTCGGTTTTATTGTTCCGCATAAACTACAATAGAAAAATAATGTTTTAGTACGGACGAATTTCGTAATCACTGCCTATCGTATTTCTTAAATCCCAATTATCACCATCTTATTACGACTATATTCTACGATCTCCGTCCTGGCAATAAATTCCAATCAATCCTAACTCTCAACTGCCCACCGGACAAATGGATACCAGCTATAAATGATTTGTAATATCGGTTGAACGTGTAGAATAATACGCAGTATAAAATAATCTTTATGTCACTCCTTTTTTTTTTCAATGATAAAATTATCAATTTAGTAGCTAAAAATTTTCAAGAATAATATCAATTTGATCGAATAACTCTACATAAATTTTGTCATCCGGACACATACATATATATATATACAGTGACTGACAAAAAAAAGAGACCACCTCAAAAAATCTGAAAAAAATCGAAAAATTTAAGATTTTTATATTTGTATAATCTTTAATAGGCAAATTTTATTATCCTTAGAAATATTTAACATGGTGATCAAAGAGATAATTGCTCGTTTTTTAATATAACAATGATTATTATTTATTATAACAATTGATATCTCTCAACACATTGACAAAAAAAAGAGACCGCTTTTCTCAATTTTTAATATAATATAAACTTTTTTTTTTTGACGATAGCTAATATTTGGTATGGCCACCTTTGGCCTTGATAACAGCTTGGAGTCGTCTAGGCATGCTTTCGACGAGATTCTGCAGATAGTGGTGATCTAATTCCTCCCAAGTTTTGTTAAGCGCCGTAAAATAATTTTCCTTGTTTGTTACACTTGTTTTGTCGATTTTTGCATCCAAAATCGACCACAAATTCTCAATTGGGTTGAGATCGGGTGATTGCGCAGGCCAATCAAGCATTTTTATTTTGTTTGATTTCATGAACAGCTGAGTTTTCTTCGCTGTATGCTTCGGATCATTGTCCTGTTGAAAGATGAAATTCTCTTCCAATCCGACCCGAACCAACGACGCTTCCAAATTCTCACTGAGAATGTCGATATATTTATCAGCAGTTAATATGCCAGTGATTGGCACCAAACTTCCCACTCCGGACCAAGCAAAACAGCCCCAAACCATGATGCTGCCTCCTCCGTGCTTTACAGTTTGCTGTAGGTGACGTTCTTCCAACTGTTCCCCGGCTTTTCTCCACACTCTGGTCCTTCTTTTCCGGTTGAACAATTCGAATTTGCTTTCGTCAGACCAAAGGACCTTTTTCCAAAAGGCAATGGGCTGTTCAACAAATTTTTTTGCGAACTCCAAACGTTTAATTTTATTTCGTTTGCTGATATAGGGCCGTTTTGCTGAAAATCGGCTATGCAGACCAGCTTTCCGGAGTCGACGGCTAATAGTTTTGTGAGAAACGTCTAACTGAAGATTTTCTTTAATAGCTCGTATTGTTGTATGCGGATTTTTCTTTATTTCTCGTATAATGCGAGAATCGTCCCGGTACGAAGTCGCTCGTTTTCTTCCTCTTCCTTTTATGTCCACAACACAACCAGTCTGAGAAAACTTTTTCCACAGTTTTTGTACTTGAGTCTTACTCACTTCAAATTTTGTAGCAACTTTTCTTTGTGATAAACCAGCCTGAATATCTTTTATAATTAATTTTCGTAAATCGATGGAAGTTTGTTTCTTGGTCATCGTAGCACATGTACTGTCGTCGAGAAACGATTTAAGACTGAGTCAAAGAATAATACCAGCTCATACAAAGTATCATAGAACGACCAAGATCAAAACACAAAAATAGTAAACACGTATAACATACAAAACAACAAGCTATACCTTTGGTGTTGATAGTGGTCTCTTTATTTTGACCTTGGCTAAAATGAAATATTTACGGAAAACCCATTGTGAATATAATAACGAAATGAAAGAACGTACAAATTGTTTTCACATATTAGTTCGAAGTATAGTACATTTATGATAAACAAAAAAACGATAAGATTTTGTCAACTGTTTTCATAATAATGAAAATTTTAACTTAAAGAATTTAGTGGTCTCTTTTTTTTGTCAGTCACTGTATATATATTTTTTTTTTATTCTGAATTTTCATCATCCAATCCAAATGATTGCTAAACGTGATTCAGTGCTCAAAGGTTTACACGTTACGAAAATAATCATCATCGAGTTCTGACCTTAATGATTCACCTGCCTCTTGGAACGTTTTCTATACCCCTTTACTTTCTCGGCCATTAATAATGCATCCACATATTCACGTTGGCCGAGTGTCTGTAATAGTCGGAGTATGGTCACTCGAGCACGCCTGACTTATAGCGTGAATTCTTGCTGCGGTTGGATTCTTAAAGCTGCTGCGTGAGTCTTGACTCCAAGCGTAGACTTTAATGTCGCATAGTGTGTGGCTTGTCGTTGAGCTCGCGCGGGCTCCTTCTCGGAGTATCCGAGCTTTGAACGGAAAGCGTTGTTTTCACTCAGAGTTCCCGGCGCCTGAGTCTTGATATGCGAGAAAGAAGCATTCCATGCTAAATTTATCGGGCAGTATATCGTTTGAATTTTTATCGCCTATCTTTACAGTATATTATGTTTTATAGATTATTACAAAAATGCCATCCACCGAATTTGAGTTTTCATTTTTTTTTTAATTCACTAAATGGTCATCGTAATTTTTTAAAATAATTTGAAATTAAATTCTTCGATAACGAACGCAACTCCTGGGAACTTGCCGAAAATGTTCATAGTTTTATTTTTGATTCTCCAAGCAAATGAGGTGAACTTTGTTGTTAAAAAATGTTGAATTTTTTCTTGACAGCTATTTATTTTATATAAAAAAAAATATATATTATATATTTTTTGAAATATCTAATGAAAGTGTTTAAAAATGTCATAAATTTTAACACCTAAAAATTAAAAAGGTATGGAAATTTAAAAAAAAATATACGAGAAGTTTTTAGAAAAATTGAAAAATTGGTTTGTCCGCAATAGCGAAAGTGGAAACTAAATTTAAAATTGTTAAGATTAGCGCGAGGTCCATTTGGCGTGGAATAACTCATGTACATACTAAAACACCGTCTTCAAAATCTAAAACACTCTGTAAACTAGAGAGATGAAAAGAGTGAGAGAGAAAGTCTCAAGAGTAAGATATTCCGTCGAGTGTGTATACCGATGAGTGATCGGTACTCGAGCTCCTCCACTTTGTACAACAAAGAACTCATACACAGGGCACTATACGTGGTATGCTCGATAGAAATTAGGCATACCGTAGTCAAAATGAGATACATATTCAAGTCTTCGCGGATTTTTCTCGCTATTTATTTATCGTCTCCTCATGTCCTAACAAGAAGAAAGAGCATTGCCATAAATTTACCTCCTAGTCCAGTCGAGATAGGTCTAAAATTCGGTTCACCTGGAATTAATTCGGGAAAGCGATTTTTTTTTATATACTTAGGGGGGAGGGGGAGGTGGTAGTGTAAATCTCGAGTTTCGGGAAAATACCCTCAGTGCGTTTGTCGCCATCTTGATTCAAAGAGGGATTTTTTTTGTTTTTCGAATAACTCGCTTATTTTCAACCTTAGAGTGAAAATGATAATATTCAAAGTTGTGGGAAATGTAATTCCCCATAAATTTGGTACTTATAATTTTTACCCTAGGATCGATATTTCTAGAGTTAGACTGCTAATAGGGGTAAATAACGTTTTTTTTTAAATTATCTCGTTTATTATCAAGTTTATATTGATCCTAGGGTAAAAATAATAATAACCAAAGTTGAAGTAAATAAAATTCCCTACGTGATTATTTATTACCATTTTTACAATTAACTTGATAATAAACGAGATAATTAACAACAAACGTTTATCACCCCTATTAGCAGTCTAACTCTATAATTATCGATCCTAGGGTTAAAACTATAATTACCAAACTTGTGGAGAATTATATTTCCCACACCTTTGAATATTATCATTTTCACTCCCAGGTTGAAAATAAGCGAGTTATTCGAAAAACAAAAGATCCCTCTTTAAATCAAGATAGCGGCAAACGCACTGGGGGGATTTTCCGGAAAATCGAGATTTACACTACCACCCCCCCCCCCCCCCACCCCTAAGTATAAAAAAAGAAAATCGCACCCCCGAATTAATTCCAGGTGAAATCCTATCTCGACTGGACTATCCGGGGATATTTTGGTATACCAACTTTCGCACTACTTCCGTTTTCAACGGAGCAAACAATCCGAGAAGACTTTTTTCACAAAAAATTAATGTCTCAATTTTAAATAAATTCTCGTATCAAGAAAAATATAGGTCATATTTTTGATCAATTTCGTTTTTGATTTTATGTGGCGCTCACGAAGTTTACATATTTTGCATGCACTGTATAATCAAATTTTTTTATGCTTCTGGCCCAACAAAATTTATTTGATCGAAATAAATGTTTTGTTATTTGAATAAGTTTTGTTTCAATAAATTAAATTAATACGTTTTCTCTGTGTACATTGCAAATTATGTATTGCGATGTGATCAACGACAAATTTGAAAATTGAAGAAAGTAATAATTGGATTATTTCAATCAATGAGATAAATTTACTATTCTTGTAGCATCATCAGTTCTCATTCATTCGATTGAACTTTCAAAGCATTAGATAAATATTTGCCACAATTTAAATGGAAAATCGTTAGTTTCCATCAGAGATATCCGATTATTTTATTACAGCAAGTTCTCTTTCGTGTTCCCTGACGAAAGAGATTTCGCTATCTACGCATTCATCGTCATATCGTATGATACCCGAAGCTTTTATATTGTACATCAAAAATTCTATATACGTTTGGTTCTGGGATAGAATCTTTCGTATTACTTTCGTATATATACGACGAATATCAATATTCCAACCAGTTTTAAAACTGGATGGACTGAATGCCCGGCTTTCTTCCACTAACACCGAAGATTCCCGGGAAAATATGGAAACTTTATGGTCTGGCAAAGTTTAAAAGGAGATGAGGATGAACACAAGATATGCGTATATCGGTTGTACGGGTATCTATCTATATATTCTACAGATCGCACAGACGAAGGCCCAAAGTCTTTCGCGGATATAGACGGTTAGTGATTTGCGATTCAGGATTATAATCCTGGATCAGACTGTTGATACAAGATCGAGAGCCCCAACTAAGAATAATTCGTCCATCTTCAGACATCGAATAATGTTATACCGAGGCTACAAACGTATAGATAAATCGTTTGTCCATTTCTCTAGGCAATATCCCAAAGCCTCGAGGGGTTCAAATCTTTGCCCAGACATTATCCAGGCTATGGTATGTATATGCATTAATTCATGTTTAAATGTATATTGTATACCGTATACAGATATGTACTTACCTCATATTTCGGATAAATGCAAATCCAGGATGTTATTCCTCGGGGCACGTGCATATATACTGAAAATCTTGCATAGATCTCTATTGCTACACGTCAAAACATATACATACATGTATAATGCTGCATGCGCATGCAGAACGTAAAATAGGGGATGAGAAAGGGGAGGAAAGCCGCGACCCTAATACTTGTTGCGAATCATATAACTCGGGGATTACGCAAAGCCGCGTAAACCGATGAAACGCGTTGAGCACGTTGTATACCACCACTCGCACGTTTTCCCACTATTTTCCGTATACATGGTGAATTTTTGTGATATATATGTATTATCTATACGTAATATATATACCCAATATTACGAAATAAGCGAGACGACGCCACGCGGCAAAGTGCTGTCGCACCCGCATTTTCCGTGTATCTTCTCGAATTCGATATAATTCGATTGGAAACCTCCTTAATATCGTTTCCCCCAAAGGCGAGGAAGAAGATTTTACCGCTTTCGATATATCTACGTCGTTAGAACGGACGAATTGGAAGTTCGTTCACCTCTCGTAATCCAGACTCTGACAAACTCCGGGAGAATATATAATTCTATAATTTAATAAGAATACGCAGTATAATTTCGACTTGACATGAACGTAAATGTGAAATGATAATTTCGAATCTCGACGTTTCGCTCTCGCGTTGTTTGTGCCATATTTTGAAGATTTAATTATTCATGCGGAGTTGTTGACGTAATTCTACAAGTATATAGATTCGAGATTTTGATTATACAAATTGGTAAATACAGACGAAAGAATATTTTCTCAGAGATGATTAAATATTTTCGGACACGTTCAATATTATTTCAGTTCGATTCATATTTTTTAAAGAATTTTGATAATAATTTTGGTTGTTTAATTCATGAAAAAATTAACGGCTTTCTTCCATGTTCTCAATGAATATCGCAAAGCTCCAAAATCTCGTTTACATACGCTATAGCAATAATATCAGGGAAGTTGAAAGTCTCAGCGGATTGAGAGGAAAAAAAAGCACGAAGAGAATATCGTAGATCGTAGTAGAGAAAATGATGCAGCATCCCTTCCGTAGTGCGACTCACATGCGGTTATTATCCACCTCTTGAATTTCTAATGGTCCGTTAACTTCGTAGTGGAGTGCTCGTTTGCTCAGCTGGCAATCAATTTTCCACATGAACCGTTCTATATAAATACAGATAAAGTTTCCAACGGAACAATTCAACGATCGCGGTTGATCGAGAGCTATTCGACTACACGACAGTGAGAATCAAATAGAGAGAGAGAGAGAGAGAGAGAGAGTGAACGAAATAGACGTGTATTTACACCGAGATCATGGGATTCGCTGATTTTGTCCCAGGTCTATGTACTTCATCATGAAGAGACATTGATAGAACCGATCCAGTAGCCATGAACCTGCATGAGACATTTTACACTACATTTACCTGACTATGAGCCTCAGCATTTAAATATTTTTCTCCTTTCCGTATATTTTGGCATAAAAAAATAATCCACGCTCATTTTCAGATTTTCTGGAAAATTGATTCAGAAGTTAACGATTTTTTTTTTCTTATAGAATAGTGTCAAGCCGATACTATTAGGCGTTCTCAACTTCATTTAAATTTACACAATAAACTTTTTTGTTAAGGAAGAAATTTTCAATTTTTATTAAGGACCAAAATACATCAAGAAGTCAAAATTTTGTAATAAATAACAGGACTTTTGAGACCTTTACGTAGATTTTCATAGTTTTTATTGAGATATTAGAAGAAAATAAAGATAAATTTTTTAAAAATATTTATTTATTATATTTACAAAAAACAGGGATATGAGTTAAAAGACTGCAAAATTTTTCAAGCAAAGAATTATATTCATTTGCTTGCATCATTTATAAAAAAGCTACGAACACATTCTGCAAAATCATGAAAATTTAATACTTTATGGAAGACGGCAAACAGCATGAATTGGGCAGCTTATTGCAAATAAAAAATCGACTGAGCCCCAATTTTCAAAAAAATTTAAAAATTGGTCTGAGCCACATTTTCTTTATGATACTCAATGACATATACTAAAAGAAGAAGAAATATAAAAAACCGGTAAGGAAAATTTCCAGGTCAGTTTAGCGTGGAATTCCTTATATATATTCGAAGGTGGTATGTGCTTCTCGTGATCCTTCACGATTTTAAAGTCGCTCGACCTCATCAAACCGTGATGGTCGAGCCTCGAGCATTAAAATGTATTAGGGTTTGAAACTATCGAGGCATGGATGTGTTTGTACAGATAGCACATTTGTGAAGTTCGTGCTACCGCGAGAGATCGATCGAGGGGGGCAAAAAATGCATAGTACAGCATTATGCTCCTATCTTTCTCTCTCTCCATCTGTCTATGTGCCCTCGATATATTCCTCGTTTTGTTTGCCACGGAAGAAAACCCGTGAGAGCGGTATTATAAAATCGTTTCAAGAGTCGTCCCTTGTTTGCACTCGTATTAGGAAGAGGAAAAAAAAGGGAAGGGTACAAAAAAAAAACAAGAAAATGAAAGGAGATCCGAAAAAAGAGCGAGATACGATGAAAACCTTTCGAGTAAAGGGTATAGATGTTAACAAAGGTCCCATGACTAAATAAACTGGACAGACTCTGCATGTGTGTTATAAATACAAAGACTTGAAAGGTTTAAGGAAAAAAGTAAATAACGTGAAAAGTGCTCACGGTAAGAAAAAAAAAAACATTTTCAATTTTCAAGACCGTCGAACAATTTGAATCAACCGAACTAATGAATTATTAATGTAACAGCAAAACCAGAGGTATATCGAGAAAAAATTATCCTATCGATAGATTTTCAATGTTGTAATATTTGTAAAAAAAAAAAATAGCTTAACCCTTATTTATAGTAAACGAAAGTTCATTCAAGCAGAGCTCTACTTCAACGCAGCAAAAGTTTCGTATTCCTCGATTGAAACAAAAGTTCCATTTTTCTATTTAAAAAAACAGTTAATAACATCCACAAACGATATTGAATTTTTTCAAAATCGTCAGTTACTACATTTTATAATAATCGATAAACTTATACAAATTTATGAACAAAATTTACAAAAACAATTAATTTTGAAACTAATTTATGAATTTCAATGTATGATAGTCATGCCCCTGCTAATGTTTCACAAAATCCGTGCCAAGGGGAAATATAATTTCACACGCAGACAATGACAAAATACGAAAGTTCCTGACAACAATACAGATTTATAAATATACATTGAGGCTACCGTATTTTGTCCCCCATCCACGACTTTATCGCTATGAGGTATATATCTATATACCTTGACGGCATTCGTGACTCCTTTTGTTTCTCTTTTTCATCGTCCTCGAGCACCGCCGAAAAGGAAAATAGAAAAAAAATGTTGTGGGTGGTTTTACGAAGTGAAAGAAGAAGAAACAAAAAAGTAAGGATTCGTACGGGATTGACTGTGTCGCTGCGTGAGGGCGGTTAAGGGATTCGAATCACGTAGAAGACACACGCTTCCTGGACGGCGAAAGAGAAGGAGAGATGAAAAAGAGATTCAGCCACAGCTCGAGCCACGGAACAGCATCAAACATAAAAAAAAAAACACGCTATATATGACTATATATATAATAAGAGAACGTCCGTGTGCGAGGCTTTGACGTGCGAACGCGTGCTGCCGAGCTTTTTCTATGATCCAACGACAGTGAAAGATGAAAAGAGATGAAGGCAGCCTACATATTATATATATATATATATATATATATTACAGATAAAATGCTCGTTTCAAGACCTCCTTGTTGCGTGTACTCACCGCCGTGTCTGAGGGGAAAGGGACGAGGCACGTGCCATCCGTTGTGACTTTCTTCATGGCGAAACTTAATTTAAAACCACACATTGGAGACCCGTAGGATTTTCTGATGCTCATGTATACACGAGGAGCCTCTATTTTCGTCCTGTTTCAAATTTCGTCTCTCACAACCCCCGTCTCGTCCACGCTCGTACGAGACACAATATCACTTTTAATGCTTTTTGCTTCTCATCAATTACAATGTGGCGTTAAATTTGTATTATTCAACGGTAAAATAAAACGATGGAAAAATATTATGTAAAAACTATTCAATATTTAATCATAAAAATGATGAATCAATAATCCTTCGTTCACGATGTTTTCATTTTCAACACCTCATTCCCCTGTTACAAAGTTCCGAAAAATAACAAGGCGTGTCCAATGTACATTTCTATATATCAATTAATTATTATAACAATTATAAAATTTATCGAAGTACCCCAAAAATTATCCCCTAGCGAACGTTGCGCAAACAACAAAATTTATGAGAGGTTTCGTTCTAGATATTGTAGGTATACGTGATGTGCAAAGGTTTCTAGGAAAAGTATATTGTTCAAAACGTACGCAGAAGCAATTACGAGAAGACCGAAATACAGGAGAGCTGGGCTTACTCCATACAAACGTCATGGGAGGGGGGATTGCATGGTGTGCATGTGAAAGAAATATCCCTATATCAACGACTAGTAAACAAACGGGCGTAATCCAAATAATTTTATGTGTAAAAATCCAGTGGGTTAAGCCCTTTTGCTTGGGACATATGTACGTATATAACTATATGTCCTTAAAGCCAATTTACGGCCTGTCGGACACGGCGTCGCCGAGCAGACCTCGATTCGTTCAACCCCTAAACGCGTTTCGGCTCTCCGAAACCCCCAGAGCGGCAAAGACGACGTTTACGACGATTCTGCGATCTTCCCGAGTTTGTAATATCGATGAAAGGGCGTGCAAGAGAAAGATGAAAAATGAGAGGTGGTATGAGCGTGCGAAAGAGACCTGGTTTCCTAAGCATCGTTGCGCTTTTGGAGCCTTTTCCACTTTCCCGTTCGGCCCGGAGTTTCAAGACCCCTAACCCAATTCACCTCGACTGTTCGTGATATTTAAATGTGAACGACCCCTCGAGAGAAGCGAATCTATCCGATCGTACTGATTCTATATTCATGCTCCAAATATCTATACGTAAATATATTTATATGGGAAAATATTTCATGTCAAACTAAGCTGTCCAATCCTAACCAATTAAAATTTGTTTTTTTCTTCAATTATCATGATGCATGAGGTTAAAAACTAATCACCGACCGATAGAATGTAATTTTCAAAAGGTTAAGATAATTATTTGCCTTCTTAAACCAAGGGATTAAAAAAATATCCTGACCAATAAAAGTGTTTGTCCGTCGGACATTTCTCTATTTCTCTGCAACTCACAATATATCTATACATTAAGCTCTTAGTTATATGACACATGATTTTTTAGACATTTCCAAACGACGAATGTGTCTTTACTCAACATCGAACGCCCCATACATATCGATAATTTCGTGTCTACAACATCCGTTACAGAAACTACCCATTTCATCACTCCTCCTCTTCTCTCTTGCCGCAAATTTCACGTTGCCGACTGCACTTTGTTTCGTGCACTCGGCGTTCCAATATATATACATACATCTTATGTACTCTTCCCCGTTATATATTACGAGAGCGAGGTCTAATCGCGAGTCAATCGGTGAACCATGAGTTCGACCTTTTCTACTGTATTGCTCGGCCGCAGACACGGAGTTTCGATTATCGATAATCACGAAAGAGAATAAAAAAGAGATCACGAGGGAAAAAAAAAAAACAAAACAAAACAAAAGCCGTATACGGAACCCGAACGATGGAAAAAAATCAGGACGAAACAACGCAAAAAAAAAAAATCGAGAGAAAAATGTGGTTGATGGCCCACCGGCTGATGCGGAAAAGTTGAACGAGAGATGGGGAAAAACAGCGAGGTTTCGTAACGTGCCAGCAAACTTTATATAGTTTGTTAAATTCTTCGAATTCCACAATATTTTGCCCCAGGTAAACTGCAAACTCTGCGTGGTTGAAAGCGTACATATACGTATACATAGCGAAGGACAGGAAGAGCCAAAACAAGATTTAATGCTTTTTACGGCTTTTTTTTTAGCGCAAATAATAATAATTTAAAAAAAATAAGAGATCCGCCAACGGCGAGAATGAGTTTGTTACACGGTTGGATGGGTGTTCGAGTGCATTTTTCGAATTCCAGAAACGTTTTGCTGATATGCCGCGTGTTGGAGTTCGTTCTGCGACAGCATCGAATACCAATCGGGGAAAAAACATCGCGATAGTTGCATTTCTCCATATAATATGCTACATACATAGGATATGAACTAGCATATAAATATAAAAATGTAGTATGGATTGTCTCGAATATGAAAGTCTCGTTTCAACGATCCGTCGGAAGTTGTCAATCGTCGTACGACATATTTATACATTGCCTATATGTACGAAGTACGTGGATATGCATATATTTATGCAAGCGATGAAGAAAAAAAAAAAAAAAAAATTACTACATTCGTCAAGATTTTCATGTGGCGATACTCGAAACAAATTCAGTGCATTGTAGATTTGTGTTGTTATCGTAAAACAAGAAAACATTCTCAGCCGATTATCACGTCAATATGAAGTTGAAACAAATAAAAGCTAGAAAAAGTACACTTGTTTTGCGGGTGATGATTTTTTTTCAAATCGAGCGAAAAAAAAAGTTCTGCTAAATCAGACATGACTGTGGTCATGAGATCCATCATTCGTAATTTGATTCTTTTTCATTCATGTAAACCATGCATGCAAAAGTGCTTGCAACGACAAAAGACCTCAACCGGCAATCGCTATTAAAGAAAAAGGACATATCATACAATTCTTTGTTATCAATTATTACGTAATTTCATTGTGTACGTTCTGCCACGGATTCCATGGAAAAATAATATGCGCGTGGACGATCGAGGCACGTCAATTAAGTATTATATGTGTCGTGAGGACAACCGTTTCATTAGGCTCGTCATGGTCAGTTGTACTTTGCTATATATTTGTGTAAGTATATACAAATTTTTATGAATGCTTCGACTGGTGTTGGTCATTATTGCGTATAAGTGTTTCTTCGCTCTCTGCCAGCAACTAATTGTCGAAGTATACATAACCACGTAGCCATCTTTCGTACTTCTATACACAAAGTATATCGGGGATTCCACGCCAAATCGATATACGTTCATGACTTACCAACCATATATTTTTAACTATTTTATTCTTTCTTAAGATCAGGCTTAATCCTTAAATTCATAACAATGAGATTGATTGATGTTAATTTAACATTTTTGATCCAAAACTTCACTATGCGATAACAAGTCTAGCGGATTAAACTCTCCGAACGTCCGAAACTACGCTTTTAAAACAGTTTTATCTTATCATCAACCATGCCAAAGAGTTGTTATTTATCAAAGTTATAATTGGACAGAGACGTTTGCTGCTGCTCATTTCTGCTAGTAGTGTTTTTTTGCGACAGAATTTTAATCTGGCAGGCTAGTTCGGGGAGCCCAAATTTTGTGTTGCACTTTCCATCGAGTACCAAAGTCTGAGGTAAAACGTATAGATATGTACGACGAGGACCAAGTACAGGTGCGAATTCAGCCTGTAGTACCCCATACGTTTATGTTTCGCATTCGACTCTTCTTTCTGTGCGACAACGGTTCTTACTGTCGTCGCCGTATAAACCATCATAAAGCAATAGTATATATTACTTACTATATCTATACAGTATCTATAGACACGAAGAATCATATCCTCTGGTTATTAGCCCCGTCGCTTCTATGATTAATGCTTTGGTGGAGCTCGGTAAATTGGCCTTCGCACTCTTGGCTTTGTATACATGTATAGTATCATAGGTATATACATAAGGTACAACAAACACGCATTCTTGTATATGTGTATATCCATACAGTACGGAAGAAGCGCCGGATAAATGCGCGTCACGTGCCTCATCTTCAGCCCTCTCTGCCTTTCTCTAACGCGGCATGTGCGATACTCACGAGAATGATGGTAAAGGGACAAGACTTGGTGCTTGCGTATCGCGGGTGTTGATGAAACTATCGTGCGTAGGTTTTCTAAGGGACGATCTATGAGGTGAGACTCCTCAGAGAGCATCGTACAGATTGCAAGGGGCAAGGAAGCAAGAATACGACGTATATATAGTTTTTCCCTGAAACGCGTTCTTTTTCTACTTATTTCATTTTTTTTCCGTCTGCTTCTTCGGCCACTCTTTTTCGATACACTCGGGGGAGGGATCAGTGGGTGAGAAGTTATAAGAAAAAAGTGCATGCGTGTCCGAAGAATAGGGGTCAAAGAGTTGATGGGAAATGATAACGAGTGAGAGATAGAGCCGAGAGAACGAGAGCGACAGAGAGAAGATGAAGAAACGGGGATCACGTATGTGACAGGAAGAGTTCGGCTCGTCTCAATGCTTTACGATGCGACGTCCCAGTGGACATCCGGTCTCTGGATAAGCCACAGGCGCGAATCGTCATGAGCACCAAGACACGCGCGCGACCCGCATCTGTACGTGCGTCACGGAACCAGAAGTTCGAACGCGAGTTTTGCGTAAGATCGTACTTGTTGCTGGTCAATTTTACCGGATTTCGATATTCTATGATGGATCAACGTATGCAGGAGTTGAATGAGTGTTGTATGAAAAAAATAATAATAATAATAATAATTACTTTGAGATCAAACGAGACTTGAAGCAAAAGAAAATGGCAATTTTTTTCTACTGTCCGAGAAAAAGTACAAATTTTTCGGAAAAACAAATAAACTGCAACACTGACAAAATAATTTAAAGTATTTATTGTGAGGTGGCTTCTTTTTATTACCATTATTTTCAACTTTTTACGCGCATACGATCTTACCGAAGTATGCCTAAAATGAAGTATACCTAGAATAAAAAAAATGCTTCTTGAAATGTTGTTGATAACGTTTTTTTTTTGCTTTAAGGAGGTACGATCATTGCTACGAATCCAAGTTTTGGACTTGAAATTTTTACATGTTTTTGACGAATACTTTATGCGATATTGCCAAAATTTGAGCTATATTGACCGTTTAGTTTTTTCGTGATAAAATTGCAAAGTCGAGAAGCTTGAGTTACTATACAGCACGTCGTCGTATGGAGACGGTCAACCAGAAGTGCGGTGATCACGGTTTTTCTGCTCACGTATCAAACTATAGACCCGTTGGGAAACTGAAATTTGATAGATCAGATATAACAGATAATTACGTAAGAAATTGAAAAAATCTCTTCGCCGTGTAATTTAAGCACTAATCACAAAAAAAGTTCAATTTTCCGGTTGAAAATGGTCAGAACTCCGACTCTCTCTTGTTTCATGCGTGCCCCTCGCTCGCCGCGCTCAACCGCGCCAACGTTTCCGCTTATTCCCCGCCCACAGAAGTGATCGTACCTCCTTAACTATAATTTTGAAGTATTATTATTGTGGAAGGTTAACTTTTCGATTGCCTTTGATGTAGCACTCTTCTTAGAATCACTACGTGATACTAAGTAATAACGTTTGTGTATATACATACTAATTAAATCATTTTTATAATTTTTCGTTGCATCACTGAATTTTTTGTATTCGTAAATATCGAAGAATCTGTGAGTGCAAGTGGAGAGAATCTCGAATGAAAGCTGTGCCCTCTTGATTTTTTTCTCGTTACAGCGAGAGGCTTCATAAATTTTATGAACTTCCCCCCCCCCCCCCATCCTACGCGAATTCATCCATATACGCTCGTGTAAGATTGTCGAGACATCCGTCTAGACCGGCAGAAAGTACTTTTGCACTGTGTATACTGTATACGCACTTTCGCGATATATATTCCATCGAGCGTATATATATATATATACCAATAACCAGGAAGCAGACGAATTTATTTGAGGCAAAAAGCTACGTAGGAAAAGCTTCACCAAAAGATAGGGCGTTTCTCCTTTTTTCAAGATTGCTTTCTAACGGGATTGCTTTCGAAGCCATTTAGCGCAACGAAGTGGACGCCCGGCAAGATCTACCCAGGCCCGGTCAATAGATATATTGTATATAAATATATAAAATAATGTCTATATATACTGTACACACAGCTCTTTGAGGCTGGATAAAATGACGAGATTTTTCCTCGATACCGAACCGGATTTAAAGGAAAAGAAAAAAAAAGCTTCGAGTGATCTCCGCGTCTATAAATGTAATGCGCATGTTACCTATAACGTATATTGCTATAAAGTATAAATCGTAACGACGATCGATGCGATTTCTCGTGACACGAGCAAATAGCGTATTGTCTCTGGCGGGATTTCATGTCTATCGAATTTACCGAAGCGCACATTGGAAAATGCTTCATTCACTCCGTGTGTTGGTGTAACTACAATTATAACCAAGCTCAAACCCTTTTTTCCCTCCTTCAGTTCCTTTTCTAGATCACTTATAAATATGATCTATAGACGCACACGATATATAGCTCTCGATGAGAGGGCAATATCTCTCGATATGTCACAAACAGAAAAAAAAAGACTATCGGAGTAAATCAAATAAAATCGTGCACACGAGGGACTGTGTAATATTGACGATACTTGTGGACAGAAAAATTGAAAAATATGTTCTGTTTATTATCGATGAAACAATTGATAAATTCAGAATAAACTTATTTGATCGAAGTTTTTCACGCGAAAGAAAAATTCGCGATGAAAGCTACGCGCACTTTTCCCCGCAGACAGCAAACTCATCGTCTTTGTATATTTATTGAGTCAGCGATAAAGCGATAACGAATATATTTGATTATTCGTATATACGAGAATAAAAGGGCCCGCGAATGCTCGGTGATTCTATCACTTACGGAAAGAGACCGTATAGATGGAAAATTGCCTGTGTCATGCGAGTGCCAAATTTGATTTTCCTTATATCCCGGCGTCTATCGCACTACCCCTCTGGATTTTGACAGGAGAAATAGAGAATCTCGCTGGTATATTCACCCTAGCCCTCGGGTCATAGAAAAACAAAGCTTGATTCGCCAAATATAGAAATGCCCTTTTCCTCATTTTCCACTAACGCAACTATCTACGCAGAGCTCGTATAGAAAGGGCGGAAAAAATTGATCGATGGAAATTAAGAAAAAAAATGATCAGATTCAATTAAGGATGTATATCGGACGTATCTTCCCAACCAAAAGTGACTTTCGTCGACAATATTGCATACTTTATGATAAGATAAAAATCGGAAAAAATTCAACCACAATAAAAACGATAAGAAGATTATTTTTGAATAATAATGATGCCAAAAAGTTATCAATAAAAATTGTTTAAACAAAACATTGCTTAACAAATTTTTAGGGAAAGTTTTTTTTGACACGTGATATGAATTCGTTGATTTTTCTGACCACACATAAATTTTTTAAAAATTTTCTTATCATTTTGAAATTTTGGTTTTCGAAAATTTTTTAATTTTGAAAAATGAAAGAGAAATCGTGAATTTTGGATATGTTTTCGTAAAAACGTTGTATATTACAATTAAGAAGGTTCCAGAGCATTGAACGAATAGTTTCCTGAATACAACCTTTACAAATTTCCAAAAACCGAAATTTCAAAATGATAAGAAAATAAAAAAAAATTCATGTGCAGTCAGAAAAATCAACGAATTCATTTCACATGACAAAAACAAACATTCCCTAACAATTTGTTAAGCAATGTTTTGTTGAAACCATTTATTGATAACTTTTGGGCATTATTAATATTAAGAAGTAATCTTCTTATTGTCTTTATTGTGGTTCAATTTTTTCTGATTTTTATCTTATCATAAAGTATGCAATAATGTTGACGAAAGTCACTTTTGATTGAGAAGGT
This sequence comes from Rhorus exstirpatorius, assembly GCA_963564615.1. Lineage (NCBI taxonomy): Eukaryota > Metazoa > Arthropoda > Insecta > Hymenoptera > Ichneumonidae > Rhorus > Rhorus exstirpatorius. Next base: position 15,028,989 of record OY751316.1, on the reverse strand, counting down.
ACGTCCGATACATCCTTAATCTCCTTCATATTCATACACCTTCTTTAGTTAAATCGAATTCATTAAATAATTGCTTCGTTCAACTGATGAAGTATTGTTTTCCTTATAATGTATCTCAAAAAGTTTTCACAGAAGCAAACAATAAACAAAAAATTGAAAAAGTTAAATGCCTTTCATAATTCGAGAAATAATATAAAACTAATAGGATTAAAAAAATCCCAGAATATGAGAGTCAAACGTGTCTCTCGAGTTCACGTGGAATTTCTCGTGTGTGATAGAAACTTTTACGTATCTGAATATATACAGCAATGGAAAACCCCGTGATGTATGCCCGTTATTACCGAGTTTCCTCTTCGTTTCTCTCTTCGCATCGTTCTACCGGTAATTATCGGGTGAAGCACGGATCTATCTCTGGTCAGAGAAGAGCCACGGGCCGGTTTTCGAACGAATGGAGAAAACCGAGGGGAAAACGTCGGAGCGAGACACGCGACGTCTCTCTTTTGGGTTCGAGATCTCTGCACGAATGCCATGTCGAAAAAATGTTTCGGATGGAACGAGTGAAAAGGAAGGATAGAGAATAACAGATAGACACACATCATACAGAGAGACACCCTGCAGTCACTAGCAGATATATATGATATGTACATACATGTACCCATGAAAGTGATGGTTTAATCTTCCTCTGTCTACTCATTTTTTTACTCCCATCTCTCTCACTCATCGTTCTTCGTTCATTCGTGCGTATTTACTAAATTTGATTAATCTCATTTCGCCTGCAGGTCGTGGGATACATAATTATATTTTTCAGCTGTCTCGTAAATACGCTTCGTTCATATTTTCACAAATATATTTTAACGAATTTCATACATTAAAGTACTTGAAAAAAAAATCCTCCCCCGTTGTATTATCCAAAAAAATCTTCATATTTACATTATTTTTTGCTTAACGAACCATTATTGACTATAATATTTTTCTCTCGTTACCACGTTTATAGTTTATTTTTTTTAAACAATAATCTATTGTCTTTCTTTTTTAAGATACACACATGAGAAGATATCTCTACGAAGCAGAACGGGAGTATGAAAAAGAAGGCACGGATAAGATATTGGTAAGTCTTTTTGTTTATTACTTATTCATCCCTCGAGAGTACAGCATGAAAAATGTCCTCATCGTAAAATTGACACGCCATTGACTTGATATCCAACGTGTATTAGTATTTTCCTGAAGTTGAGAGACCGTCGAATGTATTCGAGCTCGACATTGCAAGGCGATAAGAGAAAATGGTCCATTTTAAGAGTTTTATATAGAATCATAAAAGGGGGACGTTGAACTCGTTACTGTTTTTTTTTTGCTCACAGCTGATAAATGGCATATTCCTTCTTTTATTCGTTCGTTTTTTTTTTCTCTCTTTCTTCCTCGAAGTTTCTCCATATTGTCGCAAACCTCCGGCATTCGCGAGGACACTCTTCTTCACGGTTCTTTCTGCGATCCTCCTCGCGCTATCTCGATCGTTATGTCTCGTCCATATATGCACATGAAACGCGACGTCTTCCCCCGCGAAAGCACACTCGATTTTCTTTTCACACTGCATCTCATACTCCTTGCAACTGTGACTTTTGCCGGAACGGTATAGGCGAGAAAGAGAGAGTTCAACAATCGTATGCATTTATGGTGTCTCGTTTTTTTTCTCACTTGTTCCGGTCACTGGATGGTGTGTAGGCTGGTGTGTGCAATAAAGAGTGGCAGCTTCGTGAGAGTTAAATCTATATATATATATATATACATATGCGTATATGAGGGGCGCGAAAAAGGTAAATAAGACGAGAAACCGAGAAGAAGGTAATGGGTTAAGAGGAGTAGCAAAAAGCCACCTTTCGCAGAGTGAATATTATAATATACCTACATATACAATAATACTTTGGCAAAGATGAAAGTGAGACAAGATAACGTAACCGTGATCGCGGTCCACGAGCAAGTTTATTTTCCATTTCACGTGTTCGACTCCGCAACCCCGTTGCCAACCATTTAGGTCGTCATTGCATTTCGTTCTTTTTTTTCCTCTTCGTCGTAATATCATTTTCGTTTTTATAACCCACACACGTCTGCAGACGCTATTCCATGGTAGCACGATAACGAGAGCTCGAATGTATTTTTTTTTAAGCACCGTATTACGAGAAGTACACGCTGGAGAAATGTTATTCTTTGAATGTCGTATTTATTTTCTTTTTTTTTTTTTTGACGATTACCGAAAGTAAGATATTCGGGGAACTTGGTAACCAAGCCCTCGAATATATATACGAACATTTTTTATATGAAATTACGCGTAAAATGAGAAAAATATTTTACAGCTTCTTTAATCATATAATACAACGTTGCAGCAGATCAATTTTTTTCGAATAAAAAATAAATATATTTAAAAAAATATAGCGCTACTTTCACAAATTTGTATATGCAACTATCCGAATATTTATTTACATAAAGACAAAAGCATTTCGAACAATCACTTGTTTGGATTTTTCGGGACAATTCGTCTGGGCCAAAAAAAATGAAACGCGTTTTTTTTCAACTTTTGATATTCGATTAATCATTTTGATGTTAAAACAATTCTACATGGAAGTAAAAAAAAGCAATTTCATCCATATTATTTCTGCGGAAGCTTCGAGAGTACCGAACTGTCGGGACTGAGAATTCGATGGGTGAACAACAATTCGGTCTTTCTTTTTCATTCGCGTTTCAATCGTTGGTTGAAAAAAAAAAAAAAAAAAAAAAAAAAACACCGCGAAATCCGCGGCTATACACTACCGGCACACCGGATCTGCCGTATTGCTATGCACCTGACCCCAGCATACCTACGTCCGAGAGAGAGAAAGAGAGAGAGAGAGAGAGAGAGAAAGTGCATTGCCTCTCGCGCGACAAAGCGGATTTTATCACATCCTTTATCGAGTGGCGTTGGCGATTCTCTCTCTCTCGCGTTTCGTTCTCGTTCGTAGGTTCGTTCGACGACCTCCTCTCTCTACCCTGCCGCGCCTCCTCGCGCATAGGATATAGTATATATGAATATATATGAGAGCATCGTGTGCCCTCACGACAGCAGACAGCCAGGGAAAAAAGCCAGGTGGTGTCGAGTCGCAAACGACTCGATTACGGCCCGATTACACGACGATATATATCCGCCACGGACGTGCGGACGAACGGACCCACCGACCAGAGATAGTGGGTCGTTGCCGAATATATACACAACGATAGCGGGACTACATATATGAACTTTACGATACCCATACTCGTATCTGTATAAGCGTGAGGGAGATCGGGCTAATTGTAAGTTGCAACACTTTTTGGCATTTGAAAATTTTTAACGTCAAGACGGAAAATTGATCGAAAGGAAATGATGTATTAATGAACTATGATCCTTTACTTTCGATATGATGGGTGGTTCTGCTTTCTAGCCCTAATTTCGTTTGGCCCTAAAAGTTGTATAATAGTGGCTGATCAAGAAATAGGAAACGCATGGGCGTACATTAACCTTTGAATTTAAAAAATTACCCCCCCCCCCACCCCCCAGCCGATAAAGATGGCAAATATCAAGCCGGAGTAATAGATCGTATCGCAAAGAATGTACACGGGGGTGAACAGTAGTCTGCTGATGCCATATAGCCATCGTCAAAGCCCCGTGTATTATTTGCTATTTCCCCGAGGCTATACCCTGTATATATGTGTGTATCGTACATTATATCCGATCGATATAGGGACATTCCCCGACACGGAATCGTCGCTTTGATTCCGCAGAAAATTATATTGTTCGCTGACTCTACACTCCCCTGATTCCCAATAAATTCGCGTATTTTTCTTCCTTGGATGTGTATTGTATATATATACATATATTTATATATGTAGCATCTCTCGTTAACTCGACTCGCCAACTTTCGTGCCGCTAATGCTTACAATTCTCGACGAAAGAGTCCGTTTGCTATTTCATTAATTTTTTTATAGAGAGAAAAAAAAAGAAGAAGTAAAACCAACCTTCATATCACGAACGTGTATCAGCGAAAAATTGGAATTTTTCCGCTATGCGAACGAGAATATCGAGACTCACGTTTCTCGCATTCTCGCGCGGATAAATATATGCATGCATATATTATATATATCAAATTGTATGGTTCGTGTCACGGAATCTTGCGTTTTCCTCTCGTTTTCCTCTTTGCATTACCCCGCTAAGAACACACGGAAACGAGATATATCAGCTTTGATACCTGCAGGTTTTTTTTTCTTCCGTTCTTCGTTCGTTTCGTATAGCCGGTATACATAATCTGAAGAATCGTCGGAGACAAATACGGTTTAATCGAGACAAAGAACGGGGGTGGGTGAGCGAGAGAGCAAATTGCAAATTCGCTTGCGTGTCATTATACCGAGACAAGATTTAATCAAGTATACACGAATATATCGAATGATTCATGCTACATCAGTCGCATCCGCATAGCTCAGCGGTAATTCCGAGTCACCATGAGCAAATAACAAATAAATAACATTAAAAATATTAAATAAAAATTAAATCGAGGCTTGGAATATGTTCTTGTAGACCCAGTACCGTATTACCGCCTATAGGCTAAACTAGGCTTGTAGCCTATACGGTGGCACAATTTGGGGAGCGGCATGTTTTCCGATCTTTTTCCGGTTTTTTTTTCTTTTCTAATAGAAACCTGTGCTACGCTCTTTTTTTTTTTAATCTGACCAAAAGCGCAAATAGACTCTGCTAAATTTGTTTTGATTTTTTTCCGTCTAATGCTGAAACAGCTTATTTTTTAATTGTATTTGAATGAATTTGAGATTTGCTACTCAGCGCCATCTGACGGCACAGTGGCGCTGAAGGTGAATGCAGATGTCACTGTCGCTGAATCGTCTTTAGATGGCTTTTGGAACGTAAGATTAGAATCCCTGGGAGTCCCAAGTTTTTGAGAGTGTACAAGATACAAGAATGTTGATGTGTAATATTCATTGTGATTAATATAATGCATTTCACTATTACATTAATTTATTCGTATTCATTGTTATAATCAAATTCATATCATTTTTACGATGAATAACGCCCGAAAAAAGTTGAGTGGAGCTGGATACAAGAAAAGAGCATATGAAAGGTAAAAAAATGAGTCGGAAGATCTCCAAAAAATGCCAAAACTCGACAATTATTCAATGCTGTTTGAGAGAAACTTGGGTCCAGTATATCCGAACGTCAACATTGCTTTTCGAATATTAATGAGCATGCCAGCAACAAACTGTACGGCTGAGCGTTCATTTTCGGTATTACGCCGAGCTCAAAACTATCTGTCACTTCAGAGGTAGGAACGGGGAATTAAACTTTACACATTGTATTTAAAGAGGTAGTTATTATATATTTTCAATGGATCATGGAGAAAAAACTGACAAAACGACTTGCTTCACCCTTCGGTGTCGCTCCGTAGAATACATAAAATTCATTACAATATGCCGTCCTTAAATACTATTGTTCGGGTACATACAGCTACCCCGATGCCCAAGTAGCATCCCCTTCCTCGACCCTTTTCTCGGCTACATAGCAAGTTTTATTATGGGCCCGAGAAGGGTCACTCTATTCTGTCGTCCTCGTACATAAACGGCACCTAAACCCGTACACTCACACCCATACTCGCTCTTACACAGACAGCAAACGTGACACTATCTGAGATCGACCATATCACAAGAGCGTCTCAATGCCCTTGCCATCTTGTGTATCCAATCAGAAATTACAAAGAATACCCAATTTGACGACCTTGTTACAGAATTCGGCCGGGCAAAGTCTTGCACAGGTTATTTCGGTTGAGCAATGAATATGGTATAAATAAATTCTTTGTACCCTCTTGTAGCTCAGCCTCTTCATGGGGCTTTATTTTTAACAATTAAAAAATTCCGCTTAAAAACATGTAAAAAACTAACTTCGTGAATTTTTTTAATCCACGTTAAATGTTTATTTAAAAAAATGTTAATTCCCCACTGATATGCGTCAACGTTATATATTTTTCCCAATAGGAATGGTTCATATTTGAAGCTATCCATGATATTAATAATTCATTTCTCTTTTCTACGAATATTCTACCAGTCGAATGTATTTTATTTGCATAATATTTCTCATGCGTTTGGAAAATATAAAAAAAAAATGTATTTACACTGGTCTTGGGTGATGTCTGGGTGATTTGATATTAGAATGCTCCGTATGTATATTGCTACCTCTGTAATTCGTTGAACACCTATGTATATCGAGATACAGAGGTAGCAATACATGCTAATCACGGGATAAATCGAATGTTCGCGTGCAATGGCAATTAATTGGCGCCACGACGTGTCGCGTTACACTCCCGTCGAGGCAATCGAGACTCCGTTTTACCATATCCGCAGCACCTCTATACAACGCAGTGTCCTGCGAACGTACTGCTGTTGTGCGCTCTGTCCACCGACAAACCTGATTAAGGACTGATTAGCCCGAACGCGATAATTCTTCACCGCAGAGCAAATTTATTATAATAATAGGATCGTATAGCACAAGGCGTACAGTATAATCCGCATTTTTCTCTCGTTTCTTATCTCCACACGCGACTTCCTTTCTGCTCTCGCGTTTCCTCTCGCACCGACTATCCCCCGACGAGCATACATGTACACATATATATGTCCAGTAGGTGCAAGAATATAATTCACCTGTATACAAGTTTAGTCCCCATCGTTGACTTCGTAATAACGCGAAATGAGACAAAATTGCACGGTAATTTTGCGAGGTGGCCCCGAAGAATGGAAAAAAAAATCAAATAAAATTAAAAAGAAAAAACATCGCACGGTTCATATTTGATCTATAATATGCAGTTGTACGATGTATAGACGCAAGCTGCAGGGATAAAATTCACAGGGGCATACACGATCGCGTATATTCTAATGTCAAGAAGTTTTGCGATCAGGTGCTGATTACAGAAAGATTAGAATATATTATACCCGGGAAATTCAATGATTATCTCGCGAAACTCACCACTTGTGATTTACCATGCATGAAAGAGTGGCGGTGCACGAAAAGACACACAGGAAAAAAAAGCTTTTTTTTTTTATAAAAGTGTGTGCGTATGTGTTTATTTTAATAGTGGTGGTTTCTCAGAATATTGCTTGCTCCACATCGCCGCCTTTGCCTCGTCGACGAATAAAAGCATACTTTACGTCTGTATATATATATACACACAATAAAAAACGCCTCCGGCGAAAAAAAATTGGACAAGTACATTTTAAGTATTTTTCCCCACACAAAAAGCATTGATATCGTTATACGGCCAAGTCATCGTCACGATTGAAAATAATGATGAAATATGTTCTTACATTATACTCTCTTTCACTTACAATATACCAATTGTAAAAAATTATCAAATAAATTCAAATCTCACGAAAAGTTATGACTTAAATTAAACCTTATGGCGGGGGTTTCATCAACATGAACAACACCTTTAAACTACATCCTTAAAAAAGTTATAAAATAAATCAAATGTCAAATTAAAACACCAGAACGAAATATAAGTAAGTACTTGGCGCTACTTTCATTTGATACATATATTTCGATGTCAAACCACGGTAGTGCCAAGTACTTACTTATATTTCGTTCTTGTGTTTTAATTTGACATTTGATTTATTTTATAACTTTTTTAAGGATGTAGTTTAAAGGTGTTGTTCATGTTGATGAAACCCCCGCCATAAGGTTTAATTTAAGTCATAACTTTTCGTGAGATTTGAATTTATTTGATAATTTTTTACAATTGGTATATTGTAAGTGAAAGAGAGTATAATGTAAGAACATATTTCATCATTATTTTCAATCGTGACGATGACTTGGCCGTATAACGATATCAATGCTTTTTGTGTGGGGAAAAATACTTAAAATGTACTTGTCCAATTTTTTTTCGCCGGAGGCGTTTTTTATTGTGATATCACGTCTTTTTTCAAAGTAATTTTTTTTTTGTTAGATCTTTCGCGAGGATCTTTTTTTTATTAAAACAAATAAATACATTTTTAAGGCGAGATATATATATATATGAAGCATTTCTCCACCATACCAGCCACTTTTTTGCGACTCTCCCCGAAATTTTCGAAACTTTGCCAGTTTGTAAAACTAGTTAAGGTAGTATCTCCGCGACCGGCGGCGGGGAATAAGCGGGAGCGTATATAGGCACGGCGAAGTGCGATGAGCGAGCACGCATGAAACAAGGCTCATAGACGTATCTCTTTCACGTACAATATCTCAAAAACTAAATGGTATATCTTCCTGGAATTGTTTTCACATTATTCGTGACATCCCTTTCTAGCTTCTTCTCTTTTTTCATCAACTTCTTATTTTTAGTTTTGACGGTAGAATTAATAACTAACTCTTCGTGCATGCATGGCGCATATGTTACGTGTAAATCAAGCCAACTTTGAGTGAAAATATCTCGGGTTCGGGATGGTTAAGCTTATTTAAATTGCACGGATGTTCGGATGACATATTAAATAACCTGTATGCCAAATTTCGACCATTTCATAATTCAACTATCCTGTGGAGATACTACCTTAAGAGCCTTTGAGTGAATTATTTCAGATTTTTCAATAACCGTTTTAGAAATATTATATTTTTTCAAGTAGAAATATCTCTAAAAATATACGTCGCACAAAAAAAGTATTCTATGTAAAAGATGTAGTTTTCATCATCTTTTTAATGAAATCCATGTCATAATTTTATCATCCTTGTAAACTAAATTTTTCAATGAAAAAGTAACATTTTTTTTTCTTCAAGAAATACCACTTTTATTTTGCTGCAAAATTTACTCAGCCTTTGGGCACACGTGTAGATTCGGTAAAAAAAAATCTCCAGAATAGGACCGTCAGGGGTTCTGGACTAAAAAAAAAACTAATCGTGTGAAATTGTATAAAACTGAGAATTACCCTGCTGAAAATGTTTTATTCCTAAAAACCTATCGATTATTTTGTGTTGGCACTGAATACATACATTCCTTCCTTGAAAAAATTCAGTTTGACGAATAATTTATATTGTTTCGTATCTATGAGGATGGAGAAATCGCTCCCAATACTTGGAATCATTGGGTAATGTCTACAACTTTTGTCTCTCAAATTTTATTTATATTATGGAACTCTTTTGCGAAACAATAGCTCTGTAATATAAGTTTTCGACTAGCATCGTTTTATTCTTTTCGAACAGAACAACGCTCTCTCCCGTAAATAAACAATTTTTTGCATCACCTGCATCGTTTTTTTAAGCCAGAAGGGTTGACGTTCCCATTCTGGCGATTTTTCTACTAAATCTACACACATGCCCGAAGGTTGAGTAAATTCGGCAGCAAAATAAAAGTAGTGTTTTTCGAAGAAAAAAAACATTTTTTACATTTTCGTAAAAAAATCTAGTTTACAAGGACGATAAAATTATGATACCGATTTCATTGAAAAGGTGATGAAAAACTACAACTTTTACCTCGGATCATTTTTTTTCTGCGATCTATATTTTTAGAGATATGTTTACTTGAAAAAAAATACGTTATTTGATAAAAAAAGAACGCGATATTAAAAATATAATTTTTGGTACATAAATAAAAGTATATAATCTCGCAAATAGCATCACTAAAATTTCTAAAATAATAATGTAATATTTTTTTTTTTCGATTGTTCTTCTACGATGACAGTGATAGTTTTCAATTATCAGATGCATCATGCATTAGTAATTATATCCTGATCCAGAATTCTGGTGTCCGAGTGATACCAATTATCGCGACTCCAACGTTTATCGTCTTTTGGAAATGAAAAAGTTCCCTCTCTTTTACACAACGAAACACAACAATTACGCATAATGGGTTAATTCAATTCAATTATCAACTAGTGTTTTAATTTAGGTAAAATATTGTATTATTTTGAATTGATTTCGTAATATTTTCTCTTGAGGAGAGCTCATTTTTCAATACAAATGTTTATTTCGATAGAAAAGATTCAAAAGCTCCGCCAAAAGGCGCAATCTATGATGCTGCCGCCACGCGGCTAAGTTTAGCAGTGCGGATCTCCATTCGCCGCTTCGTGTATCTCGTACATATAAACGCGCCTTGCGTGACACGAGCCATAGAAACTCGCCTTGCGTGACATACACGATGAGGAGACGATAAGTGAGATAAAAGTGACCCAATGAAATTTTGAAAGTCATGAAACTCGATAACGTGTGGAGCGATTTAATTAATTCTGATATTAATCGGTAGATCGTTATCGAATTATGTAATGAAACTATGATTAGAAATTATGATTATTCATTAATTTGTTTTACAATGCATGATAAAGGTAGCCAATGCGCGTCTACGGAGTTGGCTCGGGAATAGATACTTCGTCGACTCTCGGCGGGAAAATGTACTTGTCCCGAGACTCTACCGAGTCTCTCGATATATATATATTGATGGAGAGAACGCGTTGATCAAGTATGGGCGTATCGCTAACGCGAGGATAATTAGCACGACGTAAAAAAATGAGGGAGCCTTGTGCCAGCCTCTCCTCACCACTTCTTTGGCTTTCTTCTTCTTTTTTCCTCTTGCTCGTCCTTCTTCTTCATTTTTTTCTTTCCAATCTGAATCTCGCTTACGCGGCTCTAATAAGTCGCCATCGAGGCGATAAGTGGTAGGTAGCTAACCCCTATATATATACGATACAGTGGGGCAACTGGAGTTCCAGCGAGATCGATGATCAGAAACTCACCGTACAATCGTTGGTCGACTCGCAATGGTTGGCACGGGAAAGAACGTTTTTTTTTTCTTTTTTATAAAAGGTACCCACTTTACTAATTTAGATCGGGCAGCATAATACGAAAATGATCCAATTCGCGAATTCAGCTCAAATTATTTTTGCACCGATAATCCAATTTGTTAATGGAATTCAATTTTTTTCAAAATCGTTGCGTGGACAGTGTTAAATCAAGGCTAAATTTATACACTCGTTTCCTCTTCAAAATGCAGGCCAACCATTTCCAATTGCGTATAGTATTCCATAGACAAGGTTTTGTATGAGCAACATCATTGAGAATTGGAAATATCCGGTAGAGAATTCTCCATGATTTATTCAGCAAGAAGTCACAACTCCTCAATTCCATTTCACATTCTTATAGAAAAGTATAAGTTTCATTTTCTTTTGTTTCCTTTTTTTATTTATTTATTTATTTTTTCAATCTTTTACGAACATAAAAGTGATGTTGATACTGACAAATTATTTTTATCTTTTGAATGAAGGTGCGTATTAAAAGAGTTTATCATTTCTCAAAGGGCCAATAACTATAACAGTGGGATTGGCATTTCCGCGAAAGAGCTTCGAGAGACGAGAAATCGTTGCGAGTCCCGGAGCAAGAGCGTTGCGGTGATAATTACGGTAGACTCGTGTGTGTTACTCCATTCATATATACATGCGCGTATATATATGCGCTGTGCGTGAGATCAAAGAACGAAGCCGCCATCCCGGTCTGCGATCGATAACGATTCTATACGATGATAACGTATACGACGAGAAAATCGCGGTCTCCGCAATAAGCGTCATTTTTTGTTAAATGAAGACATTTTTTTTCATAACTGGGCGAGGCGCGAGCACACAGTGAGACACCCGGCGAGCTTATGGTCTCTGTATTGTGGGATTTATAATATGGAATGTCTCGCGGTATAAGGCATTTTACGAATTAAATCTCGAACGACGAAGACGACGACTACTACGAGTATGTATACGATAATAGAGGAATGCTTACACGAAGATGCACTTTGCGCGATGCCTTTCCGACGTGGTAGGGGTAGAAAAATTCATAAAGTAATGTGTATCAGGAAATTTTGCATATTTTTTATTTTTTACGGTGAATACATACCGAGAGCTTTTTTTCGCTATGGAAAAAAAAACCCATTCAGAATAATTGATAAGCTTAATGGATGGAATTTGACTGAATCATATTACCGGATTTATTATCAATCTCTTCTTTTAATGGACGTATTAAATTTTTTTATCGTAAATTAAAACATGAATGGAGCAATGTGCTGGGAAATTATTGAATTGGTTAATTCGAAAAAATTGCTAAATGAGAAGAAAAAAATTAATTTTTTTATTGAAGTTTATTATAAAGATTTACGTTATCACTGCAATCATCCAAGGGGTTTAACAGTTAATGTTTCATTGAATCCAAGCGTAAATATTTATGATATGAGTACATTAGTTTACATCCCCTCGGGACTGTCAACAAGAACTCAAAGTCAGAGGACTTTACGCTGTTGCGTCAGCAAAAGAAGCAACGAAAATATAAAATTGCAGAACGAATTGCGGAACATATAAATTTTATCAAATCTACGCATAACTTTTTTACGCAAACTCATAATTTACATGTATACAGCTGCCTATATTGTTTGATAATATATGCAGATTGTAGCGTGCTATATCGTGCGGCAGCGATAGTCCGATTTATTTCACCGCAGCACAATTTCAAGACGGTGAAACTAGTATCGCAAGTAGTAAAGTCGGTTCAAAGGCAAGCATAGAGGGTGTACGCTTCTGTGTACATTTGTGTGAGTGCATGAGGCATATTTTGTGCACTGGTAGCGTGTCGTCCCTAATCGGGAGGGCTCTACATCGGAGAAAGAGAATGAGAAGAGAGATCCAAGGTTGGATATGCCGAAGGAGTTTAGGGATCTCATCTAAAGGAGGTTTTAGTGCGTCTCGGAAGTCCGTAGAGGGCGCACCGACTGGATAAACGATCGGGGTTGGTACCAGCTGGTGAGTTGCATCCAGCTAAAGCTACTCTGAGAATCCTGGAAAGGTATATAGGAGAGATAGAGAGAGAGAGAGAGAGAGAAAAAGAGAGAGAGAAAGAGAGAGAGAGAGAAAGAGGAGTTATGGGTCGTGGTATAAGCCGAACGAAGTAAGAAGAGTACATATACATACATACATGGGGAATTCCATATTGAATCGAGCAACGATTGACCCTCAATCATCTCGGGTGCACGATTTTTTTCATGCCCTCAATCTACACTTAAGGAGGTACGATCATTGCTACGAATCCAACTTTCTGACTTGAAATTTTTATATATTTTTGACGAATACTTTATGCGCCTATTGCCAAAATTGGAGCTATATTGATCGTTTAGTTTTTTCGTGATAAAACTGCAAAGTCAAGCAGTTTGAGTTACTAAAGCACGTCGTCTTATATGGACACGGCCAACCAAATAAGTGCGGTGATCACGGTTTTGCTGCTCACGTATCCAACTACACCCGTTGGAAAACTGAAATTTCATAGATCAGATATATAATAGATATTGTACAAAATTGAAAAATTACTCTTCACCGTGTAATTCAAGCACTACATAACAAAAGAGTTTCAATTTTCCGGTTGAAAATGGTCAGAACTCCGACTCTCTCTTGTTTCATATGCGTGCCCCTCGCTCGCCACGCTCACCCGCGCCTACGTTTCCGCTTATTCCCCGCCCACAGAAGTGATCGTATCTCCTTAAATCCTACTAGAATTTTTCGTCGTATTTTGTATTGAAACTTTGATTTTTTATGAGCATAAAAAAATGGTCACAGTTCGTGTTTCATGCAGTCAATAATTATTTTTAAACACTCTAGGGAATGGAGTTATTTTCTATCACATGAAAGAAAAATTCTTTTGCTTGATTCTATTCCGAAAACTTTTGTCATCATTAGTACGATCATTGTGAAAAATCATATTTTCGAGAAAACTAGATGCAGGGAAATCGAGAAAATTACGAGTTACAAAAAAAAAAAATTTCATGCAGAATCGGTCGACCTGACGTGGAATGCCTCATATTTGTGCGTATACGGTGATCGTAGGCGTTTTCAGAGAGAACTTCCGCGATTCGCGACGTTCGTATAAAGATCGCAATACGGAGAGAGAAAGAGAGAGAGAGAGAGAGAGAGAGAGAGAGAGAGAGAGAGAGAGAGAGAGAGAGAGAGACAGACAGACAGAGAGACAGAGTATGTGTATGAGTAGGACAAGTCAAGAGTGTCGTCTTCCTCATCGTCGTCGAGGATATATAGAAAGCGTTGGTGGAACGCCGCCGTCGTTGGAAGGGCCATTATGCCCATCTGCCGCCCCTAACAAGCCGTAATTGAAATCTCCATCTCGCGCTCTGTCTCACTAAGCTCTCGTACTATATGCTGTACATATATATACATACGACTGCTAACCATTCTACTACTACGATGATAACGCATATATGGCCCGGTTTCTCACGTAGGGTCACAATTGGCTTTATTGTCGCGTCTGTCTGCCGAGCCATTTGCAGTGTGTTTTCTCGTGCGAGCCGCTACCAGCATACAGCACCACAAGCGAAGAAGAAGAAAGTGAGAGAAACTTGCGTGCAAAAATAGTGAGTCCCCCCCGGCGCTTATATGCGTCCGGGATACAGGAGGCAAAGTTCTGGTCCCTATTTTTTTCGCTTAAAAAAAAAAAAAAAAAAAATGCATCCAAATAAATTGGTGATTATACCTGGGGAAAAAATTTCAGGCTGCATGTGCAATTCGCTATGCTAATTAAAAATTGATCATAATAAAATGACAAATTGAGTAAATTTTCCAATGCCTCATTCATCAAACTCATTTGATGCAATTAATTATTTTAAGTTTATTCAAATTCGTGAGAATTCAAATAAATCTTGAATTTTCTTGCGCGTATACATCGTCAATATTCATCGTTCAATAATACTGCACGTTTTACGATGCAAAAACGATACAGACATTACGATTGTCCCTGTACGGACAAATATCGTCGGTCGCTTTCTGCACTACGTGTCCCCGTGACTCTACCGCAACTCGTTAGACCGCGATCAAATATTTTGTACGTTCTGTCACTGCCACAGTTGCTTGCTACCGAAGCAGTTTACAATTTCGTTCGCGTGCATACACATACATCGTGGTATATGCACAGAACATAACATGAAATAGAATGGAAGGATGCACGCGATGCTGAGTCAATATATATATATATGGAAATTGGTGCAAATTTGGACCGCTTCTTTAGTTGCAATCGATGGTCCATTTCACTCAGAGTACGTCTCACATGTCGTCCATTGAGAAATCCGCGTCAGCCTCCCAAACGAGTTTGTTAATTTACATCACAATAAAAAATTTACTGAAGTGAGACTCGCATAGTCAGAGACGTAGTCCAATTTAAATTTCCATTCGTCTAACTATAAAAACAAAAAACGTTCGAGTGAATAACATTGGATTTCCCTGTGTCGGATCCAAAAGGCCAATATCGTTAATTACCAAAAGTCAGCCGTTAGTGACAGTTTCTCTACACGGAAAAAGAGGAATGGAAAAAACTGGCGATTATTATTCGTATAAAAATAGTAATTTACTTCCAGCAATTCTGTTATGGTATTTATTGTTCCGCAAAATGTGGAAAAGTGCCATATACAAACTAAAACGTATCATGCGCGCAGCAAAAACTGCCAAACGTATAGTAAAAATAAGAACGCGTTTGATACATTTTCACCATATATTGCCCAGTAATGATTATGATACCTACACAGCTGGAAGTAAATTACTATTTTTATCGGAATAATCATTAGTCACTTCCATTATTTTTCCTCCGTGCATATAACCTACAAGGTATATAGACCCGTGCAGGTACATCTCACAGATCTTAAGAACCGCAAGTAGTCCAAATTTGCACCAATACTCTTAGATATACACACGATGGCGATCGAGTCAGCGAGAGGAGAGGAAGAGAAACGAAGGTAGAAATAAAATCCTCGATCTCCTCGTTCCGTAGTCCGAGTTCGTGATCGTTCACTGCAGATCGATCGACGAGAAAGAATGCGCCACACGATCGCATTTCCTTCGTGGGGTTGTTCAAGTGCGAGAAAGATCACAACTATACATATATATATATATATATATATATATATATGTGTGTATGTGTTTGTGATTCGTTCACCTTGCGATCGTGCGGCGCACCCGCGGATTCTATGCGAGATCGCGAGAAACATTCTCAGCTTCTTCGCTTATGCATATATATTTGCACATTCTGATATACATACTATTATATTATATAGTGCGCTACACGATCGTATCATTATACATATAAACAGATATTTGTATTGCCCCCGTTTATGATTCTTGTAATGAATAATTCAATTAAAAAAGTATACTTGTACTTTTCTCATCAGGCGAATCATGGCATACATAATTAAAATCCACATTTATGATATGTATATTCGGAACGAGAGATGAATATGCTACAAGTTTGGAACAAGCATCTAGGCAACGTTCGTCGTAAGGCGAGAGAAAACAAATCCCTCGGTGAATCTTTGCCTCTTTCCTGTGTTAAACTAGCAAACACTTTAATGCTACTAGTACATCTTTATATATCTCACACCGCAGAGGCCGTATTTATATACATATTATACACACATATATATCTCGATAAATCTGATTATACTGCGAGTCAAATTTTCTCGATGCTCCGCTGGGACTCATCGATCAATCAAGCTCATCACTTCCCACCTTCTTCACCCAATCTTCTCTTATGTACATATAATATTACATACCTCGATCTATGCTAGAGTATAGGAAGCTTCGCGCTGATGCGATTCGTTGATGATAAACGAGCAATCGTCCTCTGTCTCTCGTTCCAGTGTTCCTCCTCCGAGGAAAATCTTCCTGCAACAGGGTTATCGTCATCAGAGACGAGCATAGAGTAAAATACGACGTTGAGAGGCCCCTTAACGACCCTCTCTCGTCGCAATCAACTCCTCGGGGGACCCAAACACCCACATATATATTATATACCCGCAGTATTGTCCACTGCTGTCGTCTTCTTCGAAGACTAGACGAAGGGTGAAAGCGAGACAAAGGTACAAGTAACCGCGACGAGCCCTTCTTCGCCAACCGATAGCTGGTTTCTTACTTTATCATCATTGAGACATGCTACCTCTTGGGTACTCAGCTATCTCTGGAGCCTGTTTAGTCTTTGCTGCGTATAGGTTTATATATATACTACTTATAGGTTAAATAAATATGTATGTATGCATAGTATACTATATGTATATGTATATATGCGTAAGTGTATACATTCATAGGATAGTATATGTATAGGAAAGTACAGTGGATGCAATAGGCAAGGCAAGAGAGCCACGGCGTTTGATTAGCCCTAACGTAGGAGGAAGCAACAGTAATTTCGTGCCCGTTGGTGCAGCTGAACCCCCACTAGTCTAGTTGAACGCGGAACTAAGAAAGCGAGAAAGAGAAAGAGAGAGAGAGAGAGAGAGAGAGAGAGAGAGAGAGAGAGAGAGAGAGAGAAATCTAAGAATTATATGGCAAATGCATTTGGAGAAGGAAGGAACCGAATTGAGAGGACCTCTATCTCTTCCTCTCTTGCGAGCAGCCCAAAACTATACGGCAACGAAGAGATAGCACTGTGACAAGCACGGCGAGAGAGTTTATACGGCAGCGACGCGACTAATTAGATCCAAGTTTCGACCGAGTTGTCGCGCCCCCGTGAACTTACCCTTCTTGCGTACATTTATGTGTGTGTGCATCCACTTCATGGCACGCCATACGAATTTTCCGCTGCTCTCGCATATATAACCAAACTATATAACTGTCGTCGTCCTCATCGTTCCCTTATTTATCCGCGTCAACTCGCTCGTTTTCAGTCTCTCGCATCCGACGAAACTGAGCTTTCGCGCGTATCTTAATGCCTCTACTCGCTGTATCGTCTTCTTGTGTGCATGGTGTTAACGATTTTCATTACTTAACCATAGTGCTCGCCTATTATTTTTAGAACAAAAACATCTATCTTCTTCAGGCAAACGATTTTCTCAAAGGCTTACGCAATCATCTGAGTGAGCGCATATGTCCTGTCGAAGTTGGATGTGACGATTTTAGAGTACAAGGATCTCAGAGTATCGCGAAGATGCGATATAATCTCGGAAAAGTGCCTAACGAATTACACTTGAGTTTCATTGATAGTTAGCGCGAAGAAATCTTGCATCATTACCATATTTAAAATCTGGAACTCCCATATTGTTTTTTGTTTCTAATCGATTTTTTTCCCAAACTTTGATGTCAATGCAACCCCTACTCGCTTGGCACCCAGGAATGATTTAACGAGTTAGAAGCGTCGGACTTGCTTCTAATCTTCGCCTATATATAGTTAACAAGCACACGTCATGTGACTTTTTACTTTCATCGCTGAGCTGCGGATCTCGATCATTTAAACAGCCTGGAAATTGCACTCCTGAATACGGAACCCACTCCAGAGATAGGATGTATTTGATTTTTTTTTAAACCGTCTCTCCTTCGACCGGACGTCGTCCATCCTATTACCGAGCGGACTTCGCGCCTTCCACCTTCGTTCTTCTCAATGGGGACCTCTCCAATTTTGTCCTTCGATCTCCTCCCGGATCTTTTCTTTCTTTCTCTTCTTCACGCGCATAAAGCGAACTTTCTCTCTCTCTCTCTCTCTCTCTCTCTAGAAAGAAAGAAAGAAAGAAAGAAAGAAAGAAAGAAAGAAAGAAAGAAAGAAAGAAAGACGGTACGGCTACGTACACGCTTCTTGAGCGTGGGCGCCATTGAGTGTGATACATAGGACGCACAGTGTACACGAGCTTGGTATGGATGAATATGAGGGAACGGAGAGCGAGAGTCGAGTGTAATTCACGCTAGGCATCAATTATACCGATGCGGTTGACGTAATTATCTTTGCATTCGGCGCGGTCATGAGCAAACCTCTCAACACGTATATGTGTGTATGTACGTGAACTTCCGGTCGATATGGCCCGCGGTCGAGATCCCACAGTGTATCTCGTGCGCATACACTATATAGCCAAATTGCACCGCCAAAATGCCAGACAGCTCGCCGAGCTCATATATGCGACTAGCCACGAGCCTCAACTTATCAAAGAATTCCTTGAATTACGAGCTATCTATCTATCGCTCGGTCTCTCTCTCTCTCTCTCTCCTGCGGTTCCGGCACGCGTGTTCGCTTTTGACGAATCATACGGCCCTCCATGTACGCTGAAATAGGAAAGATAACCAGCGACGGAAATTCCATACGACCTCCGGTCCAATCGTAAATAATTTACGCATAATTTGTGTATATCAACGAGTGCACTTGTGTGATACGCCGCGTTGCATATCAAAGGATGCGGTTGAATATTATATAATGAGGATAATAATGCGTGACGAATGACTATAGATTAGAATGAATTAATTCACTGTTCTTTATGTGGTTGGATATATTACAATTATGATTTGAAAAAAAAAAAAACGGTAAATTAGAAACTTGTACATTGTTCTTCATTATTTTATTTCGGTACACAAAGATTTCTCTGTGAGAAAGACCCTCTATGAGATATTTCAATTATGTCGGCAATTTCTTACGGAGTCAACAGAGAGAGAGAGAGAGAGAGAGAAAGTTTTCGTTGGTTCTTCTTCTAGTTTCTTTTTTAGTTTTCCAGTTTTGTTTGGCATATCGGATATACCTCGACGTGCTTTCTCAGCTATCCAGTTTCCCGCTTCTATCCAACTATTGCCCATACCTTCATCTTACTCGTCTTCTCCGTTCATCCACGTGCTTCTCGTATTTCGCCTCATCTTGCTTCCTTTCCCTTCACAGCTCTAGCTCCTTTCCTCCGCTATATCTTCCGCGTTTCTCTATAAAAGTATAGTGCCAGACCGGTGAACGCGCAGTACCTCTCGCAGTAATGAGATTTGTTCTGAAGGAGTGGGGGATGCGAATTCAGTAATAAGAATTCTTCGGAAAACTCGCAAAAGTGCACGATAAAGACCCTTCTCGGATCCCTTTTGGCACGCACTGATGTAATTTCGGTGCTGGTGAATTTTCTCACCGTCCGTTTGCTGTCACACTGTACAGTCTTCATATATATATATATATATATATATATCATAGATATAAGATAGAGAAAGCGTGACAACGAGAACGATGATGAGATAACGAAGAAACTAATATACCGGAAGAAATAAAAAGAAGAAAAAGATGGAGGTTGATCCTCTATATCTTTTTTCCCCTTTTCAGCTAGACAGAAAGAAAGATCTCGAAGACACAACGCTTAGAAAAAGCTATGTAGAAGAGCCAATTGAGGCCTTCCTTTTGCTTGTAATGAAAGACGGAGAACAAGTCATATATATACATGCACACACAGAGAAACAACGGTAAATAAAAATCTAACATTAGGACGGTAGAACTCATATTGCGAAATTCTTGAACGAAATGAGGCTTGAATAACGATTCTACTTTTCGGCTCATAAAATTATCAGAATCTTTCGTATCGTGCTGTACAGCATAATTATAGGACCACATAATTATATAGGCTAGATGTACTGGTTTTGGTCCAAGTTTGGCCATCTTTATTCTCAAACACAGATCGGAACTCCAAAGGCAATCCATACCGAGAAACATTGAGTGGATTGTTTTGTATATTTATACGAATATGATCGAGATATGAGATTGAGGATGCGGAAAAACAACGACGGAAAGATAATTGTTGGGAAAATAGACATTACCAGTACAGTCGACAGCACTCATAGATCCACCTTACCTAACAATTTTCAGGGAAGAAAATAATTTTAAAAAATCGCAGAACCTACGCTTTCACCTCTTAACGGTTTGTACAATCCAGCATCCCAGTAACATAAAATTGATGTGAGATACTACATTGAGATTTCTCGTTGGACTCGTTGTCAAAATCATGAAGCAACGATACATGGCACGGATATTCTAATTGCCGTATTAATTAACGAGCGTGGTTCAATCGATACCTGAGCCTTTAAGCATCAACGCGTGGGAGGAGAGGCCTACAAGCTTGTTCTCTGAAGTGAAAAAAAAAACATTCAAAGAATTATTACGTGATACTACACGGTTAAGTAGGTGTACCTATATAGCCAAAGGATGAACAAGCCGCGCGTCTCTCACGACCGCAGGGCGACACTCGTAATTGTTATCTTTACACAGCGATATATACCGGTTTGTCTATCTTTACGATGAGCGTAGGTAAAGCCGATCGAGCGTTCTCGTGCGCCAGTATACAAGCCTCTATTATAAACCGGGCACACATTTGGATATTTGTGCAGGGGGAATTTCATGTCAGCGTGACCAACACATCACCCCGAACAAACAAGAACTAATTAGTTTTTTTTTTTTTTTAATTTTGTTCGTTCACCTCCACCGCGCTCTAGGGGATCAGATGTCTAAAAATCATGAAAATACTAAATTTCAAAAGTTTAATTGTGCATTATGCATCGTATTTGCAAAATTTTTATGTGACTGAAATCTCTCAATTGGAAAAAGTTTCCACTGAAACAAAAAAAACTCTTATATTCATTTATTTAAAAGACTTTCGCCATTTTCTCTTAGCTTATGATGATTTTAACCTATTTTTTACAGCACAAAGTATTGTATTGATGCAAAAAAAATTATACCAAACTCCTTTTCGAATAAAAAATATTAATATCGTACGATAGTTTGTTGGTGGGGAAATGAATATATTTGAGAGTCAGTCTTGAATGGCCCATATACAAGTATATCCATGGTAGTTCCCGAGGGCTAAAAAAGCTATAGAAATAGAAAGAGAGGCACAAGTCGTTCCAGACATCTGTTGCTCTGCTCGCCGCGCAAGCACCAGCCACATCTTCTTCTTATTCTTCCTGGTTATCCGCAACAAGGGGCATTTGCATAATTATAATCTCGCGCCTGGCGCACTCTCCTCGTCTCTCCAAAACTCCGTGGCATAGCGGAACATCCGTTTTGGCTTCGCTCAGGCTAAGAAGAGTACTCGAAAAAAAAAAAAACCGGAGAAAAAAAATACACGAGCGGCAAAGAATTAAAAAAAAAAAAACGTAGAATTAGTAATAAATTGCTTTCGTCGCCGGCTGCGAAACGAGGCTCGCATCGCGCGCGTCCCCTGTATTTCCCAATAGAAGCAAAACAGAATCCAGTGCTTCTCGATCTGTCGCTCTCTCTTCAGCGTTTCTTCGAACGCCAATTGAAAAAAGAAGAAAAATTTACACTGAAGAGAAAATAAAAGAAGCAAAAGAGAGAACCCGCGGGAAAGTATTGGAAAGAAATTGAAAATTAGAAGTTTAAGAATGAGTTGTTTAATGAAATATTTTTGTGAATTCATATTACTCGGTATTATTATGCACGCCATTCGTTTATTTATAAAATCCTGAACAGAAGTAATAAAAGGTCTGAGTTTTCGTCAAATACGCCTCTATCTCATTTTTTCACCCAAATTTATTATGAAGGCAATGAGCCAGGGTATTACGAAAAATCCTTAGCCAACGAGGGGAAAAAAATTCAAGCTTTCAAAGGAGTATTATGGCGCAGTAAAAATATTTATAGGGTATATATCGAGAAGCGTAGCGCGAAGGGGAAGTGCCTTTTTCCCCGAGGGCATCGTTAATACACCGTATCAAGAGTGAATAATAACAAATAAAAAAAAACCTCACTGCGAGAGGAGACCGATCGGTCCGCAACGTGCTCTTCCCCGCGTCAAAGAGCCGGAAAACACTCTTCCGGTTTTTCCGCTTCCGTGAAAACCGTCGTGAGAAGAACGCGCATCGGGATTAAGGAGAAGTCTCGTAGCGGGAGGATCTTTCGTCGCAACATTACACAGAAAGAGTGCGTGAAACTCTCGCGAACGAGAATGCTGTTAGACGGAGTGGAAGGTATAAGTAAAAAGTGAAAAGGGGGAAAACCGAAAGCCCCGGGTGAGCTGGGACATCAGTTGTCCGGGAGTGAGAAAAATGAGAAAAAAATAAGAAGAAGAAGCCCCTAAGAAACGAAACAGAGGAAGAAAAAAGACAAAGATCGCCACCGCGCTATCTCTCATAGAAGACGAGAAAGGACGGAGAGAGAAGGGAAAGATTGAGGGCGGATTTTCCCGGCTGTCAGAACGCATCGTGACCCCTCGTTATTTCACACTGACCCCGGCGGGATCTTACCGGAAAAGCTCCGCAAAAGCTTCGGACGAAGCTGCCCAGGCCACCTTGTCGAAGAATTTCAGTTCTATTTTCTCCGCGCACCCCCATATATATATACGCCAGTTTCACGAGTCTTAAGAGATTTCGGACTGCTCGATATAATAATTTTTCATCTTCTCACCTCGGAGAGCAACTGAGTAAGCAGGACCTAGCAAAGAGACTCCGAACTAAAGTTATATGTACACGTCTATTCATTTTCTGTGTTCGTTCATTTCGATATTCCGTGGTGAGGATGAGACGCAGGGGAAATGGAAACCTTTCGATATCTAACAATGCCTGTGATTTCTATCCATTGAATTTCTTTGCTATTTTCTCCCCTCCTCTCTTTCTCTCTCTCTATTTCTCTCTCTCTCTCTCTCTCTCTCGCTTCTCTCTTTTCCCCAATCGTCTTGTCTGACTAAAATTCTGCGGCACTCATCGAAAAGCTTCGCGCTCTTTGCCAATCCACTCCACCCCGCACAACAAAGATTTTCCCATTCTCTATTCTTTCTTTATTCCGAGAGAGGCCGATCCGTTCGTTTCTTTCTTACGTCTATCGAGTGTCAAATGATGCGTATAGAATGGACTGGAAAGCCGACGGGGTAGATCCATTATTGATTCTTACCCATGCACCTTCTTCCCCTTTCCTGTGTGTGTACGACGAGCGCGCTTTTGCTTCACGCCACGCTATATAACACACCAGCCCCGCGGTTCAGGAGATTCAAGCGAGCGAAGCTCTCGCCAGTCGAAAAACGAGGTTGCATATGCCGCATAGTCAGATAGGGTGGCATTGTGGATTGTGGGAGTGGAAGAGATAGCGAGAGGGGGAGAGATTGAGAATCTCGTTGAGAGCAATAAGACCAAAGAGTGCAGTTAGAAGAACGCAGAGAGAAAGCTCGCGAGAGAGAGAGAGAGAGAGAGCAAAGAACCGCTACACCGCGAGCAGAAGTTGGTGAAGCCGTGTGGGGTTGAAGAAGGGTCACCACCCCATTCGGGGCGCGCACACCCTGTCTCACTCACCCCAAAAGCGTCGAGACTTTGCTACAATCGAGCGGAAAGGAGGGTTGAGGGGCGGGGAGAGGGGCGTCCTACCCTCCACTATTTTCCGGACAACGAGAATGAGAGAGGGCTCAGCTATACCGCACCTCATGGTGTAGTGGTTATAGCAGTACGTCTTATACCTACCTAACCGAGACCGCAAATTGCCTCGGGAGGTTTGCTGGACTTCTCTCAACGACCGACCGCCGCAAATTACTTAAAGAGTGTTGTAGAAAGGCAACGAACGATAGTAAACGATCTGACATGTGGAAGAATAATTGCGACGATCAAAATTAAAAATTTTGCTGAGTACTTCGGTTTTGGGTAAAAAGCTGGGAAGAAACAAACAAATACTCATACAAATACGTGAGTTATGTTACATTATAGGGAGGAACTCGGAAGTTTGTTTCAATTTCAATATACGGACGGAGAAATGTATCAGTGAGAGATAATTCTAAACGATTTTATCATTGTAACGAAGGTACAATTTCAATAGAACGGCATTTTCTGTTTCATCTAATAAAAGCACATTCATCTTTGAAAAGCTTATTCATCTTTTTGAATTCATAGGGAACTTTCTTATGAATGTTATAATTGGCAAGGAAGTATGGTGTAACATATTTGGATCAGTTTTATCATTAATCACGTTCGTTCATCCATATTTCTATACTTTTGCGTACGCGAAATAATGTGACAGCCTTCATTAACTATTGTGTATTAAATTGCTTCGATCTCCCGATACCCCTCGTACTTGTTCAATTTATGGCCATATAACTAATCGAACTCTCTATTCTGTTGCGGCAGCCTGTTAACATTGTATGTTCATTCCGTCGCGTCCACTCAACGAAATTGCAATTACTCGCTCACGTTGCGAAGGCTCTCGCTTTTTCCATCGTTTCTCTCTGTTTTATTGAAGTTTGCCAAACATCGCCAGAGTTTAAGGGAGCGGGAACGAGCGTCCGGGATTCTTAAAAAAAAAAAAAACAGCCCACGTTCGATTGACTGCTGTACTCAGCCAAACGGTTGATGAGGGAGCTCTCTCTCTCTCTCTCTCTCTCTCTCTCTCTCTCTCTCTCTCTCTCTCTCTCTCTCTCTCTTTCTCTCTTTCTTTCTTTCTTTCCCTCTCTGTCTCTCCCGCACGACATGGTAGAGATGAGCTTTTTTCTTCGTAAGCGAGTGTGAGCTGCGCACTGCTCGATGGAAAAGTCACGAGTAAAGTGTGTGAGGAAGGGGGCGACAGTAGGGACTGCGAGTTAGCTCGCGGCTGTTTATGAGGCCGAGAGTCGCGAGGGCGCGCGTGTGCCGCGGACGAAAAGTTAGCAAAAGCTGCTAACCGGGGGAGAGCTCTGCTAGCACAGAGTAATAGATAGGGTATAGCTTCGATAGCCAGATGGTACGTGCACACCAACCGAAAGAAATAAACGATGTAGAGCGAGAATGCATCGGGCTAGATTTCCCCGTAGACGTAATAAAAATAGTAGCAGGGGGCGGAGAGGGGCTCTCGCCGAGGCGCCCATGGTGGCAGAGAGAGAGAGAGAGAGAGAGAGAGAGAGAGAGAGAGAGAGAGAGAGAGAGAGAGAGAGAGAGAGAGAGAGCTCTTCTCTCGGCAACTACGCGCAACTATGGTAGAAGAGAGCAGCTATATGGTTCGCACTGCTAAAGCGCCAAGACTCGAGGGGGGCTTAGAGCTCGGAGTGCAGAGGCTAACAAACGATTCCGGCGGACCTTCGACCCCGGGCCATATAACGCTACATATATACGGATAAATATACACAGGCATACGTATCCACACGTATATTCGTAGAATAGAGAGTACAGTAGTTCGGTACCTCGGCATTTCGCGATGGCCCCGGCATATATTGGATTATGCAGATACACAACCGTCGAGGGTGCTCAGGAGAATTCGGCCTAGCAGGCTTTCCTGCTCCTCGTCCATACACACGTCTACACAATCATCCCTTGCATATAGCAACCTCCCAAGCGATTCAACGTCACTACAAGCCTACCGCCTCTAGCCCTTTCCACATCGAAAAATATTTGCGTTCAACTGGTAGCACCACCAGGGAGTATATTCCAACAAAACCAACGAGTAATACACATACATGTGTGTTGTGTAGCTGAGCAAGCCACTTGTCTTCTTGTTTTTCTCCCTTTCCGCACATGCTCGTATTTGCAAGGATCTTTAGACGACCCATGCCACTACGACGACTGTGTGGAATCGCGCTGCCAATACGTTCTCGAACATTTCGACACGAACCACCCTCTTTAATGGTCATATACGATTGGTTATGGGGCATGGGTGGTGGAACTATGATCAGATGATGTTATCCTTCTTCCTTTTTACATGCAACGACTGCATATCGTCGAATTTTATTTTTACTGGAGATAGCGAAGATCTTCTCTTTTATCGAATATGTCGAGTAAGCATAGATGTTTTTTCACAATGTGATGAAAAGATCCTTTCGATATACCATCTATCACACTACGTTCGTATTGCCATAGCTTGCGAGTTACCTCAATTGCATATGTACGCGAAATAACAGCTGAAATTTATTATTATATACCATACGCGAATATATATTCATAGAGAATATCAGCACTGTATTAGTACGAGTTTGCGCAACTGGGACGAAATATTTGATGGATGAGCTCGATGAATTTTCCTCTGGTGTTCCACGGTATAGCTACACCCACGGCCGTGGGAAAAGCAACGGGGTAGAATATGAACCGAAATTCTGGCTCCGATCCACAAATGCCAACGGCATTTGGAATATCGAAACTATACGGGTGTGAGTATGAGATTGAAGCCCAAGCTGGATGGCTGAATGCAGCCTACGGTACAGATACAAGCTCAATGCGAGCCCGGTGGGTCGTAAAGTGCGCAACACGGTGCCGATCATGGCCATACGTGCATGGAGTTCCAGTAATAAAAAATAATAAAAAAAAAACGACAAAATAAATCATACGGTTGTACATTTTTCAATCCACCCAACACCATACTTTGTTTTATAGAGTTCTTCGAACGCGTAATGCCTCTCTCAATCAAATTCAACTATATATTAAGTATAATTCCACTTTATCTAAAGTGGGTAAGCATACAGAGAGCGGTCATAGAATGAAGAGTTTGCGTTCCACGTGAATGTTTTCTATGTCTGGTTACCACGAATTATTCTCTAGGCACGGTAGATTCATTGCCTCATTATCTCGTTATCTCATGGTCGTGGCCGAAATTTCGTGCGGTTTATTTCGTCCCAGACGATGAGTGTTCACCACGAGTCTCAACACAGCATCACTGTGTCTCGACTTTATCCAGCAGGGCATCAATCGTTATAGCATTATAACCGAACGGAAGCAGTTAAGTGTGAACGCAATTACCACGAAGTAACCACCTACGGTGTGGTATCGAATAACACGTATGCTGAGTCGAGCGTTCACCACTCTCTGTCGCTTTCTCGTGGCTCTACATGCACTTTTGCTGCTTCTAGTGTACCAGCGGCATTCAAGCATCCAGAAAGAGCGCTAACGAGCACGCGGCTTCGGAGACTCTTCTGCAGCTTCGCGCTCTTTTCCTTTCACGTGTATTTATTCTCTCTCGTGATGCCCCCCCCCCCCCCCCCCCCCCCTCCAATACATACCTGCTCTTGCGAACGCGTTCATCTTCGGTCATTGATCGCAATCTCTCACTAACGAGCTTACCGCCGGGTGTGAAAATCTTTCCTGAGGCGCAAACGGGCGTGCGCGCGCTAAAATCCCGATCCCCACACCTTCCACTGGGTTTCATCTGTCTCCCTCTCGCTCTCTCTCTCTCTCTCTCTCTCTCCCTCGGTTTTTTAGGTAAGAAAAGGTAAAAAAAGTAAAGGACCTGGTATGAATGCCGCAGGTATCGAGATAGCGAGAAAACGAGAGCTACCTGTTCATGGAGAGGATTTTCCAGTATAGCAAGTTGTCTGGTCGGTAGAACTAACATGAACCTCGGAAGCACAAAAAAGATTCACAGGACTTTGTATCACTGACGTTCGGGAGCGATTTGTCACACTAGAATACAAAATTTCACTTTTTACTAATATTACGAACGAATATTGTAAGAACTAATTTGTTCTATTCATCATTAGCCCTAACTTCCTGACTTATTGCGACACAATTATTTCTTAATATCTTTACACCATTCAAACTTGTGGGGCAAAGGGCAAGCTTTCAAGTTTTCCCTCGGGTGGTTAAGAGTTAAATCTCTGAATTCCGAGCTTCCTGCAGGGCTAGATGGAGCATAGAGAGATAGGACAGAAGACAGAGTCGAGGGAATCGAGAATTGGGCTTGCATGTTCCTGCGATGCCAGATCGGTTTCGACGCGAGACACTAAATTACCTTTGGTTTACACGCACACGAGACGTTAAGGGATACACTATAGTCCTCGGGCCTTGCACCCGCGATAGAGTATTATCCACGCCCTCGCGAACGACGATCGGAGCTCATCTTGTTACCCAAGTGTCCTCTGTTCCTTCTCTCTCTCTCTCTCTCTCTCTCTCTCTCTCTCTCTCTCTCTCTCTCTCTCGCTCTAAAGCTCGTCTTCCGTCTCTACTGCTCCTGATGCTTGTGGCAGTTAATTTCCTCTGTCCAAACAGCGCTAATCCCGGTTGACACGAGCCAACTGACGGCGGTCTATGCCCTTGAGCTTTCTAAACCCCAAAGAGGCGGAGATGTAGTTGTCGAGAAGTGAGCCGCGACCGGATGAGCTCGTAAGTATACATTTAGGCGTTCACGTAACTGGTGTCCTTTGCACTCTTCCGGAATCGCCAAAACATTGAGTAAGATATTTTGGAGATGAACAGGAAATGCGATATTACCGTGAAACGTGAAAATCCCTAGCGATTCTTTCATTTCGTTCTCTACAAGATGGGTCCGCTGTATTATAACGAATTACACGCACCTGGTGCGCGTCCCGTCGTTAACCATGTTCAAAAGCTTTTCGCGATGACACTTTTTACCGTAAACCCTTCAGCGTCAATTCTATTTCACCCTGTTCCAGATTTTTTGTGGGGGCGATCCACGAAAGCGGAATCTCCCGGTGTAAATTTGTCTTACAACGAACCACAGCATTGAAACACACAACGAAAGACGTAAAGGGATTTATAAACAGCCCGAAGTACCCCGCGGTGAACTGAAATCTCATTCTCCGGACCCGGGAGCCTCGAGCATCATCCTATTACGGATAATCGTAAGCCTATTTGTTTAGGAAACGAACGCTAGCGAGCTTATTGTCAGGCTAATTGCATTCAATCGAGTTTCTCACCGCTGTTGTTGTTCCTGATACTATTGGGCTTGCCTCGTGTTATTCAATATCGAACACTCGGGCTTAGCATTCTTCTTTGTTTAGCTTTTAATCTGGATTTTAAAATGCCTAGGTGGTCTACTCCTTTGGGGGTAGGGAAACTTTGCCGATGAAATTCTATTCTAGCGGGATAAGATCACATGTGCTATATAGGAAAGTACAGCCTGCTGGTAGTCATCAGGCTAATGGAGCCTAACTAATTTTCTCCATATTGTATCGGAGTGAATAGAGGAAGCAGACGTCAGTCTCCTTTATTTAGCTTTGTCCTGAAATTTTAAGATTCATGTACCTAAATTGCGTTCTTTCGTCGGCTTTAACAAGAATTTAACTGTAAAACGTTGGTAAGTCGAGGAAATGACGTGATTATTCGTGTTGCAGACTTGGACACAGCATGTGTTCCGTCTTTCTCACCGGTCGACATGCCACTTTCTCTCACTTAGCTTGTGTAAAGCGCTAATGCCGGTAATGCTTGTGACGTTACGTTATACGTAGACATATACAGGCATACCCACCAAAACTCTATTCCTGAGACCTCACTCGATGTACCAGCTAAAGTATTTACTCTACTAACAAGCCGCGAAGAATTCATACAGCCGTTCGTATCTCTGGGCAGAATTTAAGTCGAGGAAAATGCCGGGAAATCAGGAAAACTGGAGAAAGAGAGATGAAAACGAGATCTGGGAAAAGGCGAATGCTTGCGGCCGTTAGTCTTTTCATGCTTTCTCAGAATGCCATGGGGGAATAAAATAAGAAAAAGGGAAGAAAGGATTGCGGGAACGTGGAACGGGATCTAAATATAAATCTAAATATATCCCTGTCTAGAACTCGTTCCTTCGTACCTCGGAGTGACGGGTAACATGAAAAATAAATAAATTCTGTTCCTCCTTTTTCTACACTCATCTCTCCGACTGGACGGGCTCTTGCGAGGAGAACTGCTGGAATGAATACATACTACCAGGCACCTGCGCATCTCACTTTCTCTCTCTTACTTGGCAGCGTTTCGCTGAGCAGAGAATCTTCCGCGTTAATTGATAGCTGCGAAAACGATGGTTAATTATATATACGAATGGGGAATGTGGATCCAGGTTGCATGGCAGTGGGAAAGGGATGCGGATAGACATAGATGGAAGGAGATACACGAAGGCCAAGTGAAAACGGGACAGGATGATAGGTATAGGCTTGGTGAGGCGTAACGGGACGATCGAACGGTTACGAACACACGACCACCCTAGGAATATCATTCGACGCGCGCGCCAGGTACATCAATCGGATATCGATGCGGTCCTCGCCCCCGCCATTACTGTATACATATATGCGTTTCAGGTCCGGCAGCTCTGTCCCTTCGAATCGATCCGGACTATCATCCATCTTTCGAGGCTAATTGACCGTACAGCAGCCGAGAGCAGCAGAGATAGAGCAACCAACTTCTGTCCCTATGTTCAGCTCATACTCTCTATCCCTCTCTTTCCCTAGCCCATTCGTGTCTCTATATCGTAGAGTCACCGGTGAACACCCACTCAGCGGGGTGAACATAGGGTATAATGTAACCGACTATAGGATATTGTGGTCAATCTCCTCCATCGCGTACGTCGCTATGGTCCAGCTGGTCGCATCCGTCGTTAGAATACGACATAGTCTACTTATCGAGAGAGAAACTATACGGCTCCTTAAGCCACGCCCGCACGACCTGTTCACTTCGATAAACTATAAACTCCGATGAATTTGATAACCTGTAGTCGCCAGCAGCTACTTCATGCTACGAAACGTAAAACAGCTCGCCAGTTTTTTCCCCGATTTGATTAGAAACCTGTGGCGATTTTATGATTTAGTTGGTATATTGAGAAATTCTTTTTTTTATTTGCTTACAGACGGTGCCTTCTTTTTTATCATCAAGAATTCAACGGGATCCAGATCGATTAAAATTTTGGTAAGTTTAACTGTAAATACATTAAAACTTTTCTTTCTTTTACTCGATGATAAAACTGTGGGATAATTTTGATTCCAACATAAAACTGTAATTCATATTTTACCCAAAAATACCGTTGTTCCCGTTGTTTGATGTCTCTACATGACAAACCCCGAGAGAGATATTTGACCGTGGGTGTTGACGCGACGTCTACTTGAGTAATGAATCTTTCGGGACAGTTGATGCCAGGTGGTGACGAGTTGCCGTGGGTTAATTAATTCCACGGTCGCATAAGACACACTTGCGGGTTTCTCACCCAGCATATCAACACAACGGCAGCCGCAACAGCGGGAGCTCGTCTTCACGTTGCAAAGAGCAAGGCGAGTGTTTTATATTTAAATTTTCGTTTGGGATCGTTCGTCAACGTCCCGTCTAGTCCACGCCTTTCGAGTGTCAGCTCGAGGCAGTGGAACGCACGAGGTGGATCTTCTTCATCCTCCTCCATCTTACATGCCTGTGGATCGCTCACTCGATTCTCCCCGAGAGTCCACTGTTTTCCCTTTCTCTCTGCCATTTGCCTCTCTGTAATCGTGAACCTTCTCTTCGTTTTAATCGTATAGTAAACCGTTCGTTTTTGCCGAAATACCGCGGTGCAAAAAAACATATTCTTAGCCTCGAGTGCGTATTCCTCTCGCGATGACGTTAGCTCTTGATGACTGGACTATGGTGAATGTGTATGTAATATCCGAGAATTGTGGTGAACACAGCAATACACCAAACAGTTTTCGTGTGGAGAGCTCTTCGCTCGTGGATTTTCCCGCGCCAACAGGAAACAGCACTAAGATCGCGAGACACCCGATGGTGAAGACTACATTATCTATCTTGAAGCCGGTTTAAACGCGAAGGTAGAGGGGCCAGTTAAGAGCAATGGTTCTCTTTTGCTGAATGCAACGAGGTAGAATATCGTGTTCTGCGGTCTATGCGTATCTCATTGACTTCGAAAGAGAAACGCGGAGAGATCTCGCGAAGAGAAATCCCTCCCAAACCCACGAATTTTCTTCCCATGAATCCTCAAATATTTTGCACGTGCCAGCATAGATGCACTATTAACATTTCGTACGGTATGTGTATATATGAGACACGGACTCGAGAGATTCGCACGGATTATTAGATATAAAATTAGCCACGCGTTTGTGTCAGTCTCTCTACCGTGGCCACGTTCTCCACGCAGAAGAGATCATATCCAACTGACGCTCCGGGCGAAATACATAATTACCATGAAGAAGCAACGCGCATGAATCATTCGCACGATCAGCTACCCGTCTTGAGACATTTGTATCCTTGCAGTGGAATAAATGTTGATGCTATTTTTGCGTCATGACGATTTGATCATACCTTTACGGATGATTGCGCCAATAACGAAACAAATCACGGTTTAATTTCAATTTTTTTTTCGTAAAAAATCATACCAAATTCCATAATTTTATATTGATCGAGTGCCGATGATGGTGTTGAAAATATTTTGACACTTTCTCGTTTATAAAAATAATAAACGGATGCACTGTTTCATTGTTTGCACAAAAATTAGTTTCCGTTAATACCCGTCTGCAAGTATATCTGTTCGAAGGTATCTAGTAGTTATCGACCAAACGGAGTGAGGGTTGAACCAAGTGCTTGGCATGTTGGATCTATACTATGTGTCTGTTAGTCGGACGATCACGATCCGACGCGCAAACGAATTTTCATGAAACTTCTCAGCAGGTTTCTGATTTGAAACTGAACTTGAAAAAGCCTAGAAATAATAATTGAATTAGACCACAATTACAAACTGTGGAGACAATATGTTCGACCGAAGAATAAATTATCATCTGGATTTCATAAAATTTGGTATATTTGGAGTATTCGAGGTAATTACTTTTGAATCTGGAGTTAAAAAAAACCCTGGAACTCGAAACAGTATAGCACCGAACTTACCAAATTGAAAGAGCGAGGTTAATTATTTAATTAACAGGTGCTAAATGTAACGCGGATCTCGCGTACAAACCAAGCCAGACCGATGTGTCGTATTACCCGTGCTTGCCGTTTATGGATCGGTTAAATATGTATATATTTATATCGCACAGGAGAAGTTTCGTGTCGAGTCAGAGGCGAGATAAAGCTATATCCAGCGGCGAGGTGAAGGGATTGAGCTCATCTTGCTAGGTAACGCTCACTCTCTCGTCCCTTAAGCGCCAACAAGCAAGAGCAAGCTCAACGAGAGGCCTCCCCGTTGAACGGGTCGCGCTTACACGCTTCGTTAGCCTCGAGCTAGTTGCCGTAAAGCTAGTTATACTAAAATTCAAGCGGTTCTCTCCCTTCTCATCCAGCCATCTTTTTCATCTCTGATATGCTCCTCCACATTCATGGCCGACCCTGATATCAAAACTCTTCCTCCTCCCTGTACACACCCCTCTCTCACCCACTGGCTATCCGTAAATTAGAGATTAGCGGCGAACCGATACCACCGACGAATTAATTAATTTATCTACGAGAGAAGCTCGCTCGGGAGCGGCGATGGCTTCTCTCGACGAGGGCAAAAAGTCTCATTAAAATTAGTCGGCTATTTATGTAATTAGTTGATAGTTTAACCAATATATACTAGGCGATATATACCGATGAGTTTCGAAACATTCTATAGACGATGCAAGTAATCGGGATAGACGATGTTCTATCTCGACGTTTACGAGAGTTTTAAGGGTTTATACGAAGTTTGAATGAGCGAGCCCTCGATCAGTTCTAATGAAGCATTCATGTAGTTAAAAAAAAGTACAATAATTATCGCGATTTTTTTGAATAATTGCCAATCGTTTATCCGATAATTACTGGATTGTTTAAATGAAATTTTTTTTTACAGTGAATTCCTGATTAAGAACCGAACGATATCTTCACTTCGCGTTGTCCATCGACAACAAGAATGCTAGCTAAACAACATTTTCCTTACGGTAAAACGTTTCCTCGTATACTCAAAAGCCATAGTCTCTGTCATTTATTGTCTTTCTCTGCAAACGAGTCATGTCTTTATTTGCATATTTAAGTATCATGTTATTATTTTTTTTTTCAAAATCATTAAAACTCGTCTCCCAACCTCATCGCATCGTTTATTATATTCTTATTTGCATAATTAATTGGCAATTTATCGAATATCTTCGTCTCGATGGCGATTAGTCTCAAAGTTTTCTACACGATGCAATATTTCATCTTGGGATATACGTGATAGAGGATGAGCTTTAATACAAATTCGCGAAAGACAGATCGACCTTCGACGATAATCCCGTATGTTTGATGTGAAACGAGCTTAATCACCTCGTCGCGCAATTAGATAGAAGCATTCGTGGTTACCACTGTATATACATGTATATATACGTGGGCTTTAGAAGCAAAGGGGGAAAAAATAAATGAACGAACAGTGGAGAGAAGTTCGAGAGACTCGATAGAACACGACGTATAACGAAGGTTCCACCTCGTCGAGTGTGGATCTCGCGAGTTTCCGCTTCCTTTGCGTTTCTTTTCTTATTCGTCTTGTTCTTTTCCTCTTCATCGTTTTTTTTTTTTTTTTTTCTATTATTTTCTTCCTCTTTTAGCAAGACCGCGAGTACGGCTTACTTTGGCACGAGACGCGCGAAAGTACTAATTGTAAGGTGCCGTTTCACGTATACGTATATATATATATATATATATATATATATATATATATATATGTGCCTTCTACATATCGTTCAAGAAGAAGGGATTTACGATGGGCGAACGAGCGACGGACGGTAACGCCTTCTCATGCGAAGCAATTCTCGCGTTTCAGGAATTTCTTCTTTTTTTCCACCTTTTTTTCCTTTAGATTGAAGTTTTAAACCACTAAATATACCTATATACTAGAACCTCGTATTTCTTTAATTTTTAGCAATAGGAAAATGAAATCCTTAATCGCCATTTTTGAGTGCTTTCGTCATGATTTTCATAAATCTGCGGTATTTATGTTAAATAATTAGGTTTTCTAGACGCTAATATACTGTGCATTAAATTAAATTTTTTTCATGAATTTGATGGCTTTCAAAAATGTCTTCGGTCAAAAAATATTCCAATATGGCAAATTCCACAAATCTGCTATTTGTGCAAATACATACGAAGAAATATAAATATTAGTGACGAGATTGGTGTTTCGATGTTTATCTAGGCTCTTTCATTCGCCTATGACACGGAGATATCGTTGATATATTCCCTCTCCTTCTGTCTGTCTTTTCTAATTTCATCCCAACGATAGTAAACCATCCAGTATTGACGCCAATATATCTCTAATTTCTTTATGGCAAACTGGCCGTTTGCTTGTCCAGTAATCGAAGATCGCTCCAAAACGAGATACGTGCGCACGGGGCCCCTCGTGGTGTAGCGCCACTGTGGACACTGTCAAATCTCACGTTTTTCGTTCTCCTTATTATTTCGAACCATACTCACATACACATCGATTGCCATCAAATAAAAGGGCGTAACCCACATTACTCGACACACACAGAGTAACGTGAGTTAAGAACTTTTGCTTTTGTACAATCGATACAGAACACATAATGTTTTCCTTTGGGGCTCATGGACATCAACAGAAAATACACAGGAAAAGAAAGCGAGAGAGAGAGAGAGAGACAAGGATAAAAAATGGGATAAAACTCGAAACGAGAGAAAAACGTAAAAGTATCAGTGAATCTTGAAGGGGCAATCGTATATTATTTCGTTTGTTGGGTTCGAATAAGAAAAGTAAAAGATGAAATAGGGAAGAGCGAGAGAGATAGCGAGACGGAAAGAGAAAGATGGCGTGGGTGAACTTTTTTGCGGGACTTGTATCTTGTATCGTTTCTTGAAAGTCTCCAGGCTTCCGTAATACGAGATCGCGCATTCTGCTCGGTAGCACGTTTTCTTACCGGGATACATATTTGTGTGTACGCGGATACTTTGTAATCCACGCTTCGATCATAAACAACTCCCGAGATTCGCCAAATTTGGTATCGACACCAAACTCTTAATGAGGTTGCATACCCAGAATATAATAATAATAATAATAATAATAATAATAATAATAATAATAATAATAATAATAATAATAATAATAATAATAATAATAATAATAATAATAATAATAATAATAATAATAATAATAATAATAATAATAATAATAATAATAATAATAATAATAATAATAATAATAATAATAATAATAATAATAATAATAATAATAATAATAATAATAATAATAATAATAATAATAATAATAATAATAATAATAATAATAATAATAATAATAATAATAATAATAATAATAATAATAATAATAATAATAATAATAATAATAATAATAATAATAATAATAATAATAATAATAATAATAATAATAATAATAATAATAATAATAATAATAATAATAATAATAATAATAATAATAATAATAATAATAATAATAATAATAATAATAATAATAATAATAATAATAATAATAATAATAATAATAATAATAATAATAAAGTAACAACAATAATAATTATGATAATAATAATAACAATACAAAAGTGAGATGAGCCGATTCGACCCCGTGCGATACAATCGCGAAAAGGATTGTATTTCACTAATCACACTGAAAGAAGATTGAACAGTGATATAAAGAACTATTAGAAATACATTGTACGGGGCGGATAGTATTTTATACTTGAAGCAACAATGTGAGTGAATTTCACCATCTCAATGGTCATCTGGATTGAAAAAATTGTGCTGCCAAAAATGACACCACCATTAACCGGAAAAAGTGGTATCGAATTCAGTATCGAAAACTTCGGATCAAAAGTTTTGTCGTTCCTAGGTGCATGTGTAATCCATTAATGGAAATTATTCATTATATGTAGATAATCTTCGAGCGACGTCTGAATAACATTTATTCCATATTTCTGTCTGATATGATTGAAAAAGAAAGACCCAAAGATTTGCTTTCCTCATTCTCCCATCTAACCAATAACTTTTACCTGTTTTTCATTCCCATACCTTTGTACTTTACCTCCGCGGCTCTTTCCTTTCCCATTAGTGTTCTCTGGCATTGCGCCATGCACGTAGAGAAAAGTCCTAGAAAAATTACCGTGCTTGCCACTGTAAAGTGGGGGCAAACGACATGTTTGGAACATTTTTTCACTTTTCGTCGAAAATGTCCCAAACATGTGGTTTGCCCCCACTTTACAGTGGCAAGCATGGTAATTTTTCTAGGACTTTTCTCTCCGTGTGGATGCAATTATGCGATAAATTCGAGGCACGCCACGGGGCTTCCGCGAGAGAAACGCCCGGACGGCTATAGGAGATCCGTTACCTTGCGTCATATTGTTACCTATATATAAGTAATCATGCATATATAATAGTGATCATAATATGCATATGTGAATGGTGAATCTCCAAAAGGACAAATTGTCTGTGTATAAGCATAGACTACGTTTGATTTTGAGCCAACAGAGTATCCACATATAGCAAGCAAAACCACCCCCGAATATACAGTGAGGATACTCGGGGCTTCCTTCCACACTGGCCTATCGTTTTGGGTGCACCAATAACAGAAGCCTCTGTATCCGAAATTCCATCCGGAATAACCTAAAAAGGCTTTTCGATCGTTCGAATTCATCGCTCCATCTATTGCACTCTGAACTCTCTCTCCGCCATATGTATACATACATATAGCTATATGGAAACACTCTGTAACCAGAGAACTATAGTTGATTTCGGTAGAGTACGGCCCCTCCATTACGTTATTATTATCGAGGCTCTCTTGCAATCAGTCAGATTTAACTCGGTTACATATCCCGCTACGAATCGCCAATCAAGCCTGGCTTATGTTTCACATTGAATCCTGTACTCTCCATCGTCGACCGAGTCTATTGCGAAATACAAATGTGACAAGGTCAAATACACTTCGATGTATTCTATGAAGGAAAAATCAAAAATTTATTTAGCTGTGCGAAAAATTGACTTGGCCGATGGAACAATTTTTTTCGTGTGTACATAATATTTTCTGCAATAATGTAAACTGAAAATTTGATTTTGGGACTCTGGAGAGTCTTTTGTATATTTTTAGAATTATAGTTCTAAAAATGCCTAAAAATTCTTTATGATCGAATATTTCATTACGAAACAATGAGGAATGTGTTACGAGGCAAACAGAATTTTTAATTTCATCAATTATGTATTGAAGAAAAAATTCGAATTTTCGAAAAAAATAAACGACAGTGTACGAATAGAATTACGACAACGAAGCTCATTATCGCGTTGACTACATTCTTTTAGACGTTTATTTCCCTGTGATGTAAAAGTGTACGGTAAAAATTCATTGAAATATTTGGGTGCACCAACAACAGAGGCCTTTATGTCCGAAATTCCATACGGAATAACTTAAAATTCGATTTTTTTTACAGAAAAAAAAAAAATTGAAGAAAGAAGAGTCATTGAACGGGTCCTTAAAGTCACACAAAGTAATCAATGATTCACAAGTAATTCGTATAATTTCATATGTCACTAATCCACAAAGAATGAAAGTTTGATAGAAGACAATGATAAAAGTCTGAGATTCGTTTTTGTAGGGACACCTTATGGGGACGAACACACGTTGCAACGAAGAACGATTTTTCGTGTATATATCAAAGAGTAAAAGTATACATAGTTGCACAATAGTAGTAGTAGTAGTAGTAGTAGTAGTCGTTGGTTACAAGTGGCCATTGATATCCAGTGGAAAAAAGTTTCATTCTTCTTTCGCGTTCTTCGTCGTCGTCGTCGTCGTCTTTGTCGTGTTCGTCGTCCTCTTCTCGTTCTTTTCTTCGTTTTCCCAGGCTTGCGTTACTTCTGACGAGGAAAGAGAGTCCCCAGAAGGCCCCCAAGACGGCAAAGTTTGACTCGAAACTTGTGCTATTATTCAAATCGTAAATGTGCCCACGTCGAAAAGAACGTTTACGACTCTTTCTCAGCATCGAGAAACGAACCTACTGGGTATCCCTTTCAAAGAATCCAGCTACGAGAGAGCTTTCATTTTTTTGGCATATTTTGATATATCTGTGCGATGTTGAGATGTTTTTGAATCGAAAAGACGATAAATTTGTTAGACCCAGTGAAATTCAGCTCAGGGGGGGTTCAAACAAATTTTCACTCAGTACGAAAATATGTAATGTTTGATTACTCAATACGTATCGGTGAAGATGAGGAAGAGTGAGACTTTTGTCTAAATTTAATTTTTTTGTGTGTCATTACATTAAGGAGGTTGGTCACCTAACGCATAATGATAATAAATTATTCAAATTTATTGAAGATACTCGCGAATAGGTATAACGACTCTGTGCAAAATTTCAAGTCATTCCTCTGCATAGTTTTCCTGTAATTAATTGTTGAAGTTGTACTCTTATACATGGTCGACCATAGCTAAATCGTATACGTATCACATGAAATACTTCATAACCACGTTAAAAATCGAGTTAAAAATTATAAGAATTTAATGAAAATGGATCCAGATAATCATCACATCTTTGGGAAAAAGTTCGCAAAGAGCGAAATGCTTCATGCACAATGTACATAGTTATTAAGAAATTCTAAAAATAATACAGCTTTCGATGTATTACAATGTTCGCTCGGGAACTTGTGACGTGGACGACGCGGACCTCTCTTTCGCATGCTGCCCGCCCGGTAATCCGCGCACATGCGACACCGTTCCCCGATTTTTCCCTCCTGCACGGAGGTGACCAGCCTCCTTAAAGTAATTCCTCAAGTGTATTAATTTTTTTGCAATCAACCACGTGCAAAACATATTCAGTGTGTTTCCTACAATGAATGCACATTAGCATATTTTCAAATGTTTAATACGGTTACCAGTATCCCACTGGGCTCCCATCTCACCTATTCTGTATTTATATTTTAAAGTTCTCCGAAATACTTGTTTATAATTCTAAAAAAAATATTGTATGCACTAAGTAAACATATATTGAAGCATCAGAGATTTTTTTCTCCACCATCGATAACACATCTGATTTTATTGTTATTATTAGTTTTCTACTGTGTGCATTGCACTCTTCAAATCCTGAGTAGTGGACAACATAATCCATTTATCTATCAGTTCGTGGCGATTTCGTCCGGCTTATATATATCCATATTATCCCACGGACAACAAGTACTCGCTCGGGTTCGAGAATTGCAAAAATCCATTTTTTCCCCAAACGATAAGAATGATCAAGTGTGATAAATAAAATTTTACTGAAGTAAACGAAGAATCTCGAAAGGAATACATCGAAACCCGAATGCTGATAGTTAAAGTTATATCGATACATTTCTCATAAACATTTCCTGTGTGTTATGTTTTCCTCGATGGAATTCAGATTTTGCCAGTTTCAACCCACGTGAAATCAGAACAGACCGATATTATCACAAGTAGTTATTCTCGTTTCGTGAATTGTCGAGGGTGAAGGTCTCTCTCTCTCTCTCTCTCTCTCTCTCTCTCTCTCTCTCTCGCTTTCTCTATCTTAGTAATTCGCAAAGTAACGAAATCGTAACGACGATGAGAGACCTGCCACTCGCTTGCGTTATCTAAATGAGAAGGGAAGAAAAAAAAACAAATTGCGAAGATCTCGCGAGAATGCAACCGAAGGTTTCTTTGGTTAGCGTGCTCGTTATACGCGGAAGCCACTTTTGCATAAATCCTCTTACGGGAGGAGAGCCTGGCGAGGCAAAAGAACGCAATGGGAAAGAATAAGAAAACGGACCAAGAGGCTGGATGACTTTCGCTAAGAGGGAGAGGGTGCCACGCGAACCATGTACAGAAACGCCAGAGAGACCTAATAAGAATACCAATCGCAATAAAGTAGGATTTGCATTTGATAAGCATCGTAAAAAAGCGCGACGTAAGGTTATTATTATTATTATTATTATTATTATTATTATTACTATACACATCTATACACTATATCTATGACAGCACTTTCTCTCTCTCTCTCCCTCTCGGAAGTATGATTCCTGCCTACGCGTAAGAATAAGCAAAATCGTGAAGAAATAAACTCGTATAGTGACGAAGTATTCCCGGTTTGATTATTAAGTATATTCCTCCGTTTGCAATCGCATATTTTTTCTCCCCTCGTCATAAATCCCGCAAGTTCAACCAAAATGGATATTTTCCAACGGGAAATAAATTTATTGTGCAAAG
Source organism: Rhorus exstirpatorius (assembly GCA_963564615.1). NCBI lineage: Eukaryota > Metazoa > Arthropoda > Insecta > Hymenoptera > Ichneumonidae > Rhorus > Rhorus exstirpatorius. The sequence continues at coordinate 14,987,471 of OY751316.1, read as the reverse complement.
CTGAAAAAATTAATAAAAATTTTTTAAGAAAGATTCGTAAATAGTTACGTACTTTCATGCCACCAAACAATGTCAAAGTTTTTTCACGTCGATCCATACAAAATATGAATTTTTCACTATCTCAATTTCAAATGTGCAAGCAGATGAGAAAGTAAACAGTCAAAAATGTGAAAACACATATTGCGCAGAAATTACCATTTGAATTTATCGCCATTTTCGCGCTGCGGGTATCAGCGCTAGTTGCAGATGAGGGCGCTGAAAACCGTTTTCTTATTGCTTTCTTAGAATTCTCAGCAAGTTCATACCTCACAACCACTAGATGATTGCCATATGACATACCCTCGTTTGTCAATTTTTATTTTTTTCCGTAACAGCCGTTTTCAATAATTATCCGTCAAACAATTCGCTGTTACCTTCTTAATACGCTTATCGTAATCGTCAAGGAGACGTGAATTTGAGTATCGTAGTGCTTTCGTGGAAATCCAGAAAAAGCCAACGAATCACAGCTCTCAACGAGCCTGTTGTTTTCTCGGGGATTTCGTGAAATTCTCGAAAGACGCGCAAGAAATTTGTTGAGCAACTCAGTGAAGCGATGGACGTGTTTGCATCCCCGAACTATCAGAAAATCGACGGTAAGAGAGGATTTTTCAATATTTATAAAAACAAGAGTATTGCACGAATTGCCCGAATATTTCGTGAATTAAATTCTTTTAGTTACAGTATACGACGAGCAATTTTTTCTGCAGTCACACTCTAGTTGTCAAATTTTTATCTAATTTCAATAAAAAAAAATATATTTGTTGAACGATTACCAGTCGAATTGACGAGACAATATTTTTCAATCAGTCAGTGGCGTTCAAGCATCGACAGCTTTGAATTTTTATTTCTTTCGCGAGACGGTTAGTAAAGTATATATTCCAGATCTAGAAGTAACGGGAATATCTCGTAGCGGCAGAGTTAGAAAAAAGTCGTCGAAGCTTACGGATTTTGAATCATCCGACGAAGTTGCTGACAAGCAAAAGAAACAAAAGTCTCAGCAAATGCAGAAACTCGTTGATAGATTAGATATGCCGGGACCGAGCGGTTCTCAGACGCCGAAAAACAGAAAAAATTCTGTTTCGCGTTCCCGTTCGCTTGATTTAGAGGCTGATCCGGAGCCTGAAACATCCTCGACGGAGAGTCAGTCTTCGGAATCTGATTCTCAGGATGCGGCGGGAGCGAACAACGAGGAGAGCGACGGCACAGAGTCGGAAAGCGACAATAACGAAGTTAGCGCTCTGACTATCGATGAGAGAGATATAAAATCAGAACTAGCGGAGCAAGATATTCCCTCGCAGGCAAATAGTCTTTATATGCTCGAGAAATCCAAGAAAAAGGTCATCTTGAAGGGTGAAAAGATAATGAGAGGCGAAAAGGCTCAGCGTAAAGACAAGGGAGTAAGTTTTTTTGGGAACAAAATTCATCCGACCGTACGCCGAGTCCCGTGAATTTGAATTTTTTCTTCTTTTCCTTATCCCTGCGTACGGCTTTTCAGAAAGCAAGATTCACTGCGTACATGTTGTGGGCGAAAGATATCAGACAAAAGCTGCTAGTTCAGTGTCCCGATATGGGTAAGACAAAAATAAATGCATAAACGAGGCACAAATTACCTCTCGCAGACCGATGCGTACGTGTTTTTATCTTTTTCCTCTATACTTCATGGAATACGAAAAACTTTCGCGTTTCCCTCAGACTTTGCGACAATCTCAAAACGATTGGGGGAGCTTTGGTCAACGGTGCCAAATTTGGAAAAGTGCAACTGGCGCAGAAGAGCCAAACGTTTGGTTTTCAATCCGAATTCAAAGCCCGCTCTGAGGAACGAGCCCGATTGGAAGATTCCCACACCCGCATTGAGCAACAAGTTTATCAACCAAATTCGTAAGGATTTGAGACCTCATGGCACATCCGCTTAAAAAAATTAACTGCATAAAAAATAAAACCGCATAAAAAAAAAAATTATATTTTATGAGAAACTTAGTACATTGGGGTCAAATATAAATTTGAAAAGCTGACTATCTCAAAGATCCTTGGAGCATTGAGTCCTTGTGACAATAATTCGAATAAGATAATAATCAAACAGTTAGAAAAAAAAAATTCTCAACAAATGTTGAAAATTTTTCTTCCTTTACTCTAATTGTTGAGCCGTACGTTTACTCATCCATAGAAAAAGAATGTCTTTCATATCAGCGCATACTTCGAAATTGCCTCTGAGCTCTTAGGACGTCGTACAGTCGTACGATAACAAATATAAATCAAATTTATTAATAAATAAAATTATATCGTTGTCCCGTCTATTAAAAAAAAAAAAAATTTCTTTCCGTCAATTCTCATTGAATCGCAACTTCTCACGAAAATGTGTACACGATAACTATCCCTGTAACTTGAAACTCTCGAAATTGACGGGGGGGGGCGAGCTTTTACGAAAATCTGATGAATTGCAGGTAACGTTAAGGAACGAAAAGTCTCGATCGGGAAGAAGACGAAACAGCCGGTTGTAAGATCGTTCGTGAAAAATCTTTCGATCCCATCATCGTCAGATCTTGGCAGTAAGACCGTTATCAATGAAGAAATGCACAGAACGGTTGGCACGCAACCGATCGACGTTGCTGCTCACTTGACGCTTCTCGGTGAGAGTCTCACGATCATAGGTGAATTATTGACGAGGCACGACGGTGAAATTGCCATTGCCGGAAGTCTCTCCGTTCTTCTTGATTCGCTATTGTGCGCTCTCGGACCACTCATCTGTCTCACGCAGCAGGTACCCGAGTTCAATAGCGCAAATCCGGCAATGCTCTCGAAAATGCTCGATAATCTCGCTTACATAATGCCGGGTCTCTGAAACATGCATGTCGTTTATAAATCAACGTTTGCCTTATTAGCTCTACGCTGTAATAATTCAAATTGTGTCTGCTGTCCCCGCGCGAAGAAAAATTAGAGAAATATGTAGCGATATAATTTTTACGAACAAAAAGTACATGACCAATTGAGAGAGAATAGAAAATTATTTCAAAAACAAAATGATGATTGCTTCATCGTTGGGTTCATTGAATTGAAAAAAAAAAAATAAAAAAAAAAATAAATAAATAAAATGTAACAAAATTTCGTGTCCAGGGATTAGTGACGGACACTCGTATCCGTACACGTCTGGTTTTTTCGTCCCGGCAGCATAAATCGAGAAATAAATTACATTCACGTGCAGCGCGATATAAAGACCGGACAGCGAGGCGGACAGTTGGATACCCCGTGGCGAAACCAAACAGGAAGGCTTTTGTCGCCTCAGTTTTACCCCCCAGCCGGCAGTTACTTCGTTTTATTTTTCGTACACTCGCATAACACTGGGCTCCTGACGATTTTCACAAACCGAGACTAACGCGAAAACGTCAGAACTTACAATTTTGCCATCGTTGATCGTCAAGGATGTTTTGCGCTTACATTCCCATCCGCGCATAACAATCATTGCGAATTTTAGCGAATCCCGATGAGTTATAAATTTAGGAAAAGAAAAAAAAAAAATTCAACGACACCGAAGACACCAAAAATATTCAGTTTCAACAACCATAATTTTACAAAGTTATTAATAACAAATGAAAAAAAAAAAAAAAAAATCCAACTAAATATTCAGAAAAAAAACATTATTCTTTTTCACCAATTTTAATATCTGATCTTATTGGTTACACACAATTCTTCCCATGAATTTTTCTTCAATTATTTATATGCCAATAATTTAAAAAAAAAAAAAATCTTCTACGTGAAAAAAAGTATTTTTTCAATTTTTTCTATGCTGCGAATGAGATTGTTCCATTTTGAAGAATTTTTAATAATTTTTATAATTTTCGTTGAATAACCTGTATGCTCAATGAATTATATGAATGAAATGTTTTTGAGATTTTCAAAAATATATTTCAACTTTGTGTGAAACATCCTTCACGGGAGATATTTAGACTTGGAAAAAAAAAAAAAAATTCTGAACGCGTGTCTCGATAGTCATTCACTCACAGGAGATCCAATTATTTTTGTTCATAAATCATTCATATTCAAACAAGGCTTAATGGCTCTCTCCCTAAAAATGGAGAACGTTGCAATTTTCATACAAACTGCAATTTGTCGCTTTCATATGGTCACATTTTTTTTCCCCCTTTTTTTTTTAAATACAATTTACGACCTTCATGGATGCAGGCTTTTTTTTACGCGTTCTTTGACGTTTTCTTTTTTTCTTTTTGTTACGGGGCGCATTTTTTTTTTTTTTTCGCGAGACAGAGGCGAGAATAGGCAAAGCAAGCATAAGCGGGGTGAATTCTGTCGTCGGGCTAATTATCGGGGGCACGCGACAGAGCCATATACCTCGAACGAAAACCGGTTTCATTTCGCTATCTCTCTCTCTCTCTCTCTCTCTTTCTCTTCCTCTTTCTCCGGTTCTTTGTGTATTTACTCGCGCTGAAAACCGGGACTATATAGACGCGGTGGCCGGTTTGCATTTTGCCATTCGTTTCGTACCGTTGATACTCGCCCGCATCCCCCCCACTTCGCTCGTCTCATTGTTCGCAAATACCGCGTTTTTACCTCTCTCTCTCTCTCTCTCTCTCTTTTCTCAATCTTTTTGTTTACCTCGTTCGACGGGATTTATACACTATCAGTCAGACTATATGCATGTTTGTTTTTTTGTTTGAACACATAAAAGAACACCGCCCGGACAGCCCCTGTGAGATTCTTGGTCAGAGCTGGACAGTACTTCAAGTACCCGGTACTTGCGATGTACCGGAAGTACAGTACTTGAAGTACAAAGTACTTTAGGAGTATTTCAAGTTTTGTACTTAAATTTCCGAGTACTCGACCTGTACTTCAAGTATCTGTACTTAAATTTTCAAGTACGTGTCGTGACTTGAAGTTATTTCAATACAAATTTCAAGTTCCTTTCTGTACTTCAAGTACTTTTTCAAGTGTCGAGTATGAAATACTTATAAATACGTCTTGCTAATGGTTGCATGTATAACGCCATTGAATATATAATTGAGGAAAGTTCTGCGCCATTTTTTTGGTTAAGATTGTAAGGAATGACCGTTCAAAGGCTCAAGCTACGGTAATTACGGTGTCATTGTCAATGCATGGCTCGGTTTTTAACAATCGATGTATTATATCCTTTTTCAAACCTGAAGCTAAATAAATCTTAATTGCAATCGTCAATGCTATTTTTTTAAATTATTTATAATTCTTCGTTTGAATATTTCTGTTCCAATCTGCCTAACCTGAGTGAATTGCACAATGTGAAAATATGTTTTGATACAAAAAGTACTCGAATCAAAATCAAATGAGTCTGAAGAGTACGTAAGAAATTAAATATAAGTACTAGAACTCACGAGATGTATACCTGAAAACTTGAAAAGTATTTGATGCTCGAAACTTGACGTATTTCAAGTACTTGAAAACCTCAGGTACTTGGTACATCAAGTACTTCAAATGTTTAGTACTTCACGTATTGAGTACTTGAAGTACTTGACACTTCAAGTATTTACGGCACTTGGTACTTGAAATACACGAGTACTTCAAGTACTTGCAGTACTTTGTACTTTATACTTAAAATACAGCTCTGTTATTGGTGCATCAAAAAAAAAAAAAGTAAAAGAATAATTTTTAAAAATAAAAACACCCACGACTGAAATGTTCGTTTACTGTGGAATGTAATGAAATATTTCAACAAAATTCTCTGCTAGCCTCGGAGCCTCTTTCTTCGATATACTTATGGTCTCTGTAAAGACGTATTTTTTTTCTTTTCTTGATCACAGCTGGGACATACATTCTTTTTTGCTTCCCCATAGAGAAAGCTTTGTTTTCATGAAAAAAAAATTTGAGATTTCCATGCCAGTATGTAGTATGTTCAAAATGTCCCAAAATGTTGAGAAAGCAGGTTAAGAAAAAGTGTCCGTGCGTGTGTTCCGGCTTCGAAAAATTCAAATCAAGCTGAAACTTGACACACAGATAGGCCATGTACCCATCTTTGTTTACTGCACTTTTCGTTAAAATTGCTTCAAAATTTGTGAAGATATTTGAATATTTCGACAAATAATGTCTGTGTACGCTCTAACTTTCGTAATTTTGTAGCTATCGAGCTCATTTTTTTCTTTTCACGAATTGACTTACATAGTCACAAGCATGGTTGTTATTGAATTTGTTAAGAATCGCTTAAGGGGATTAGATTTTTAAAAATGTTGAATTTTTGAAAAATATATCTCTAATAGCTCTAACTTCCGCAAATTTTTGGCTGTCGAGCCAAAAGTTTGTGCATGAATAGGTTATGGAACAAGGATGCATGGCACTGAGATTGACGAAAATCGCTTGAGAACTTGGAATTTTTGTTCATTTAAAATTAAAAAAAAAAAAATCTCCGATAGCTCTAATTTTTGACTAACGAGCCAAAGATTTTTTTTTTTTTTTACGCAAATAGACTTCTAGTCAAAATCTCGGTTGGTATTGAATTTTGCAAGAATCGATTGAGGAATTTCAGATTGTAGAAAATTTTGAAATTTCAAAAAAGTTACAGTTTATGTTTCAAATGTTATTGAAAAATTCGTTTCCGTTTTTTTTTTATTGTTATTGAAATCGAATTCACAAAAAGAAGCTTGCAAATTAAAAATTTACACATTGCTTCCTCATTATTTTATCTCGCTCGCAAAGTTTCCTCATGAGGAAGCCAAATTTTGACAACCCATCTGCTCCATAGAGGGATCTTTATGAGGGAGATAAAATAATGGGGAAGCAATGTACAAATTTCTAATTCGCGCGCGTTTTTTTAACTTCCCGAAGCAACCAACTTTTCCAGTCGACAATTTAAAAAAATGATTTTCTTTTCTCGCTGAACTTCTGTGAGAGTGGTCTACTTGAGAGGGTCCTCCACTATGAGCTATCGTGCGGCAGTCTTTGAAGTGACAGCATGCGCGCCTTGATGAATAGAGAAAAGTGGGGATAAACGCTTCCCCACCTAGGCTTCTCTGCCAGAGAGAATTTAGGGGAAATGGTCTCTTGGAGAGAGTTGACTGTACAATGAAATATGTTTCTGAAGCTTTACGAAAGGATCGAGAATCCGTTAAAAATTTTCATGAACGGATGTTCAATAAGGGCTGAGACACGTGTTTTCTGAAGTAGCGCGCCCCGAGACACGCGCAAGGAATGCACGAGAGTGAAAGAAAGAAAAAACAAAACAAAACAAAAAAAAAACTGAAAAGCACAAGTAATAGCTGCTCGCGTCGACTAATAATAATTATACTCGTTCGACACGTCGGTTGAACCGCGCCTCGTTCGAAAGGCCGAGAAAACGAGAAGATTATATACCCATGCCGAAGACCGAACAGGGAGAACGCAAGAGTACCAGAAGCAGGCAGTTATAAAGCCGCACTAAAATTGAAGGGATCTCTAAAGATCCCGAGAAAACGAGACGGAGAGAAAGAGAGAGAGAGAGAGAGAGAAGGAGATAAGAATGGAAAAAAGGAGTCTGCGAATGTGTTGTTGCCCCGCGATATTTTTTTCGTAGACCCGGAGCTATGCAGGTTCTAGACACTTGAAAATGAGAATTGGACGCGAGCTAATTTGAACGCTCCCCCAAAGTCACATAACTTAGCCGCTTCAGCTACTGGTGTAGAGTAGACATTTCTGAGACCAATAGCTCGATCGACCGACAAAAAGATTTTGCAAACTCTAAAGGTGTCAAGATTCTCCCAAAGTTTAACAGGCAAACCACTTGACCCCTTCATAGAAATTCCGAGTCAATTCGATATTGTAGAATAAAATTTTATTTTCGTAATTGACACGTTTCCTGGACGTCCATCTTTTTCAATATCGAAACTTCCCCCTGGATGCTTGATAATCATCCTTGCAACGAAATATGCTCGCCTATAAAATAAAAATAAAAAAAAATCATTTCCGATCACCCGCACGTGATTGCTATGAATTTCAATTCAATGTCGAGTATAAAGCAGAGAGCGTAACTTTCCGGTAAAGTTTCATTCCGCGCTAATGGGGTACACGCGCGAGGATATAGTTTGAGCCCAAGCATGAGGACCACACGTGCGCGTTGTTATAATGGGCAACGGAATATAAACGGTGCATAGTAGGCGGGTACATACGGACTCCCTGTACACGGTTAAAAGGACCGGGGATCGTGTAAAAGGACAGAAGCACGGCTGCATGTCCGGAGAAGACGAAGAAAAAAAATGAGAGAAAGGTGCAGGGTATCCCTTTCTGAGGTTTCGTTTTTCTCGAGGGCTGAATTCGACCTTAGCGGCCTTCCAGCTGCTCCTAGTTATCCAAAAGTTATTAATTAGCTGGCGCTGAGCTGACTCTTCACTGTCACGAGGATCATATTATTCGTGATCACCTTTCACGAATACTTGACTGGTTTTTTTTTTTTTTTTCAAATAGAAATCGCCATATCTTGACCAAAATTCGTAAGAATTTTACTGGTGATACTTTTTTCTAGAGTCTTAATAAATAATACTGTTGAAAGGCTATCCCGCGCATCAGCACACAATTTTAATCAACCCTCTGCTTTTGCGTATTTAAATTACCGTTAGTTATCGCGATATATAACGAATAAACGTCCATACGAGCCATTATTTGTGCTCTCGTACGCACCACGAAGTGTCGGCGAGTTATTTCACTTTTGCTCTCGCGTATTTTATGTACCCATGTATATATATACAGCAGTTACATATAATGCAGGCAGACACTTTGAATACAAATCCAGTATTTAATGAAGACGCAGTGCGCGAGCGATTTCTTTGCTGGGGCGTTGATTCGCTCGAGGCAACGAATATAACTGGCGTCCACATCGATCTTCAGGAAAAAAGTAGTTTGTGAAAGAAGAAGAGGCGAAAGAATTGCATTGAGACAGAGTGAAAGAGATGATGCGAAATAAAGCAAGAGAAAGATGGAAAGTTACCTATCGAACTGGTCGTACCTGTTGGCGATAAAAATGCAATTAACCCTTAAACGGAGCGTGTGGCGAGCAGCAAGCATTGCTCCAAAAGACTTGATGCGTGGCAGTCGAAGCGAGATCTCTTGCTCTCTTTTCCTCTCTTGTTTCCTGGGGGAGTTGTGAGTCTCTCTTTTCGCAAAGTTCGCTCCCAACGTTTGGATTTAAAGCATGACGTATGTGCACGCGCGCGCGCGCGCGCGCGTGTGTGTGTGTGTGTGTGTGTGTGTGTGTGCGTGTGTGTGTGTGTGTGTGTGCGTGTGCGAACACCCGAGAGAGTGCCCATCGAGCGAGCCACGAGATGGAAGAGAGACGGACGCATTAATTTTCTCACCTCTCTGGGGCTCGCACACTCCGTCGGGAATCTCCATGAGTGAGCAAGAGATACGCGGAATGGAAAGCTTCACGATGACTTCGAAGCTTTAACACAGCCGGAGTACCACGTCTACGCACCACTGTAATTTGTGGGGGATAATTTATTCAAAGTAATTTCGGGGAAGGACGCGTTCGTCTTATTCCATACCATGATGGTAGACGATGGAGCAGAGGCAGCAAGCAATAGAGGCTGCAGGCAGTAGAGTAGATTGTTTCCAGACGGGGTCCCGGAGGAACTGCGTGATGAGCATGTAGAGTTATATACCGCATAAGTATATGCTATACGTGCACGTGTATGCTGGTATATTATGTGCTTTGCGGAGCCCGAGTAGATATATATAAACCGGTAGCCGAGGGTGCCGAAGTCGTGAGTAAGAAAAAGTGTGGCATACCTTACATAGCTTTATCGTCTAAACTAAGAAAAAAAAGAAGACATCTTCACCATCGCCGAGACTGTGTGCTCGAAACTTGAGGAAAGAGAGGCGAGAAAACGACTTCCGGTATATACGTTGGCGAAGCCGACACGGAAGTGCCGGAGCGATGACCCACCGTTTCGCGGTCTTCTCTCTTATTCCTACGTCTCCCGAACCCCTGGTACTCTCGCCGGAGAACCAACGAACTGAGAGAGGCGCCTCGGTTACCCTCTTTGAATCAGGATTGATTCGAGACCATCCCCAAGCTAAGACCACCTGGCGCGCCAGCGTTTAGAGCCTCGCATTTCTCTCGATCTCGTTCCACCTCGACTCTCTTCGCCCGGTCCCGCTGCTACATTACTCTCTGAAGATATTGGATGAAGAGCCAGAGAATCCGAAATTTAGAGAAGTTAAAGTTTATAGAGATAGATATTTGAAGAAATGATTCGGAATGTGTTGAAAGTCCCGCATTATTGAACTCATCTGTTCAAAAAAATTGATTTTAACGCTCTTTGAGATCACTATAGCAGAGCTTTGGCGTCATATTTAATGAATTTACTGACAATCTAGCGGAGATGTTGACGGTGAGTGATATCAAATACCCCTTGCAGGAAAATTCAGAATTAATGAGAGAGGATTCAATCTGCTGAAACAATGGATCAATTATAAATAGGGTTGTAAAAATTTCAATGTAAAAATAATGCATTAATCATTTAAACAAATTAAATAATGGATCGAGGTTCCATTACCCATTACCAAAATAATGGGTTATGAATAATATTCCATTGCCCATTATAAAAATAAAGTGTGATGGATTTCAGAATACATTACTTAGACAATGAATCATTTAAAACTCTGATTGTTAAGCGCAAGCACCGACAACTGTATAAAATCCAAGATTCGACTGCTGAATCCTTTATCGTTCTTGCATCCATCCCGCAACACGTCAGAGTCGTCGATCAATCGCTTTTGTTTTTCCCGAAAATTCCGTCCATCGTTGCTGTTGCAATAGAATGAGCCGCTATTGTCTGTACTTAATCTAGCAGAGGATTGATTTCCACGAGCTCATCAAGGATAAACCCACCTGGTGCGCTGGAGGTGTTTAGAGTCGAGCTAAAGCCAACGTTTCACTGTCGTTATGTTCTCCACACTTCATCTACATATAGCAGTGGCGGTTTCAAGCATATAACTCTTGCACACCCACCATATCCGCACCATAAACTGATCGGCTTACTACGATATCTGTCAGAGAATCTGCAGCCAAAATTCTAGTATAAGCCTTGACCATGTGGAACCACCTCCGTACAGAGGGTAACGAACGAATACATTTATAAAATGTACGCACATACGATATACTGCACATGTCAACACTCACATCGTACTTCACCATCTGTAACAGCCGTAGAGAAAAGAGAGAGAGAGAGAGAGAGAATACATAAAGCCGTTTTCGCTCGGCGGACTTGCACACGCGCCCGCAGAAATGTAAATACCCAGTCGGCCAATCAGACTGATTGGTCCCATTCGCTCGGATGCTCGTCATTCATGGTAGACGTTGAGGTGCCTCCGGGCCTCACCAGTAGCAGCCGGAACGAATGTTGCAGGGTCGGGGCGACTAGAGGCAACGAGACGGGTGAATATAGAGGAGGGTTTGAGTCGACTATATGCCAACGTTTCTGAATCGGGAGGCATTGTTCCCGATAGGCATGCAGCGTTAGCTACGTAGATACCGCTACCAGGCCACGTATACGTACGAAAGCCGGCATTGTATTATAACTGTAGTGCTACTACAACAGTCGGTGAATCTCGCTGTCTCTCTCGTCGATGGAGCTTCATGCGCCCATAACACTGCCGCATTGATGCCTAGCTATAAGGGAGCAGAATGCATCGAGAAAGGAAACTACAGATTCCAAAGACGGGAAGCGGAAACTAGAATAGCACGGAGGCAAGAGACAATCACTCGTTGAAATGAAAACGAAACGCAAAGTCAACGATAGAGATGCTCTAGAATCTGTGCAACGACGCGCACACAGTCATTTTGGGCTAGTTTCCAGAAGTATCGGGCAACAGTTTCGAAAGGCATTCCATGATTTTGAATAGAAGATCGTTTTGTTTTAATGCGACATTTTTCTCGTCCTGTCACTGCTCTCCGAAATTCTCCAGTAGGTTTGCAACAATGCGCGACATTCACGGTATTATCGTGGCAGGCATTCGCGTTTGAGTCAATTCATTGTAGCAGCGCAGGAAAGCTCGAACCAGCGATAAAGTCTGCAGGCAGTGAGGGGGGCATGGAATTCGTAAGCTTAGAAGCTCGAAATTCAAGGCTAACTGTCGAACATACATTTTTCATGGAGCTAAGGAAAGATCGTTCGATACGTTAACTGCGAAGCCCAGGCTGCCGAAGAGAAGCTCTGGCCATCGTCCAAAGTCCCCTGGCTCTCCTCTCAATCAAGAGCCTACTGAATCGTGGAATGGAAATAAGGGTAACCCGGAGAGTTTCCGTTATTCGTGATATGAGCTAAGATTTCACCAGCCGAAATATTTTTATTCTCACTCTCTTTTTGTTCCCCGACTTTCTTACCATCGAGAATTCACTAAATTGCAGATACGGCAGTTTATTTCTCGAATATTGAGGACAATCTTGTAAATCCTTGGCGAATGCTAATGGTCTTATCGGTTATCCAACTAGAGTAGTCTACTTTCTCACTCCATATCGCCTCATTTATTTTGTAGCCCATCTGTTCTGGCTTCCTGGCACCCTGTGAAGTTCTTTATGGAGGTATTTTACTGCACTGATTAGACCCTTATTATCCCTCGAACATAAACTACAACGTAGTGAGCAACTCTCTTTATCACACTCAAGACAATTTACCAAGTTTACGAGGCAAAGTTAGGACCACCACCAGTCAGAACGTCTTCTCTGCACTCCATTCCTCCTAAGGATTCAGTGGATCGACGATACGAAATGTATCTTCGTCAAGTTTAACGACAATGTTGTATATCTTTCGCGAATGTTAATGGGCTATCGATTGTAGAAGTGCACGTTGTTACTTCGCTACTTCCGAGTCCCAATCTCATCGGGAAAGTGGTAAACCCTTTGCCAAAGTTCCATACCGATTGCAACCTTATTACCCTCCTAATATACATTACAATACGCAGCTATAGCGCACGTCTATCTATGGTACAACCGAGACAGTTATCCAAGTTTACGATACCAACTTAAGACCATGAGGCGCAAGTTACATAATCGTCCACTTAGGTGGTGGCGAGACGACCTGCAGCGCATATCGCACGACGTTGTAGACGTAGTTGCAGTCGAGGCCAACCTGGCGCGTTGCAGCCAGGTCACGATCGATTAACCCTGATGTACCGTAGGCTTGTGTAAATTCTGAGGCGCCGCGACGCCCGGAGGTCTGGGGAGATATGGTGTGGCCTGAATGTGCGCTACCATCATGTAACTGTATCCATACACGAAAACCACGTTGTCAAGTTGAGCTTCTAGCTACAATGTCTGCTAGCTACTCCCTTGTCAAAATTGTAGTACGCCGGTCAATTTCATCATGCGAATCTGCTACACCCACTTACTTCGTATGATCGTGACTACATATAATGTACACCCATGCAGCCGAGTCTCGTATGCCCTTCGTTGCAATATTGCCCTCGCGTGCTGACTCGGTTTCCTTCTCTTCCTGCTAACGTTTCGAACCCTTCGCCATCACGGCCTTCCAGACTTCTCACCCTCCTAGTTGCAGCCACAACGACGCGAGCTACGAAGAGAAGCCTCCATTTGCGTGTGTATGGGTGCCTATCGCGAATGCCGTACGCGTAAGGCCAGGCAAGCAAGGGCTGAAACGAGCCAAGGGGTGCACGAGGTCGGAACTCAAGAATATCGATCACGTACGGCCTCTATAATCTATACCATCGACATATAGGGCATTTCATGTCAAATCAGGGACTCGCAATTCGTTTGCCATCTCGAACCTATAGTTCATTTCGCTCACCAGTAAAACGATCAGTGATCAAACATCAGAATTCACCTATGCTTAGAGTCAACGTGAATAGGTTATTTAATTTACAGAAAAATGGACTGCGCATGATAGAGTAAGCGGTATTCTCCACAAAAATATAAAAAAAATCATATTTTTTAGCATCAGTTAATTTTGTTATTTCAAATATTCGTTTTATTCATTTATTTAGGTATTCAAAACTACAGTGTTCAATTATGAATGACTAATTTAACAATGAACGCCCCGTATCTAGATTGATAGACGCTGATGCTGCTGGCGAAACGTAGTTATCGTGCGTTAGTAGCACGTTATCGAAACATATGATAGATATATGATTGCGGCAAATGTATATTATTTGCTATACCCGCAAACGATACGCGATATGGTGGCTGAACACGAACTACCACACCGTAATAGGGACATTCGTAGCATAAGTTTCATAATTTTTTACACTGACACGGTGATATCACCAACGGGAAATTGAGTCAGTGAGGTTATGTTCCATTGAATGAGCCTATCTCTCTGATGCCAATATATGAGGTCCTAAGTATCTCATTGATAGCCCGGCTATGGTGAAGTTTCAGTTCCTTCAGCGTCAGACAGTACAACGTTGGAGGACCATTACAAATGCGCTAAAGAAGATAGGAGTCAATGTGACTTTGGCCGTTTGTGACTCTAGTAGGCAAAGGGCCAATATATATGAAACATTTGGCGAGATGCAGATAAGGCAAAGGAAAAGATTTCTCGTTCACTAGCTCACTCGCTTGGCATAAGGAGAATGTTTACAAGACCTCGAATGGTTTGCCACGGCGTGAGGTTCGAAAGAGTCTGCTGTGCCGAGACGTCTACTCTACTGGTGCTTCTGCGGAGCAGGAAAAGAAAGTAACGATGCCACTCGAGAAGATGAAGCGCAATAGCAGAAATTCTATCTCTTTCTTTTTCCATCCCTTATTTCATTTCCTATCTTCCTTTACTCTTGCATTCAGGGAGGGTGTAGATACAACATGTATATACATCACCGGCTATTTCCATCTTTCTCTGTCCCACTAAGCTTCTCCATGTATACATTTCTCTTTATTTCCTTCTTCTTCCAGCACTCGTTCACTTACGTACCAGACGCGCATACTGCCTGTTTTCTTCTCTCTCCCCATACTCGGGCAAAAGAAGAGGTGCTTTCCCTATACTCGCGCTTTTTATCCCGGATCACGAACGGTCGACGGGCTATATGGCCAAAGAGTCTAATCTGGTTTAACTTGTTTACCAGCCCTCTCAATAAAGAAGCAATGCAATCCGCGAGAGGATTTTATGCTCTTGGTTCGAGACCACGAGCTCTCGCAGTGTTACACCACACACTTTCCTATGCGCGTAACTCTTACTTGAAATTTATTACAGCGGTAAATATAGAGTGTACGAAGATGTAAGAAGGTGGAGGGCGTTCCGCTGCAATAGAGGAAAGTAAAACTGAACGAGAGGATCAATCGTACTTTATTGGGGTGATACTTCCAGGGGATTAACCATTGGGTTGTTCGGGAGGGAAAAAAACAGTTAGATGGGTTATTTTCTGGGGTGTTGATCACTCAAAAAGAAATAAGGTATCGTTTGATATCATTTGAGATAATAGTACATCAGCAAACAGGCAAACATCATTTATTTTTCAAGGCCCATGAAATTGTTGCCAAAAGTACGAAATAAAAGATATGAAATTCGGACATACTTGAGGAGAATTATTGATTTTCCGATAAGCCCAAAGGAAAAAATAGACAGCTGTGATAAGGAATTAACTTAGCCATGTACGTTCGATTTGAGCCGCTGTTTCAACCTTCCCAAAAAATCTGAAAATAAAGGCCCAATTATAAGCTATGATCATACGTCCGTGGTCTTCGACACACTTTTCGAAACAAAATGCAGGGATCAAATAAGAAGCAAAGTAGAAAAACTTGAGGCGAATGTTGTCGGACAAGTTTTTTTTTTTTTCTTTCTCGTAATTCGTCCGTTGATTCAGTATCATGGCAAAATACGATGGAGAATGAACGAACAGGGCGCCTCGAGAGCATGCAGCTGTGTGACACGCGAGTCTTCGATCCCTTAGTCTCCATTCTTTCATTTTTCCATCACGTGGAAGTTCCAACATCAGCGATAAAGAGAGAGAGAGAGAGAGAGAGAGAGGGAGACAGAGTACGAGGCACAAAACCAGAAAAGAAAAGATGACGAGTAGTCTCTTCAGTGACTTCTGTCTGCTTTAACGAGAAAGGGGAGGGTTTCCTCTCGTTTCATTCAGCAAGGCATCTTGGCTGGAGCAGTTTTTCGGGTGACCATGTGACTCATTTGACTCGGTCTCTTGCTCGACGAGTATTTCTCGTCGAAGGGGGGGGGGGGGGTAGGGGACGTCTTGTCGTTTTCTTCTCTTCTTCCTTTTTTTTTTCATCCTATACCTCGAACACTCGTCGAACTCGCGCGCGTCACGCGTTGTGAAAAACACACTTTTCGTTCATGAGCAACTCCAGCGTTGTGCGGACTTCAAGCTTCGGATCAGAATTCAGCTCACGAAATTGCAGTCAGCTGTAAAGTCCAGCGCAGTTAATGATCCCCGATAAAATCATATTTACGAGAACTTTTGCAAGAAAAAAGAAACCATCTCGTAAAGCTAATCATACCAAAGAATGCCAGAGAATTCTATAGTTTCGCGTAATGAACATTTCGCTTGGCTACCAGAATACATTTTAGATATTATTCCCTTTCATTTTCTTTTTCTTAATCGGGATAATATTTTATCATAGTAAAAATGTTGGTAGCGCATCTTTTATTCATACTTCCGTTGAATTGTGGCTCCAAAGAGAGATAGAGAGAGAGAGAGAGAGAGAGAGAGACGGAGAATGATGCTTTCTTGTATTTTTTAACGAGATAAATTGCCAGACGGGAGATCTTCACTATACGAACGAATGAACCGGAAAAAAAGAATCTGTACTTTTCTTTATGAATGAAAATATCATATCGTTGCTAAGGAACGCAACGAGTCGAGACCCCAATTGAAGATAGCGCACAATTCCACTTGGGCGTTCCACGAAAAGATTATATATGCGTATATACACCCTTTCATATCGTACGGCAGCCGCAATATTGGGTTCACCGAAGTTTGGGTGACTAACCCATCTGGATCTCGTCTTTCCGGTCTCTTATTATACGAGCATATACTCTGATGTATACTCGTACGAATGTATACACATGAGCTCGTGTATATAATCCACTCATTGCGATCGGCTCTCTGGTCGAAGAGCATTTTTCTTTCGTTTCAACAGCGACGAAATTATTGCTTTGGCATACCGAGGTATGAAAATAAGTACTACATATATGGAGCCACATGAGCAGAGGGAGAAGGTTACCAGTACGAAAAAAAAAAAAAAAAACGTGCTCGGTGGCCTTAGAATTCTTCTTTCTTTTTTCTTTCATCTGCCCCGGACCCTCTCACGCTTTTCTCTCGCCTCCTCGCGCCCTCACACTCGAGATTCCAAGGATTATCCGGCGTACGCTCGTTTCTCACTGCCTCTCGAGCCTTGCGAGGAAGACGAGAGACCCGTGACGTCTTGAAATTCGTGTGCGAAAGCATATCCCAGTGAAACTCCTCCGTGTCCCGATCCCCATGGAGCACCCTCGCCCTATACCTCAGTCGCCTGTAACGAAAGAAGCAAATTTTCATGGTGAAAAGATGTCCCCAGGTACCGCCATTTTGGATAGTACATCTGGGTTCCGTGTTTTTTTCTTTGTTCTTTCACGTGCAAGAGATCCGCGGAAATCATGATTTTTTGAGCTCTCTCTCTCTCTCTCTCTCTCTGGATAAAAACAAAATTATATTCTTTCGTGATATTAAAAATCGCCTGAATTGATGTCTTCCAGAAAAACAGACACGTTGAAGTATGAATAAATCAATTTTCACGAGGATATGTATAATAATCTATACACGCGGTTGATAATGAACGAGACCAATAAGTCACTAAAATATCTCGTTTGCCTCGCTCGTGCAGACGCTCACAGTCTCCGCGGAAAAGTTCCTCCTATTTTTTTGTTCTTTTTCCTCATCGCGGGTCTGTATTTCACCGTGGTATATATATACATACATACATACATACATACATATAGGTCGTTCTCATCGTCGTCTGGGACTGTGGGGTATAGGAAGTGGGACGGTAACGAGCTCGTGGGGCTTCGCAAGCTCGTCTTCTTTTCTTATTAAACGACAAGGGCGTCCACACGTTTGCTCTCCTGGGGCCAGATAGCGACGGGGAAAAAGAGAGAGAGAGAAAGAGAGAGAGAGATAGAGAGAGGCTGTATGTATGTGTCAGAGTGACGATCTCTGGTGGCTCCCGTTTCGTCTTCACATTTTTTCCCCCCTCACTCTCGTTTTTTTCTGTGCTATTTCATTCTCACTTTTTTTTTTCTTTCTTTCGCCTCTTCTCGCTCGTGCTCTGCTTTCCTGATGCTTTTCACTCCCACCTATTTCTCTCTTTTTTTTTCTCTCCTACTCATCTGTTATTCCACGCATCTCGCATTCCCGTTGCATCTTCTCCGCTGCACGCGAGTCGGTTCGTTTCGCAGCATACGCGAAGGGACTCATGCACATGTATACCTATCGAACACAACGCGTGTGTTGTATGAGAGCCAGAACAGAATTGCAGAGCCGTGGCAAACAAAATGCCACAACTTGGCATCACTGTGAGGCTTGAATCTTGTGGATTACGGTCTTTTGACTGCTAGCACCCGATATACATGTTACAGATATGTGTATGTGTGTGAGTAAAAGCGTAAGGAGCAAAAGCTGCGTGTGGAGATCTGAAAAATAGGGAGTAACGCGGGAATGGAAATGAGTTCGAGAATTCAGTAGACCGTAACGAATTACCCGAACGAGAAAATGAGAGAAACGAAAAAGCTCCTATATATCTGTCGTTCGTTTTTAACCCTCCTCGATCTTCCTTCTTTTTTTCACCTCAAAACGATGAAAATTGAAACTTTCACGGAAACGATGATTATTAAACTCCCTCAGAAGCAACAAGACAACTTTCTTTCTCTATGTTACCTATTTTATTTCGATGTCTTTTTTTTTGTTTCGACAAATCAAAGTGGATTCGCTTATGAGCCTGATGAATTTATCGACTCTCTCCTGTAAAGTGGGGAGGGAAAGAAGAACGAGTTCAGGCGGACGATCATCATGAACGTTTCACATCGTTGATATAATCATTCGGTTTGAATTGATTTATAGATTAACGCCTTCTGTACGTGAGTGCATGTGTCATATATACTTATGCTTTTGCCTTTTCGTCGTGTGCTCGTGTGTGTGTGTGTGTGTGTGTGTGTCCTCTCGCCTACTGCTCCTCAAGTATTCCAGAATGGTTATCGCTCGCACACGCTTGACATATGTGTGTAAATTCATATATATACAATATCTATATATCTATAAACGTCCTATATATATATCTATGAACGTATATATTTATTCTTGGGCTCTGGGAACTATTCCACCGTCAAGAGCAGTGATATATAGTATTTTAACACGGTGTTCAGACGAAGAGCAGCTGTGGCGAGAGACATATCACTGAGGAAGTAATTATACTTCATCAAAGACACAAAATTATTAGTAAATAGATTATTATAAAGAAAAATACATATATTTATACAAGCAAAAGTTTTTCGGACACACCAGATCCGAAAATATAATTAAATCGAATGAAAATTTTTCGGCTGATCTCCGCCTTGCCTCGGGGGTTCTCTCTCCGTTATCTCGTTTCAATGGATCATGAGTTAAAATGGGGAAAAACGAGACGTACATCTTGCAATAAGAGAAGTCTCGACGTGAAGACGTGAAGTCTCGTTCGACGAGCACATAAAGATCCCTCTCGTAAACGTTTCTCCGACTTCCGCGTAGGATGAGATTCTTTCGGTGACAAATCTTTCGCTCCAATATAAACATCACTGCGGGAGTCGCACGCGCACACACACTCGTGAATCGGTCGCTCGCGAAAACGGAAGAAAAGAGAAGTAAAGAGTTGAAGTGAAGGAAACCTCTTCTCTTTTTCCCCACGGCCCAATATCCACTATTCCGCCCTTTTGCTTTACCCTATTCTCGCACCCCGCTGCAAGGGGGTAAAAGTGATCGAACCATTCTCGCGGAAGATAAAGCAGCAGCAGCAGCAGACGTTCCAGAGCTCTTCACAAGGGTTGTATAGCGTTACATTTATTGTATATACCGGATATCGAGTAGGAGTGCGAAACGACTGTAGCGAAAAAGAATCAGATCGAGGATAAATGAGGGAGGAAAAGAAAAGATGAACCGCGTGTACGGAAAGAGAACGCTCGCTACTTTCTGGTTGGACTTCACATATAGATGTATAGAGGGTTGATGCTGCAGTGAATGATGGATCACCGGTGAGTGATCACTTCAATGAAAAAATATCGATATTTAATAGAATCTATTCGCTAGTAGCGTACAAACATTGATAATAGTATCTGACATACCTACTTCAGATTCTGGACATCTCAGATATATGTTTGGTGAAAAGTAAAAACGCGAATAACTTACGTTCAAAAAGTTCAATGTAAAAAACGACAAAAAAACATGCGAATATTTAAAAAAAAAAAAAAAAACGAAAAATAGGGAAATGCTAAACAGCAAAAAACCTTACGTAAATAAATTGTGCATTTGGC
Organism: Rhorus exstirpatorius; assembly: GCA_963564615.1. Lineage (NCBI taxonomy): Eukaryota > Metazoa > Arthropoda > Insecta > Hymenoptera > Ichneumonidae > Rhorus > Rhorus exstirpatorius. The sequence goes on along the minus strand of OY751316.1, from coordinate 14,966,985 downwards.
CCTCCTCTCATGTATCTGAGAGCGTGAGGCCTTCTAAGAAGGGCTTTGCAGTTTTGCCATACGATCGTATGCACTTCAGAAAGACCCTTCCTGGGGAGTTCTGGCCTCAACGTTCAATGTATATGAGACATTTCTCCATACGTTCGTTTTACAAACTTCGCGATGAAGATTTTTTTCTATGCCATGCGTTAGTTTAATATACACACGTTCGAGTATGGCTCCGGAGATGCCCCTTCCTAATCCCGTCACGACGTAAACTGTTTTCTTAGGCACTTGTGGAGGCCACTTCGACAAATCGTAAATATTTACTTCTTTCTCGTGTGTGTGTGTGTGTATGTGTGTGTGTGCGTGTGCGCGCTTGAGGACCCCTGGACCGAGCAATGGACACACGTGAAATGAGAAAATCTCGTGTAGATCCATCTCCGCATCCTAAATTCTGACATTCTTTCGGGGCACGAAGCGGGGATCCTCTTCTTGCACTATAGATATGTGTACACGACTCTAGACGCTTGAGAGATGATGTGATCGTCTTTCGTAAACGAAACGTTTAATAATTTTGTTTTTTTTTTTCCTAACATGTGAATAATAGTCTTCTCCCGTCTGAAATTTTTTTTTATCAAAATCTGGTTACGCGTTTAGTTGTAATATTCAAAAAACCGTGCTAGTATCAGGGCACAGCAACGCTTGCTATATATGCTCAACACGTAATGGTTGCTAACTTTGACATTGAATATCTCGAGTTAGAACGGTCAATCTGCTTCAAATTTCACGAGAAGTTGGGTACCAGCATTCTCTTCGTTCGCTATAAATTTCAACTAATTCTCATTATAAACGCATTTGCACGAGGACTACCTTAAATATACATACAGCTAATGCTATATGCAGATAATGTAACTTAAAAAAGAAAGATAGGTATAGTCAAATGTGTAATAACAACTCCGGTAGTTTTTTTTTTACCACATCAATTTTTCTGTATGCTGTGCGATTTGGGTGGCTGGAAATAGATCATTTTTCACTCCGCTTGAACAAATTCTGGCATAGTCCATTACGAAATGAGCAGGAACCATATTTTTGGACAACTTATAACCGTGAAAAAAAGTTGTACAAAAGTATATTTCGTGGGAAATGGCCCAGTCTGTTTCCATGTTTTCGCACTTTAAGAGATTTAAAACAAAAGTTCTTCGCTGTACTTCACATATCGAATGCGGATCGAATTCTCTCTTTCCAAGTGAGAGTTTTACGAATGTTTCGGATCTGGCTGGCATTTCATCTCTCTTTCTTCCTCTCTTTCTCTCTCTCTCTCTCTCTCTCTCTCTCTCTCTCTCTCTCTCTCTCTCTCTCTCTCTCTCTCTCTCTCTCTCTCTCTCTCTCTCTCTCTCTCTCTCTCTCTCTCTCTCTTATAGAGACCGTGCATCGTTCAGTTCTTCTCTGTTTTATATATCCTATACAGCTGTGATCCGAAAGACACGGATCGTCCTGTTTCCCTGACGGACGACACAAGCCAGAGACGATTTTTGTTTCATCTCAGCATTCACTTTTTAGCTCTTTCATACACATGTATATATACACACATATATATATATATATATATATATATACAAATACATATCTACGAGCTTCTTTGGTTTTAGGTATACGAGGGCAAGTGACTGCGATGCAAAAGCATTCCCTTGTTTCTTGAAACCTTTTCTCGCTCCCCGCTTACAATCGCGGCATCCATTTTCCGGCTTCGGTGTTCCATATTCTTGGCGCTTTTGCCAGGAAGAACGTTCGCCGCCCCGTCTGAAAGGTTTGACGTGAAAGTTTGCTCTTCTTCCTTCTCGCCTCTCGAAGCGCGCTCAAACCGTCCGAGGATATATTTCGAATGCCGGCTTCGGTCTTTTGCATTAAACATGGATAAACGATTTATGTGATCGGGAAATTTTCCTGAGATGTATAATAAAATTGGAAAGAAGAATGGATTCCGTGATTTTACGGTTTTGAGAAAACAAAAGTGTTCGTCTTGAAATTTCCGAGTCTGTACTTGAGCTTGGATCATAATGATTTTACCTCGCCCATGCATCGACTGATAATGAACATTGCTCAGATTCTCATTTTACTTACTATGATGAAGCGTCAATTTAGAAAAATGAAGTGAATAACCTTAAAACATCCAAAACTATCTTTCTTCATTCCATTTAATGAGAACGTTGTTTTTGATTGAAAATAAAAAAACAAAAACATTGCTGGCCCATTTTCCCGATTGCAAACTATTATAAAGGAGTCTTTGGAGTCTCCATAGTTATATTTTCAAAGTAGTGATACGAACAAATATTCATTTATCAACCCCCGAAAGTCCAAAATGATTTTGAGATACCACATGGTAAACAAAAGGGTATGCAGGACACAAAAAATCATTTTCGCATTCTTCCGATTCAAAGCTGCGGTTAAGCGGTCCTCTCGTTTATATTTCCATTCGCCCTGCGGACAATTAATCCCCTTCGCGCGTACCCATGAACAGATCCATAGAGTGTTTATACGTAAACGAAAAGAAACGAGATAGAGAGAGAGAGAGAGAGAAAGAGAGACGTCTTATCTGCTTTGTCATCGCAAAGGGGCTAATAACTCTTCTTTCTCATCTCTCCTCTCACGGTGGATGTAGCGAAAGAAGAGGCGTGCACGCCGATCATCGCTCATCCGAACGCGAGCTCTCGCGGTGGCTTGGTTGTTGTACCCTGTGCAAATAACCGATTAAACCACCGAACGAACGAGTCCGCGAAGCATCAAACGGATCTTGTGTGCATGCGTGTGTATGCATTTCTCCTCCTGCGTTGTTTTCCTCCCTCGAGGAACGTTGCCCAGGTAATCGAGGCTGTTCCTCTCATCCTCCACTTTTTTACATACTTTTACTCTCTCTCTCTCTCTCTCTCTCTCTCTTTTTCTCTTTTGGCTGGTAACAAAACGACGAGAGAAATTGCGCGCCCTCTCCCATCAAGAGGGATTCGCGAAGAAACAAAGGGCGGACTGTGTATTAATTTTTTTTGACTTATGACGTTATGAATTACGAGAATTTTTGACCAAGCAAGAGAAAGAGAAGAAACAGGACGAGGGGCTCTCCGATCGGATCTGGGAACGAATGTGAGACTGCATTGCTGGTTTATATGCAAAAGCACTTGCCCATATATTTGCTCGGGAAGATTACACTCTCGGCGAAAGATTCTGTGTGCATGCTCCGCTTGTAATTTTCACATAGCACTGACATGAGTAACACCATGGCAAATGGCTCGCCGTCACCGTCAATTAGTAGAGCGCACAAAAAGCCGTATGCAATGGAAGAAGAATCACGCGTTGTTCAAACTTTGGTCCGTCGTAAAAAGAGAGGAAAAAAGGAAACGTCCATACCCTAAATACGATCCCGAAACATTTGGAAGAGTTTTTTTTTTTACACGATTAATTGAAAAATGAGGGTACACTTTTATTTACACTGCAACTACTGTATTTTCCAGCAACCGTACCAAAGTTCTCTTTCATCAAAACACATTGAAGACATATATATAATCTCCAAGTGGACCTCTCTCGATATGGCGCGCGAGAAATATTAACCAGAGTTCCTATTAAGAAACCTTCCTAGCCATTGCAGCTATAGAAGTCCATTACGTAAATTTATAGCTAACGTTGATATATAAAATCTTCGGTAATGCAGTGTTTGCGAAAGTTATAAAAAAGGCGAATCGCTTTTGGTGAACAATTTTCAGATTCTCCGCGATCTTATATCTATACAACAGGAACGTAGGAAATTCCATGATGCTCGGTGATTCAGTCGTTAGTGCTCTGATCTCCCCCCCCCCCTTACCCTCTCTCTCTCTCTCTCTCTTTCTCTCTATCACTCTCATCACGGTTCGAGAGGAATGTAATTAGCGAGAGCGAGCGCAAAACAAAGATAACGTGTCTGCTCGTAAATCCACAAGCTGTGTGCGGTTGATTGTCCATCTTCGATGTCGTCTGTGTTGTTTCGTGTATATATATATATATATATATATATATATATATATATATATATAAATGATATGGTCTCGTCTCTCTCTTCTTCGCATGAAATAAAAGCACAACCGCGTGATATCGTCTTACGAATCAATGTTTTGCAACTTTGATTCGTTCTGATATCCTTCTCTCCATTCAATGGAGGATGAATGAAAATGAGCCAGTTCGATAAACGACGAAAGTCCCGCCAACTTTGTACAGCTGTGTAGTTTTATGCTTCTCTCATCAACGGACCTTTTTGCTTCATTTCTCATCTTACTTTTTCACGCTTTATATTCTATTGGTGGATTTTTTTTTTTTTCTCTACGGAATACTGATTCCTCCAACTTGTAGTTATTGTCCCATGCGAGTGACCTGCTCTACAGTTATTGATAAATAAATTCCTACAAACGATGTATCTATTTTTTTCATTCAGCAAGGTATAGAGAGCTCTTTCTATCCACATTAAATCCAATATTCCAATCCAGTCCACTATCCATCGGCGCACCCGATCTATTGTCCCAAATTTTTTCTCATGCCATTCACTGTGAACTGTATGCTGCCAATTATGTACGCTACGCCAATGATTATTTAGCCCACATGCTCTATGGACAAATCTCAGACTGCATAGCTCCTCGTAGCGCGCGCGCTACGAGAACACACACACACACACACACACACACACACACACACATGAAACCCAAGAAACGGCTATCTCCCGTGTCGATCCGTAGTCACGTTCCTCGGCCTCCGCTCGTAAGGACGCCCCGCGATGAGAGTGCCTCAATGTGCTTATGCACCCTGACCAGACGATCAAATTCCCGATCATAAAACCAAGAAACTCGGAGAGTTAGCACGCGGAAGATGGAAAAGGGGCGATATAAGTGCCTCTCTCATCTTTCTCACTCACGCTACGATGATTTCTTCGAGTTTCTCCCCGCGCCGCCCTTAGCGGGAAGATCCCTTCCCGTCATCCCTCGTATAATATGGTGGCGGCTTCGCCTCTTAACGGGGCGAAACTGCGGTAATTGACGCTCGATTTAATCCCTCCCGTCATTGCACTCTCGAATCTCCGCGCGCCTTTATCACCTTGGGTGATGAGAGCAAACTTTCAAGTTTCACGGCAATATTCTCAACTGCGAACTTCCATTTCTCCGAGTTCCGAGCTACTATATTTTCAAACTTATCCGCAGAGAATCTCGATAGGATTTCCAACGCAAAGCTTTTCACTCTCGAGGCTTATGATGGTTGGTCCACATCTGGTATTCTCATGAAATAGACGTACTTCCGGAATTACCGATGCTTCAAGACTTTCTTATTACTATCGGTCGTTTGGAGTTCATGCGGGTGTGTCTTTTTTGCCATTTTTCATCCACATTTATATTGGATTCAATCGTCGCGTTCGAGACGCGAATCGGTGAAGACGATATTCAAGAATTCTCGTTCCCTGTAGGTCGAGTGTGTATGTATATGTATATGCGTGAGTGAGTGAGTCTGACCAATTCGACGAGTCGAACACGAAGAACGAACGGTCAATTCAATTCTTATACTGCTATTCCCCTCTGGCCAATTCGCATCTCTCGCGTCTCCCAATGACATTTTCTATACCGTCCGATCGTACGATAAAATTTGCATGAAACTCCGCTTGAGAGTCCTCTCTGTACTTCCTCGGACATGGGAAGTAGAGTGTCTTCTCGAGGACTTGACGTGTCCTCTTCAACTTCTTTTACTGTCGGATGCTCTTGCTCAACGTCAACTGCCTGCGTCCTTCGATCCTCGAGAACGAATAAAAGGCACATTTAGACTTGAACGACAGGTGAAGCACCGACGAGAGGTCAAAAAAAAAGTCATGTAACGAAATAAAAGAGCATTGAAGGCAATGAACTGAATAAATCGTCTGGACCGTAATTTATTTATAAATTCTACAGCGTGCTTATATGTTAATTAAAAAAAAAAAAAATTATTTTAATTTATCATTCTGTAGCATCAAAATACGAACCGAAATTCGTTCTAGTGACAATTTACCGACTTGAAGATTCTGACAAGCAAACCATTCTTTTTGTAAAATAACCCAAAAAACTACGTGAAACATAAAAAAATAATGCAATTCACAAACAAGGATTTAGTTTATCAATTAATATTTGCTACAAAAATCCGTTTTTCATATTAATCCATTGCTGTCGTGAAAATTTTATAATTCGTGCTTGCAAAATTTTTTTACGGATCAAATTGTTTATCTGACTGTCAAAATTTCACATGTTTTGAGTGTAAACCCCCAAAACGTATGGACTTCGGAAAATTTCAATCGACCCAGGCGATGCTTTGTAAGGTGAAGTGTGCGGAAGCGGGATGACCGAGTTGGACAAGGGCTGAGAGGGAACATGAAGAAAGTACAAAGAGAGGGAGTAGCGTCGATGGCGAAGAGAAATAGGAACACATGGGGGAAGTTGCCAGTAAAGAGGAAACGGCGAAGTGGCTTTGGGCTCTCGAAATAAAAACTATATACTAGATATATGATATTATGTACATATATGGCACCGTTCTGTCCTTTTTTCTCACTCTTTTCGATCTTTTCACCGTCCTCAGCTCTTTTTCCACCATCTCCGAACTGTACACTCCGCGTGGCACTCCTTTCCGCGCTCACATCAGAGTGGGACAGAACGTTGTGTGGGTATTTATACATACATATATATGGGTGAAAGAGTGAAAGCCCGAATGGCAGACGAAAAAGGTAAAGAGCGAGATAGAGAGAGAGAGAGAGAGAGAGATGGAAAGCGAGGAGAGAAGAGCCCTAGCCTCGAGGCAAACTGCATAATTCATGGCCCTGGCTGCACCGTTCCTTCTCTCGGTGCCCCTTAGCCTTAGCCACCCTTTACTCGGTCCTTCCTCCTATTTCATCCTTCTACTTTCTACTCTTCCTCTCTCTCTCTCTCTCTCTCTCTCTCTCTCTCTCTCTCTCTCTCTCCTGCCTCTTTCCTCTTCGTCCTCGTTCGCCTCCCTCACACACTTTACCTCCTCGCGTTCTCTTCTGCACCGGCTCAAACACACTGTGAATCGCATGCATTGTACGTCACACACGCAGACATTTACACCGCATATACACAGGGATAAAGTTGGCGAGGCCGCGCGGTGCATCCACCGACGCGAAGAATGTAGGCGAATATTTTGGCTGAGTTATGGCGACCGGGATAGAAGGAACAAGAGGGATACCTCCGGGTGCCCCGAGGTTTCGAGAAGAATGCTCCGTGGCACGTTCAGGCTAGATAGTATTCCGGAGATATGGTTTAACGAGATGCAGAGGTTTTATAAAGGCTTCGACGAAGTTGTTAACAAAACTCTTCGTTCTATTGATGAAAAATGAGGGCATCCAATTTTTTTGTACTGCGTTTCGTTCGTCATTTCTTTGTTTTGATTAAAATGAAAAATAAATTTCTCATAGACACGAACCGATGAGTCTAAGACGGTATTACTTTTTTTTTTTTTTCATAGTCTTCTGGAAGGTTATGACTTGGAAATCAATAGGAAATTTTACCTCAGAATAGACATAATACCTGTTTGCAATCTCAAGTCCACGAGGGGTTGCACAGTACGCTTGATAGTAGCCTAAATCCACAGGGTTCCCACAACTTTAAGATTCTACGATAGAAAAGACATGTTTTTTTTTTTTTTTTCGATTCCGAATTTAAAACCAGCGTAGAATTTCGTGAATTTCTTTGACATTGTCAATCCAATACCGGTTTTATATTAGAGCTTGTGAATCTCGCATGTTGAATATAACGAGAGAAGCCCGACGAGAGCCAGAAGACTGCGACAACGGTGCGGTGAAGGCAGCGCTGTGCCATCTCGAGTTCCCATCGCTTTAAAAGATAAGCATCGGCAAAAGCCAGGTAGCACGGTAGTCAAAGAGACTCGTAATTAGCCGGGCGGGTCTCTCTCTCTCTCTCTCGCTTTCTTCTTTCTCGAGGTATCGCGAGCGTCCTGTTGGAGCCACGAGGATATCAAGAGGGAGTATTCCAGTAGCAGAAGGGAACGAGCTCCAATGGAGTCGCAAAGGGCAGAAAAGAAGGAACTGCAGCGTGCAGTTCCTATATGCTACTCTTTATACTGTACTATGAAACTCCGGATCCTTACTTTTTATTTTTATTTTTTCCTTTAGCCTCTCTTCGTCTCTCTTCTTGGTGACCGATGAAATCAGCGATTATCTTTTCGCAGGGTTTTTCTCATTCTCATAGGAATTTTTCTCTCTCTCTCTCTCTCTCTCTCTCTCTCTCTCTCTCTCTCTTTCTCTGTTTCTTTTGCACAAGCTCTCGTACAATATTTCATGGAGAATAAAGTCCCAACTCTCTTATGTACACCGCTGATGCAAAAAAAAAAAAACAGAAGCCACCATTAAACACCCACATACATACATACACATAGCTCATCTTGCCAATCTCGTCGACTATCTTGTAAATTCCCTCTTTTATTTTGATCCACGAGAGCAGACAGAGATATCATCCAGAGAGTTTATCGCATACGGGGCCCGCTCAGGCAATATACAAGTACATTCTCGTTGTTGCAAAAATGATGATGCAATGAAAAAAAAAAAAAATTAAGAAATGCCAAAGGAATGGAAACAAGAGAGAAGGAAGAGAATGATTGTTAAGCCAACAGGTGCGTTTGCCTCGGGAATACGAAATTCACGAATAAAAGCCTCCGCACGTTTCTGGCTTTCTTCCAATTGAAAACATTCGAGCTGGACGTGGAGAACGATGAAAGCGCGAACATTGAAACCGAAAGCTCGCTTTCTCCCTCCTTATATACTCTCGACGGCAGCGAAAGTCCGATTTCGGGATTCGTATAATTAGCAGTTTGCATGGTGATTAAGACTTGACCAAAAGTTGTGAGAGAGAAGGGTGTCGGGAGCAGAGTGATTGCACGTTGTCTAAAAAAAACGATACATGTCTGCTTTGCGTTTGATTTGATTTTTTTTTTTTTTCGTGCTATTCAATTTTCCTCCATCGGACGAGATTTTTTTCCAGCTTCGAGAGCGCGCAATGAAAACGATTTGACGAGATACAAAACTTTCAGCATAATTTTCTTATGAAACAATTGCGAGATAAATTCAAAACGTTACGATAATTATTCAAAAGTCATCGTAATTAAAGGAATGAAGAAAAAAAAATAATAATTTATACAAAATATAAAATAATGAAAATAAAAAAATGTTTATATGGAATTACGATTGATTAACGACCGAAAACTGTTTGGTATTGTTTGAAAAATAATTCTATTTTTTACTTTTTATGTGAATAATTTAAAAAATTTTAAAAATTTCAAAAAACCCCTAATCGTTAAAACATGCAAACTATTGTCTTGACGTACTTCTCGCTCGACAGGCTAACCAATCCGAGAATTCGTTCGTCGAGTTTTAATCCCCTATCGCACTTTACCTCTAGCTCGTTTCTCTCTTCTTTGTATCACGACACACGTCTCGGGTCGTTTCGAAAAAAAAAAAAAAAAAAAAAAAAAACGATATCACCCCGGAGATTCGTACTTGGTACACGTATTAAATACATCCTGGGATGGAATTGTGCTCTGACCATTGAAGACCGAGTTCTGGGAACGTCACCCACAAGAGCCCCACCACCGTATCAGTGCGGGAGAGTTTGTCTCGTTCAATTTCGCGAGTGCACGTTGTCGGGAGAATGAGCAGAGACGAAGAAACGAGATATAAAAGGACTGGAGAAAAAGAGCCTCGCATAAGCGTAATCTCGCGCATATTCCACGGGGCATATTATTATATCATGTTTGGGGCAAGCAATTGGGCGTGATCCCATGGCATTTAAGGCTCAAAGCGACACGAGTTGTGCCCTTTCGTTCGCTAACAGCCATCATGGATATAAAAATAAGACAGAGAGCCCGAAACGCGCCACACAAAGTATTTGTCCGAATCCTTGTACAGGATATTCCACATGAAATTACACGATTTTACGATGAAAAAAAAAATTCTATCAGCTGCCTAATTTATGCGAGGAGTGGCTTATAATTTTTTGTTTTCCAAGGACAGTCAGAGAATAAGTACATTATGCCGCAAGGACGGAACGACAGTGATTTTTGACCAGGGTGAAGTTGAGTACAGCCAACTTCACCCGAGTCAAAAATTACTGTCGATCCTGTCCGCGCTGCATTACTTATACTTTTCGTAACAAGTGCACGGAAAGTGGTTCTTTTTTGTCCCATTTCGGAGCAGAAAATAATTCTTTTTGAGTCAGGATTCAATATACATTAATTTTTTTGTCCGTGGATAAAATAAATGCTGGTCAAAAATGAAAATAATTATCCGAGAGTTTCGAGTGTCGCCGCGCGCGATGACACTCGGAACCACAGGACAATTATTTTCATTTTTGTCCTAGGACAAAAAAAATTAACGAATTGAATCCTGGCTCAAAAAGACTTATTTTTCGCTCCGAATTGAGGACAAAAAAGACCCACTTTCCGTGCACGTGTTACGAAAACCCTACCTGCTCGTTGACCGGAAAAAGTAGGCCGTTTTTAGAAATTTCTTTCCTTAAAACTATTTAGTACATCACTCGTATTTGGCAAGGATGTTTATTCGGCTTTTCTCGATATGTATACATGTAAATTTTGCAAGATGCTATTGTGAAAAAAAAACCAGCTTTAACGTTCAAGTTTGGTTTGATTTGGTGTCTGGAACGAAATTTTTAAAATGAGCCCTCTCCCTCTTTGTGGGCTTTCAGAAAACGTATACTAAAAAAACAAATCGATTTTGCGGTCCCATTACAAGGCTGTTCCCTTTTATTTATTCTTCGGGACATTCTTCGAAAATTCGACGACTCCTACTTTCTTGGCTAAAAATTATTCTTCTTCATGTTGAATAGCCCATATATATGAACGTGCATAGCGAGGCACACACGTTTGTATACATTTGTATCTACGTTATTTGGTCTCGCGAGTTCGCGACCTCGGTCCAGCACACATCGTCTCTCTTTTGCTGTCTCTCGTTTCGTTCTTTTCTGAGTCGTAATTCGCAGAAAGCCATCACAGCATCGGGAAATGAGAGAGATAGGAGACCGCGTGTGAGTGAGCTTTTGGTAAGCAGCGCAATCTCGAATCATGCGCTTGTTGATTTCAACGACGAATTTTACGATCTAAAGGCATCGCGTTCCTAACAACGTATACCAGTCATCGTCCATCATCGGTCAACTAATGAAATAACAAAAAAAAAAAAAAAAAATGACTGAGTTGAATTTTAATTCCATAAGTACTTAATCGAAACGCGTTCTATTAGAATTAACTTTTCGTATTGGGACAATAAATCTTCGTTCCATGTAATAATAATTCACATAAATAAATGTATTCCTTGCGTTAAAAATGCAACGAGAAAAAGCTGAAAAATATAAATAATTTACGAAATGGAATTTCGCAATTAACTCAGTTAAAATAGAAAAAAAAAAACATTCGTTGATTCATTCAATTCGCGGTATTCAAAAGAAAGTCTTGGCTAATTAGCCGAAAAGCAAAGAGATGACGATGATAATTTTTTTCCTCGGTCTCGTCTCTCCTCATCTTTCCGGCTCCTCGTTATTTTTCGCTTCTTTTTTCTCGTTGCATCCGTCTTCATACCTAAATTCATTTCTTCTTGCGCTTGCGTTCCACATACCATAAATCTCTAATTTCTTTTCTGCAGCCACTTCTTACTATTTTGGTCCTTTTTTTTTCAGTATAATTATTCATACTTATATTTAAAAAATATATATATATTATCAGAAAAAAATTAAAATTAAAAATCAAACAGAGCTTTGATTCGAATTCCAAAACTATAATGTGCGAGAAAAATCAATTTTAATCCCTGAGCAATTTTCGTGACGGAATCATTAAAAATCTGACATTAAATTTTCACGAAAACATGTTTTCGTGAAAACATGTTTTCGTGAAAACATGTTTTCGTGAAAATTTAATGTCAGATTTTTAATGATTCCGTCACGAAAATTGCTCAGGGATTAAAATTTATTTTTCTCGCACATTATAGTTTTGGAATTCGAATCAAAGCTCTGTTTGATTTTTAATTTTAATTTTTTTCTGATAATATATATATTTTCGCATTTTTCGATTAATTTTTTTTTTCTCCGACTGATTCCCATCTTTTCATCGTCGCGTCCCATCTGCGGAGCCTTCTATTCCCTTATTCTATTCTCTCTTTTGCTTCCACACTCTCTCTTTCCCGCGTGTTCTGTGTATATACTCCAAAGTATTCCTACATAGACTCTCAGCGCGTCCGATCCTAATCTCGATAATGACGCGTAATGGCTCTCCCGGCTAGCGTGAATGTGCCTCTTTGTCCGTCTCTCGTTCTCCCTGGTAATACTCGGACGAGGCGATGAGGGCTTTGAACAGTCCCCATCCCGTCTATAACCATCCCAGAGAGCCACCACAGAGAATTTGGTCGTGTAGGAGTAAAAAATATATATATATATATACGTATATATATTATACACATCGAGCCTTCGGCTCTAGCCCGAAACGCGCCATTTCACCCATCGAAAAATACGGGGAAGCCGAAATGCGAAACTCATTCCACACACCCCCGTGTATACGTCCAGCTCTTTTTTTTTTCTCGCTGCAACCTGGCAGTCCTCCGTTTCTTTTTCTGGAGAACCGACGATACACCGACAGAGAGGAAGGGAGGGCGGGAGAGAGAGAGAGAGAGAAAGCCAGAAGAAAGGGATGAAAAAAAGAAGGAAAGAGAAAATGGAGAAAATCTCTCGAAGCATCGACGATTTTTTTCTTTGCCGAATCGTTTTTCTCCAATGGAAAAGTCGATGGTGAAGAGAAAGCCAATTTTCAGTGGAAAAAGGCTGAAAGTGGCCAGACCTCGGGGAACCAGCGCGCTTGGACAACCCTAGACACTCGGATCGTTTTGAAATTTTTGTTTCAATCCGTGTCTTTTTCTTCCTTGTGTTCGTCGTGTTCATGCTGTGTATTACTGTATCGGTAGAACAAAGTAATTGCCTTTTTCATGCGGTCACGAGACAAATTAAGTAATTAACGTTGAAATCACAAAGCAAATTGATTAATTTTCTTCATGCAAAAGTAAATCCAATGCTCGAATATCTCGAGCCTTCGATATACTCTTCATCACTGAGACGTAAATTACAAGAACGTTGCATCGGTAATTAGCTCGAGATTCTCAATCGATTTGAAAATTTTCGTAAAGTCATGGGAATTCGTTCAATCACAAACATACGAATAACGAACTCACGAAGTGTGAAGAAATGCACTTCGATACATTCGAAGTTTTCCGAAGGAATTTAAACTGCTGCGGTTTTAAAGAGACTTTGTAGAAAAATCATTTGTATGTATGTAACTCATATATAAAAATTAAAATTAATCGGTTTTTTCCGCTTTTCTTCGATCTTCCAGAAGCCGTTATGAGAGCCCGATGACCATCAGAGGTCCGAGGATTACCACTACCATCGGAGCTTGAGGTTAGCCGAGGTGATCCAACTACCACGCGTATAAGCGAGGTATCACCGGTACGATAATGGACTATCCGCGAACGTGCCGTCTCGTTCTTTACCTGCTGATTCTTCTCAGCACCCGCGGTGGAACGGCCATAGACATATGTAAGTATACATCCGTCTGACGTTAAAAATACCGCAAAGCAGGGAGTGAGAGAGCGAAAAACAACGTTTCAAAGATTGATTTATACCGCCGAGAGTTCTATCCCTCTCTCCCTTTCATTATATGGTACGTGCCGCATCGTACATTTTGCTCTTGAATCCCTCTCTCTCTCTCTCTCTCTCTCTCTCTCTCTTCTTTTTCTTCTCGATTCTCCATACCGCACAGTACACAATTCATCCGTCATAAACGTTTTCACGCGGGTTCGAACATGATACCACTTTGTTTCACCCCTGCACATAACACTACTCGCATAAATTCTTCATTGATTTATTTACAAGCCCCGCTGCTCTCGCTCTTTAATTCGGTCAGAAGCGTCTGTTTCACCCTACGGTCAAATTCTTTTACTGGTTGCGACGTCATCTATGAATTATTTTTATCGTTGCTATTATTATCTTACATGGAGAAACGGGGCAAACCCCCCCCCCCCCCCCCCCCTCCCTCCACAAAATTGATTGCCAGTCTCGTTTTCGTCCCGGACAATGAAAGAGCCTGTGGGTATTTCGTTGTGATGGGAAGAACAAAAAAAAAACGACTATGGACAAAACGAAAAGTTTCTTTGCCCTCGCGGTTGAATAAAAAAAAAAAAAAAAAAAATACATGCCAAACGGGGCGAAACGTTCCTCAGACTCATGAATACCGTGTACAACCCCTGAAAACACACGAATATATGTGTTTTTTTTTTTAACAGAACTATAGCTGTATATTTTGCCAAAGTTCTCGTCGATATACCCTCCCGATACGACTTCCCGTTACAACAAGAAAATCCGGTAGATCACTGCTGTGTATATATGTATATATAGCTATATATAAGATCAAGCACGAGAAAGAACAAGCGCCGACGTTATATGTACCGTTTGTATTTGCATGCATCGGGAGCTATAATTCTGGCATCGCTGCTGCTGCTCGATCTCTCCATAAAAACCGACCAAAGCATCCTGTTTTTTTGTACGTATTTATATATGCATGCGTGTGTATACGTATTTACTGAAATGTTGAGGACGCTGCTTTGCCTTTCCCTCGACCATGTTCATGTGTACTTATACATCTATGGGGAATTCAAAGCCATAAATTGACAGCTCTCCGTGACCCTATAGCGATCGGGAATTTAGTCGAAAATTTTTTATGTCGTCATTGAAACTCAATAATGCGCGGAGTTTTATTTGTCGATCTATTCTTTTTCTTTTCAAAAATATTATTAATAATACAAATGAATGCTGACCCGCTGCTATGACATAATATTCGTCTCAAGCTTACGGACGAGATTGAACAATTGACTTTTCAATCCAAATCCAACTCTTCGGGTTTCATTATCTCTATAGTATATTTTGGAAAAAAAAAAATGAAATATGAAAGGAGAAAAAAACATTTCTGATAGAAATCGACATTGCAGCATCGGTATAAAAAAATTTTGAACCAAATTCCAGAATTTCATCAGAGTCACGGAACTTTCAATTTAGCCTGGACTGCCCCATACGGATATTGTATACGTGTAGAAGTATATTTACATATACATATTTTTTTTTGTATGAGTATAGAGGATGAAAAAGAAAAAGAAAAAGAAAAATGGCTATCTCACTTGCTTGTACATTAGCCAACTCTCGACCCCTCGTTGTACGTGTTTCTGCTCGGTTTGGTTTTCCAAGCGATCGAACATCGCCGTCTGAGAAACATTCTCTCGAATCCCCTTCCCCCCTCCTTGTTCTCGGTTTATCAGGTAAACAGATAGAGGAACATTAATAAAGTAAACGAGAAGCAAAGACGCAATATATTGAGTGTGTATGCATATATATATATATATATATATATATATATATATATATATATATATATATGTATACATGTAAGAGGAAGCAGCAAAATCGAGACTACATTATTGCAAAATCCCGCGAATTAATTATCGTCCGAGCCAATTAATAAATGTACATCTTCCTGTCTCACTTTTCCATAGACGCTCTATAATGAAGTAGCAGTAGAATAGTCGTAGCAATTATCACCGGTACGAGAGTGTCGAACGATAATTAATGACGAACGTCCGTCTCTGTAAAGAGAATATTATATGTACATATATATTTTCATATATACGGAGGGTGGAACGAGAGATGAATACGTTTCCGCGGAATAACATGAGTGCATATGCATAGCGATATTGATATATAAATTCACAAATTCATCGGCGGAAACGCTCGCAATTCCGTGACCGATATTTATGCAATCGCGTTGCAATACGCGTGCACTTTGCTGAGAGCGATGAATCGTGCGAAGAGTCAAATCGTATGCTCATTGGCCACGTGATAACATCGATGGGAAGTAACCGAGGTGGGATACCGAGAAAAATGGATTTGTTTGAATTCGATAAAAGTCACTCAATTCATCAGAAGAAAATTATTTTATCAATGCAGTTTTATTCCAATGAGGCGGACATGAATGAGTTACAAGTTTCACATTTGATAGGATAATTCATATTAGTCATATTTCGATATATTAAAAAAAAAAATTTGGGATTTCACTTTTACTGAATTCAATTATGTACCAATAATTACTCTAAGATCAAATTGATAGTTGACTTGCAAAAAAAAAAATTTGATTTTCGACGAAGAAAATTTGAAATTTTTGTTTCGTCTTCATTGTTTTCTCGATCAGTTATCATTTCACGTCGATATCAAGTTTGTTGTTCGAGCAGCATTTTTTCATAAAAAGCCAAAATTTCACTTACAGTCACAATTTTGTCACAATTTTATTATCGTGATTTTACGTTGACTACTAACAAGGAAACGGTTTGAGGTGTCCGTCCCCGATTTCGTTCATTCAAGGATATGTTATTCTTCATCGAAATCTAAGCGACACGTATTTTTTTTTATCGGCGGATAAACGGTTTAAAGGGATGAAATCAACCTCCAAAGTTGGGCATCCTCAATGGTAGTTTCACAGTTTCACATACTTCCAGTTGAGATATTTGAATGAAACCAATTAGAGAATATTTCTCATGACGAATCATAAAAAATGCGTTTTATCCGGTTACGACGGGATTGAATAGTCGAAAATTATAAGGGTTGAAAGTTACAAATTTTTTATAACTAAAAAACTATTGCTCATATTTCAATGCAATTAATTGCATTTGAAAGAGCAGAAAAAAGTATATAGGGGATGCACGTTTTTGCGTTTTTCGTAATGACGTCGTTTAGGGGTTGAGCTACCCTTATACACGTGCAATCAAATTCCCATTAAAATGGCACTATTTTGCTTCAATTCGTCTTATTTAACATTAAAAAGCTCTTTCTAAGCGACAATCGAGGAGCTTATTCGTTTCAATAAATTTCCGTTGCATCTATAACAAAAACCACCCCCTCAAATTTCCGAACGGCTTATGGCAGAGTTTCAAATATCTCAACTGGAAGTATGTGAAGCTACCATTGGGGATGCCCAACTTTAAGGGTTGATTTCACCCCTTCAAACCGTTTATCTGCTGATAAAAAAAATGCGTACACTTAGATTTCGATGTATAATAACATATCCTTGAATGAACGAAATCGGGGAGGGACGCCGAATTTACTACAACGATTGCCAATAACTGTACAAATTCGTCGTACGCACTGTCCGGAATATATAAATAGCGTACTTAAGACACGGGAAACACGAATACATGCGGTGAGTCCCCCGTGGTGGCCGAATTTGTACATTGGGCGAGGAATCATCGCGAGGAACGAAAACGCACGCGTACCAAACGTGTGTATGATGTGTCTGTGCGTCGGGTAAATTCGCGGTCGTGTAAAGGGGATGCCGGGATCGGCGTCGGCGGTCGAGTTGCGATGCACTTTCTCCAAGCAAAGAGACAGAAAAAGAGAGAGAGAGATACAATGATATATATATATATATATATTATATATATATATATATACAAGGCCATGTGTGTCAGTATTGGGTAGTAGGGGAAACAAGAAAGGGCAGATGCAGTTAAAGCGCGCATAAATTGCAATGTTAATGTTGCCGGTGATACATAAACATGTTTTATGTATATATGTATATATACGTTGGTTAGGATTGCGGTTTTCGTCGAGATATATGCGTACATTTGCTCTTTATATATTTATATATTACACGTGCATAGGGAGAGGAAGGTGGGGCAAAACCGGCCGGTGGGGCAAAATCGGCCACCAGAAAAAAAATGGCTGATTGGTATTTCCACGTTAACGCGGATATACGATAAAATGCTATGGTATGCTATCGTTGTTTATTATAGTTGCCGTTGGTTACCGGAGCTACCGGAGCTACCAATCATAACAATCCCGCTACGTTAACGGAGTTAGCAGAGAAGTAACTCGATCGCGCCCCTGAATTTCTTGGTAGTGGAGAACGGGGCAAAGTGGGCATCTCCGACGTAAAATTGAAAATTTCATTTTTCTTTTTTTCGAAAATATTTTTGTCTTTGAAAAAATTGAGGAAAATTTTTTAAAATAATTTTCTAGTTGAAAACATTTTTTGGGAAAATTTCTTTTTAAGAATTTTCTAGAAAAATAAATTTTTTGTGAACATTTTTTTTTTTTAATTTTGACGCATTGGCCCTTTTTCAATTTAATCCGCGTTTGCGGATTATCGTAACCATCGCAACACGTAAATACCAATTAGCCATTTTTTTTTGTGGCTCTTCTTGTCCCACCAGCCGATTTTGCTCCACCTTCACCTATCTAAGGTATATATTTTGCAACGCATAGGAGAATGATTATACCGGAACTAAAATCGCCCACAAACAATTCCAGACCTACCTAATGGGTTTCGCGTACGTTTGATCGTTACAGGTCAATAAATTGTTTTTACTGCAGGAAGATAGTCCGAAGGGCAAAGCATTTTTCAAGAGTGTCGAATTTATCGAACGTTCATAACATAATTCCTTCGGTACACAGTATGTCAAATCGTGAATTATAAATTGAAAACGTTAATTCAACGAAGAGTACACACGTTAATGTAAATAAAAATATTTATTTCATTTTGCCATCATAATTTATCACGGATGCATATAATTTCATTCAATCCAGCTCAATACAACGGCGCAGTGTAATTAAACTCCAGAATGTAATTCAAAATTGTAATTTAAATAAAACCGATAATTCAATCAAAGGGCGTCATTTAATATTCAATATTGCATAATTTAAATGCGCAATTTAACATATGAGAAACCATAATTTCACTTGAGCTCACAAATTAATCTCAAAACCATAATTTAATTGAGGAATTAAAAAAAAAAAAAATACATTCATTCATTATAATGACCCTCCTCGATGAGTGGACAAATGCATACACATTCCTGGATTCGTGGATACGCGGCTTTCATGAATATCTACATGTATAAATATAGCGATTATACCGCGAGAGCGTCAAGTGCATGCATATGAAGGAAAGTGTGGGAGCCCACCAGCTCTTGGAGGCACTTGACTTGTTCGTGCGAATAGAACCAACGAATGTATAACTACCGAGAGAGCTTCGCGTAGTTTAGGGTCACAGCGAATGTGAGAGCGATGAGTGTACATCAGTGAGTATGGAAATTTCATATCCGCGAGAATATCTGGTGTAACGACAGTAATATTCATTTCAATCGGGACGATTTCAAGGATCATGAAAATTTACGTATGTTTGGAAGAAAGAACAATATAACAGGCCAAAAATATGATAATTCTAAACTCCGATGAAAAAAATTCGTCATTCGTTTGTGATCCATGAAACATTTTTGATTAATTTTCATTGTAACATTTTTATTTTTTTACGTCCTAAAAGTATTGTTGCACCTTTTAACGATCTCTTTATCGTTTATCCACGACTTTACTCAGCAGCCCCTCCCTCCCCCCCCCCTCTCTCTCTCTCTCTCTCTTTCTTTCTCTCTGTTGTCTCTCGTTGCACCCACTGCCGCAGCTACTGCACGCAGCACGACCACTAGCACACGCCTGCTGCACTTCCAGTATAGTAACAGCCGTTTACAGTTTCCCATGCATACAGCATAAGTAGACAGTGGGAATAGTATAGGTGGACGGTTTACGTGCGTGTTAACTCGACTGGTAGCCGCGACACACGTCGACCGCGTTATACTGCACCCGCGTCGTTTTCGCACTTCACTATACATACAGAGCCGAGACATAGAAACGAGATATAGGGAGAAGGTGGTGCAAATTTGAATGACTATTTTATTAATAGTCTATTATCGTTCAATGAAAATTGACCATCAGTGGAAGAATCAATAATTCATTTCATTCAGAGTGATACTTGCTGTTCAGCCTCACTGGCACCTTGCACGGTCCTAGGACTTTGATCATTTATTCAATGAACCGTTGTATACGTAATTCACGTTTCTCGGTACACGCACAACATTACACCGTAGCACGTGAGCATAAATCTTTCGCCGAACGAATATTGTATATGAGTTTTTCATATTTTCCAAAAATGAAATATATATGATGAAAATATATTTTACATAAAATACATTTTTCCTGCCAAAAAGTTGTGTATTTACGCGTATACATTTATTTCCCATCATCGAGGATGTAATTAACGTAAATGGTCAAATTTTACTGCTTGGTCCGCATATGCAGTTGCACCAATTCGTCGATCTATATATATATATATATATATGTATATGCGCGGTATTACGTTTCTTCTATATCATACAAATTAATTGGACGAGTACGGCTATATATTTTCTCGTACAAGGTACATGTTCACGGGATGCATACATGGCGTATGTGCGGTAGAGAGTATGTGCGTATGAGCGGTAGGGTTACACTGTTCTTTACCAGTGCCATTATATATGTGTACCATGCACATCGGGACAGGAATTACATTCGTGCGTACGCTCGTAACACGTACATTTATGCTCGAACGCCTACGTACACATTGTTTGCCTGCGTGCGTTTGTTCGCGTACATATATAGACGTCCATCACTATATATATATATATATATATATATATATATATCTCTACATGTATACATAAGCATGCATAGACACGTTCTGCGCTAGGCAAGCCCGAAACCAATTCGAAGGCATGTACGACACGAGTTCAACATTCGCATAGGTGTTCTACATATATCTGTACCAATACGTCGCTATGTCGTCGTACATACATATACCCAGCATTGAAAATACACATGGAAATTAACAGATACTTTGTTTTTCATTCCAAGATTTGTTAGCAAAGAAAAATCATGCGCAAACAGTGTAAAAGCTTTCAATGCGCACGATTTTTTTACCTTCATGAAGCTCGATTTTTCATTAATTTTTATTTTTGTATGCTAATTTTTCGATGTAGAAAAATTCGGTTTATGCGGTCGTTTTTTAAGAAAATCGAAATTTCATAAAGTTTTAAACTCCTTATAGTGCATCCCCGATAATTTGAGTAACAAGTACATTGGCTACTTTATCTGTGAATACAATTCCAGCTCTGTTAGGCCGAAAATTGTATGAATGTTCGCGTCACGTATTTTTAGCCTGACAACTGAATTGGTTCTCGAATTAAAAACTATTCCCTCCGTTACATATACTCTATTTCATGGAATAACCTTTTTGACCACTCTGGCGGAAAGATACAAAGTTAATGTATATGTGAACAAATATGGCATTGATCGACGCGAAATTACACACGGTTGGCTCCCTTCCGATTTCTATCACCCTTTATGGACCATCATACATGCTCTCTCTCTCTCTCTCTCTCTCTCTCTTTCTCTCTGTCTCTGTCTGTCTGTCTCTCTCTGTCTCTCTCTCTCTCGCATCAAACTTGCTCCGTGGCCACACGAGTATTATGGAATTGTCAACCACCATCCCCGATGTTCACCGTTATATAGTACCCACGCGCGCTCATACCTCTGTTGCCCCTTCTGCTTTCCTTTATCCTCTCTCCGTCGCCACAATCAAACCATTTTCCAATTACGCCGGGGCCTCCATTAGGCCCCACACGAACCACCGCCCAATGATCGTTTCATCCCCCTGGGTCCATACACACCTACATATAACCTTAGTCATCGAAGGTATTGACAACGCGCTCCTGTGATGATAAACAGGCTAAACGTTTTGACGTCCCTTATATCTATATACGAATATGTCGATATCCAAGCCTGGCTCTATCTACCGGGTTGGGTGAGGTGAAATTGACAAGTCTCATGCATCTTCAACCTAATTGATTCAAATATCTCTTAAATTTGAATCGGTAAAACCACCGCCCCATAGTTCTGTTTTACTTTGATTTACTAAAACAAATCAAAGGTATATTTAACTATCAATGAGACATACATATATGCAGATCCGTTGTAAGCACAATTTATTTTTTGCAAGGAATATATATTTTATTACCAAAGCCATATTAATCGTGGTAGAGTAAAAAATGCATCGTTTTGTTCAATACGACTTTTTCCCTTTAATCTCGTCAACATGAAGGCGGTGTCTCTGTACCATAATTTTTTTTAGTCTCTCATATAACTACCGCCGTAAACACTTTAGTCCTCGGAACTCAAAGTAACCGGTATAAACAGTTCATATTCACGTTCTCCACTCGAGACTTTTACAACGTTATATTATGTTACCCTGAGAAACGAATTCTCTTCACTTTTATACTGCCTAGTCTTTCACGTCTCGTCATTGGGATGCTGCGCATCAAAGGATGGTATCTCTCCTCTTTCACTCTTTCCCTCTCTTTCTCTCTCTCTCTCTTTCTGTCTCTGTGCATGGTGGTACTCTTACGCAAGTTTCTACCATGTAACGACAGAGGAGACGAAGTTTCGTGCGCTCCACTCTCATCTCTGTCGTCCTTGTCAAGCTCTCTCCGTCGTGACTGATAAACGAAAAGCTCGGTGACTCGAGAGCTCAGTCGTTTGCAATAATCTTTAAGACTAGAAGCCGGAGAGAGAGAGAGAGAGAGAGAGAGAGAGAGACTCTTGAATATCGTACGAAGTGGAGAAAGCAACTTGGAGAGGAAAGAGTAAAGGCTGTCAATCGGGAATTCTGTCGTTTCTGATTGTCGAATTGAGACCATTGTTTTTTCTGACATTTTCTCGCATCTGGTGCACACACGAGCTGTATAAAAAGTATTTTTTATTTTTTCTCTTTGTTGTGCACCGATGCTGAGAAAACAAACAGCGAGTCAATACAATTTGCTTCAGTGAATGCCTCGTCGTTGTTCGTCGTCGTTGTTCTCGTTTTCGTCACGAAGGGGTTGAAGCGATCCCTCGCCCTAACTCACGCAACTCGGGACGGTGATTTCGAGACGCGGAAAGAGCCTAAAGCTCGCGCGGGAGTATGAGGCTAAAACGTAATGGATGGAAACTAACGGGCGGAAAGCGCACACGCAGCGAGAGTGAAAGAAGGACGGAGAAAAAGTGCGTGGTATAGACTGTTGAGAAAGGGGCGTGAAAGTAGTACTTACGCTTTGCCAGCCGTTCTGGCGGCAGAGTTGCACGCATGCTTTGACTCGACAACGATCAACCTACTGAAAACCAATATTCCCCAGGTTTAAAAAATATTCTTGTGAAATTAAATACTTTTCAAGTTTATCGGAACCATGAAAGAATAATGTTTTTACTAAATAATTATAAACAATTTTTCTGATAATAATAAAATTAATTCACACTGTTTTTAACCATTGAGAAAAAAAATTTATACTTCATACTTATTCATACTTTCTATATACTTTACTATAAGAAAAAACCATATATGTACTTCGCAAGCATATAATACTTCTTGATCTAATTTTTTTTAAAGTTCTCCTCATATTAATGAATTTCTTTATGAGCTTTATTTCTCGGAGTTTCTTTTGAAGAGTCAAAAAATGTCTCGATTCACTCCGAAGCCAACGGTATGTATGTACGAACGAAATAAGGGATGAAAAGCGCTTAGTAAGTCCGTCGTCATGCCAGAATTTGTTTGGGCCCTGCTCGTCTCTCTGTCCATGGCATTTCCGCCTCCGACTCTTCTATAGCTCTCGCTCTTCAACGCTTTTACTAGAAATGAAAGGTCACGACTGAAACGAAGCAGCTTTTGCTGTGGCTAACGCACGACTGTTCTTTTAGCCAGTCCGAGAGAGTATCTCACTCGCTCCTTTCTCTCAGTCGGAGGGAACCACCGACGAGCGCTGTAATTAAAATCGTATATACCCGGCCTGTGTACGGGTATACGGCGTGACGGTTTTTCCGAGAGCAGTTCGAGCTACGGTTTATCCGACGCTCGGTTTTGCATGAGCTTTTGCATATACCACAGAAATGGGGGACGATGGCAAAGCAGATGAGGGATCGGATCTGCCTTGAAATGGAAATCGAGTGAGGATTCGAGCGGCTTTGATGGAGTGAAAAAAAAAAGCTAGAAAGTGGATACATTTTGGAGAATTTCGGAGCAGCCGATGGGCATTGATGGTGTTTCGAACGTGACGAAAATTTATAGCGAGACTCAGCTAGTCTCCTCGTTGAATCGCGATTTCCGTGTAATTTTATCTCGGCGTTATAATCAGTGCTCGCTCCCTCGATTAATTAGAAGGAAAAAGATATCGGGGGGGGGGGGGGGATCTCTGGCAAAGTCAGCGGGATATCAATTAACTTAAAAGATTTTACACCCACCAGGCGGAAGGGCGATTGAACACGAGAGAGAGAGAGAGAAAGAGGGGGGAGGATTTCCTCTCTCTAGGTCGTGTATATATGGCTGTATAAGAAGAACTCACGCGAATAATATTTCGGGGGTTCATTCCCGCAGACAAGCTTAATCCCAGGAGAGCGAGTCATGATTTATGCTTTAATATCGCTCCGGAGCTGCGTAATAAGGTACCGTTGCGCTGCGATTAAGATGTTTTCAACGCGTAATATATATATGTAGGGCGATACTACGTACGCAAGATCGCAGGAACGGAGTGAGATCGAAAGCGAAAAGAAAGAGAGCGAGAACCCGGGGCAGTAATTAATTTACATTCACGGGCCGCGCGAACGAGAAAAGCGGCTGGGCGGAAAGGGAAATGAACGCAAACGCCGTCCGCTACCAGTATCCAGAGCACGAACCGCGAGGAGACGGTTAACACGGTCTGGCTTACCGCAAGAGAACAGCGAAAGCACAGCTCTCCGGCAGCAACTATAGCACCTCATATACAGCAGCAGCGCAACGGATAGAAAGAGAGCCACCGCAAGCTCTCTATGGGCTTCTATCTGGCTATATACACGCTTTTGCCAAGCGAGCACAGTCATTAATTGTAATCACGATGCAACAAAGAAACCGGGGAGTTGCTCCTAGCTACCAGCGAATTCAGATTTGATCTACGAGTGGAAATTCTCATGCGCACGGCGCCCGTCTGCCTCTCTCCATCTACCCTCGCCACGAGTGAAAAAAAAAAAAAAAACCTTGACCGACGAAAAATTCCTCTCAATTAACGCGAGAACTTCTTCGCCCGTAAAATTTTTTTTCCCACGCTACATATTCGATGCATCATGAAAGAGAAAAACAAAATCTGCGAAAGAAAGAACCCATCTTTCCGAGATTTACGGTATGAAAACACCCTTTCATCTTCATGGAAGAGCCAAAGATTTCTCATAATACGCGAGGAATCGTAGCAATAGCCCGAAAAATAAGCTCACAAACGAGACACGAGTGAAATATATCATCGTCTAACACCGTGTCACGAATTATCGAGCTTTGTTCATCCGTGGAAGTCTCTCGTTTTTCTTCCATCCCATAACTCGCAATTTAACCGTGAACTCGTGAAATCCAAGCGAATTATCGACTTTTGGAGAGTTTACGATGTGGGCGTGAGAAAGAAGAATCGAAAGAACTAGACGAAAAGAAAGAGAAAAAACGAAGCGAATAAGACCCCCGCTGTAGAACAGGTAATGCCCCAGGAGAGTCTTAATCGCGATTCGAGCAGTCTCGGTAAAGTTTAAAGCCCCGAAACTAACTGCAGCTGAACTGCCACACCGAGAGTTCTTCACATTGTGTGCAAACCTCGACTTTTTCCACAGTTTGTGTTTTCCCAATCATTGCCATCAGAATGCTACGTTTCCGTTCTCTCCAGACGACTTGCAGTAAACGCACGTTTCACGCATTGCCTCGTTACATTCTAAATGAGGACTGTGTATCATTTTGTGCACCATAAGATATTGATATTCTCTCATGTCACTCGGCTCGTCCGGGATATTGAGATATTCTCATGTGGCTAGACTGTCCGGAAAAAGAGCGCGTAGCTCGCGTATCAGTTTGACATTTTGATGAGCCGAAGAATCTCCATAACCCCTTGTCTCATAACGAAAACGTGGATGCAGAAGGGATGATCGGAGCGAGTGAGAAAACCGTCTCTGCAGAGGTAAGCATTCAATTTTCAGTCCCTTCTGGCGAGGGCAAGAGTTTACCCAGAGATTGGCCACCTGACAGTGAATGCCAGTTAGGTGATATTGAACGGCTGATGGTACATTTTCCATGGAGACGCATGAGAGTGTGTGCCAGGTAATCAGTGCTTGGACGCTCCTCGAAAGGATCAATCACTGTACCTCTTACCGCTTAGATTCGATGGCGCGAATGGGCCACATAGCGTAAGCTACCAGACTCAGCCATCTGAGCAGCATAGCACCATTCCGTTCGGGCTTGTCACTCCCGAGAGTTATGGCGCCCGAATGAGTGGCTTGGGCGGGCAAACGTCGAATAACTTACTTCGTCGTTGCCCTTCTCGCCCTCTCTTCTTTCTTCTCGCTTCTTTTTCAGGATCCCTATAAATACCAGAAAAAGATCGAACCTCCCGCATAGTCCACACAGGGCTTATTCCAGCAATGAAAGTTCTTCGCATTCTTGTAAAAAGCGATGCTGTACACGAGAATCGTAGTTAGAAGAGCTTCCAAGTCTATTTACCAAGATATGACGTATATATACGTGCGTGCTTTCATGAAACTTCAGCTCCACCCTTGCTTTTCCAGCCCCTCGGAGGCGGCTCCGAGATTCGATCGTGTTCCGTTCACTTCTGTAATGAACGTCTTTCAGACGGTTCGTCCCAAATTTTCGTATCTGACCCTCTGCCATCAACCCCCTCCTGTTCTACGTATAAGATATATATGGCCGTTGCGCGTCGAAGTAAACGGGTGCGAGTCACGCCGGAAGTGATACTATCTCTACTCTGGGAGCTACTCCCGCGCTGCTGGTTTCTCTGGCGTGTGGTGTGCTTTTGGCCCCTTTCTGAAGACCTCAATCGATACTGTGGGTCTAGTCTCCGGAATGTCTCGAGGGTTCTCAACTCTTGACCCTCTCTCGACGAGTCACCACCTCAGCGGTGATGCACACAAAGGAACGTATGGATGAGAAGAAGACTCACGAGAATATGCATATACACTGTATGTATGTACAATATAATAAAAATTCTGGTGGAGGCGTCGGCGAATCCAAACAGAAGAGACCAGACAACGTTCCACACAACGGCCCGGTGTACGCTAGGAAAATAATGATACGCGTGTTCGTTTGACGTTTGCGGAGGTGTTGATCTCGCACTCTCGAGGTTCGTCGGGGAAACGCAAAATGAGTTTTAACAGCGCGTTCGCTCGCGCCCCCGTAGCAAAATAATAAAAAAAAAACAAAAAATACATAGAGCGAGACTCTGGCAATATACTCATTGGTTTAATGAAAAAAAGCACACGAGCAACAGAGAATGAGAGAAGAGAGACGAAAGATGAAAACGAGTGTTTGTGCAATTGCGTGAGTACTCCACAACAATGCCCCCCTCGTTTGAAAATGAATATGTCATAAATTCTACAACAGCGTTCGAGAGGAACGAAAGATACAGGATGAAGCGAGCTTGCCAACCGTCCTAAGGAAATAGGTATAATCACCCCTCTGTATTTGCCTCCCTGTCTACTATTAAATTTCACTATTCAATTTTTCCCAGGTGTAAAGGCTATTGCACGCATACTACAAAACTGTGTCATATACATTGTAGGTATGAGCGTGCACATTGATGGCGTAAAAACTCTGCGACAGAGTGACCATTCCTCGTCTACCATCATGCAACCAGAGAAACCGTAGATTAAAATGACATATCAGTGATGAGCACCCTCATAGTGAATACCACATGAATAATATTGAACGTAGAAAGACAGAAGCATGTTGATAACTGGCCATTGGCAGTTACTTAAACTACGAGATACTTCGTCGTTTTGGCAATGTGTAGAGAAACTTTAGTATGCCCAGCATTCCATAGGCAACGAGAACGTTGTATAGTCCAAATGAAAAATTGACAAGGCACTTTTCATACTAAACTCAGCGCAGAATGTGCTGTACTATACTGTGCTATAAGATTTCACGTTGAACTGCACTGTACTATCATATGCTTCCTCTTCTCTGCTTTTACAGCACAATGCATCGCCCCCTTGGGAATGGAGGCTGGAGTGATACCGGACGTTGACATAACCGCTAGCTCGAGCTTTGACAGCGGAAACGTCGGACCCCATCACGGACGGTGAGTGTACTCACCATGTACTTATGTGAGATAAACTTTTTCATTCTCCCCTCGTCTTATAGGCGAGTCTAACCCTTTCTCTGACCGCTGGAACCCTCCTCTATATATACATTGCAATCTTTCGGCATCTCCTGAATCCGACACTTCTGGACTGCAAAGTCCTCGAGTCGAAGAAGCGTTACTCGTCGAAATGAAGCACTTTGAGCAGACCTGAAACTTTCTTACTGCTGTCCAGACTCCTGCAACAGCAATTGGAAAGTCTTCTCCTTTTCTTGCTCCCAAAACTTTGGATAATTTCGTCTTGCCGTTTGAATCTTCATTGGAGTTGTGCCACACGCTGAGTTTCACGGTAGAAATAAAAATCGAGGGAACGGGATAGAACGGTTTCCAGTCTGGATTAACTTCTATCCTCGTTATTTTTCAACTTTAACTATTAGAAATGCTATCATTCAAGTAGGATACCAACTCTGGTAATTCTGTCGATCGATTGATTACGAACGATCAGCCCAATGACTGGCCATCCGACAGCAATTCGTTTCAGATGCTACGTTCGAAGGCAATCTTATCTCACAATTCGGAGATGCTTAAGAAAAACAAAATGGATATGTTCTATTCCCACTCGAGTGGCCCATGTCATCCGTTTCATTTGTTATCTAATCCATAGTGCTGACACAGTAAGCGAGAACGTTTTGCTTAACTCCCTTTTTTTTTTGTTGGTACGCTCCAATCGAGCACAATCTTTCTTGCTGACATAAAATAAACTTAACCATCCGAGCTTCGTTGCGATGATATGCCCGTGATGGGATCTACAATTCTCCGCTGTGTCCGGGAGCATTAATCGCCAGTAGGTTGGCATTAATCACTCGACGCTGTATAGCTACGAGAGACGAGAAGAGAAGGTTTCCTACACCTCTAATTCGACCGCACACGTATCCCACAATGAAAATTGATGACGCGTTTCGTCCCGCATGTGTGCGGTCCAAATGCAGCAGCAGCAGCAGCAGCAGTACCAATGCTCCAAGCCTCCGCTGATCGATGCTACTTTCTCTCTTTCTCCGTCTCTTCGTGTACTCGTTCTATCGTTCTTCCTTTACAGCATGCATAGCTAGCAAGCGGAGACATACAGAGTGTCTCCGTTTAAAGCTCGTTGGGGCTTTTAAGCGACATTAACGACCATCTGGTTCTCTATTCTGCGATTATCCACCCGCCGCACTAGCCGCGCCTATAATTATATCGATCGGTACGTCCACGCGAGTTCCCGAACAAAATTCACCTTGAGCACGCAGCCCACTATTCCCAAGACTATATGTATAGATAAACTGCCGATGTATACATGGTTATATAACCCCTCTACCTCTTTGATACGACATGACTACTCCGACTCTGCCAGACATTTGCTTCGAGTCTGCCATCGGGGCTCATTGTGCATAATTCCTGGCATCGCAATTTGTCGAAACAAGCATCTGCGGGGGGCTTTGGAGACCCTCGGTTCATGACAATCAGTCACGAATACGTCCGCCGCTAGGCCAAGAGCTTTAGCTCGAGGAGCTTTTGTAAATTCATTTGCGTCAATCAACCGACAAACGAGAGGATATCTCATTATTGTTTATTAAAAGCATAGCCGATGTTGAGCCCGGAGGTATTGCTACTTGGGACCGCGAGATGAGTATGAAGAAGTAAAGCTGGTAGAGTGAGATATATGAGAGGAAAGAGCCACTTCGAACTTTGACAAAGCTCTCGTGGGTCCTAGCTTATGTCTTCGCAGACGTTTACTTCCTATCCTATTATAACAGGCTCAGTGACGCCACCAAAGTCGATTACCTCCTGCTCTTTCATTCTCTCTTACACTCCTCTATCTGTACCTCGAAGTTTCTAAACAAACTCAATATCCTATACTTGAAAACTTGAAACGATATAGCCATACGGTGAGATGAGTGTTCTCATAAGCTCTAAAATCTCATTTGTGAGTCTACTGAAGAGTTCCGATCGTTATAACCGATACGAGAACTGTATCGCTCCCTTCAGGTGTCATTCACCGGAGACTGCGGTCTCAAATGTAGCCAGACCAATTTTTTCTGCATTTTCTTTGATGCCAGTCCAACCCGGCACTCACCAAGAAAATTCTGCCTATGCGCGCCCCCAGACTTCCTCTACGACTCTCATAATGGATTCAATAAAAATTCACTTACGAGGAAGCAAATGCTCCCCGCGTCAAAGCCTCAAGCTTTTACCTAGTAGCCCACAGGCCGTTCCGACCACTTTCACTCTTTGAGGATGTTTCGAGACGAGAGCAGATGGGCGCGACGAGACGCGAACATAATCGCCCCCGCGATGATTTATCGTCGCAAGATCACTGATGTGAGAGAATCATACAGCACAGAGCAGTCAGTGTACACGAGAACCTACCAACGCCAACGGTTAAGGAGAACGCTGCTCGTAGCAGCGCGACTATACGCATTTTGGAATGTCTTTGATGCGCCCGGACTGTATCAAAGTGGCCGGGGCCAGTTCGAGACTCTCTTAATGGGCTATGAGTTATGACTCTAGCTGTGGCTCTTCCACACTTCTCTGTGACGGTTCGCCATGACCGTTGAATCGTCCTGAGACCCGGAGATTGCGTTTATGAATTTTTTATAGTAATATTTGACTAAATGGCCTTTTACATTGCACAGAGCGGCCCAAAAACCTTATTTCGTACGTGTGCGGCGGGTGTATAATAAGAAAGGCAAAGGGAAAGAGGGAGAGAGAGAGAGAGAGAGAGATAAAGGACAAAAACAACGAGTCGAATGAGACGGTAGCGCACCCAAATTACTTTACTGCCAACGGAAAGCATCCAGTGCAATATTACTTCACGTGACACTACTTCAGAGGGTGTTCGGTACACGCGCTGATACACTTCTTGGCCGTTTATTGCTCTCTTTACGTCTGTTGGGTCGGAAATATATATATACATATGTATATTATTTTTTAAATATACGCTCCAAGCTCTGCCTAATGCTATCTGCTTTCTCTCTCATAATTTCCGCGTCTCTCGGCCTCCCGAAGAGAGTTCGCGCTAGCAACGCGCGAGAGACGCCCCCGCGAGACATCAGATTCAAGTCAGCATCCTCTGACTCGCCGCTAGAGGCCGCGGAGACTAGGATCT
Organism: Rhorus exstirpatorius; assembly: GCA_963564615.1. NCBI lineage: Eukaryota > Metazoa > Arthropoda > Insecta > Hymenoptera > Ichneumonidae > Rhorus > Rhorus exstirpatorius. The sequence goes on along the minus strand of OY751316.1, from coordinate 14,935,720 downwards.
AGCGCCTCATATTACGATCATAAAGAACGCTTCTTGGCTGGCTCCGACACACGGGCCGACTCGAGAGGATCACGGGACGCGAGGGATTAGAATCTCAACGAGGCGCGTGCGGCTGTTTTGCTCCCGTGCAATGTTCTATTCTCGGATGACTTAGCATCGCGTATTTCACGATTCACTTGTATGCATGACGCTGACCAAATCATTGCTCTTTCACTGAGCAGGAAAGATAAATCTTGAGTTCTCCAAGCAGCTCACTTGCAGGATAATTTCCGATGATACTGTTTGATAATTTAAAAAAAAAAAAAAAAATTAGATCAGACTAGCTTTAGTACATACAGAAAATCTCGCAATTAAATGTTTCACCGTTTCAAATTAGGACGTTTACCGTTTTGACTGTTTCGAAAAATCGCGACTTCCTTTCAATTATATAAAACCCAAGTTGTGAAGCTGAATAGTCTCGATTGTGATTTTTATTTCCAAGTACTCACTTCAGTGGCAGAAAGCTAATATAACACGTACGTTTGGGATGCGCTATGGAAATCCGTCGACGAAATTATTAGCGGTACAGCCTCAAGGCGTGTGCCGTTACTCCATTCTCGTTATTCCTCTCTTTCTTGCCTGTTTCTGTTGGACTCATGCACGGAAGTATATACTTCTCTCTGGGCACGAGTCTGTGTCTCTCTCTCTCATCTTTAATTCATGTCATCCGGTTTCGCGGGAGTCCGATCGATAAATTATAATCTCGAGGCTTCTCTTGACAGGGGGGGGGGGGAGAGGAGAACAGAGAGAAAATTAGTGTGGAAACGGTAAAGGTGGGAGGTGAGAGCGGTAAAGAGAGCGTGACGGTTATCCGACGTCGCTAGAGGGTTGGTAGAGACAAAGAGGAGAGTAGCCCATGATGCAGCCGCTCGTATATTTATGGGGTGGGTTTCCCTCGTCGGGCGAAACGCGACGACGCGAAACCGCGTGCCATTGCTATGCTATAACAGTCTATATGTATGTATAGAATATTATAGTAGTAGCAGCGGAGACTCGTTCTCCATACAGCACCTCTCTCGCGCCAATTAGCGCTGTTCGCGCGAGGGAAAATCCACTTGCGCACTCTACGGTTGTAATATACATACGTACATACATACAATATATGTCTGTATACAATATGTATATATATACATATATATATATATGAGCGTACTGCACTTGAATAACTACGGGCAATCTCCCCTTTCCCTCGTCTCTCTCTCTCTCTCTCTCTCTCTCTCATTCTCTCGACACAGCTTTCGAACGTCGTGTTCAATTATAGCTGATTAATGCTGCCGATGCTTTATTTCCCCGTTGGGAATGAACAATTTCACTTTAATCGCCGTAAAAATTGGACGATTTTTAAATCCTCTTTCATCTTGTCACGTCTAGATCTTTTTTTTTTTTTGTCATCACAAATTTCCGAGTGGACCGTAACAATTTGTACGGAAAAAATATCGTTCCTTTGGTTTTTTCTTTTTATTTACCGAACGTTTTTGATTCAACGTCGAAGACTCTGATATTGCACCGTATTCGCCTATCTCGCTACCGAGTTTTCGAAGAACCGTGCGATTATTTTTCAAATCTCCCGATGATCTTCGGGATGAGATAGAAACTTTTCGAGCAAAGATTTAGCCTCATAGTACTATCGAGATCAGAGTATATTTTTGTGCGGAGAGTGCTGGCTCATCGACGAGCGCTAGCACACGCCAACGCGGGGATAAAGATTATTTTTCTTTCTCCAAAGATCACGCTAGAAAAATGAAAATAAAGAGAGACAGGCGGTGTGGGAGAAGGACGAGGAGCCTCGAGCGGTTGTTAGTAATCCGTGAACGGAAAAAAAAAAAAAAAAAAAACATATTTTTTATGTTAACCAGATTGAAGCACGAGAGTCACGGTGGTGCTTGGTGCCCGAAACAACAGATCACACCGGAGCCAAAGGAGTGGCTGGAAATCGATCTGCATACGGTTCACATGATCACGGCAACGGGAACACAGGGAAGATTTGGAAATGGTCAGGGTGCCGAGTACGCGGAGGCGTATCAGCTCGAGTACTGGCGACCGCGACTCGGACGATGGGTCAGGTACAAGAACGTCAGAGGGGAAGAGGTGAGAATATTTTTATTTTCTCAACAATATATTTGAACAAAATATTTCAGGAATTCTAATGAGATAAAATAATTACTGTCGTTTGAAAATATTTTATTCCCGAGTCGCCTTTCGCGTCTCAATAAATGATGCGGCGGCATCTTGACGCTGAGTAATTAAAAAATTTTAAGTTTTAAATTAAAACTTTTAATGTCCCCGCGGCAGTCGACTATACAGCAAGCAAAACGAAATACCTTTGAATTTAAATTTCTTATCGACGTCGCGCTCAAATGCGTCATCTAATGAAAAAAAAAAAACTGAGGTCATTAAAACTGAGGATTAAAATCCAAGACCGACAATTCAATAAAATTTCATAACTGCTTTCAAATAGCATCAATTTTTCGAAAAAAATCGAAATTTTGAAACGCCGCTACGAGTAACAGCTTTATGTATCGCATTTGAAAAACGAATTGTTGTCTTGGTTGAGATTAAAAAAAAAGAAAATAATACGCTCGTATCTCTGGTGCCACGAACGACGGCGACGTCTTTGGAAAACGGTCTGACACGAACGACCGTGACTACTTAATACTCCGAAAATTCACGATAAAGTTTTCAAGATTGACATATAAAATAATTTTTAAATGAAAATAACGATTATTCGATGAAAAAAAAAAAAAAAAAGATTCAAATCACGAAAAAAATTCTCAAATACAATCCCAGTTTTATTCTTCCGACGTGCATGAGATCCTTTAACAATTATCACCGTGTTATAATTTCCTCATACTTTCCCCGGATAGGCTTACTTTACGAGGATAAGCTTCCTTGAGTCATGCGAGCATTTGAAATACTATTATTCTCCCCTCTAACAATGTACGAATAAACGTCAGAGTCAGCTTTGACTCCCTCGTCGTACAAATTGTCAAATATTCGTTCGTCCTCTCGCGTTCTGAGCTCCCCAAGCGAAGCACAAACTTATAGCTGTCCCTTTCCCGAACAACGGAGTCACAGAAGCAACATGAGATTGAGGTAAATACGATCGTTATACGTATATGCGTCAGACACATCTTAGTAAAATATAGAATATACGCAGAGAGAGGACAAATATAAAGGTTTTTGAAGAAGCAGGCGTCGTGTTGAACTCACCCTCGTCCCGGTGTTTCCTCAGAAGTTGCGGAAATATAAAATAGAGGAAAAAAAAAAAAAAAGAGAGAATAGAGTCGGAACAACGCGGGGCTGTTCTACCAATCTTATTTGTATATAGGAGAGGTGTCTCTGTCTCTCTTTCTCTTTTTCATGGATCAATAAAATGAGGGAAGGTCGTCGCGTGCATAAAGTCCCATGGCTTCAGCCTCTAACCTCTATATATGCGTATAGTCCCATCGCGTGTTACACCTTTCCTACAGTCTGATTCAGAATTACCCAAGCAAGTTTTCCATAGCAAAGGATGATTTTCATTCTCCCCACTCGGGAGAAAGCTACCTTACCGGAAAGTACATGATAAAAGCTCTTTCACGCTATATGAAAGACTGCACGGTTTACAAGGGTCAAAGACTCGTACTCGCGGTGTGTTGTCAAGAGTGCAACACCCCGGTTGCCACGAGAGAATTTCAATCGTCGTTCGTTCCGTCTAGCTGGGTGACCAGCAGGATTGTTTTGGTAATCAGACGGGCAAAGGAAGCGACGACGTTTACAACGACGTGGAGTAAGAGGAGGAAAATGAAAAAAAATAAAATGAAAATAAGAAAATAAGGAATGAAGTTAAGAAGAGCTGTAATAGACCTTGCGATGGTGGCATTAACATACAACGCGGGCGTTGGCCTCGTCGCAATAAGTGTATCCCTCACCGCCTTGCTCCCTTCTCTCTCTCTCTCTCTCTCACTCTCTCTCTCTCTCTCTCTCTCTCTCTCTCTCTCTCTCTCTCTCTCTCTCTCTCTCTCTCTCTCTCTCTCTCTCTCTCTCTCTCTCTCTCTCTCTCTCTCTCTCTCTCTCTCTCTCTCTCTCTCTCTCTCTCTCTCTCTCTCTCTCTCTCTCTCTCTCTCTCTCTCTCTCTCTCTCTCTCTCTCTCTCTTTTCATTCTCTTTCTTCTTAGGTACTGGCAATTGGGATTTGTCTACCATTCGGCTTGCCCCGAAAGTAGTGAGACATAAGGAACGACAAAGAGGGGCATAGGAACAAGAAATAGAAAGAGAGAGAGAGAGAGAAAGAGAGAGACTGCGAGAAGTCGTCGTGTATAATTTAGGACCAATTATGCCTGGCCATACGGAGAACGAAAGAGTCTCCTCGGGAAGACCCGGAGGGTTGTCCCCTCTCTTTTTTTTACGACGCCACGCGCGTAGAGACACACGACACACTATTTCCCCTTTATCGGTTTATCTCTCTCCCTCTCTCTGTCTCTCTCTCTGTCTCTCTCTCTCTCTCTCTCTTTCTCTGTCTCTCTGTCTCTCTGTCTCTCTGTTGGTGTCTCGGGTGGGCGGAAAGATAAATATTGAGATTTCTCGGGGTTTTCGTGTTTTTTTTTTTTTCGCCAGAGAAATAATGATAACGCGCATCATTCATCGTGTTTCTCACGATTCATCGTATCTTTTTTTTTCGTTAAAATACATTACCGCCCATTATTCTTCGCTCAACGTAATTATCATCTTTATGTCAGATGAACCTCGGCGAACTTGATGGAAATACTAAATCCACTGGAATATCAGAAAAACTTTGGTAAATTCGAGCTTGCAAAGGAGGCGTTCGGTCTTAGCAATCTGATGGGAATACGCGGGAACGTAATGAAACAAGCGAAAGTCGGTCTGCTCCCGAGGCTAGCAAATGACGTTTTTTTTTTTTTTTTTAATTATAACGGTACGGTAAATAAATTCGAGTTTTCATCAGAATTTTCAATAATGTTTATTGCATCGATCCAACAAAGTTTCGTCCGCCGATCTAGTTTTTGAGTATTAGAATTTGAAAACAGTAAGCACTCAAGCTTCGTTTGTCACTCTTGGGGCCTATACCCATCGTGTTAAATTGGAAAAGTTTACGAGTATGTATCTCCGGAACCAAACGGTAAAAGAATCTAAAACTTTGCAAGCATCTGCGGGAACCTCAACCTTTTCGTTGGTCGTACTTTAATCCGTCGCTATCTAAATTTGACGAGATTGCAAGAACCACCTTAATAACTCGTATTTCTTAATTGTAACAAAGATACTTTCTTCGCCATGCAAATCGTTGCCTCGCTATGGGCATTAAATTTCACGATACATTTCAACGTCAGCGTCTCGTTCTCGTACAATGGAATATATATAGGCAAAGAGGCAAAAGTGCATTTTACTCTCGAGTTCGGTTTGTAACATAAAATGCCCGTTCGCACGCACGTCTATATACTACTTCGAGACCCTTCAGACTCCACAACAATGAGACACATTCTTCAAGGGCGTTGATCGATAGTGCTCGTGGTCCTTTTATGTACTCACACGTATATTCGTATAAAGCCACTAATACAGAGAGTGCAGAGAGAGTGAAACGCACTTTCTGAAAGACCACAAGAATCTCTACTACATCGTTATAAACATACACGCCGCGTGTATGCATGTATACGTATATTCTAACGACTAGGTTCATGCACAAGAGCCACTGGAAAGGCAAAAGTGTAAATTATCGCTCGGAGCATCGAGAAATTCTCAGAGTCCCGTCTGGACCGAGGGAGATGAGTGAAAAAGAGAGAAAGAATAGCGATGGCGATGCAACACCAGGCTGGGTGGCAAGGGGCCCGTGTTTCGTGTACGAGTGAGCGACGGAGCGAGAACAACCCTAAAGGCGAAGAAATAAGTACACTATAGGCATCCACGTGGGGGTGAAACCCCGCTGGCGAGAAAGACAAAGACTCTCTTATTTCCCACTTAACGGGGAGTATACGCGTTGGTCCCTGGGTGAACGAGCCGGTGCAACGCCACTTGACTCCTCGTGTGCAATTCTATATAGCCCAGCAAGAGCGTATATCCATTCGACGCTTTCCTCGCATCTGTGTACATGCGCCACAGTCCGATCTCACGTATATATGGTCGAGACGTGACCACGATGTAGCCTTCCTCTGATTTGCCTCCCATTTCCTCTTTTTATTTCTCTCTTTCTCTCTTTCTCTCTTATCCTGTCCCACTCGTCGTTTCACGTTCTCATGATATCGACAGGTGCAAACTCTTGCGTTTAACAACGCGACGACGAGGTGAGAAATACACGAAGAGAGAAAGGTAGGGATAGAGAGAAGTCAGCACACGATAAGTCCCAGGTTTTGTGGTGGAAACGAGAATTTTAGCTATAGAAGTGTACCTGATCTGTAGATGGCGCCTTATGGGCTCATAATACGTACACGGAACACGTACAGCACCTACCAGGTAAATGACTTTCGTGCAGCTCATGTGCCAGCATGATACAGCCCAGAGATTCTCTCTGTATAGAACCAGAGAAAGAGAATCGTCGAGAGTTCTACGGTAAATCGAGCACGTTCCATGTGTGTGTGTGTGTGTGTGTGTTAGGAAGGAGAAAGGGAGGAGGGAGATTCGCGAGCCACACGATGGGTTTTCCTCGGGTGTGGGATATGCAGTACAGAGAGCCGCGCGAAGTGGGTAATTGCAGCACCACCGATCGACCGACGCTACTTTATCTCCTCCGGTGTGCCCTCCCGCGCGAACCCCGCAGCGAGGATGATGCCGAATCTATAGCTGGTAGTTTAAGCCATAGAGATGTATGTGTATATATATATGTACATGCTTGCGGACTTTGTGCTATCCTCGGCACTGAATCCGCGCTAATGCCGAAGGCTGAATCCACATATACACGCTCGCTGCTTTAGAGCGCTCGATCCTCCGCAGGTTCAAACACGTAACTTCGTGATTCACGCCGAGTTTCGATGAAAATAAAACTTTTGTCAGGCTGTTCCGAGGCACAAAATCTCGCTGAATGTATATATATATATATATATATATATGCGTGTGTGTACGTGTATGCAGACGCGTCGGGAAGAAAGTCAAAGGTCACGTAGAAATTGAACAAGAGTTTTGTTAGATATTGCCAGTCTCTTTCGTACAGACGAATGAAAAGTTTAGTGTGTATTTAACATTCTGTGTTGGGACAACGGGCATGAGAACGTGAAAGACGCGTGTGACGTGACATGCACTGATGAAACGGCTGCTTGTGTTTGAAGAAACCAAAGGAGGATGTCACTTTTTTCATCTCATAGTCATTGGAGCGATGATAATGCAAGCAGCTAAAGTCGAATAATTGCTATGATATTTATTTTAAATGATTTTTCTCATCTTTTGTGATCGACCGACTGAATCGATACGAAATCTTTCGATTATCGTTGGCGCGTCGTATCGTTCAATTCAAAGGCATTTTGAAACCGCGGCTAGGTCATTATACAGCCCCAGTGACTTTCGCGCCATTTTGATTCTAATGGCCGCCGGTACATCACCCGCCGTCTCTGTCATATCCTCAATATCGCAATATCCGTAACGAGTTTACATAAAACGAAACTGCTGTCGGGCATCGCGAGGCACGAAATCTATCGAGGTGTGGAGCGACTTAGACAAGAGCGGGAACGAAGTCAAAGGTCGATTTAGAAATGGAACACGAGCTCGTCTCGCCAGATGTTTTATTGTCACTTGAGTATCTCTCCCACGTTTACGGAACAATGCCGTATGAACGCGTCTGAACGATATACGACTCGTAAGTTTCTAAGCACTCCGCGCGATATTTACCGTATCGCGACGAACGAATGATTTACCGCTCCTATATCCCTTTTGACATTTCATTATGCCACGGGCTTTGCCGCGCTATTAAAAATCGATATATCGTCTAACGAGTGTTTTTCTTCCATATGGTTTTCTTTTCATATTCCCACCAGGTAATAAAGGGCAACACGAACACGTATCTCGAGTCGAAGCACGAACTCGAGCCACCAATTTGGGCGAGTAAAATACGTTTTCTGCCGTACGCCTTTCACAGGCGTACGGTATGCATGAGGGTTGAGCTTTACGGCTGCGGCTGGAACGACGGTATCGTCTCGTACTCGATGCCCCAGGGTGATCAACGGGGAAATTGGGAATTCTTCGATGCCACGTATGACGGCTACTGGGACGACGAGCTGCGTCGTGGTCTCGGCCAATTGACGGACGGTCGGACCGGACCCGACGACTTCAAAATGGGATATTACGACTACGATCGGGGACAGGGCTGGGTCGGCTGGCGCAACGACACCCGAAACGGACATCCCCTCGAAGTCAAGTTCGAGTTCGATCATGTTCGTGAATTCTCGGCTGTTCACATATTTTGCAACAATCAATTCACCAAGGACGTTCAGGTAATTGTTACTTCTTTCTTCTGCTTCAAAATAAAGGAAAACAAACTTGAATCCGAAATTCAACACTGTCCTTAAAATATCATGATAAAATTATATTGTCGTACTGAACAAAATAAAAATGTTAAATGTCATGATATTTAGGTCACTGAAAATATCAGATACCGCGTGTCAAATATCAGCTGTTCGAGTTTCGTAAATCCATTGCGAATATTTGAAAAAAATATCTTTCGAAATATGATTTTCTGACTGCTCGGAAAATTTCAAACTATGAATTTTTCGAGTCTAGACGGATGAAAAAATGTCTGTATTCCCGTTTGCGTCGTGTCTTAAGGATGTATCGGACGTACCTTCCCAATCAAAAGTGACTTTTAGCGACAATATTGCATATATAGGGTAGACGTACCAGTTGTGGCCATTGTACCGTTTGTGGCCACTCCGCATTTTCCTCGAATTTCTTAAAGTTTCAAGGCTACATGTTCACTTCATCGAGCGTAATATTTCGATATTCAAGATGTTTCCGGACCACTATCGATTGCTTTATTGAATATCTACTAATTTAATTCAACGAAATATGACGAAATGTGTCAACGCTGAGCGATTTGTGTAGTTTTCTTGTACGGTTTCTCATATCCAAAGCCATTCCGTCCCATCAAGAATTTATATTTTATCAGTTGAAGCTCATTTTTCGGGTTATAATTACAAAAAACTGATGTCTCAGCTAAAATTCCGGAAAAATATGTGGAGGCCAAAAGTGGTACATTCAAAATGCGATTGTTCTATTTGTGGCCAGCTTATGGCCAATCCCAATTCAAAGCTTGGTGGCCACAACTGGTACTTCGGATGACCAAAAAAAGTAGTACAATTGTGGCCACAAATGGTGAAAATGACAGCTACAAGACAATTTCTTATTTTCTTAGTTGTCATGATCAAAAAAGGTTTGAAATGATGAAAATTCGATTCTGTGTACCTTTTAGGTTACATCGATCACTTTTTTAATTCTGAATTTGCAATAATGTGAACACTGTTCGTAAATGAATGCTCGAAAATGCTTAAAGTGACCACAACTGGTACGTCTACCCTACTTTATGATAAGATAAAAATCGGAAAAAATTCAACCACAATAGAGACGATAAGATAACTTTTTAATAATAATAATGCCGAAAAGTTATCAATAAATTGTTTAAACAAAACATTGTTTAACAAATTTTTAGGTAATGTTTTTTTTTGTCATGTGATATGAATTCGTTGATTTTTCTGACTACACATGAATTTTTTTTTAATTTTCTTATCATTTTGAAGTTTTCGGAAATTTGTACAGGTTGTATTTACGAAACTATTCGTTCAATGCCCTGGAAACTTCTTAATTGTAATATCCAACGTTTTTACGAAAACATAAATAAAATTTACGATTTTTCCTTCATTTCAAAAATTAAAAATTTTTCGAAAATCGAAATTTCAAAATAATAAGAAAATTTGAAAAAAATTCATGTGTAGTGAGAAAAATCATCGAATTCATTTCACGTGTCAAAAAAAAACTTTCCCAAAAATTTTTTTAACAATGTTTTGTTTAAACAATTTCTTGATAACTTTTTGGCATTGTTATTATTCAAAATTAATCTTCTTATCGTCTTTATTGTGGTTGAATTTTTTCCGATTTTTATCTTATCATAAAGTATGCAATATTGTTGACGAAAGTCACTTTTGGTTGGTAAGGTACGTCCGATACATTCTTAAGGGGTAATATCACTGTAAAAACAGAATAAAAGCGCTGTTTTGACCATTTTTTTTTACATGGAAGAAAAGGTAATAGGATATTAATATTTAAGGAAGTTATTAGGCATATGTTTAAGTATAATAGAAAAATTTATTATCAACAAATATTCAAAAATGGCAGCACTGGAGCCATTCTCGCGAGACTGAATCAATTCTGCGGCATGCAGTGCCGCAGATTTTAACATGCGAATTTAAATCTAGAAAAAAAACTACTCAATCTAAATGTCTATAGCTAGAGAAATACGTAGGGGATTTCAAAAATATTGATTTTTGTGTAATTGGCGAGTATTTGAATGAAAATGTTCAATTATCGACCATAGAGATGGCAATTATTTGTTAATAAATAATATTTAAATTAACTTCTCGAAAATCCCCTATGTATTTCTGTAGCTATTAATATATAGGTTGAGTGTTTTTTTTTTTTTTTTTTTTCAAACTCAAATTTATGACAGTAACACTCCGTGCGCCGCGTGTCTCGCGAGAATGGCTCCAGTGTCGCCATTTTTGAATATGCGTTGATAATAGCTTTTTTATATTATACTTAAATATATGCCTAATATCTTCCTCAAATATTATCATCTTACAACATTTTCTTCCATCCCAAAAAAAAATTGTGCATTTGTAGGTTTTTACAGTGGTGTTGCCCCTTAACCCACCCACGGAAAAAAAAAAAAACATAAAAGACACAGCCCGAAATCGGCGGGGTGGGGAGGGCGAAGGAAGGAGAAATAAATATGAAAAAAAAAAAATAATAATACTTAAGGGAAGAAAATATATATCAAGCCGCCGTATAAAATCCAGTTTACGAGATGCATGAGGTTTTGCTGACGCGCCCGAGTAAGAGAAATATCGCTATTTTAGCATGGAATGAAAATATTCTCAGCATTGGACTCCCATGGTTGTCGACGCGAAGGAGCGTTGTGCAACCAACGATACGATGCTTATAGTCTCGTTCGTTGGAGCGACGAAACGTTCATGAGATTCGAAGGGACGGGTTGAAAAGTTTCCCGCAGTTATATTTCTATGTGCGCGGGAACTATGCACACGGGGAGTCCCGTGATAGGGCGAGTTTGATGAAAGATGGAACAGAGTTTGGGAAAAGCGGGAAAGAACACGCGATGGTGATGGTGGTGATGGTGAAAATTTTCCGGCCATCGAATCCGTTCCCGCTAACCACCGCACCATCGCGATTACCACGACTATCGCAGAAATATACACAAACAGTTCTGCATCTATCCAGGATATTTTTCGTATTATTATATATCTATACACTCGGGATTTTATAATGGTCCGGAAAACACGAAGGTGGTATCAAGATTTATTTGAATGGAGCGCCTCATTACCCAGCTCGGCGATTGTATGGTCGGGCGACCGAGCGTACGAGAGCTATGGCTCGTCGAGGAGGGGCGAGTTTTACAGGGCTGAGTGTATAGTACACACACACACACACACACACACACACACACACACATATATATATATATATACATCGTTCTCGTGGAGATCGCGGTGGTTGAATTCTGCATGGGTGTCGCTTCCGCAAGGGCAAAGACAGAGATAGGAACCGAGTAAATGTGTCGTGAATGCGCGAGGGAGCAGGGAAAAGTTGGGATATAACGGGGTAGCGAATGATGATGACATAGAGGCCACCGCAGCTTGATGCGGGAATGAGAAATCCAAAGGGGCTGGGAGGTTGAGAAGTGGGATTTGATAGCCCGGCTGCACGGTTTTGCTGCGAGTGTTAGCGTTGTGCTGGGACACGAAAGCGCGAATTGGGTAAAGGTTTTCTCACAATGGCGGGGCAAGTCGATGAAAGGTATGAGAAAAACGACAGAGGCCTTGCGGAACGACAGAGCGCAGATATGCCACGTATTCAAATACAATGCCCACAGAGTCTGGGCAAAGTTGGTATGGCGACTGGCCACGGGGAGTATATGGTATAACGTTTGAGGGGATGTTACGACGCGGAGGAGGGTTCGTAGTTCGGCGGATTGCCAGTCGACGAAGCTAGCAGACGACGACCCCTTCTATTATAACAAGGGGTGCACTCGCGGATAGGACACGTCGCGGCCTCTGAAAGACAGCACTTCAAAGCATTATAACCAACCCTCCCAACCTCTTTTCGCATCCGAAGCTATATGCGCTTTTGCTTTGGCCCTCGATTCAACCAACATTCCCATCGTGAATCCATATACGGCGGTTGGCCTGTGTTAGTCTGATACGGGCGCTCGAAGATTCGTCGGTGATTTAGTATCGGTGAGTCGCGAGTGAACCGAGAAAGGTCTTGGAAATTGAGGAACTGTCGAGGTGTACACGGACAGGGGTTGATTCACGGATGATTCAAGGCAAAAGGATGATCCTATCGTCTCGGGTTGAAATACCAAGGGAACTGAGGATAATCTCGAGCTTTGTAATCTCTTTGTCTCGTCGTAACCGCGATATCTTCATCCGCGGGGTCTTGAACTAATTAACATTTCTCGCAAGTCATGCTTACGTGATTTCATCACGATACTTTTCCTATCCTAAGCTTCGTCTGTATGACTAGGTGCTTAGATGTGTTCGTATACGTAAATATGCAGGGTAAATTTTGGATATCGAGTTGGTACACCAGCGTAGCATTTCACAATTAATCTGCGGTATTTCTTTGAAATATCACAGGCCGCATTGATATTTTTGACATCAAATAAATTACGGGAAAAAAAACGGCTTCCGCCTTTGCCGAGGAAAATACGTCATTCTGAGGAATTTATTTTATAAAAATTATCCAGCAGATGATTATCATATTTGGCAGATATACTTATTCAACTTTCCACCGTCTGGACATAAATTTTTAGAAAAAAAAAATTCTGGCAATTACGCAAGGATGATGTATAAGAACAGAAAAGCCTGGAATTTGTTTGACCTGCAGGTGTTTGCTCAAGTAGACATTTTGTTCAGCGTCGGTGGCAAGTGGTATCACGGCGATCCAATCGTTTATTCTTACATGGAAGATAGAATATTCGAGAGTCCGCGTAACATAACGATAAAGCTACATCATCGAATTGGAAAATTCGTCAAGCTGAGATTCTCGTTCGCCTCGAGATGGCTGATGATCAGCGAAGTCACATTCGACTCCGGTGAGTACACAATAAAGTCAAACTGTCTTTAGCGTTAAGTAGAAAAAATATATTATACATATAATATCGCGGACTGGTTGTAACGCTTCAATTCCAAGAGGCTGTGTCTCAATTGAAGCGTTCCAGTGGCTCAATAATGCCTCAACGATCTGTGCGTCTACCCTCGTTTCGCCTTCGTCCTTCTTTCACGATCGCGAGAAGCGAAAGAAGGATAGATGGAAAAACTGTAATCGGGAAATCTCCCGAATGGGGTGAGCACTATAGCTTTGGGCAACTGAGAACCCACAAAGGAACACTTGACTCCCGTCTCCGTTTCCTTTTTTTTTTTTTTTTTTTTTGTTTTTTTCTCCATCGTCTGGATGTATTCCGATTTTTGGTCGTTCGACCAGAAGGCGCTTCGGGGTCGCGTCAACCCTCGAGAGGTCACGGGTCACGAGAGCTTGAAAAAAAAAAAACAAAAAAAAAAAAAAAAAATACGAGAAAAAAGATGGTTTCGTCGAGATCGATGACTCTCACAGAGCCTTCAATATCCAAGTCTAAATTAAGGTGGCTCATCAGTGAATTAAAAAACCGGCGATACGAATGAAACTTCGGGAAAGTGTTATCTAAGATGCAATGAACGCTCTCTCAAAATTTCAGGGTATGTTGCCAGGCAAATTATTGCGAACGAGTAATTTAAAATTACCTATTTTAGCATGGGTCTTATGGCAGTTGATTCCATTTTCACCGGAAGTGACATGATACCTTTTGATAAAGACGAGAGATCTTATTCAAATTTTGAGTATTGAAAGATGAAATCGTGAACTTTCGAATGGTATTTAAAAAATTGTGTCTTGCCAGGGATTTTCCCGAGAAATTTAATCGCGAAAGTCATCGTGTGTGCAAATCTCGGATAATACAATATGTCTGTCATTCTGCACGCGAGGAAACATATGAATATCAGCTATCGTTTTTGACTTGATCGCTCTGACAGCGTTAAATACTTTTGTCAGTTGAGACTTTATTTATATTATTTATAATAAATTATGGATAAAATATCACGGGAAACGTCATCGAAATTCATACATTTTGTTTAAACAGAGTATTTAGAAAATATTATGATAGGTTTATGGTTTTTTTTCACGTCACGATTTTTGACTAGTGTTGTCACTGATGGGCCGCCTTAAGATCCTTCGCTGAGTCCACATCAATATAGGGGGGAAAAAAAAAAAACAATTGCCTATCACGTCGTGTCCCCGAAAAATAAATGGCTACGGTTCTTCGTTATTTCGATGAAACGAAACGTCTTGAAACTTTTTTTTTTTTTTTTTTAGAACAAAAATGTCAATTATAAATACAATTCCGCATTCTTTCGTTACATTGAAATTAAAAAAAAAAAGAAATAGAAACTTTACCATGATAACATGAAAATCTAATTCTTGCAACATAACGAAAAAACTTTAACCCGCGAGTCTACAAAATTTGCCCATTATCGAGAAGCAGCGTGAATTCGAGTTGAACGAACGGTCCATGATTTTTTCGCCTCGATTATCGTCTTTTGCAGACGTGGCACACGGTAACTTTACGCCCGAAGTACCGCCCTCGACCGAGGCGCCACGTACGAAAGATCGAAGTTCCGCAAGGGACACGTTGCAGCAATCCGAAATTCCCGTATCAACCGCGAAACAGGACGATCCGACTTACATGGCCGTGATAATAGGTGTCCTTACCGCCGTTATATTGCTCCTAGCTGTTGCTATATTTCTCATTGTCTCGCGTCATAGACAGCGCAAAAATTTTGCCAGTCCGCTCGGTGCCAAGAGCGCAATATCATCGGGCAATCATCAGCATTTGTCGCCCGAATCGGCATACGGTACAACGGAGAAAGATCCTTCGATCATGACTTATCGGGTCGAGGAATACGACGATAGATATGCGGGCACGAAATTAACGACACTGCCGAGGGATCTTAATGATCGTTTGCTCAGCGATGTAAGACTCGACGAGTATCAGGAGCCATTTCATGACAACAAATATCGTGATCCACCGCACGCGACTTATTACGGCTACAGCACTGTCGTTATCGACAACAAGGATCTACACGACAACATCGAACAGTCGGGTGAGTTTGGGGCGCGAGTGGCTTTCGTTCGATCGATCATCGATCTATCTTCTCCTTTACCTCCAACCCTCCTCTCTCTCTCTCTCTCTCTCTCTCTCTCACACACACACACTCTTGCTATCTCTGTCTGGCTTAAAAGGAGAAATGAAAGATTGTCATTCCTTTGGTTCTTGGGGCTACACGGTCCGTATATGTTCAACCCGTCGAGAATATCCGACGTTGCAGTTGATAAACATGTTTTGGATCTTGTTCTTCGAACAGATGCAACATACGACTACGCAGTGCCGATGCCGGTTCCAAGCGTGAGCAGCGATCAGGACAGCGTATTCTCAAAGTCATCGTCGAGGGGCAGTGCAAAGGTAAGACAGGCTCGACGTTTTTTTTTTTTTTTCCAACAAATTTGTTGACCTTTATAAATCCAACGTTCAATCAAAGGACAAACCGATGAGAGTGTATCGGAGCTTGACTCAAAGTTCACAATGAAAAATATCTAAAATTTCGATAATTAACCCGTAATAATCACCCCCGGGTCCAGCTGATCGGGATTTTTTTTTTGCAATCTGATGTCACGAGTAGCGAACCGACGAAAATCAGACTTATGCTGCCGTATAGGCGTGCGTTGAAATGTCTAGTTTACGGTTGTTGAGGAGCCATGTCCCTCCTGAGCGTCAGTGCAGTCTCAGGAGGCTTTGAAGACAGACTTACTTCAATGGGGCGACTTCGGTAAAATTTCGGTCAAAAATTACCAAAAAGAATTTGGGATGATGTTTTTTTTTTTTAATCTTAGAGAGGTCGGATTGAAAATCGCTTCCTACTGAAGTTAGTCTATACTGGTATCTGTGCTGAAAATAAATTTCAGCTTGCTGCGATAGAAGTTGTAACGCAAGGAGCAATTCGAAGAATAGTGTTTCAAAATCAGAAAAAAAACACACTAGGGTGACTGAACCAGTGAATGAACCAGTGAATGAACAAGCTTGGTATTTTAATTAAACGGCAGAGATATGATTTTATTATTATGAAGAATTTGGTATTTATAATTAAGTGAAAATTCTGAGAAAACATCTAGCAGTGATATTATTTGACGCTGTGAAAGATTTGCGATGCTATCGAGATTTTTTTTCATACTTGGGGCGCATATTCATGAGAGACAGCCATTTTGTTATAACCATCTGACTGTGCATCGAATACCGACATATTCCACATCACCTGGATAAATCTTTTTAAAAGATGTGTAATAATTTTTTCAACGTTATACATTGCTAAGCTTCAATTATATTAATGAATTTTTGGTCCAAAAATCCAATATTGTTTGCTGTATAGGGCCGTTTATTCACTGGTACAGCTTTCTAACCTATTTCCAGTGATTGGCTTTTTCTTGATTGGATTTTCAACGAGGATTTTGGATTTTGGATTTTTTCTTGATTGGCTTTTTTTTTTTATTGGATTTTCAACGAGCGTTGAAAAGGCTTTTCATAACCTCAAAACGCACGAGTATAATATAATATTAGTAGTTCTATTGTACGTTCATTCACTGGAAAAATACTAAGAGTCCATTCATTGGAATTTTTGTTCATTCACTGGGAAATTGGTAATTTCGTTCATTATAATTTTTTTATACAAAATCTTTGCGAACAGGGCACTTGAAATATTTTTTTTTAATATTCTGTGAACATTTTTCTATAAGATCTAATTATCTCATAAAGAAATTCGTAATAAGTTAAATTATACGGCTTTATCGAAATAGAAAAAAGGCTTATGCGTTCATTCACTGGTTCATTAACCCTGTAACTTGGAAAGTATTCAACCAACAGAGCCCAACTTTTGCTCAATATCTTGTTTTAAGCTTACACATACATTGTCAAAACACGAGTGATATTTGTTCGCAGATGAAAAAGTTTCTGTTTTTACCAAAGTCCCCCCCTTAAGGATGTATCGGACGTACCTTTCCAATCAAAAGTGACTTTCGTCGACAATATTGCACACTACATGATAAGACAAAAATCGGAAAAGATTCAACCACAATAAAGACGATAAGAAGATTACTTTTTAATAATAATAATGCCCAAAAGTTATGAATAAATTGTTTGAACAAAACATTGTTCAACAAATTTGTACGAAAGGTTTTTTTTTTTTTTGTCATGTGAAATGAATTCGTTGATTTTTCTGACTATATATGAATTTTTTTTTTTTTTTTAATTTTCTTATCATTTTGGAACTTCGGTTTCCGGAAATTTGTAAAGGTTGTATTTTCGAAACTTGAAGGTTGAAGGTTGAAGGTTGAATGCCCTGAAAACTTCTTGATCGTATTATACAACGTTTTTACGAAAAGATATCGAAAATTCACGATTTTTCTTTAATTTTTCTAAATTAACAAATTTTCGAAAACCGAAATTTCAAAATGATAAGAAAATTAAAAAAAAATTCATGTGCAGTCAGAAAAATCAACGAATTCATTTCACGTGTCAAAAAAAAAACTTTCCCTAAAAATTTGTTAAACAATTTATTGATAACTTTTTGGCATTATTATTATTCAATATTAATCTTCTTATCGTTTTTATTGTGGTTGAATTTTTTCCGATTTTTATGTTAACATAAAGTATGCAATATTGTTGACGAAAGTCACTTTCGGTTGGGAAGGTACATCCGATACATCCTTAATATACTTTTCGAAAGACACCGTACCGAACTAGTTTTTTTTTTTTTTTTTTTTTTTATGAAAGTACTATAACTCAAGAGTATCGTGCTAAATTTCTGCGAAAAAATATTGAAAATCAAAAAAGTTATGAATTCATGAGTAGAAAACCGTGTTTTCCGGACACTTTTTTTCAGGAATTTTTTTTAGTACATTGAAAACCAAAAAATTCACATTTTCATCGACGCGAGCATGTTTTTCAATGTCAACATTATGTCCCTGAATTTTTATACGAAAATATAATGCGTCGTTCTTGCTTCAGTATAACCGATCAAAGTTGGCTCTCGGGTCAAATTGACCCGTCGTGAACATTATAAAAGTATACTGAGGTGTGATTATTACGGGTTAAATAAGGGGACATAAATATTTTGCGGTCCCCGCAACTATTTGGAATTTAGGATTCGAACAGCCAAATTATTTCTCGGATAACCATAATAATTGTTCCCGAAGTCATAAATTTATCGTTGTTGCTCTTTTCTTTTTTTTTTTTTAATTAAAAGTTCCCATTCTCGTCTTTTGCGAATAATTTTGTCAATTAAATGGGCAATCAAGGGAGAGACGATACTGCAGGGGATACTGATCGGGAGTTTTGACGATAAAACAAAAATCAATCCTCTTGAACTATCGGAACAGCTTGTTGATCCGAGGCGGTGAAATATTAAAAAAAAAAAAAAAAAAAAAAAACCCATTCACATTCTACACTGTGAATACCCAAACAGTGCTCGAGTAATACCGCGAACAAATCTTCGTTAAAAGAGACAAAAGTTAACAATTCAAAAGATTGGTCAATCCTCCCTGCATTCTCCCCCGCGTCACTCTCGATTTGCACAAACCGAGACAAAAATTTTCTCCTCGGAACGTATTAAAAAAAGAAAAAAAAAAAAACCCTGAAAACTCATCCAACGAACGTCTCGTCGCGTCAGGCGTGCTTGCAGAGCTTTTTCCCTCCGCCGCCACCGCCGATGAGCGCTCCGCCTGCCAGGGGCTCGAGTAATCTCACGTACTCGAGTCCTCCGAGTCCCGAGCCGATTTGCGAACGGGAGCGCAGGGGCAGCAAACGTCGGGAGCATTCGCTGCACAGATACGCGTAAGGTAAAAGAAGAAAAAAAAAAATCAACCCATCATCATCATCATCATCATCATCCAAAATTGTGAATCGCAAACTTGGTATTTGCGGTGAAAAAAAAAAAAGAAAATACTTCTTAAGAGCGTACACGTTCCGAGAGAGAAAAACAGTCGGTCAGCGCGTAGAGCGAATAAAAAAAAAAAAAAAAAAAAAAAAATGGGGTGATCGAGAGCATGGTTCATCGAATCGTAAATTTGAAAAAAAAAAAAAAAAAAAAATCTACTGACCGAATAAAAATATTTTCGAACCCCTAAGTATACTCGTTCGCAAAGCATCGACTGTCACATGGTGCACACACGTATTTCCGGTATATACACACATAAACACATACGTATATATATATATATATATATAATATATATATACACTTATATACATAGTTAAATCGCGATTAACGAATCTTGGAGAGATATATAATACATCTCGAAGTATATGTGGAAATGGTACACCTCGGATAACATCGATGCATTCTCGATTGCGAGGAGAAGGGGAAGGGAGAGTTAATAAGCCAACAGGATCCATCGAGCAAAGAGCTCTGTGATAATTCTCTCGCGAAACTCGAAGTAGAGAGAGAGAGAGAGAGAGAGAGAGAGAGAGAGAGAGAGAGAAATAAAGGACAATGAAAAAATTTAACGTATCGCGTTACCGAGATACACACTCACATAATACCCCACAGTCAACTTGGATAACTGCCCTCTTCGCTCCAATCATGTACGATTACCCGAACGATACGACTCCTCGAATCGTACCTGGAATGCACCCGCGGTATATAACACGACGAGTCGTGAGTAGGCAAAAAAAGTTAATGAAAAAAAAAAAAAAAAAAAAACAAAAAACAAAACAAAACAAAAGAAATAACGAAAAGAAAAAAAACGTAATAAAAAATTGGCATATCAAGGTCGAAGGGATTCGAGAATTGTGATTCTCTGGCCTCCCCTAGCGGCATTTTCTGCAAGCTTTGGACAGAGAAAAAAAGAAAGCCTTCGAGCAATGAAAGATCCAGCGTCAAAAGAAAATTGGAAAGGTTCGACGCAGAGTATTTCAAATTTATAAATTGAAATAAAAATACTTGTGGATTTTAGGATTTTTAGGCAGTACGATAAGTTTTGGAGCAATAAGGTTGAATTTTTTTTTTTTTTTTTTTTTTTTTTTAAGAGAGATCAATGCGAAATTTGAGTTGAATTTATTAAAAAGTAATTTCACTGCCGGCGCAATGTTTCGCAAAACGAACGCGACTCTGAGGACCAGGAGCGAGATGTGGCTTAAGGGCTCTCGGACTCTGGAACGATGCAAAAAGAGAGCGAGGGATGAAGATTTTTTCAACTTTTTTTTCCTTCCGCTCTGGCTTTCATTTTCTCTCGCAAGAATTTGCCGGAAAATGCCGGTAGATCTTCGAACGATTACGGCGAAAAATCGCGCGCGAAAGATCGATCGATGTCTCCCACCTTCCTGAGATTCGATCGTCTCTCGTATATGTAAAAAAAAAAAAAAATACACTAACAAATACACACACGCACACGCACACACACACACACACACACACATACACACACACGAGAAGACTGACGTTGTCAAACGAAACATTCGGCGAGCCCGTGTAACTCAAACGGGCACGCGATCTAATATTATTTATTATTATTATTAATTATCACTGAATAGCACATGTCTCGAGTGAGTCTATAATTTATATATGATAGAACTTTCGCGATCGGATCGTGAACGAGTAATGGTTAATGGCGACGAAAAATAAATAAAAAAAAAAAAAAAAAAAAGAATAATTAATATTACTGGTACAATTGATAAAATTGAATAACGAATAGATCATATAACGTTTACGGCGTCATTGACGAGTATAATGAAGTATGAAGAAAGGAAAAAAAAAAAAAAAACAATATAAAAGAAAATGAGAGCGTGAAACCCAATACTTTATTTCTCTATCTCTACCGACATCGCCTTCAACGTACGAGAATTTTGAAGAAAAAAAAAAAAACAAACAAAAAAAAATGGGTAAAAAAAAAAAAGTAACGAATCGGGAATTATTCAATTTGATGAGAATCGACAATACAGGGATGAGGCAACAATAACTATCGTGTATGTAAAACCCGACCACAATGTGATATAGATAAATGAACAAAGGAGTTAAAGAAAAACGGAAAAAAAAAAAATAAATAATAATAATAATCGAACTAAGCGAACGAGATATCTGGGAGAGGGAGAGAGAGAGAGAGAGAGAGAGAGAGAGAGAGAGAGAGAGAGAGAGTGAGAGTAAAAAATGTCGAAAATTTGCAACAGCGAACAAGAGCGATTGACTGAAGAAAATTTTAAAAAAAATTTTAAAAACTGAGAGATCGTTCTCTTTTTCTAATCTTTCTTACAACGATATCGAGAACCGTCGATTCGATTCCGGTTATCGATCAAAGTATGCATACACGTAACATTCGGTAGACGAAAAAAAAAAAAAAAAAAAAAAAAAAGTTTATGTGACATTGTGTCTCCCTCTCGAGCGTCACGGAGAAATTTTTTTAAAGTGACGAAAGAAGAAGATACAACACACGCACTTACATACAGACACACACACGTACACAAACACAAACAAGCACACACACACACACACACACACACACACGCAGCTTTTTCGATTAGTGCTTTCGTGTAAATAATCGTCTGACCAACAGGAACTGGTGGTTCGAAAGGTATTACGTAACTTTTTCCGAATGTGCGTTTATATCGTACGTAATATTATGTCGTAGGATTAAAAAAAAAAAAAAAAAGTGCGTTCCTGGCGCCTCTCATTGTACACTTCAACGCGAGCGACAATTTTTCGAAAGCATATTCGAATAATAATTCAACGGAAACATTTTTTCATCTGAATTAAATTGAAAAAAAAAAAAAATGATCGATCATCGCCTATAATTTCCCCAATGGAAAAGAAATATGTATATCTCGGACGGAGAATTTTTTGCATAATATTTTGTCCGGTGTATCTTGAGACACTTTTTTTTTTTTTAATTGCACAAGTCAAACCCCGGTTCTTGTCCGCTCTTGGGATCGAAAGTTTCAGTCCCTGTCCATGAAACACAGCTGACCGTTGAGAAAGACGCTCGTCCAATCGCGAAAGAGTTGCAGGACCGTACCGATTGATCTTATGCCCCACCACCACGAATGCACAATTAAACAAACTAACCTTGAAGTTTCGGCCACGAGAACGGTGCGAAGCAGCCGATGACAGAGTAAATACGGCACTGGAACGCCGGACAGGGACCGAGTGGACGGAGACCGAGGTTTGACTTTACAGTAAAACCTCGGGCACTGACTAGCCCCGGGCCCTGACATCAGCACTGCGGAATCCACAGTGCCGCTACAATGCAGGAATCTCCCATGAAAAAAAAAAAAATTATCATTTCAACGAGTGGAGGGTACCAATATACGTTTGATACGGGCCTGGTGCTTGATTCTCATTGGTCAGTAAGAGGGTCAGGTCTTTAGGTCAGTGCCCGAGAGGCTCCTGTGCTCGAGCACTGACCGAAAGATCTAACCTTCTTACTGACCAATGGGAACAAAGCACCAGGCCCGTATCATACGCATATCAGTACCCTCCACTCCTTGAAATTATAAATTTTTTTGTTCATGGGGGTCCTATATTGCAGCGCCACTGTGAATTCCGCAGTGCCCGAGTACCAGCTGACGTCAGTGCCCGGGGTCAGTCAGTGCCCGAGTAGTCAGTGCCTGAGGTTTGACTGTACTTTATTTTCGTGGGGGGGGGGGGGGGGGGGGGACTGATGTATCATTTTTTGTTTTGTTTTTTGTCAATCGTTACCTCGTTTAGTGGCAGACTTTGCGGAAAATCGAAATCACCGATATACTTCGTTTTGGGATTTATTGGCGATAATTGTCCAATTTATCCGAAGCTATTATTAAACAGTGAATAATTCGCGTGTCACACTTTCATCGGATGTTGAAGGAGGATCATAGAACGAGAGTACGTGATAGTATTGCAATATTTACAGCATACATACATACCCAATAAAATATTGTTCGTTTCAAGCAATTCTTTATTCCGCGCTAAATGTTCGTTTCGTCTAGCATCTTCGCATCTTATCGGCCATGTAACGATAAGTAACGATGGTAGGAAAATTCTAATCCTTTATCGGTTTTTGATAGAAAAACAAAATATTTCCTGCACTCTTCTTTTTTTGAGTTACCGGTTATCGAAAAAAAAAAAAAAAAAAAAAAAAAAAAAATCAATACGCTTTCCCATGTAAAATAGCGCAATTCAAAGAAAACTGTTTTAAGGGATAAAAACCACCCTCATACGGCTTACGTATTGTCATTATAATTTTTTTTTTTTTTTCTCGAAGAATAAATCGCTTAATGATTTTTCGGAAAAAAAAAAGAATTCGTTGCAAATTCTTATCAATTATTTAAAACAAATTGTCAACACTTTCACCATAAAATTCGTAATTATTTTGTCATAAAAATATTCATAAATCTCCGGAAAACTCAAAATTGATTCAACATTACCGAGAGAACTGAGACATCGTCCGCATTAAAAAAAAAAAAAAAGTCAATCGTGCTCGACGTTCATTGTGCACATCGAAAAAGTCGCGTCGCGTTTCAATGATTCTCGGGATAAACCAATTTCTCGCATAAATATACGAAAAGTTGAATTTTACAAGAAATACGCGGCAAAACCGATGCGCTTTCGTGAATAAATCACATCTTTTTGCATCCTGCCATTTTTTATGTTTTTTTTTTTTGCCCCCATCTTGCCAAAGAGTGCACCCAGCTCTCGGTGGACATCCCGGACCTCTCGAACTTGCTGTGGTTTCGGGGAGAAATATTCGGCGGAATGCTAGAGAGAGAGAGAGAGAGAGAGAGAGAGAGAGAGAGTAGATCGCGGGCATATATCGTGTAGAAAGAAGGGCCAAGACGGTTAAAAAGCGATGCGGAGGGAAGAAGGGAAGGAAAAAAAGTGGCTCATCCTTTATTCACCTCGGCCAGGATCCACGACGGAGTCGACGACGCTTGGGCGACGATGCCACCGCCGTCGTCTCGCGGTCGATGGAACGACGAAGACTTTGTTAAGGTCCGCTACAGCGCACCAACCGCGTCTTAGCTCTTCTTCTCTTTCTCTCTGTCTCTCTCTCTTCCTATTCCTTGAATAATTTCGCAGCCCATCGTCTCGCTGTCTCTCACAGAGTACGGACATTTTTTTTTCTCAAGAATTTAAACAGCCTCCCCCGACTACAGAAATACTCGTACAAATGAGAATTAAAAAAGAAAAAAAAAAAAAAAAAAAAACCAAAAACGGGCAATTTAAAAATTGACGGGAAATCGAGTGAAATTTAAGAACTCTTTAAAATCTCTTCTTCATCAACCCCCAACAAATATTTACTAAATTCAACTTTAATGTAATGGGTACAGGCAATCTTTAATTACAACCAATCGTGAATTCGTGAAATTTTCGATAAAAATAAATAATGAACGTTTTCTTTTTTTTTTTGGGCGACGAATTAATAAAAAAAAACTTAGCAGAAATAATCGCGAGGCTATCTTTCACTCTCCGAAATGAACGTTTGATTTTTCTCGTGCGCTCTCGGATTCAAATTTATGATTTTTTTTTTTTTTTTTTTTGCAAATTCCCAAACCACTGTACTCTCGTTCAAGACCCGATGCATTAAAAAAAAAAAAAAAAAAAAATTATAAAAGACGAGGAAATATAAAATAAAACGTACTCCTGCGACCTGAGAGATAAATATATACGTATATATCTTTCGATGTAAATAGCAACGATTGTAATTTATGTAAACGTTACGTATTATAAATTTATAATACAACACGCGCCCAAGGAACAAGATTATTAGATGAGAACGGTATGCGACGTAAGGTAATATTGTAAATATTTGTATCATAAATTATAATAACGAGTACCAACAACTGAGTGTAATTATTGCAATTATATATGAATATATACATCGATATATATTATATCGAGTACCGAATGCATATTTGATATTTGTGTGCCTGTATCCTTTTGTATGCTGTTGAGATAGAAGAACACTATACATACCTATATATAATATAAATAATTTTAAAAATGCAAAAAGGTATATATATATATATATATATATATATAAGACGAAATAGTCGAATACGAATTATCGCGTACTGTACACATCAAATTATCCGTGTCCCTGCTTGGACGAAATAAAACCTTTAGCGAACCGAATGAATTCGTACTCTTTTGACATTGATTCATGATTGACACCTGCCAGCCTCCTCAAACAAACGAAAAAACATTAAATTTTTTTTCGCATAAATATATTCGATATAAATATATTTTCGAAGATATTTTTTTCCGCAGGGAAATTTCTTTCGATTCCTTTATTTTTATTCGTAAAAATTCTGCACACCACGCATCCCCGAATCGATCAAAGGTCTGTAACCTTTTTCTTGTTCTTTTTTTTCCCCTGCATCAGCGATACACCCCGGTACGGGGATTCCCCTGCGTCCTTAATGGCTCCTGTCCTTTCAGCCCTTTTCAGTAGAGCGTCGCCGAGTTCCCCGGGCACCATTTACCAGGATGATCTTCTCATGAAGAGAGAGGGAGAGAGAGAGAGAGAGAGAGGGTGAGAGGGAAGAGAGACAGCAAAAAGGGTAAAATAATAGGTGAGACGTGGACGATAAAGCGTAAATGAGCGTGTACGAGAAAATTAAAGAGAGGCCATAAGACGAAAAACATCGTTATTTTCTCCTTCTGTCATGACTTATGGCTTAGAGTCTCGCTTTATTTGTTTCATGGATGATTTATACGAACGTTTTTTCCGAATGATTCAGTTGGGGATTTTTTTTTAAAATTACAAACAATTGTTTATAACGTAGCAAATTTTCTGTGCATGATACAATTTCTGGCCCAAATTTTGTCCCAGAATACAGTTCGGCTATATAGGTTGTAAATAATTTTTTGACGCGTTCCTTCGATTGACAGAATTGGTATTGACTTTGTGAAAAATTGTTACAAACAATTGTCACATTGAAGAATAACCAATGAGAGCTAAAAAAAACCTTTATTCGTCCTGACTGTTGGCTGCACAATTTTATTTTGGATCTCACCAAATGATCAATTCATTTGTCAATTCATTTTTGTTTTTTTTTTTTTTTTATAATAAATGAAATAATTATTTTTAGCAACTAAATAAATAATTAAATCATTTCTATCATTTCTAAATAATTAAATATTTCTAATAACTAAATCATCATTTCTAGCAACTTTATATGCTACGTCAGTACATTTCTTTCGAAATTTGGCCCTCGTTGATCGATCATGTTCTTATCAATTTACGAACATCTTTTCACGAGTAAATTATACGGTTCGGTTAATTCGATTTGTGGCTTAAGCCAATGACTGTCTTACGGTGCCAATGACTATTTGGAACTCTCGAGTTATCGCGACCTCGCGAGTCTCATTAAAAACCATGAGCCCGGTCGTTGAGTTCTGGCTATTAGAATGACAAACGGCCGCGTTGACAGTGCCAAATGAGTACGACGAGAGCGGAGCCTTTATAACTTTCGAACGAACGTGAACGAAAGAGCCAGCAGTCCGCAAGGGCGCTTGAAGTTTCGAAGAAGAAGACGAGTGACTCTCCCGGAGAGCATCGTCAGACATTTTGGGACTAACGTCGTTTTCTTAATTACCGATGTAAGCGCCGGAGTTGTCATGCTGTTTAGGTAAGTATACCTATATCTTTAAAAGGATGGCGAATTTCACGTGAAACTGACCACGATTTTTATACCCGCGACCCGCGACGATCCTTTACCCGAGAATTATGAGCCAAGAAAAAAAAAAAAAAAATTATCGAAAAAGTAGCTGAAACGAAATTCCAAAAGCCCTTTTTCTTAAGGAGGCTCGAGTGCGACATCGATATCTGTTGAGAGGTACTTTTTTTTTTCTTATAAATATACATGTCCACAAAAAGTTTAACCCCAAAGTATTCGTAGGTTCTTCTACACCGTTTTCGAGAAAAAAAAAAGTTTAAATATGAGCCATTTAGAACAGTTTTTTATGGCAGATCGTGAAATTAGACGGAATTTCAAAGTCAATGAGCGCAGATGATCTGTTTACATAACAAACTAATTTTTGCATATTGTCGGAAATATCCTCAGGATGCCTCCTACAAAAATTCAGAACCATGAACAACACCGTTAATTAGCAATAAACAATAATGTGGATGAAAAACGTGATTTCCTGTTACGAATCGAGCCATGGCTATACGGCAAAACAAATCAGAAAAACCGAAAGTCAAAATGGCCAAAATTTCGAGTATGAAAAATTCGAAAACCCATAACAGAGAAAGATCAAAGTGGTAAAATTTCACCGAGCCAGAAATAATGCAAATAGAATATAAAAGCATGGAAATTTCAAGTTATGGAATCTAGAATAGATAACTGGTAAAAATTCCGGAAGACGATAATACGAAAGCTCAAAAACTCAAATAATTATAACCTTCGGATGGATGATAGTGTAGAATTCCGGTTTATTCGAATTCATGAATGCGAAAGATAAAAAATCCGAACGGTCAGAATTCTGAATAGTAATCTCATAGAAGGCTCAGAATGTAGAATTGCATTATATCAGAAGTTGTGTTTATTCCTATTATGAGATAAAAATATTGATAATAAACATGCGCCCGATGCACCTATTTGAAATTCAAGAATTTCACGCTCAATTGAGCGTTATTTTTTTTGTGAAAATCGATAAAATAAAAATGGAAAAAAATGGTTTCGAGCCTTCTATATCAAAATTTCTCTGTGATGCGTTCTAGACAATTACTTTTGACCCGAATGCATATTTTTGAAAATATAAAAGTGATAATACATGTTAAAGGGGTGGGTGTATCGATTTTTCAATTTTTGTTTTTTTTTTTTTTTTAAATCAAAAGGGGCAGAATTGAAACTTTTTTTTCATTTTTATTTTATCGATTCCCACAAAAAAATAACGATGAGACGATACATTGACTCTCGAAATACGAAATACTGGTGTTTCTAAAATTTGCGATTCTGATTATTGATCCTTCTACATTTCTGGACGTCTGTTTTTCGCAGTTTCTAAATGATAATTTCAAACTTTCATTCTTATAATAGTTGGACATTCGAGAATGTGAACCATTGTACAAATTTGTTTTCTGGAATATTGACTGTCTACATTATTAAATTTTGCATATCACAATATTTAAAATAACGTTTTCTGAAATAGTTGGATCGGGTAACAGAGTCCTCTATACCGAATACATTTCAAATAAATTGAAGCTTTTTATTGGCGTCATTCGGAACTTAAAATTTCTGAAACCTTCTATTCTCATATATTTGTTATTCGAGTTTCTTGAATTCGGAATTTTTGCCATTCTGATTTTCGGTTTTACTTTTCTAAAAATAAACTATCCAAAATAAACTTGAAAAAAAATGTGAGCCCTTTTCCTGAGATTCGCTGTAAAAATTATTCAACAATAACTCGATCTTGGGCCAAAATATTTTCTCTGTCGTAAAACGTAATGCTTCATGCGGAATATAGCACAGGCATTCAAGTTTATCTCGAGCTATCAACAAACACGTAGCCTTTTTCTCTCGATTAAGTCCAGTAAAAAAAATACCATTTTTTCCGGCACATTCGCGAGATACTTGAGATATTTCATAGAAATTTATAGGATCCAAGCACGCGGATGTATAATCCGATGTATCCGCGCGGTACTCTCTGCGGGATCGCGAATCCCTGAGCTTTTGTATAAATAGAAATATACTTTGCCTTCCAAGCGCGAAAACCCCACTCATCTTATTCTTTCGCTGCTGTTATATTGTATATTAGCGTTTCGTTGGCATTTTACGATGCTCCCCTGAGGCCATAAGATTATTCGGATCGTAAACTGTTCGTTTCTTCACGGCGTGAAATGTTTTTTTTTTGTGTTCTTATTACGATCAATGATCGTCAATTTATTTTCTATTTCGAGCGCTCGTGAACAAATCATCTCGTATCTGCTGTTATAACTCACTTTATACATATTTTTTTATCGGAGTTGTTTAAACTCGAGCTCACGTTAGATTCCAACGATAGATCGATACACGGCAGTCAAGCAATCTCAACCATCCGAGAATTTGCAACACTCTCGGCCATTATTATTCCTCATCCATCAAGCAACATCCCTCTTCAGGACTGGGTATGTCAAAAATAAACGTTTAGTTACTGAACCAGCCATATATAATATATATATACGTTTACATCGAATGCTGGCAATCAAAAGGGTTTAACTCACTTAACTTGAAGTGTCAAGTCCAGTGTAATACGTCCCTTTGTTTGATCGCAGTAAATACATACGTGGTATTCCACAAGGCAGCAATTCAATTTTTTTGTCACCATAAACTGCCTACAATTCATCAAAAAGTAATTGGAAAGTATCTTAAAAAAAAACGAAAAATAAACTGCTTGGAAAAAGTTTCAGCGGTAATTTTTTGAATTTTTTTATCGGCCTGAATATTCAATTTAAAGTAATAATAAGAGAATTTTTAAAAAATTTTCGGTAGTCACTTGTCCAAAAGATTACCAAAAAATTTTGGCGACAGAAAAAGAAGCGTGGCGGCTGACTCGACGTGTAATATACCCTCATGGGTATATGGGCTGCCGGGGTTTTGCTTTGGTTTCCGTTCTGCTTCACGTATCCGCAAGCTTCGCCCGAACTCACCCCGAGAAGAGAAGTGTCGACGCGCAAGCACCCGCGTTCTCGCGCATATATATATATGTATCGCTACGAAAATTATGGTCACCCCCATTGCGAACCCTTGCTAGTAAATACGATGACTTAATATTCAAACGGCGCATCGAGTATATTATCAGCATAAACTTAACGTCCTTTAGTCATTGCTGTCGCTATATATATCTGCGCAGGATCGTATAAAGGTACCCACCCTTTGTCCTGTCAGTCGAGAGTTCCGCTCTCCTCGTCGGCACCGCGGTGCTTATCGTACGCTCTAATACGTCTCTATGGCACATAACGCCTTCGTCTTCTCTCCATTTCTCCTCTCTCTATCTCTTTCTCTCTCTCTCTCTCTCTCTCTCTCTCTCTCTCTCTCTCTCTCTCTCTCTCTCTCATTTTCTCGTATCTCTTCAACCCTTTTCCCTGTGTCATACGAGAATATATTCGAGAGTCAAGAGCTCGAATGCGAATACCAAAACGTTTGGAGTTCCTCACCAGCCTCGATGGCTATTCACTTGTCAAAGACGAAACTTTATCAAGCAAATTTCCTCGAACTCGCTCACTCTCTCTTTCCCTGTCACTCATTCACCACGTGATTGTACTTTCTCTTTCTCTCTCTCTCTCTTTCTCTTTGTATGTGTATTATATCTTAAAACAATATCGCAGTATATATTTCGACACAACGATAGACATTTGTTGCTAAGTATAGTGTAAACTTTCAACTTCACTTGAGAGAGTTGGATATTATGCCGTCAGTGGAAAATATTATTCGTCAGGTAAAACAGACAGTATAGTTTTGTACATAGAACACGTTCAGAATATGTTGGTTCGTATTAAATAAGCTTGAGAATACTCGGTTTTATTCGGATATCCATTAGGAAAACTTGTTTTGTTTTCAATAAAGTTTATTGGACATAAAGTTGATTGATTCTGAAGAGATGTGAATTATTCTGAATATACTTGGTGAATCCTGGACATATAGATTGATTTCAGATGAACTTGTCTCATTCTGTATTAGCATGCTATTTAAACTTTCAAGAGGGAGATTGTTAATACCGCGCCCTTCCCTGAATCTATATTTAAGTGTAATAAACTTCAATTCACAAAGATAATAAACGAATGAAGAAAGTGCTTTAACTGAATAGAATTTCTCTGGATTTTATTCAATGCGAATAAACCGATCTTTGTCGATTTTATGGGCACATACAAACATATCATTGAAAGAATAAAAAATGATATTCCGAAAATTCCAAAATCATTACTTGAAGTTCTGTACAGAAAAATATGACAGTAATTCGTCGATTTTTGATTATCTAAAAAAAAAGCTCTTATACTTAATCTCATAAAAATGATCTTCTCCCAGAACCAAAAGAACCTCCCGACAACTGAAGAAAACTGCACAAATTTCCGGACGCACTTGAGGCGTGTGTTGTATACGGTGTGTATACGAGAGTCGGTAAAATTCACGGTTGACATTGTAAGAAAATTGGCGACGAATTAAAGCGAACGAGTTTGCCTCGAGGGGAAAGGCTGAGGAGTCACTGAAAGCATCAGAGCATGCGGCGCCGGTCATTATTTACGACAGAGAGAAGCTCGGTATCGCACGGAGCATCGGATGTCAAATGGGCATTCCCGAAGACAAATTCTTCTACGGGAATGAGGGCTTCCTCCCTAGGTCACAAGCTTCGCGCGTGGTGTGTCCCTCTCGAGCTTTTTCGTTCTGTCTCTACTGCATGATCTTCGTCGTGTCGAGACGCTCAACGGATCGTTAGACTCCAGTCTTTGCTTTCCTCGGCTTCTCTCTCTCTCTCTCTCTCTCTCTCTCTCTCTCTCTCTCTCTTTTCTCTCTGCCTCTCTCTCTCTCTCTGTATTTTGCCAACATCTCACCCGTTGTAGCCGTAGGAAAGAATATCTTATAGGGTTTTATTTTTACGCCATGCATGCGTTCACCGAGAGAAACTTCTCCAACGGTCTTTGCGCAGCATCATGAGAGGGCGAACACGGGATGCTTCTAATTGCTCCAGGAAACCACCACTCAGCGAATGCATAACCGCCTCTTTGATATACGGCACGGCCTAAGCTTTGCTGATGGAGATTCGTCGAAAAAGCTCCTCGTACACAAACAAAAGATCGCACCCATCCTCTCAAAAAGAAATTGCGACTCGGATTTTTGTGCTTTTCAACCTCAGTAGCCTGAAGCCTGAACAATGCCTAAAGAAGCTTGAATAGGTAAAGAAGGTAAGTTCTAAATCATTGTAGATGCATATTGATGATCCGTTAAAAAGCTATATATAGTAAACACATAAACAGAGAAGTTGTTCGGTAACATTGAAACGAGTGAAAATACCGAATAAAGAGAGATAGTTTTTTCCTGTATC
The DNA here is from genome assembly GCA_963564615.1 of Rhorus exstirpatorius. Classification (NCBI taxonomy): domain Eukaryota; kingdom Metazoa; phylum Arthropoda; class Insecta; order Hymenoptera; family Ichneumonidae; genus Rhorus; species Rhorus exstirpatorius. The sequence goes on along the minus strand of OY751316.1, from coordinate 14,903,343 downwards.
GAGATCCATTATAATCCTTGATATTTCGTCTTTAAGTTACATTTTGTCTTCGGATATTCCACAAAACCTCTCCAAAATCTCCACTCCCAAAAAAAAAAAAAAAGAAAAAAAGTTGATAGAACGGACAATACTATCGCGATTGCCTTTCCAGTGAGAAAATTGCCTGGATCCAGCCTCTCGAGGCACTTCGATGTCTGGTAGAATTCCTACACACAGCGGAAGGTCTTGTATGGTGTATATTGAAGACGCCGCGTCTGTTGCAACATCTCTTGTCGAGTGTGGCGCGAAAATTACGAGTTGCGAATCTCTCGTTCGTCTCGCCAAATTATTCTCCCCATCGTCCAAAAAGAGAGTAAGAGTGTTCATAACAATTCCAGACCACGAGATCAACAGAACTTTTATGTGTGCATATATATATACCTATACCTATAAATACTTTTAATCGAACAATTGGCCGTACGAATTAACGTCACACACTGTGCCATGAACGCTGGAGGGCTGAAAAAGTATGCGTATGCGTGAGTTTTTATTGTGCTCCGTAACCGGATGAGGGCTTGGAGTGTCTTTCTCCTCTCGTATCTTTTACGATTCTCCTCCATCGCGGCACGAATGCCTGGATCTCCTTGTCTGAACGTCGGTCAATCGGCTTGCTCTTTCAGTGTCAGCGATTGCAAATGCACAACCAAATGGCTCGAGAGCATATCTGATTCTCCTTGTGCGCTTACAAACGATAATTCGTCCGGTCTTTAATCCTCGTCATCGTTTTAACTGATTTCATTATCGAACATTGACTGGCTGCACTCGAGGCTCGAGTGGCTTCTATATATACGTATATACCGAGATAATGGATAGCCATTCTCTCGTCATATACGACAAATCACTCGACAAAATGCTCAACACTGATTAACAAGCTTCAACGAATTAGATTTCTGCACTGTGCACTTTGCAGCTTGTACTCTTATCTGTCTCGTCTCTTATTTTGCATGTATTTGAGTGCAGTTGTATGCACCACATTTTAATAGTATCCTCATTGATATTTCACCAATATAATTATGACAAGATAATTATAAATAAATGTCTTAACCCATTGAGCGGCATTGACGCCATATGACACACACGTTTTTGTGGTCCCGAAGCGGCATATTGACGCCATATGGCGCACATCGATTATTTTGTGATTGGCCTCGAATGATTTTCGCGAAATTTTGCACTCGGGGGTTTTAGAGGTCGTTGATTTCGAATCTGCTCTCAAAATTCAGAAATTCAAAATGGCGGATCCAATATGGTGGACCAAAATAAAACAATTTACTGGATTCTCATGAAATTTGGTATGGTATGAGGTTTTCGAGGTCACTGATTACGAATCTGCCTTGAAAATTCATAAATTATAAATAGCGGATCTAAATGGCATTTTGAATTTCAGTCCGACATATTTTATTCAACGATTTGAAATTTCAAATTTTGAGTGGAGATTCGTAAACAGTGACCTCGAAAGCCCTCTAATGCCAATTTTCATGCAAATCGAGTATACATTTTTGCATCTTGTTTCGCCACATTGGATTCGCCATTTTGAATTTCTGAATTTTGAGGACAGATTCGTAATCAGCGACCTCAAAAACTCCCGCGTGCCGATTTTCATTCGAATTAAATCAATTTTGAATTTTGATCCGCCATATTGGATCCGCTATTTTAAATTTCTGAATTTTGACCTCAAATACGTAATCAGTGACCAAAACGACTCTTAGGTGCCATGTTTCATTAAAATTGAAATATTTTTTTTTCCGTGCTTGGGGCACAAACAGTGAAATTTTTCTTGCCGATCAAGGGGTTAAAAATATCCATATTCTTCATACACTAGGATCTCGATTTAATGGCCCTCGATTTAATAGACAGTCCCCACCATGTCGCATTTATCGATCGGTTTTTCGCGTGGTGGGAGATGGTGGGGGACGCTTAAAGTCTCCCCGATCAGGCCCGTAGCACGGAGTGCCGATGCGCAGATACAACATGGGCGGGGCATGCACATCCTCGATTTAACAAGGTGCGATGCGGAGCCGGTCCCGCCACTGGCCGTTAAATCGAGGTCCTAGTGTATATGAATTCCGAATGATTCCATGAAAAAGTTGTTTTTGTATTTCATTTTTGTTACTTCCCAATATTGAAGGTGGGTCGATCATGAGAGTGCAAAATGATTTTTGATCAATTCTCATGGTACTCTTCGATGCATCGGTACGATTAAATTATCGTACAGTGTTAGTACGAATATATATGCATATGTAGCACGTAAAACCAGTGTTTGATTAATTCAGCATGATTGTCGACAGGATCGTGTAATGCTAAACTCGAATAGTTTGCTTTTTTGGTCCGTTACCTCGACGCTCTATTAGTTATATATGCTGTCCCTTTGGTGTCTACACTAGTTTATATTATATATATATATATAGTACACGATACTTCTGTATAGAAGCATTTTGAACGAGGGACCGACCGCCACCAGCCGACGTGCCACTTGATAAAACGAGTTATGCTAACGAGTTAGCACAGCTTAGAATATAGCCCATGTGTTGCATAGATGTGAACCATAGAATTGCTCTGTGGCACGAAGGAACCAGTCGATACATCAAGTCGAAAGTGACTCGGGTAATTGATTGAGTATATTATTGCTGAGAAGAACAGCGCGTTAAAAAACATAGTGAAGACATTTTTCTTCGCTACAGTTCTTTTTTCCTCTCGAGTCTTTACACTATATCTGTCTCCCACTCTCTTTCCCTTTAATTACATCCGTTGACTTTCTAGTTAATTCTCGCTTTATTTTACGACGTTTTGATTGCTCGTTTTTGAAATCGGTTTCCGTGTCAAGAGATCTGTTGCGTGTGTATGAGTTTATGCGAAGCAGTTTTTTGCAATTGTAAAATGGCCACCTTGTAGATGAATTATTGTCGTAAGCAACGTTTAATGACATTCAGAATACGAGAAAATAGTGTAATTCGATATGTAACGAGTATTGACGCTTTATTGTCCTCATTTGATAAATTTTACCATTTCATACTTTCGTAAATCATATTTGAAATCGATAACAACAAAAAATTACTTAAGGTAAGAATTTTCCAATTTCAAAACATCGTTCTAGTGTCTACAGCCCCTTAATCTGGATAGGAAAATATATATATATATATATATGGTCTTCCGGACTGTTCCTTGAAGGTTATTAATCCTTCAGAAACCAGAACGTGCTCCCCATACGAATGGGGGAAAGAAGATGAAGAAATGAGAAAAGAATCAAGTGGCAAAGTGGGATGGGGTTTTGAGCCACATTCCATAAACTTTCTTTCTCGTTAACTCGAACTTGATGCCACAAACTTTTTTTTCACTACGTACACTTTGGAGGAAATAAAAATCATACGACTTCGTACCATATACATGCTGTTATCGTGGTTCAGTAAAGGCAATTATTTTCATTCAACTGCATACAAAACCTAACAAAATCCTTAAAAATGAACAGAAGAATTTACAAGAAATATCATTAGGAAATAAAATTAAAAGTTTTATCAATCAATGATAATGATTATCGTGATTGATTCTCCTTGACTGACTGAGTGTTTTTGAGAAATACATTTCGATTCATCAAATTTCAAATCCTACATATTTCTATAGTAAAAATCAATCAATCCTCTCCATGCTAATTCTCGGTAACATTTCATTCGTTAATGTCACGAGACAGCTCGACACTTGTCGCCGGTTGAGACTTTGATGTCTTCGCGGCTTCGTGATACGTTCTCGCATCTCCGTGACTATTCTTTTCGCGCAAGCGGATACGACGAAATAGTATAGGAATAAAAATTGTACACAAAGTCGTCGTCGAGAGGCACGTAGCGGGAAATCGCGTAGACGAGGATGCAGCATCCGGTTGTTGCATGTGTTAAATGAATACATGTATGCATAGTATTATATATAAGATTGTAGCTATACATACAGTTTCGTTGGAGCTCTCAACGCACGCGAAACAATGCAGACAGTCATCGCCATATATTATTCATCAAAGTATACTCAAAAAAGAAGAAGTGAAGGGTGTGCGATGGTGGGGACGAACGAGAGAGGGAGAAAATTTGCTACGAACCCTAACGTGAACGCGGGTAAAGAAGAGAGGGAGAGAGAGAGAGAGCGAAAAGAGATGAAAGACATTGAGTGAACAAGTAAATTTAAGGGCTCCGGGATGTAGTTAATGAACGGAGGAAACAACAATTTGTCTCCTCACCTCGAACAATGAATTTACTGGTAAATGAATTTGCCGAACACCGCAGAGAGCTGCCGCATCACCGAGGGGAAAGGAAATGAGGAAGTATTACGAACATGAGGCACTGGATACTTTAAGGTCTGTATTATAAGGTAGAAGATTTCGTGTAATTGTTTTTTTTTTCATAATAAAAAACAACTTCTGTATTATTTTTTAGTCTCAAAAGTGAGGAGCAGTTTCGTTCTATTTGAAAGTCGAAAAGGAAGACTCATTTATTTATTTTATGATAACTATTAATTAGTAATTGTGCTTTTGTATTGGAGTGTAATTATTATGAATGATTATTCATCTGATTTTTTTTTATAAAATGATGCTGAATGGTTTTCAACTCTAATTAAGTACATTAGAAATATTTTCTTTGCGTACTTTACTGATGAATTTTTTTATTTTTTATTAGTGTATTCCATCGTATACCATTTTCGGGTTTTTGCGTCCCTTCCTCATTCTCTTAATTCCTCGTTTCATTTCATATTTCCATTCCATTCTCCTTGAGACCTCCCCCAAAGTGCTGTCCACAGCCACTCGTTTCGTATTGAACTACTATCTCGCTTTTCGACAAAAGGACAGGGAAACTGCGAAAAACCCAGCCGATACAGACGTCTATATTTTACCGAGCTTCAGTTAATTGTTTTACCATCGGAAACTCAGAAAAACTGCCTACCAATAGTCGGCACGCAAGCCCCGATCCCAGTCGGCGATCAATAGTTGGTAAGCAAGCACCGATATCCTAGTCGGCGATCAATAGTTGGTGGGCAAGCACTGATCCCAGTCGGCGATCAATAGTTGGTGAGCAAACACCGATCCCACAGTATCGGGCCACGACTAATAATGCTTAACATCGGAAACCGCTGGAGCCGCATACTGACCGAGCGTCAACTGCGCTGTCGGTTAAAAATTCGCATATTTTTTAAAATGATATTTTTCCAATATTTTGACGTTGTTCTTCCGCGACTTCAAACTCGACCTTCTGCGATACATACGAAGAATTCGAAATAAAAGCACATGATTATTGATGAAGTTGAACTGCAAAGTAACGGAACTTCTTGCAGTTTCCATCTTGCACTCTTTCCATGCACCTTTTCTCGTTTTACGAACGTTTATATACCATGCAACATACATCCAGCCGTTGCAAGCGGAGCTCTCTGACACTTTTCCAGCATCTCGTCAGACTCCGTCGACGCTCTGCTAACTCGCGGGATTATATGGAGGTATCTAGCTCACTTTCCGGCCCTTCGCGGCTCGAATCCGCACGTCGCATGAATTATAAATTCATGAATTATGAAACTTGCTAAGCGCTCTCTATTGATCGCCTCTCATTCGTGGATTTTCAGTTCTCTACCTGCCACTTGGAAAAGCTGTTACTCTAGCGCTTGTGTATGTGTGTGTGTGTGTGTGTGTGTGTCTGTGTGTGTCTGTGATATACATATACATAATTCAGGCATCACCGTTACTAATCTGGCTTGTAGCTAGTCGCCATTGATACCTATATATGTATAGTAAAATCTTTTTTCCATTACATATTAATCCGAGAGATTTGCCAATGAATATATGATTTTTTGATCGCATGTCAGTAGATAAAAATTCTCATACTTGCTCGGTCGGATTATTTTCATACTTTATCTTTCCTGCTAGAATTTAATAAAAAAAATCTATTCACGTATAAATATGGGAAGTTTCAAAGATATTTCGCTGATTCAATTAATGCTTTTTCGTACTATTGTTTCAACTCGAATATACAGATACATTTATTCGCATTTTTTAACGATTTAATTATGATATTCTGTAACTTGCGAAAAATGTCACACCGAATCAGAAAACATTCTCCAAATATCGGGTCACATATTAAACGTATTACGTTATAGCGGAAAATCGTCTCTCCAGCAAACTCGAAAGGTTTTTAGAACCCCTAAAACCCATTGCGCCAAGCTGCACTCAGACCTACCTATTGTAAACAGATATTAGTAAGAGATCTCAGATTTATAAATTTCCGAATTTTTATTATTCGGTGTCATTAACTTTTTTTTTCAGTTTTCACGATTACAGTTGAATTGATCGTAAAAGTTGCTTAGAATTTTTCAAAACCATATAGTTACAGAACAGTTGTATAAAATAAAAGCCTATAAACAATTTGGGGTTGGTGTAGAATGGTCCATAGTCATGATCACGTACCTATGTTCCATCGTTCGTGCTTCGTGAATGAAATGTTTTTTTTGCACTATTTCCATGTCGAATAAGGACAGTTGGAATAGAACGAAGCATCGTTCGATCTGAAGTTCCTAGAGCTCAAAAACTTGCTCTCTTTCTCTCACCCTCTCTCACCCTCTCTCTCCGTCTCTCGCCCTCTCTTGCTCTATCTCTTTCTCTCTCTCTCTCTCTCTCTCTCTCTCTCTCTCTCTCTCTCTCTCTCTCTCTCTCTCTCTCTCTCTCTCTTTCTCTCTCTCTCTCTCTTTCTCTCCATCTCTCGTACCTCGCTTTGCGCGAAACGAGAGTCGATATTGAATCGTGATGCGGTGGTGCACCACTTGATCCTTCCTTGGAAACCCGATAGAATTGGAATCCATATCCACCGAAAGCCGCGCTTGACCGGGATACGAAAAACTTCCCGGTCTTGGTTAGAATAGGAAAGCGAGAGAGAGAGAGAGAGAGAGAGAGAGAGAGAGAGAGAGAGAGAGAGAGAGAGAGAAAGAGAGAGAGAGCGAAAGACGACCCTAAGCGTATCTGAGAGACCGCTTTGCTCGTTCTCCAGAACGATCGATACTCTACTTTCCTAGTCACGCATACGTAGATGTGGGATTTAAATCTTTCACACGTATACCCCGGCTGGCATAGAAATCGGTGTCAATCACCGAGAGTTTTCTATCGCAAGCTCTCTCTCTCTCTCTTTCTCTCTTGTTCTTATTCTTCGTTACCCTGTGCATGCATTTTTTCGTGTGCTCCAGTTTCACGTGTCGAATGAAAAGAATGTTATAAGAGATGAATCATACGAAAATGTAAGCCTTCGAAAGCTCCGATTTCGTCCGGGTAAGAGAAAAAAAAAAAAACGTTACCGAAATAGATGAAATATTATACGCGAATGAAACTTTTGTTTATTTCCACATGTATTTGGAAAATGAGGATTTGATACACATCTATTTTCGTATTAATTTATATTTCCGTGCGGGCATATAAGAAGAATATTGGTCGATTAATTGGAGAGCAGAATATATGCAGCTGGATATCGGTAAGGTGTAAGTAATTAAAAGCAGCAGGAGTTTTTATTTATCCTCAACGATCGAAAAAAAAGATCGAATTTTTCAATGTAAATACTTTATGGGAACGATATTTACCGGCAGCCCATCCAGGTAAATGAAGCTCTCAAATCCTAAGAAACGCAAAAGCTTCACAGTCTGCGTCCAAATTTAAACTTTATAAACCGTCAAACCAAGACCAAATATCCGTCAAATACTCTGTATAAATCATTGTAAAAGTATACTTTGTCATTCTAGCCTCAATGCCTACCACGAAAACGTGCATTTCCATTTAATACTAGAAATCATAGATAACTTTAAAATTTTTCTATATTCTTTTATGTGAAAGCCGAAAGACCCGCAAGAATAATGACGTAGACGGCCTCCTGACGTGCACATAATGACAATCCATAAATTTCGCTGAGCTGATGCGCTGTTCGGGGATGCCGGTATTCTGTTTTTTTTTATTTTTTTCTTTACTTCAGTAAATATTGATAAATATTGGTGCGTTCGTCGGCGGGTGGTGCGGTGTCCAGGAAGGTATGAACTGGATGCTAGTATAAGGGGTGCGAGTTTTGGGATGTTCTGTACGGCGCAACGCACCCCGGGTCGTCGAGGGACGCTATGTTGGAAACATCAGAAGCAGCAACGGAGGCAAGACAGTAGGGGCTAACTTTTCTCGAGAACAGAGAGACAGGAATTAACAGTGTCGGGGGTAGTTGGCACCCTCGCGGCGACACCGACGCATAATCTAATTTGTACTTCGGCAACTAAGCGCGTCGGCGTCGACGTGCCACATCGTGCGTCCCTTTTTACTCCTATGTATGTTATGTATATAATACGGTCACGAGGAAACCGGACCAACGCATCCTTTTGACACGACGAGCAGTGCCAGTAGCTAACAGGTATAGGTATGTATAGAAGTAAGGTATGTTAGCAACATGGAAAAAGGCCTAATTCACATCTCACTTGGCGTGTTAAATCGTAGTACTTAAGCCTTTCTATTTGCGATCAGTCATTATAGGTTTACATGTAGGTTTACGGGTATGTACAGACATATTTTGTATTATATATATATATCTAAATATATGCATTACAAAGCTAACCCTCGCTTTCAACCCTTGAGTCTCGACCGAATATAATGAACACGATTGGCCAAACGCATACACGAAACAAATTGGCTCCTACGCAATAATGGGAAGGAAAAATAAATTAGAGGCTTGAAATCTAATCTGCAATATCTATGCAGCATTGTGTCCATGATTTTAGTATCAATCGGTAGTTTTCGGAGAGAATATAGTAGCTTGGAATAAAATTTGTCGATGCAGAAAAGTTTTTTCGATCCCAGATATGTAGTAAAGTGTTGTGAGAAAAATTTCATGTATCGAGAAATTGACATTTATCTTGTTTACTTCACGATTGATACATCAGTAATCGGTACGATGAAATATAAATGCAATTGGTAAGAGCTTGTTATTGTCATTATGAAGGCACTGCAATGCAAAAGATAATTCACCCAACCGGAAATCGCTTTTGAATCGATGCAAAATAAAATCAACTGTTCACTGGAAAAAAAAAATAATTAACGTAAACAATGACAGCTGTCAATCATTTCGTTGGAGGGAAGGTCATAGATTTCTATTGCATGAAAAATTGATGAAAGAATTATAAAAATTTTTTAATGTTCACACATCGAGGGAGTATAAGTTCGAGAGAGCGCGCGAGAAATATATATCCCTAGGGTTGTGTCTACTGTATGAATGACACTCTCTCTTCAATTCCTCCGTACGCACGCGTTATCGCCACGGCAGAAATTCGATTTTCGCTGACGCAATCAGCGTTTTCGGGAGTACTCCCGACGTCATCGGGATCGAGTCCCTACAGCGAACCGAGCGCGAATACCACGAGAGAGATACTTTCTCTTTCTCTCTCACTCTCTCTCTCTCGCTCAATCGCGCGGGTGGTGGGAATGAATATGTGTTTACTGGGGTTCATTGAAAGCAGCCAATCAAGAACTCCGCGGATTTCACTTGCCGACTGTCTGCCTTGCCTGTTCGGCTCGCTACAGAACCACGATGCGATGCGGTCTGCCATGGTACAGCTTTAACGAGGATGGCGAGTAATTAACCCCGTTTCATTGGATTTTCCAATGCCTTGCCGACAACTTCCGTCGTTTCTCAGCCCCACGAATATACGTATACACGGTGTTTATATTACATGTATCGCACAGGGATATAAATGATCCGTTTAACGCAATCAGTAGTCATGTATACGTTTAATCCAATGAATAGGATACACATCACAAATATGTAATACTGTAGGAAAATAATAATATCGTGAAATAAAAGACGTTAAAAAAGTTCACATTGAAGTAACTATTTCCTTTTTTTTTCGTCGCTGATCATTACGAGCACAAAAAATTTTGTTAAATCTCCGAACAGGAAAAAATAAGAACAGCTATGATTTATTTGGATTATTTGTTTTTATTAATTATCACGGGATAATTATTTAGTCATATATGATCATGAATTATAATTCACAATTATTTGACCGTAAAATATATTTTTGAAATACCTATCGCTGTCCTCATCGTCACCAGTATATATAATATATATATATATATACCTCCGATAAGAGTCTTCAATCTCTTAATATTTCCGAATCAATTATACCGCTCGTAGTCGCATACATATATCTATTAATATCTGATATTCCTCGTTCTCGCAATGAAGTCGGAAACCGCCGTATATAGATACGAAACTTATTAAGGCGGGGTCGTTTTATTAATTTAATACGCGGTGGTTATACGACCGTGCCGATAAGCAAACGCGTCTTATAATTTCATTTGCCCAACGAGAGAGAGAGAGAGAGAGAGAGAGACAGAGAGAGAGAGAGAGAGAGAGAGAGAGAGAGAGAGAGAGAGAGAGAGAGAGAGAGAGAGAGGTATCATAATAAATAAATGTGCAAAAGCGCGTCATTTATAATTGCGCGTGATATTCACCAATCAGTTATACGTTTTTTTTTTCTCATTCCACATCTCAATCGACCGTACACATTTCTGCCATCTCGATGAACGTCACGATATAATTTACGTTAACGAACCAATGATATTTATATACGTCCGTTCATTCTCTTTTGCGAGCTGATAACGAGTGGTCTCTTTTTTTTTCTCTGCATGAAGACTAAAAAAAAGGGACGGATGTATATATAATACCAGCTCGATAAGCATACAACTCGACGATTTGCACACAGATGCAATTACGACTTTAATCCTCTGATTTATATATCTTGTGCTTTTATATTTATTACGTGTGCTGCAGTAAAAAAAAATGAGATGCAATGTGATATCCTGTAATCGCTTATTCAGTCAATGGCGATAAATATAATAAAATTTATATAAATAATACACATAGAGTTTTAGTATTCCTTCTCTCTCTCAAATATGAGAGTGACTGTTAATCAGATATCGAATCGCGATATCAAAGAGTTCCGATGTTAATATTGATTATGATGCGATGAGATATCTTCGATATTGATACATAAGTTATATCTATAGGTATGTATAATACATATGGTATAGCTGTAGCAAGGTATATCCTATCATGGAGAGATTTTCTACACGAGCTGATGCTGTGCACGATCATGTTCGGTCAATTAGGTCGAAGCATCAGCCACACCATACACGAAGAAATCGTCGGACCTTCGTACGTGAATGAGAGTATAGTAACCTGACGATGATGATACCGCGGGACAGCGTATAAGGGAAAAAGATAGAAAGAGAGAGAGAGAGAGAGAGAGAGAGAGAGAGAGAGAGAGAGAGCGAGGGAAGACAAATAGATGAGTATTCAGAAGAAGGGTTCTTGTGCCGTTGGGCCCCACGAGTTTCGCGCGGCTTGGTAATAAAGATATTTAAAAAATGATGCACGACTCATATGCTGTTAAGCCGACCAGAAGAACATTTACGACCGATACGGCAGTACATGCGTATATACCTTAACTCACATACACATTTATCGTATTTATATGTATATATTCATATTGTACTTGGATTCGTGTATTCGGGAATTTAATGACTGCACAGTTATACCACTAAAAAGGGCTAAAATGAATTTTACAAATTTTCCAAAAACAGCATTTACTGTACCCTTCTGTTTTTGGTAATTCTTATTTTCAATTCCTTTTTTTTCAACACGACTACCCGGTAATGGTATACTACATGTTTTTTTGTCCACTAAACGTGAAAGGAGCATATCCCATATGGTTTTACATGTACGAATATGTAAAATACGTCTCTATGACTTTTAGGAGAAGATAATAAGTATGATATATTTGTGCGTAGGTGTATTTCATGTATTTTAACGTACATGGAGTACTTGAGTACAGGGATTCGTAATATACAACGTATATCGTTGTTGCAACGCAATTTTATACGCCGTCTAACACACATACACACACGTGAATGGAACAAAACCTACTCTCACTGAAACCTACATCTTTTCCAGGGTTACGATGTGTGTGCTATGTGCGTGCCTCGCCCGAGCACACGGTTCTAGGTCTCTCCCTGCATCCCCCATCACTCGCGTTGTTTTATAACCCGACGAGTTTAATGCTCGCATCAAACTTTTAATTGCCCGGACTTGCCTTACAAATTACCAACAGATGGGTCCCTTGAAATATATATGTTTATATATATGTATTTCATGCAGCAGTCGGCACAGTCTTACACCGTAAAAATAACTGTGCTCGTGCAGAACGGAGAGAACTATGCGTTGTATAAGATATATATGTGTGTGTGTGTGGAATGCATTATCGGAAGTTGCAGAGGTACAAAAAACGCGTGTTGCTATACGGACACTACATCCTGAGGAGGAATCTCGACAGAAGGATGAGGCTCAAGGAATTTTCATTTGCATTCTGTATTTTTATTTTCATCTCTTGTACCCATTGGGGATTTTAAAAAATTTCTACAATTAATTTGCGTACTCACGAATGCAACTGTTCATCGAATCACATAAGATTTTTGAAATATCATTAATCATTTTTTGTCATTGTCGTTTAATAAACTGATTTTCTTTAGACAACTAAAAAATTCTATTTCTTCCGATTTCGCAAAAAATGAACTCGATTAGGTGGATAATTGAGTTCATAAACCATATATTAAAATAAATTCAACTTGATTGATGTAAGGTAAATGTACCAGTGGCCGCACACCTATATAAGGGACCGTTCAGATTGCTATACAAATTTAGGAAGTAAAGCCTCATGGATTCTACTAATGACTTCAAACACCTTGAAGGTTACGATTTCGAGTTTCTAAAACACATGCAATGTTCATTAATATATTGTGCAATTTATTAGTTATACCGCGAGAAAGGTGGAAAGCTGGAATGTACCAGTGCAGTGTCCGTACAGCGCTTATTTGCTGTGCCCCGGTGTTCGGACTCGAGAAGACCCAGTGTCCGCGCAGTACGATATTCGAACACTAAAAGCCCGAGTTAATAAGCATCTATTCTCAAATCACGATAGAATTAGCTTTTGGAACTCAATAGTGCATCACGATAAAATGGATACCGATTAATTCCCAATACAAAATTTCAATTTGGTCAGAAAAGTCAAGGATTAAATTTTTACACCATGTCACCGGCCCGGCATGCCATGTAAGTACCGACATCGATCGCGAAACAGCTGAATGTCGAACTGTGCGACTACTCGGCCTATCGAACTATACGTGCGTCTGTACCAGTCTCCGAACTGTGTCTTGACAGGGGTGCAGCTTTATGATTTGCTTGTCCCAATAATAGAACACGAAGATTGTACGATTCAATTGAGTTTTACGGGAATTTTAACTGCTGCATGGAAAACCCTACTTTTTCCTGAACAAAATGAGCTGTAATTTATCTCGAATACACATACAGTCGAAACGATGCATGAGCGTTAAAAATATTTCATTATTCCTTAGCATATTCGATGAGAAATCCGCGTTGATACGGTCTCCATAACACGTGGGCCGGAATAAACCGATTATATTCCGCGTAAGATGCTAGTCAATTTTTTTCTTATACGTCAGTGAGGTATTGTAAATCACCTTGCAATTATTAAAATTTCAATATTAATCATGAAATACTTAATAAATGTAATTATATGTGGTGGTGTGCGATGACTGGGACATGTGTGGCCACTCATAAATTTACCTTGATACATTTATTGTTCAAGTACATTTATTGTTATTGTACATTTATTGTTATTGAAACGGTGTTTCTTAGATATAAACTTAGTTTTCGGTTTGGGTTAATATATTTTTATCAAAAAAATACATTTGACAACCTGTTACAAACGTATTAAAAAAATTTTTGCAACATATGGTTGGCCTCTGTGGGTGGTGGAATCCCTTAAAGCATAATTCTTCGTCTAGTTCGAGTCGCTGATACGGTACAGAGCGACCTACAAGAAAAAAAAAGAAAGAAAGAAACGATAGAGGGAAGCAGACAACGATGATCTGGAAAACGTCAATGCCGATTTATGACGAAGGTCGCTCGAAACCGGTACTGGCGGGAGGCCGGCGCGATCATTGGCCAGTTTGTTCTGGTGTCAGGACGAACAAGCCTCGCATGTTATCGAGAGCGAAGACGTACTCGCCAGAGAGAGGAAGAGAGAACGATATGGGAACATAATCTTCGAGTCTCTGGCTCGCACGGTTGGGGGTCCTTCGAGAGCCGAAGACACACGACAAAACGAGTGGAAACAGATAGAGAGGAAAAGAAAATGTTTGAATAGGAAGATGAGGACGGGAATCGACGGTTGTAGGCGCCGCGGCACTCAACACTGGGAAACCCCCCGGTGTGAAAATTCTTGACCATAAATTAGCATAGCGCCACGGGGTTTTTTTTCGGAAATACAGGTAAGCATCGTACTCTGCGACGATAAACGTGAAAGTCTACTAGTTTAACGTTGAAACGGCAACGAAGAAAAAAAAATACTGAAATCTAATCGCTTTTTTTTTTACCGCTGTACATTACTCAAGTCTGAATGTGAATTCCCCCGTCGTCTCGTCGAAACCGACTGAACCTGAATTCGTAGGCATAACGAGCGGTTAATGAAGATGCTCGAGAACGATTATCGCCTTGGGGAGAAACGAGAAAAGGGAACCAAAGTCGTTTCCCGAATCGCTCTTTTATTACTTGCCTTACGATCTCGTAATTGAGCAGTTATATTTCGCGCACATTGAGAGCACGCGGTAGCAACGTAGGTGGCTTGAGACAGCGAGAGACATTTTTCATACTGAAGAGTGTACCATAGATATAATGATGGTTGTTGATTCTAAAAGATTTTTCAACTATAGTGCTTTTTTAAAGGCTTTTTGCAAGCTGTAATGAAAGAATAGGAAATATTATTGCAAATAAAACAAACGCTATTACCATCATACTTGCGGAACATAACAAGAAGTGTTCAATTACACTTTGAAATTTATTTTGTCCCGTGATAATACATTTACACGCAGCTTTTCTTTTGCTCGTGTGAAAATCCAATTTCAGTGTTACTCCATCACTGTGTCTTCAAGAGCTTTCGTTTTAAGAAATCTGAAATCTTGTCTCTCGAGTAGAAACAGATATTTAATTGTACCACGAGATTCTTTGCCTTTCTAGTCTCTTAATCCCCTCTGACAGTGTACACCAAGAAAGAAAGAGAGAGAGAGAGAGAGAGAGAAGGCGAAAGCCTCGAGATCTTCGGTTATCCGTGCGAGAGGGAATGTCGTTTGGTGACTGCTCCGGAACCAATAAAGTTCAGTTCCTTGAAGCTTGCAGAAGAAGGAGAGATAGCACGTATAACTACAGAGCTTCGGGAGAGAAGATTCAAAGGCGTGTGTATGCAAGAGAGGCGATGTTGAGGTCGCGAGAGCCCGCAAGCCGCAAGCAATACGAGACGACGACGACGAGAGAGACAAAATGAGGGGCTGAGGGTAGCCGCGAAGAGGTTTTCGACGCACACATATATGCAGAAGAAAATGAGGCAAAATGGACTACCTTATACGCTCCCACACAAAATTTGGAATAAAAAAATATAGGAAATTCCTAACACAAATAATTAAAAAAAAAAAAAAAAACCACATCCATCAAAACATCTAAATTATAAAATAAAATCGAAATCTCATTTTGCACGCGCGGAGAAAAGGTTAGAATGAGATTTAACCTTTCCAGGCGGTTTTATTTCATTTCGAATGATCGCCGAGTATTTCATCTTATCCACACAATGTCTACTCTAGTTTTTACGGGTTGACAAGCATAAAACATCGAATGCTGCTCGTAAGAAAGTCCGTGGTCTATGTAATGGATGTGAGACAAGTGTTTTCTCGTAGAGTGGCCATTTTACCCCACTTTATGTTACGCCCGGGTGCGAACGATAAAAGCCTCGCCCTTCTGTGGCTTCTTTATTTAGAGAGGTTTGCGGTGAACAGCCGCAACGTGCCCGAAAAGTAAATTGCAGCCTCAATTTTTAATAAAGATCGTAAAGGAAAAAAAGGCCACACTGCATGAGGGTGGGAGAACAAGGTAAAATAAAATAAAATCCGACCTCGAGGATTGAGGGATGAAAGGAGAAGAGCTGTGTAGCTTCGTCGAGTATCGTGGTATAAACGCTCAACTCCAACGTTCGCAGTGAGTCAGAGGACAAGAGATAAAAAGATGAGCTTGCGATAAAAACAAACATCTGTATGATATAATTTTTTCACAGCCTCGTTTTCCTAAATTGACGCTTACGGATTTCATCAATTTCTCATGAATTAGCTATAGTGGATAACTAACATGTAATTAGGAGAAATTTGGTGTCCATTGGTGCTTGTATATATAATTATAGCCGAGGGAAAATATAATCGTCATTTTATGGGATACACACCTCGATGACCGAAAGAGAGAAATCTTTCGGAGGTGAAGAAGTAAATTTACGCGATGCATCATCGTTTGCAATAAGACTGTACATATATATATATATATATATCTCTATAATATAAAGATATATCGCCGTCGCCGCCGCTGTTTCAGGAATTGAGCTTATACCGAGCTTATACCAAACCCAGACCCAAACATATACCTGCGAGGGCGCGTAGCGCCCGAGCCATACGAACCCCTAGTATATATATCTAAAAGATATATATATATATCTAAAAGATATATATATCTATCTAAAAGATCTTTATTATAGAGCACCATATGCTCTATGAGCATTACGGTAAACGGGAATCGAAGAAGAAATAGAAATAAATGGAGAACAAGGATAAAAGACGAAGACTCTCTTTTATTCTCCTTCCTCCTCTGCCAGTCTTTCATTCGTTTCATTGTAAAGGTACTTCGCGAACTATGCACTGACTTTTCCTGAGAGAGTTCACCCCCCCCCCCCCCTCCGCCAACCTTCTGTAGCTCCGCGAGACTTCCTCATCTCCTCGACCCTCGATTCTTCCTTCTCTCATAGCTTCGCGTTTTTTTTTCCTTTCCATGCTGGGTACCATCCACCTTTTCTGCAATATTGATTGCAAAAGCTCCCACGAGAGCGTAACGATAGAGATAGAGATCCCTGACTGAAATATTTTCTCGTTTTCTCGTTTTATTTTTCTACTCTCCGACTCATTCATTCCTCTTTTCCAGTGTATACTCGTTTTTATTTTCCCTTTTTTTTTTTTATTATTTTTATTTCGACATCCCATCTCTGGGCGGCTTTTGACGCCGGTTTTGCAGACTGAAAAAACCGTTTCAGACGTAAATAATTCAGCCGAAGTGGAGAAGAAAAGCCCCAGCTCTAGGCCGAATGGTAGAGCGTTCGGCCACGCAAGTGGATGAAGAAGACAGTTATTGACATAACTTCAACTTTTTTCTGGGCAATGACGTTTGCCGAAAGGATTGACAATTACTGTATACCGACGAGAATTTGACGATCCTTCGAAACTGTGAATAATTCTCAATAACGGATTAAGAATTCGGTGATCCTTCGAAACTGAGAATAATTCTCGATGGCGCATTAATCTTGCGGTTTACTACGGCAAGAGATAAATATAGAGAGAGAGAGAGAGAGAGAGAGAGAGAGAGAGAGAGAGAGAGAGAGAGAGAGAGAGAGAGAGAGAGAGAGAGAGAAAGAGAGAGAATCTGCACTCGCTTTCTGTTCTCGGTCTGCTGGCTTTTGCCAACAGCAGAGAATTAAAGAATATTCTTCTCCCCTTCCCTTCCCGTTCTCGTCTAATGCTGTATGTACAGCACGCAAAGTACAGTCCTTTTCTCAATGGTAATAAGACATGCTTTGTCGTACCCTGTTTAATGAAGGGACATTTACCTTGGGACAAAGCAAACTCTCGTTTAATTTGTGTAACCTTAATTCTCATTCGTAAGAGAAGGAACAGATTAATCTATGTGTATTTACTGCGTTTTGTATTGAATTTTCTATATGGAGCAAAAAAAAATACTAGATTTATATATTGCAACTGAAAATATTGTGTTTAGCTTCAGAGTACTATTTTTTTTTTACGTAAATTGAATTTTGTAGAATTTCGAATTTTTCTTTCATTATTTCTTATTGCAGATTTAATCATTCATTTTATTCATTTGTAATAACAGTGCATAATACTGTTATAATAATACTGTTTAATAATACTGCACGTAGTGAAAAAAAAAATATTGTTAGACTTGGAAATTTCTAACATAAATACTATTCTAAACTTTTTTTCGTTTGTATCACTTGTTATTATTAATTTAATATTCTCAATTGCTTTAACTAAGTACAGTATTTTTTTTTTGTTATCCCCAGACATAACGACGGATCGACACATGACTGTATCTTTTAACTGTACTGCGGTAGCATTTCGGCACAGAATGACAAATAAAAAATTTAACACGCATGTAGCCGAACAAAATGCTCCAAAAGATCCGTCGGCGTTGATCGGTCTCATAGCAGGGGAATGCCTATACGTATAGAGCTGTTTTGTTGATTGCAATGAGAGATTCATTTCGACGCTGAAATGTAACGACAAACCACGAATGATTAATCAAGATCGCTTTGTTACAGCAGAAGTCACCTGAAATATCTGCCCAAAATAAAAGACACGTGTGACTCGTCGATGTCGTATACGACATCGACAGAAGCCTACTACGGTTGGGCAAAAGGAATAATAAAATAAACGATGGAAGTTGAATTGCAAGAAATAGTCAAAGGTAATGACAATAATGTTGCATGGTTAATATTTAATGAGAATATTTTATTTCGTAATAAACTGGTATAGTCCATTTTTAATTAATTTTATCAATTTTACTATCTAAAGTTTTTTTCAACGAGTTATAAATTTATAATTCGTTCGTGAAATAAAAAGAATCCCTGAATAAAAGATTATGTACTGCCATAGATAGATAGATATACCGTACGAATTTTTCTAACTATCAAGGCAATAAGTACTATTCCAGACCTAGTTAATAATTCATCCCTTGTCACGACGTTATTTCCCCTATCGTCATCTTAAATCACGCTGCAAGGTGCACACGCACCGGAAAAAAAAACAGTAAAGTATTTGATAAGTATTGAGGTCGCGTTATACGTTTTTTTCTTCTCTTTATACCTCACCCTCCTTGACGTCGTAATAATTTTATTGCCCACTCTAGGAAAAACGTTGATCACAAACGCGTGGCATGAAATGCCCACAATGTCGACTTCACCGTCGATATTAGGCCGACAAGCGACGCACGCAAAGTGTGTGAATGGAATATTGCGTGTAAAGAATCCATTATCAGCAACATGAAACTGGGACGATGACGTGAGAATGTATAACGATTCAGGAAAAAACTTGAGTCCGATGGAAAAGAATAAGCAAAAGGAGACGCAGTAGCGATTCTGGTGTGACATGGGAGACGCATCGTGGCCCGGAGGTAATGAATAATATATCGGATTTGAATACGCTTATGTCATAATCTCATGAATTATACCGGTTTCGTAATATCGATATAGTTCAATCCGGCGTTTCCGGGTCTATTAAGCTTATCTCTTGATGGAAATATACAACATACGGGACCATTCACGCTGAATTGACCAACATTCGAACCTGAAGATCTCGGATCTGTGCATTATTTCATTATTATTGTTATTAATATCTTATTATTGTTATTAATATTTCATTATTATTGTTATTATTGATATTATATCAAGATTTAAACAAATGATTAGATGTAGCATGTTCAAATATGTTTTTGACAATAATATTTCCAACCACCTTAGTTATTGAAATTCTATTTATGAACAATACCGCACTTCCAACATATATTGTGATATCATTGACCCTCCTTCGGCACATTGTGGCGCAAACACACCTTATGATTTTTAATTATAGGTTAGGTTAGACTAGGTTAGGTAGTTTTTATACCGACTCGCCTGAGAGTTTCGGGCTCCCATCACCTTTTTCCGTTGGTCTCCTCTCGTATCCGTTTGTCTCTGGTTTGATTCCCGCTACCGGAGCTTGTCGCGCACCCGCTAGATGTCAGAACCTGGGACAGAAACAGTCGTAGTTCGTACGCCCTGCCTCTGGAGCTACGTTCGAGCCCGTTTGTGCTTTCACCGTCAGCTGTGCTACGGCAACGCTTCTCGCTGCCGGAGCTTGTCTCGCACACGTTACGTGTCAGCACTTTGGGACAGAGGCAGTCGTAGTTCGTACGTCCTGCTTCTGGAGTTACGTCCGAGCCCACTGTACTTTCATCTGCCGTGCTACGGCATCGGGAATCGAACCCGAGACATCTTCGCAGCTTTTCGGTCACCACACCAACGCGCTGCTTTCCTTTGGACCTACATTTTTCGGTGGGGTTTTTAAGCACCGGGGTCGCAGAAAAAGCACTTAGAAAATGTTTCCATTGGTGCCGTCGGTGGGAGCCGGGAACATTACCACCGCGCTACTGTTTCCCTTTGATTTTTAATGATACAGTTCGTCATTAGTGCCTTCTAACCTGCCATAACCCCGCCGCTTCTGAGTGACAGAAACGATCAATGATACTTCTTACACTACCACGGATCGACCAACCAAATTTTACTTTGACTATCAAGGGTTAATTAATTTTTTAAGGGAGAAACGACTGTGTAAAATAGCAAACACAGAGCACATCAACAATTGATTAAGTTAGCCTAGAATACTCCATACACACATTATACCGATAAACAAGTATGTCGGGCATGGAATCAGTGTTTTGCTGACGATGGGAAATATATACACGTACACGAGTCTCGAAAAGGTTCGAGAAAGTGTGCAGGATATAAGCAGAACTAAAGTTTATATCGTCGTTGAAAAAAAAAACAAAAAAAAATTGTTAAAATAAGAGAAGCAAGGAGAGCGACGAACTAGCTTATAACCGCAAGACTCCGAGTCAAGCACAATAGTACTGTGACGGGATTATAATTAGATATCGCAATAAAACGTGGCTGGCATAAAAGCCAGTCTCTCCGCTCTCCATCTCCCTTTCTCATGAACGAAAGAGTCTATAAAGCTCGTTCTCGAAAAATAGAGAAAAAAATTATAATATATATATATAGCTACGGTGGAGTATTATATAGAGTATGAGCGATTCAATGGAGAATTGCGTGCGCCTGTTTACGGGTCGCGCATCATTGCACTGCCGTGTATTTTCTGACGAATAAATTCACGATAAAACTGCCATTACGTTGATGTTTATTCCCCAAAAGTTCACGGTGTATATACGAGAGAAAGAGAAGAGACGGAGCGAGTCTCGTGGCGAATTGTTTGAGGTTTTTCCAAAAAACGTTGCTATACGTATAAGTTGGGCAAAAAAAAACGTGCTGACTAAGCTTCAACCCTCCCGTTTCGACCATATAACTACATCGAGACAAGTGCATTTATTTTATCGACACCAAGTTTATTTGCCCGTGAATAAAATTCATCTCAATTCAATAAAATTTATTCGAGTTAAATTTAATCCGTATTCAATGAAAATAAACTAAAAGAGGAGGTTCTGCAGATCCAAAGTTTTGTTTTAGCCACGAATCAAAGTACTTTCATAACCCTAAGTTAACGAAATACAATTCTGCAAAGCTCAGAAAAACTAGAAAGCTTACGTCCCATATTCTTTATTTAATTTTGTTTTCATATTTTTTTCGGTGTTATTGCGATGGGGATTTTAAAAAAGCGTGCAAGGGCAACGAATCAAAGATCACTCATACAGAAACGGATGCACTTCTCGTTAGGAGAGACTTTATTCTTAACATCGGACGCCACCTGCAGGCAGGCCCCCCCCCCCCCCCTCCCCGAGGCATCAAATCAGACGTGTCACGTTAACTGAATTTAAATTGCCGGTGCTTACGGTTAGCGCGGGTGCTCGGGATTCTGGATGATGCTGCCTCACTCACTCCCAGGAGACTCTCTGCCGGGGAACTCTCGTGTATTACCATAATTTATGCGCCCAGCTCACCAAGAGCTCTCTCTCTCTCTCTCTCTCTCTCTCTCTCTCGTTCTGTCGCTCTCATTTTCTCGTTTAGCTCTTGAATATTTTTTGGTTGGGTTCGTTTAGGTTCATGCTTCATTTTCGGGCTGCCGACGCGGCACGAAAAGCCGAGTGATGCCTCTTCATTATAAATCCAAATTGAGCTTGAGCATAATCCTCGAGATATAAACATCACTCTTTCTCTAACGTATAAATTTATCTATAAATCTATATATCTATAAATATAAATATATATACATATATATGGACGTATCACATCGTGTTCGATTCCCCGTGGCGAGACTGAGACAGGATATACTCGTCGCTCGCTTCTCGCACCCCGGGAACAAACGCACGATATAGCTGTCAGCATTATGCACTATGAACCCCAATATATTTTGAAGATGATCGAATGGTTAAAAGAAAAAAAATTGTGACAGTCGACAAGGACAAAATAAAACGTCAATCTTTAGTTTTTTTTTTCATCCTATACTGTCTTTTATACTGCTTTATTTATAACTCGTATACATATTTATTTCAATGAAATAATTCGAAAACTTTTTAATGCAATATTTGTCGATGAAATATTGTGATTTTTAGTTTCAACATCAGTGAATGTTTATACGCATACGAATATTGATTTAGAGATCTTATGTTGTTGGGGAATTGTATAAAGTGTTTAAAAAAAAGGTGAAAATTCGCGATCTTATTAAGGACAATGAAAATCATACTTTTTCACAAAAGCTGATGATTCAATTTTTTTTTTTTCCTTCTTTAATGACTGACCGAAGGGTTTTCATAAAAACCATCAGCCACCCGTGTAGAAATTGGACCAGTTTGCCGGGCTTCTGGCCAGAGCAAGTTATGGATTTACTGATTAGGAGGAACTTGGTGTTACCGGATCCGATACTGGCCAGAATTCTTATGGATTTACTGGTCTGGGAAAACTCGGAAAATCGCGACATGGTATTGGCCAGAATTTTCAATCATAATCTGACAAGTTATGGCATTTTGAGAATTTTCAATCCACCGTATTAGATTCGCCATATTGAATTTTGTAATTTCGACCTCAAATTCCTGTTCGACTAAAAAAAACCCCTGAATATATAGTTAGAGTGAATCTGACAAGTATGGAATTTTTAGAATTCTGGATCCACCATATTGGATTCGCCACATTCAATTTTGTAATTTCTCCCAAAACCAACATGGTTATACCAAATAAACGGTTGAAGACTCGACCACTACCATCCCCTGAGTATAGCTCCCAAGATACAATTGATCAAGTGTTCTCTGGCGTGTCAAATACATGATATGAATTACCAAAGTTCATAAACAGTCGTTAGTGTAGTGGATAGCGTGTTAGGTAGATAGGTAGGATAGGCAGGTGGGTCGCAGGTTCGAGTCCCTGTCGAGGAGAATAAAATTCTATCCAGAAATCCGTGCAGGATTTTTTTTTCAGTGTAACTCTTCTATGACCTATAAGATCGAAAAAATATGCGTATGGAACCATTTTGGAAGTGACATATATTTCGTTTTTGTTTATATTTTTCATTAAAAAAATATTAGTAAAGATATGCAGAGTTTCCTGACTAGCAACTGCCGAGTTCTCTAGCTAGAAGACGTCGAGATCTCTGCCTAATACCAGCTGCCGAGTTTTTCCAACCAGCAACTCATCAGTCCGCCATGGTAGGCACTAGACAGATTTGCGTTACATGCCTAGTCTAGAACTCGACAGTTTACTGTCAATCGACTGGCCAGAAATAAGGGAAACTGGACAGGGTCCGGCCAGCGCCTATTTTAAATTCCTGCTCGGGCAAGAGTCGAGTAAAAAACGAAAAAATCGATATAGTAATTTCTCGGGCTAGCTTTTTTTTCTTTTAGCCCGCAAGATTTTTATTCTCTCTCTCTCTCTCTACTCTACCACGCTTACTTCCTCCACTGAGTGTGATGTAACGGGACCACAGCAGCAAATACTTTAATCGTGTTATTTAGTTAAGAAACTTGGTACTCGATGAATACTCGCTCTCGAGAGGGCCAAGACCTCGTAATTCCTTCGTTATGCCAGGGCTCGGAGGAGAAACGAAAAAAAAAGAGGGAAAGAGGCAAGAAGGAAGGAAAGAATGTGTATAACGACGAAAAATAATCGCAGTTTAACGAAGTTATAATTTTACGATAAAACTTTATGAGCCAGCCGTCAACAGCAGTATACACCCACTTGGTGTATCTTACAAGAGATCCTGGCCGTATCCTATGTATTTTTATAAACCATATATCTATGTATCGACGATGTTAAACGGAAAGAGAGTGATAAATTTTTGTTAAATTTACAATTCTCGACGATCTATAAATATGTTGCGTTTTCCTTTCAAATAACGAAGATAAGGTAATATTAGGTTAACAATACTTTGCAGCTTGCTTCACAAGATTACAAAGCGAATTAGCACATCATGAGTGACAATTTCTTCAGGAAGCAAAACGTTACTTAATTACGAGCTGATTTCGTTCGAATTAAATTCACGTGGATTCTGTTGCGTTCGAATAGATCAACTTTTCTCAATTGTTAGGGCCAAATACATAAATAAAATTACACCATTTATGGACTGGTGTAGTACGCGATCTCATACCGTTTTTTCCCTCAATTTTCGTTTTCCAAAACTCATGATTCGTTCAGTGTCACCCAGTACAAGATATTTTCATATATTTTATATTCCAGTCTCTTTGATGGCCCCGAAAATCTTTTCCACAGTGCTCGCTACGCTTTCTCGATTTGGTGATGACTATATATATATATATATACACACGTGTGTCAACTGCTAGCAAACAAAAGGGCAGAACTTATACAATGTTACCAGTCAAATCGTGTGATTTACGGCCTTTTTTTGCCAATATTCCTGCAAAACGTTTCGCTTCGCGATAGAGATGTCAGCAGCAAGTCGGTATATCACGTAAAACCACAGCCTTATTTAATGCCTCGCTATAAATTGTAATTTTTTTTCTTGGAAGAGGACCGGGGAAGTCGACGACGTTCTTCATAATTGCCGAAAAAGCAATTTGGGAGGAGAGTCGTGTTCGCGTCCGTGCATTAATAAACTCATCACTGCAGCTTTGCGTTTATTCCTATACGAATGTTACGATATGTCTCTCACTGTCGGCAAGATCATTTATTATCTTTTCGATAATCAAGTCTCTCAACTGCATTCATATGTGGCTGTACGAAAAAAAAAAAAATATATTATAAGGAGGCTTCGAGAAATCGATTACTCAATGGTTCGACACCATTCACGAAATAAAATTCTAAAAACTTCTTTAATTAACAAATAAAAAAGTAATTATAAAAATTCTTGAATAGCAGAGGATATAATTTGTCTGTTCGTTTGGAAATATCATTAACCAAAAGTTCGAGGCACGACGTGTGGCGAGGCATCTCTAGTTCATCATATCTAATAGAGATGGGAAATCGCACGAGCCATCAATCCCTTGCGATCATCATAGCTCAAGTTCAATATGTACACTTAAGTGGAGATACTATGATGGAGCAAAACCCAACTTTCAATTTCGATCAATTGCTCGGAGCGAGAAGATACCGAAACTAAAATGTCGATTCAAATTTTTACCAACTTGTCTATGTATAACTAGGCATATACAGAGGCCTAGGAATATGCACATCAATGGGGATTTAGGCATATATATAATACATCAATGTGAAGGCTTACTATATTGGCTCCGTTATCTCATTATGAATTTATCATTGAAATTGTGTGACATACCGTTAAATGCTCGACCTTACCACTATGAAGTTGAGCACGCTGGCGACATGTATAGCAAGAGCGAAACATAAACGACGATGAAAAAAGAAAGAGATACAAGGAAGAGAGAGGGAGAGAGAGAGAGACCTCCTATGGTCTCGTTGACCGAGACCAAATTTATAGCCCACGACAAATTTATATCTATCCTCGCGTCTTTCGCGTATAAGTCACGTTCGGCGAGACGCTGTGCTCTTTTCACTCATGAATCAGTCTCTTGGCGTCATTGAACAAGAGATGTATGCGCAAAGTTTAAAATAACAACAAAGAAGATTAATAAATTGCCATCCTCGAAATATTCGATTCATGAAAAAAAAGAACATATCCCTCGTTATTGTTATACGCTTTATCGAACGTGTGGTTTTCGAAAAACAATGAATTACGAACGTAAAAAATTAGGTACGATGTAAAAAGAAAAAAAATAAAATAAAATAAAGGGCGCCAGAGCTTCTCATTGCGATAATGATCTGGTGTCTCTGTGCCCGGTGGAGGTTGTTCACGAAAATCGTTTCTCTGTCTGGTTGTACAATCGGTTTGCCGCAAAACCGCGAACGAGAGCGTATGCGTATAGGTGCTTTCTCTGTGTCTCTTATTCTCCCATACTATTCTGCACGGCCCTGCGGCAAACGCCATGGATCGGGGACCATCGTTCAACTTCCCGTCCCATCTACCCTGCGTGTACCACAAACCGGCGGCGGTAAGGTCGTGACCATAATTTTTCGGTGGTACCCGAGAGCGCGTGTCGACTACCATTGGTCTGTATTAATCTGGCGAACACACACACTCTTCGTGTTTCGTTGACCTATCCGAGTTGATAGCGCGAATTAGAAATATTTTATATTCTCTATGCATTGGTATAGGGTTTACGAAACGAAAAGTCCTCTCGCAAACCGCGCAACTGTTCGATTCCCTCGGATGGCTCTCCCCAATAACGATCGGAGCTAAAATCTTTATGCAGGAATTGTGGTCACTCGGCCTCAACTGGGACGAGCCACTCTCCGATTCGTTGGCTTCGCGATGGATCGCATTTCTGCAGGAACTCCAAGGCATCCAACTCATCTATAACAATTCCACGATGGACCGGGTTAAGTTCATCAACTCTCGGGATATAAATCCACGGTTCCGCGGACGCCTCTCAATGCGCATAAGGCGCAGTGACCTACGCACGAACTTACATATAGACACTCACGAAGTGCGCGTCTCACTCGTGTGCGCCCAAGCCAAAGTAGCGCCGATAAAGAAGGTGACAATTCCGCATCTTGAACTCTACGCGGCGACTCTTGTCGTCCGGTTAATGTGTCACGTGGAAAAAACTCTTAACCTCTAGAACACCCCAGTTCATCTGTGGACGGATTCCACAGTCGCGCTTGCGTGGATCAAAAGCCACCCATCATGGTGGAAAGAATTTGTTCGCAATCGCGTCACGGAAATCCAAGAGTTTGCGCACGCTCGTTGGCATCACATTTCGGGCTCCGAATACCCCGCTGATCTCGCGTCTCGTGGTGCGTCGCCGGAGCAATTCCAAAAGTCGGAGCTTTGGACTGTCGGACCATCCTGGCTCTCCAAACCATCAGTTAACTGGCCATCATCATCTTCCTCGACCAGAGGAAGATGATGATGGCCAGCTTCCCATTCAAGTCAGCCATCTTGAACAGTTCAAGATGAACTGTTTCTCGGCATAGCGCTCACGGTGTTACTCTCATTAAAATACCCTGTGTTCTCGTTGGTACTATTCACCTATTAATAAAGAATATCTCTCAACGTCCCTTCGGGGCCTATTATATTCGGGTTTCTCAAGTGTTTTTCATTTTCGGCGTTCCTCACCTTGATCCCCCCCCCCTTCCACTACCAGATATCTCTCCGGAGTTTTTACAAATACCGTGTGTCGTTCGACGGGAGAGACTCCCAGTGAAATGTTATTCGGCGTCAATCAGCTTGGCGAAGTGAATGATAAACTTAAACTAATTGTGGACTCGGATTCGATTGTGACTCGTAACTTAGTGTCAGTGAGAGAATCCGCCTCTGTAAAAATTGATAAATGTCAAAAAGAAAACGAAACCATCTACAATCAAAAGCATAAAGAAGCAAAGCATTATCGTGAAGGGGATTGGGTAATGATTCGTAACGTTGATACGTCCGCAGGTAGTATAAAAAGTTAATACCAAAATACAAAGGACTTTACGTGGTAAAAAAAGAATTGCGTTTTGACCGATATGTTGTAGGTGATATAGAAGGGTTCCAAATCACACAGTTACCCTATACTGGTGTCGTTGCCGCTGATCAAATGAGGCCGTATATTCAAGGATGATAAAAAAAAAAGGGAAATTAAGTTAAGAAGGTTTAAGTTAGTTCATGTTCATGTTACCATAAAACGTTAAATTTGTTTCGATCGTCTATAGAAATTCATTTAATTTTTTTGTGTATGACCGAGACGGTCATCAACTCAGGCTGGCCGACTGTAGGGGCTATATAAGACGATCGAATACATAGATATATGTTTTACGAGTTTGTGATGAAGTATGGTCGTTATGGTCCTTCATATGTCCACCTCTGTTTTGTTTGTTTTATCAGTTTCCAAGCATGCGATACGGAGAGAAAAAAAGAGTTAGTTCGAGCGGAGATTTGAAGAGAAGTGTTTGTAAAAAATAGTTTTGATGTACATTGTACATTCAATAAAATGTAATTCTTCATCATCATTCTGACCTACATGTCCGAATTATTTTATTATTGTGCCGCCTACAAAATGAACAATTTTGACTGATTTACCAAACTTTTTGGTCCGAGGAAAGTCGATAAACTATAAAAAGTCGTTTTCCAGGGAAAAAAAAAATTTCGCCCGATTTTTAGCCGAGGTGGCCACTTTTCCCCGCTGGCCACTTTGCCGCACTCTCTCCTATTTAATTTCCGTGATCTCTCTATTCCCACGAGAGAAAAAAAAATATTCTAAATATTCCCCGTGACTTAATATAGATCCTAGAAAACGTATGAAAAATGAAAAAGAAATATTGCCTGATCCCCGGATGGGAGGTCGTATAACGTTTTATCATCCACACAATTACCTCAAGCACGTATAGTATATTCGCACCTGTCTATAATAATCGGTCGGGACTATGTAACACGTCCGGGGGGTCTCCAGAGAGAAGTCCACGAAGATGCTGTTGTGCGCGAGGATGTTGCAGCGGGTAGAATCGTCGAGGGTGCCAGACATTACCCAAATGATTTTTTTTTTCTCCGCACCCAGCATGTGGGCCAGCCGCGATTTATTCAGAAAGTAAAATGACAAAAAAGAAAGGCCGGAAAACAGCAACCGGTCGAATTAGCATTAGGACGAAACGGTATCGGTAAAGCACGCCGAGAGATGCAAGCACGAGATCGTGGAAATATGTGTTTGCATATATATATGTAGGAGAAACTTGGTCAGATCTCGTGTGAGAGTATATTATAATGTATATGGTATTACGGTATAGGGAAGAATGTGTACCCGGAATTACAAGCCGGTTAAGCCAGAAAAGCCAGCGGGAATAGAAACGACATAAGTATTATACATATATATAGGAACTACCGCTCGATGTTAGCTCAAGTAAAAGGAACAAGATCAACAGGGCATGGGGTTGATTTCAGTGCGGATGTCGTCGTCGTCGTTGCAGGGGTCGCTATAACGTCCACCAACAAATCAAGCACCGATATAATAGCAAAATTTTTGTCCTATTCACACACATATATATATATATATATATATATATATATATATATATATATATATATATATATACGTGTACAATTATCGAAATCTTTTTTCGCATGTTTAGATTATTTCGTATGCCACCCATTGGAAAATTTTATGGATGCAATCCCCCTGAAGACTTTCAAAAGTAATTTTCTGGATACCTGATATTTGA
Source organism: Rhorus exstirpatorius (assembly GCA_963564615.1). Classification (NCBI taxonomy): domain Eukaryota; kingdom Metazoa; phylum Arthropoda; class Insecta; order Hymenoptera; family Ichneumonidae; genus Rhorus; species Rhorus exstirpatorius. The sequence continues at coordinate 14,873,676 of OY751316.1, read as the reverse complement.
AAATTTTTTAGAGAAAGCGTTGCAACTATGATGACTTAAATGGACAATAAAATTATGTAACAATGAAAATAAAAAAGAAAAGTGAAACCCACTAATGTACGGTATACAAGCGCAAAAATGTGTGAGTGTTGGACAGCGAACTTCCACCAGACGTTATCACGTGATTCCCGGCTCCGAGCCCGGCGTATCGAGCCATTTCTATTTGTCCTCCTGAGAGCAAAACCGTGTCACAGCTTTCGCCGGATCGACCAGCCGGGAATGGCAACAGGATCACGGCAAGGCAGAGCTTCGTGAGTTCCCCATTATAAACCTTCTGGTCCAGAAGAGGAATGGCGTGGGAACGAGGGGAGGACGGGACGTTTGAAGGATGCTTGGAACGAGAGGGACAACCAAGAGCTCACGGAAAAAAACTAAAAGTGGTAGAGAAGCAACAACAGCGGACTCCCCAAATTTATGATATATACTTGCAATGCGCGCGAGCTTCTCACACTATTGAACGCTTGCAAAGTTTTAGAACACCTTCTTACACAGTAATAAAAAGAAAATCGTAATTGTATGAACATATGTATCGATGTAACGTTCCACCAACCTTCGATACGCCGATCAATCAGCTTCGGAAATATGCATACGTAAATGGAGCTAGAGCCGAGAATTGAAAGATCAAAAGTTATAGCCATCACGGACCAATATTAAGCGAGTGTTCACATGTCTCTCAACCCAGCTGAAAGATTATGTATGTATACTGTACTGGCATTGTGCTCGGTAAAATAATACAGATGTCCGTCCAACACACGCGAGCGATTCGAAACAAACAAAAGGAAGAACGAGCCAAAACGAAGCTGTGGATTCATCGAGTGCGTGTGGGATGAGGATTTACAATTAATGACATAATTACGAAGGGGGAGGGGAATGCCATTGAACGAACCGAAGCTGCAGAGAGTAATCTCGAAGCTCATCAATGCGCAATAAAACGAAAAAAGGCTGGAGAAGGAGAAGAAGAATGAGAGAGAAAAGGGTTGAGCACGAACCTTCGAGATGAAGAAGCGAGCCAAGTAAAAGATAAAGAAAAAAACGAGATACTTTAAGGAGGTCTTCGGGCATCTGGCTGAATGAATGGTCGAACGATACTTCTTGATGAAACTCATCAGGACACAGAGGATATTTCACTCTGTCTTTCACGCGTGATTTCTCCTATTAACAATGAGTAATTACAATGCCATTAACATTTCATGAGATGTGACACAATTTACATCGAGCTCACGATGAAACGTTTTGCACAATCCGTGCGAACGGTTACCGGGAATACCCGTGCAGAAATTTCGGTCGGGATCCAGGTGGATTCTGAGAAGAATCCCTATTTTCTGATAGGGATCCAGCTGGTCATCGGATCAGATCCCATGACTGAATGTAACATTTGCACATTGGAATCCGACAGGGACCCCTGACTGGATTCCAATTATGGTATCCAGTCGAAACCCGATCGAAATGTGGTTTATATCTTGCATATATATAAAATCCCGAATGAATATTTATCTTCCGCAATTCAGGTTATAGGCAATTGTTTATTATTACCTGAGCCATAGAAAAAATTTAAACAAAAAAAAACGTCGACACCGGGATTTGAACCTACGACGCCTCACTAGCCTTCGTTTGCGTATTGGACCCGAAATAAATAACAAAAAAAATTATATTTTATGAACATTAATTTTTTTGAGATTTTTTATTGATTGTTGTTGTTCCGAGGATGATTCCGGTCGGGTCGTTGAAATTTGGAAAATAATTTAAGGACAACCTACCTACCTATCTGCCTACCTAATGAACTAACGCTCTAACCACGACGCTGTCGAATGCTTGTATATTTACTTCATAAATATCTTCTATACACGATACATGAGGCTGAAGCTAGCAGCGGTAGCGAAAAGCCAAAATTCCGAAAAGAATACGCATGACGGGAAAAATCTGAAAAAATTAAGGACTATTGTCTATCGATCCTAGAACACGTTCGCGTTTGAACTTTTGAGTGGACGGACTCCGTCGTATATTTATTTGTTAATTAACAATGGCTGCTGATAATTAAAATCGCAAACAGGACGGGAAAAATCTGAAAAAATTCAAGAGTATTGTCTATCGATCCTGAAACATGATGGCGTTTTAACTTTAGAGTGGACGGACTCCCTTGTTTATTTGTTTGTTAATTAACAATAACTGCTGATAATTAAAATCACACGCTTGACCGGCTTGTTGTTTGTTAATTAACAATGGCTAGTGATAATTAAAATCGCACGCATGACGGGAAAATTCTGAAAAAATTCAGGAGTATTGTCTATCGATCGTGTTCCAGGATCGATAGAGAATACTCCTGAATTTTTTCAGATTTTTCCCTTGCTTGTTGTTCTCTTGCTAAAATAGGAAATCATTAGTCTCAGGAAGTATATAAGCAAATTTATTCACCTTTAACAATTTTTCCGCTATGACTTTATGCAAAAAAAAAACAAAATGTCATTTATTTGTTTATTTTCGGTAAAGATTGATGCCAATGACGCCTTTTTACACGTGGCATACGTGTTTCGATGGAAATCAGTGACTAAAAGTATATATTGCGCTTGGAACTCTATCATTACAATTAATAATGAATTAAATTCAGCGCACAAAGCTACTTTCCGTTCAGCAATATCGTTTAAAACTTTTGAATCATCGAGGGTTCTTTTTATTTGAAAAAGAATCCCCATGGTCTCAAATTTTTCCATCCAAAAAGTTCGACATAGACGTTAATTGGCTGTTATAATTGAAAAAGTCCAATGAGCGGCGGCTTCCACTTAAGCTACAAAGTACCCTCTTCGCGAAGATGTCTTTTTTTAAATCAAAACATTGATAAAACAAAAATTTTAAGGGATAGGAGCATGAAAAATCAAAATTTGTTTTTTTTTTAACATCCTAGTATACACGCAGACTTAAAAGTCTCTATGGAGCATGAAGAATGCACAAAAGTGGCTCGAAAATATAATTTTCGCCACACTGCTAAGTGGTTAAGGTGGTGGAGGTTCTCGATCATGAAAAACCACGTAATAATAATGAATATATAGTAATAATAATGGCATTTACCACCAACACCACCACCACCACCACCACCGCCACCACCACTGCCACCGCCACCACCACCGCCACCACCGCCGCCACCGCCGCCACCGCCACCATATGACTGGGAATTTCGCAAATTAAAATTCTTCGATTATCCCATTCAATCATTGGAGGATACTCGTATTGAGAAGCTCGCAACAAATCCTGATTCAGAACAAACGTCAGATTGGAGTTTATGTCTATGCTCGGGACGCAGTTGCATTTCGGATCGGGATTCAATCGGTACACCCTGAAAGAATGTGGCGCCATAACTTACAAATTTCGTCACATCCACCAATCCGATTACGAAACGTTTGGGGAGTCCATGGAAAATCCCGATCGGGATATGGTCGGACTTGGGGTATCCCTAAAAAATTTCTGCACGGGTACGAGAAGACAACCGTAAAAATGCATTGGTGGAAGATGAAATCGACTTTCTATACCATGGATGATTCGCAATCGCGAAACGAACGGGATTAGCCGATTGAATAATTCATTGTCATCGCGGTGGTGCCTTTTCAAAGAGAGCTTCGATATATACATATACATGTCATATATATAATATATAAGTCACGTTTTCACAACGTCGCGTTCATCGGGCGATCTTTCGTCGGTTTCTTCTCGGTTTTTTCTTTTTCCTTTTGATCTGTCATTTTATTCGTGTTCTTCTTGTACCTCTTTTCTCTCTCTCTCTCTCTCTCTCTCTCTCTCTCTCTCTCTCTCTCTCTCTCTCTCTCTCTCTCTCTCTATAAGTCCCTGCTATTCTCTTACCTATTTAACAGTGAATTTCCCTCATAAATCCAATTCTCAGTATTAGTCACTGGGTGTTGTTGCTGGAGTCGAGTGTTGATCAGTAGGTCGGATTTAGCTTTGACTTGTTCTTCCATCAATTGATATTGTATTCGCTCTTTCATCAGAAATTATTCATTATAAATTATATTATATATTATATCGTACTCATTGTTTCTGGCTTATATCATATGGCTTATTACGCTTTACTTACTAAGTGATATTTCCAATTTTTAAATGTATTTCAATCTTGTTAAACTTTTGCCCTCTAGTTAAACTTGGGCATCAATAAATTCCGATCAATCAATAAATCTATCCCTTGGAGTCCGGAGCTTATTTTTCATTCTCTTTTTAGCCTCCGCATCGTTTGCAAATTTTTTTTTATTGGACGATCGATTTTTTCGTTACTCCTCCTTAGTCTGTTATCCTCTCGTTCGTCTCGTTTACAAGGAAAATCGAGGGAATTATACGCGAGAGGGGAAAAAGGTGAAAAAAAAACTATTCGACTTTCATTCGATTTTTTTTTGTCAGGCCGAGGGTTTTGTGGCTTGTAGTGTAAATTTATTCTCAAAGTCACATTGATTTACTTTTTCTAAGAATTTTTTACATTGTGGGTCGCTATTATTAATTTTTTTCTATCCAAAAGTTGTACATCGTCTAACAAGAACTGTGCTCGTTATTACTGATGTAATATTTCGAAGAGGCCTCTCTCTTCTCCACATTAAAATATCCCATGTTCATCATTTTCACAAGAGAACGTTATAAAAAATGTATTTAAAACACGTACCCATACCTTCCACTGAAAAAATTAATTCAACAAATCATTATTTTACACTGATGAATGGGACTCAGAAATAATTTCCTGCACAGTTGGATAGTGCTGTGAAACGTTTTCCTGCACTTATCATACATAACGTATTTGTAAAAGAAATTTGCCCGACACAAAATTATTCTACACATCTCATATTGTTCACAGAAAAATTTTTAACACATTATTACGGCTGTTTTCAAAGAAGTCCCTGCTGCATTCAAGATAGTAATTTTGTATACGTTATTACAAATACAAACAATACGACATTACAAATCGATTATATAATTTCATTTTTACATTAAATAATTTCAGTTATATGGCAAAAAAAAATTGATCCAGGACTAGAGGTAGCCTATAGGCTTTCCTTATATTTGAGATGAAAGATTTCGGATTTTTGTTTAAGGATGTACAGTCGAATTTGGTTATAAGCAATCCTTCGGGGCTGTAGGGGAAAAAAAAAACGCCGAAGAGTCGTAAAATCTGGCTCCCCCACTACAGCGCATCAATGTAGCGTTCTTAATGTGTGTGAGTGCGTCGGTGAAATGCGCAATGCTCCTGGTTATAAGCAATTGGCTTGTGGTGGGGGACCGCGCTGAGCGGACTCGAAAAAAAATCGGAGGGGAAATTGCTTATAACCAGATTGCTTATAACCAAATTCGACTGTATCGGACGTACCTTCCCAACCAAACGTGACTTTCGTTGACAATATTGCATACTTTATGATAAGATAAAAATCGGAAAAAATTCAACCACAATAAAGACGATAAGAAGATTAATTTTGAATAATAATTATGACAAAAAGTTATCAATAAATTGTTTAAACAAAAAATTGTTTAAAAAATTTTTAGGGAAAGTTTTTTTTTTACACGTGAAATGAATTCGTTGATTTTTCTGACTACACGTGAATTTTTTAAAAAATTTCTTATTATTTTGAAGTTTCGGTTTTCGAAAATTTTTTAATTTTGAAAAATGAAGGAAAAATCGTGAATTTTGGATATGTTTTCGTAAAAACGTTGTATATTACAATTAAGAAGTTTCCAGGGCATTGAACGAATAGTTTCGTAAATACGACATTTACAAATTTTCGAAAACTGAAATTTCAAAATGATAAGAAAATTAAAAAAAAATTCACGTGTAGTCAGATAAATCAACGAATTCATTTCACGTGTCAAAAAAAAAACTTTTCCTAAAAATTTGTTAAACAATGTTTTGTTTAAACAATTTATTGATAACTTTTTTGCATTATTATTATTCAAAGTAAATCTTCTCATCGTCTTTATTGTGATTGCATTTATTCCGATTTTTATCTCATCATAAAGTATGCCATATTGTCGATGAAAGTCGATGAACTTTTGGTTGGGAAGGTACATCCGATACATCCTTAATCTGAATTATTTTCAGCTGGTCATAGGCGGATCCCAGGTGTGATCGAGTATCCAGTAGATCTATATGAAATAAACGACTCGGAAAAGATTAGTGAAAATTTTTTTTTTATTTTCGATCTGTGGCTAGGTCAAGTCCCATCGATCCCATGACCTAATTTCAAAAATTTGTATTTTTTTCTTTCTTATTATTGATTATATGAAAGGTGCGGAATGATTTTATGTTGGAAAAATTTGTTCTGCAAATATTTTGTGTAGAATATTATGCGCAGATAAATATTTCATAGCTCTATCCAGCCGCATAGGAAAATGTTCCCAAGCCCCTTTTATCTATGTAGAATTACAATGTGCCTAATGATTTTGTTCCGTGGAAGATACACTGAGAAAAAAGTATGATGAAAGAAGTGACAGCAGCAAATTTATGACTTCAGCAAGAATTATTTTGGCTATGGAACCATAGAAAAGGTCAATGCAACATTCCAAATAGTTACCGAGACCATAAAATATACCTATTTCTTTATTTAACTGTATGCATTTTAGACGTTTCTCTAAGTATATTAGATATTATGTGGAGAATACATTTTTTATAACCTTACAAAAACATTTAATAAAATTTTTGTGTATTAGAAGATTTTATGTGTAGAATGATCAGTGTGCGGAAGAGAAGACTCCGGGAATCTTTTACTTTTTGTAGAATGTACAAGAGGTTTTCAATTATTGTCTTACGTTGAAGCAAAGCTGTTCCGAGTCCTGAAGAAAGTCGAAATTTTGGTTAAATGCCCAAACTTTTAGGAATTTTGAACCCTATTTGTGAACGTAAAAATTATATGACATCATTCTGTAATACCTTGTTGAAAAGTAAAGGAACTGCATAATTTTTTTGCCGATTTCGATCTCGAAGTGATTTAAAAATAAAATATATCATGTGTATAGGTTTGATACATGTATGCGGGGTAGGAAAATTATCCGGTCTTTCGAAGATATATACTTATACGTTATGCATCCACCGCGAACTAATCCAAACTGTTGTAGCTTATCGTAATACTCGTCCGCTGCGAATAACACGCGAAATCTCGCGCGAAACTCTGCCTTCATCTTCGTATTATAGAACTCCTGTACGACATTTTGTTGGCTTCCACATCGTCGGCGAGAGAATCACCGAACCCAAAGTAGCCCTTTTTGGTGCATAATATACATATATATTTAAACACACACAATATATAAATGTATATACATACATATTTGGTATTTAAGGAGTTCTCCTCTAGTTCTATCGCATAACTTTCGTTCTCTCTTGGTAGCGTCATAAATTTTTCCACGTAGAAATCCAACTTTCCGAATTGCAATCCAGGCAATCTAAAGCACGACGAAACTCTATCCAACACCCTTCTCTCTCTCTCTCTCTCTCTCTCTCTCTCTCTCTCTCTCTCTCTCTCTCTCTCTCTCTCTCTCTCTCTCGGTGCTCAGTGTGCGAGAACGATGAGGCGGTAACGCAATTAAGTGGAAACTCGATCAGCAACTCGATGCACTGAACACTGATAGCAGTGAAGGCATCAGCGATGAAACGGGAGTCGGAGAGTGTATCGGAAAAAAAGAAATAAGTCGTATCGAGTATTCTTCTTCTCCGGTGAAATATGAGATTTTGAAAAATCGTGATTCGTACTTATTATTTGATAGAATTGAGATTGCAAAACAGAAATAGAAATTGAAGCGAATAATCGAGGGAAACTTCAAAATTTTGTTCATTACCGTTGTTTTTTTGTTTCATTGTTTATGAATTCCATCTGTCAATGAGGATACGAACGATTTTTATGCTAATGAATAAATTTCCTTTTACTTGATTGTAACCAAACTTATCTAAATCAATCAGGTTTTGTCAATTTATGATTTCTCGTTTCGTTTCAGTTCGATGAAAATCATTTTTTCTAAAATTCATCACGTTTTTTTATTCTAAAATTTATCGAAAATAGAAAAAAACGTTTCCATGTTTTTTTTTTCTATACTCAGCGAAAAGATTAAGCTTATGAATAATCTTTATTCGCAATTATCATTTGATATATGCAGTTGAGATTCCAAGCGGAAAATCCGTAGTCTCGAGACGCTCCCAGCACGATTTAAATCAGAGAGGAAGGCCACACGGGAAGCTATATGCACGCCGTGCACTCGCAATGACTCTCTTGCAATCTCACTCGCTCATTTTCCTCGGGGAAAAGCTGTGCCAGTGTCAGAGGAAACCTCCCGGAGGAAGGGGAGGAAGCTCTGCGAGTGGGTGAGTGGGAAGGTGTGCTTGGCAGATTTTCTCGTAATTCATAAATCTTATCTTTGCGCCTATAAGCGGGACTTAAAACTCATCCAACGTAAACTCTCTGGTGCATGAGTGTACATGTTTCGGCGAAAAAAAGTTACAAAAAATTTTGCACTTACCTTCCCATCCAACAGTAAAAGTCACAGTAAATTGTAGCAGAGCCCGATGAGTTAGCAATTTAAAAAAAAATCAACGCCACTTAGGACACCGAGGATATTAAGTTTCAACAACAATAATGTTAAAAAGTTATCAATAAGAAATAAAAAAAAATGCGGTCAACTAAATATCCAGACAAACTATTATCATTTTTCATTAATTTTTATATCTAATCTTGTTTATTCCACAAAATATCTCCCATAAATTTTCCTTACTTTTTTATTATAGTGGATAATCGAAAAAATTGAATTTCTCCGTGAAAAAAAGATTTGTTTAATTTTTTCTATGCTGCATCGAGATTGTTTCATTTTGAGGAAATGTTAACAATTTTTATAATTTTCGTTAAATAACCTATGCGCTCGATGAATTATGTAAAAGAAACATATTGTAAATTTTCAAGAAGTTACGTCGATGAAACCAGTCGGTCAGTGACCTATAAATTTTGCAAGGATAATCTGTAAGACTCTGTGTGAGAACATACCCAAAATTCACGTAATTCTCTCTATTTTTTAAATTTTTCTGAAGTATCCTTAACCCACGGAAAAGATATTCTAGCCTGACGTAACTTATTACTCGCAAAATAATTCAGTAATAGACTTGAAACATCACATGCATACGGAGAAAAGCACGCACCACAATGTAGATGATAACTGAACAATATTTAACACGTTAAGCACGGCGTCAGTCCCTAGGGACTGACTATGGACGTTTCGTTTGAACGACGTCGATCCGTGCGGGGACTGACAGGGAATCGCCGGCGTGCCGGCACGCGGGTCCGCCGCCTCAAGAGAAAGCCCAGAAAAATCGGCTCCACGCTTAACGTATTAATAATATATTTTTCGGTGATAAGAAAAAAAAAAAAAAAAAATCAAGAATGACCCTTTTTTGGTCGTAAGAACATGATTTTTTAACAAATTGCATTGTCCATAAAAACGTATAGGAAATTAACCACTTGCGGTATCTCCGACTGGATTGTTTGTAAAGTCCTGCCTTATGCAGAATATGGTGGCTCCAAATGAACCGCCAACTCCATGCACCCTATATTTCCATTGCAATTAATCAAATATCACAAAAGTTTCGTGCAACGCGAACGAAAGACCCTAACCCCATAAAAGGGTGGCTGTAACAGTTTAGCCGATTTAATGCTCTTGGTGCTTGCGTTCTCCTCATTCGTTTTTGCCGCTATGTGCGGCTCTTCGGTACTGCATTTTTTTCTCTTCCGGCACAATTGCGCCCCTTCGGAGAGTATATATCTGCGATATTGGCGATGTAATGGTAGAAACGTAAAGTCCAGAGCGCATGCCATCTGAGGCCTCTCTCGCGAGAATATCGCCCCCCAATGAATCATTGGGTACTATACCGAGAACAGAGAGAAAAAGAAAGAGAGAGAGAGAGAGAGAGCGAGAGTGAGATTAGCCAGTTGTAACTGGGGCCCCGAGCAGCATCGGCTAACTATAGCTTTGGGAGCTCGCGCGCGGTCTTGTTTGCTTCATGCACCACCAGGCAGCCCCGGCAGCGCGGCGCTTTACCATCGTTCGAGTTCCAGTAGCCGTATCGGCTACTGGCAATAAATTGCTATGGTTAACGTGGCACGATATCTGAGAGACGGAGATAGAGAAATAAAGAAAGAGATAATGAGAGAAAGAGAGGAAAGAGAAGAGGGAAACAAATGAGAGAAAAAGAGAAAGCTTGCACGCCACCGACACACATTGGGTTCTCTGACACACACGTTAAACCCTTTGGCTTTTCTCCCCGGTTTCTTTCTTCCTCATACTTGCTGCTCCGTTTCATGATAACTATACATACATACGTTATATGGCTACACGTTTGCTGGCTTAGACGGAACAGGTTACCTCAGCGAGCCATGTATTCACCGGTGGGTAACTCGGTGAGATACCGTTCGCATGCGACTCGTGACCGATTATGTGGCATGCGCACGACGAAATAAGATCCCTATGTATCGGTATCGATCCTACGATTAACTCTCCATACTCCATTACGATATACATAGGTAAGGGAGAAGAAAGAAAGAAACTTGTAAGGGGTACCATTTCGTACTTCATTTTTTAATACTGAGAATTTAATTTCAGGAAGTTAGTAAGAAGTTAGCAAGAAGTTAACATCGATGTATATTACGTGTTAGATGGACTTGTCAATTTACCCCTATTTTTATATTTTCTTTTTTTATTTATTCTAGAAAGGTTGTACTATATATATATGAGGAATCATCAATTAATGATTTTTCGTAGTCGCCGAATTTTTCGAACGCTAATTTATTGAAGACACATGAATACACATTTGTAAAAAGGCTGCAAAAGATTGGGGAATAATTATTAACAAATAATATTGTAAATCTGGCTTAAGGATCGCAAAATAAATAATGGTAATGAAGATCAAAGAATTTCTCTCGGTATTCAGATTTTTGCACCCCAATTTTATAGATTGTCCGCAAAAAATCTGCGAATGAAAATAGGAGATGCGATCAAAAAAATGTGTAAACGCAAGCACCACGTACCTTATCGTCGTCCTTCAGGCGTAAAAATGTGCCGTTGATAGAGCCAAAAGAGGAATAACCGAGTTATCTTCTTTTTTTTGAGAAATGGAAGGGTGCATGATGCGATATACCGGACGAAGAAGACCGGAAATGGCAAGCGGAAATGTGGTCACGAGGAAACGATCATCGGTCGGTCGTGCGAGAGGTCAATTCTTTCATGGGCTTACTATATACGATGCGGCCATATATGGAAGAGGAGAATGAGAAAGACACGAGGATGTACCAGCGTGCCCTAGAAACCGTCTCCTGTGTCTTTTCCATCCCCCCCCCCCCACCTCTCTTTTTCTCTCTTTATAGTATGTACTGTACATACTATGAAGGAGTGAAAATGTAGGTATAATGCGTTGCCACTTGATATAAAAGTGCAACGCATGCTACAAAATATGTAACATTGTGTATAACAAATAGCTGAGAAAGCTAATAAACATCAATCAATCAATCAATCAATCTCTCTATCGCCATGTGCCCTTTTCTCTCTTTATCTTCCCTCGTAAAAAGATAATCGTGTCACACTCTCTCGGAGGCTGGTTACTGGCCCAATTTTTCATCCAGGTAAATTTATAATCTGGTGTCATTGTCGTTTCGGCTTGAAGGGAAAATCTCCGTGGAAATCAACCAAGGTAATTCAGTTATTTTTATCGATACCTATTACTGAAACTCGATTAAGGTTGTTGTGCTGATGGTTACTCAGCCAGGGGTTAGGGCGGGGTCGGTGCGCGATGAGCGCGGGGAATGCATCGACGATACAATGTTGCGCGGCTCACGGGCGAGTAGGTCTTTTTTCTCTTTCATTATAAATATTCTAAAAACGATGCTGTAAAAAATTCTGAAATTTTTACAGAAAATCCAGGTAATGTCTCTTAAAACGTATTTATATTTTTCAGCTTATTGGCACCATTTTCTTGTCAGATATGACGTAAATATTGCAAAAATTGGCAGAATTTATCTATCGTAGGTGCAGTTAACCTACGAAACACATTAACTTTGCCAATTTTTTTCTCAAAAACGGTACTGTAAATCGTACCCAAGTTTTACAGGAACGTAGACAAAATGATTATATACATTGTGGAAAAATTGATTGTGGAAATTGTGGAAAAATTGAAAGATTATATACATTGTGGAAAAATTGAAAGATTATATACATTGTGGCATGTCATCATTTTGAAGTACCCTCACAACAACCTTAATTGTTTTTAAAGTAAATTATATACAGCGAGGAGGATAAAGACTTGGTCAAGCAGCATGATTCGAAAGAGAATACAATATATTCGCGACCCTAAGAGTGCCCTCGCAAAAATTTGGATTCCCCGAATGTCTACAAAGCTTCCTCTATCATAAATAAAGATAAGAATTTCAAATCTATCCGCACTAATCATTCATATGACAAAATGATTTTAAGGTAACGTATAATTGCAAGTAACTCAATGAGAATACAGTTCCGAATACGCATTGTAAAAAGATATATATTTTACTGAAAAATAATTGAAAATAATTGTTTATTCAAGTGGTGTCCTTCGATAGCCCTAATATTATCTCACCCAGTACCTACGAAATAACTAAATTCTTTCAAGACGGAGACGACACATTTTTATACACTCAGCTCACGAAAATAGAAGTTGTAGGGGAGGATTAAGGTAGCAAACTTTCCCTCTGACTCTCTGGAGCAGAGGGCGAAGCAGAGCGATGGATGTGGTATACATTACGCGATACTGTCTCTGACAGGAACGTTTCCGAGCGATTGTGTGTGTGTGTGTGTGTGTGTGTGTGTGTGTGTGTGTGTGTGTGTGTGTGTGTGTGTGTGTGTGTAGAGTGGGTGGCTGCTGGAACACGTAAAAAGACGTGGCGTTGAAGGAAGAAGAGCAGCGAGTAAGAAGTAGACGCATCTGTTGCGCCTCCGTGCGCAACATTTACATAATCGCCAAGGCTTTCTGGATTCTGGAGTCTCGTTGGCTCTCGCTCTGGTGTCTTCTCCATTCTCCATACCACAACCAGTACAGTTACCTTACCAATCACCCCCAGTGATTGGCAGCTTTTGCAGTGTACAGTAAAAAAATATTGAAAATTTCTATCAAAATTGATAAAAAGTTATTTTCCCCAGGAGTTGAACAATATAATTTACTTATAGATTTTAGAAACGGTGTGCTTTTCAATCATGCTATAATAATAATATAATATTTTAGGGTGATACACTATTTTAGTTCTTATAGATTTGTACAATAAATTCAAAATTAAAAAAAAAAATGAAATACAAATTTCAAAAAGACTGAAAAAAGTGTGACTCTAAGAAGATTAAAATAATTAATAGTCAAACGATAACCTTACGCTCAAGTGAAAAGCAAAATACCCCTTTTTTTTTATTGGCAGGCCCACAAACGGCATGCTCGATGAATTTACTGCAAGTTATATAAAATTTGACAAATTTCATTCAACTGATACAGATTGCCCAGTTTTACGAAATTCAGCTTGAACAGAAAGGGATACAGGTGTGCCAATAACTGTACTTTTACATTTGCTTACGTGGCCAATCACTTTTTCATCGTTTCAATGTGGTAAGTAGAAATGGCGAGGGCTGTATTGTATATATAGTCTATTCTATGGTACGCGTATTAAGAGTGGCAGCAACGTTTCCATCTCCCCACTCCACAACCTTCAGTTATACATCTGGAAACACACACACACACACCCGCACACGCGCATACATAGCATTGTCATAGATATTGGAACAGCAAAGAGCAACGTCGTCGTCGCGTTGTCGTTCATGGTTTCAGACCGCAATTACTTAGAGCTCGAGGGTGGGCTCATCTACCTTTTTTTCCCCTAGTCTATACGTGTTGCCAGCTATTTGTCCGCACCCTTTTCTTTCTTTTAGAATAGATTCCAGAGATACATTTTCACGAACGATAGAAAAAGAGAAAATTGCAAACTGAAACGCTCCCCGGAGTTATCCCAAAAATAATGCAGAGTAAGAACTCATGGTGGATTTTTATATTTTCGTTATGAATAAAATCTGATATTTACTGTGTATAATTGTGCAGAATTTATTCGCCTTATTACAGTGTGGAATTTCCTTTTTTAATGATAACCCGTCGACGCGTCGTATATTCGCGTATACTCGAAGCGTGTACAGCGAGGCGCGTCCAGCGAGGCGCACGACGTTTCGCATACATAACGAACCGTCAACCACATTAGCCCTAGTCTACCGTATTTTGACAGGCTCAACCCTCTTTACTCGATTCGAAATATGAAAGCTCCGTCGCGAGTTCACATGCCTGACGGCAGATATGAAAAGCAAATTATTCTTTTGCTTTTTGATAAAAAGTTTCATGTCTATTCGAAAAAAGTATACTATATACAGGGGCTGCAAAAAAGTCAACATTACAGAAAATGAAGCGATATTTTTTTTTAATGTAATTTTTATTTTAGAATGTACAGACGACGAATTCAAAAAGTAATTAAGCATTCGGAATGCAGTTTCAGAAAATCCTAAAGTTACGCACTGTCGTAACGATCCAAAAAGGGCTAATGAAACAGGACACTTCCCGTGTCAAAACTCAACTAAACCACCAAGAACATTCCACAAGTTCCGAATTTCGATTTTCCATGGCTTGTGATCTCATACCATAGATATTCCCATTCCAGTTGAGATTTAGCTTCGTAACTCCCCTCTATCACTCTCGTCACCGCGGAAAACTTGCGAACCAGCCCAGTAGGATTATAACCATCTACTTTGCCCGTTTTCCTCGTCCGTGAGTGAGATCCCGGAGAAACCCTTGAGCTCATTTCCCTCTCGTATTAGCTCATTCCCAATGATCCCAAGTGGCGCACGGCAACAGAGCGAATCTCTCTCAGCTCACAGTCATAGAAACATCAGCATCAACGTCCACCATACCATCACCACCGACACTCTCGCTCTCTCTCTCTCTCTCTCTCTCTCTCTCAGCGTTCGTCAGATATCGAAACTCGCAATTCCAGAAACTGTAAAGCCTCGCTGATATATACAGATGGTATTTCTGGTGGAAAGCATGAAAGTATACGCAGACTGTTTATATACATAGGTATACATTGACTAAAGATATAGGATCAGTGAAATGCCGCAGGATCCAGCCATTTTCCAAAGTTTTCCAAGTTAGTTGGACCGCGCGGGAACGATGGCTGTATTCACGGATGCTACTGGAGGAGAACTTCGCGAATATATTCCCTATGATGCTGCGGTTCCCTGGACTTCTCCTATCGTCTTTCATGCTACGAAACGGGAGTGAAGCTTACACGGACGATAAAAGTATATATAGATACTGTATTCTTATGTTTCTGCGGTGTATAGGGTATTCCTCATGAACCGGTACGATTATCAGATGACCGCGTTTGTGAGAGGCTTTATAGTTATAAAGGGGGCCCTCCCAAAGATAAGCTAAGAAAAAAAAAACTTCCTACTTTATTTATCAAGATACTGTTTGCATTCAGTCACGATTGGCGAATCAGCGAAAGTTACTAGAAATTTCGAGCGGCAGAAAGGACTCAGTATAGTACTGAAGGTGCAGTACTAAATATTTCCCGGCACCAAATTGCACCGGCGGGGATCGCATCTAGATTTTTCGCTTTTCTATTAGAACTCCAGCTAAAAAAAAAAGACAGCTCGGAATACCTTCATTGTACATATCTACCCAGTTTGTTCCACTTCACGTGGATAACACCATACCTATACGTTACACTCAGTTGATACATGGGCTGTAGATCACTTCAAGTATTACGTATACAATAATATCTTGTCATCAGCTCTCGCATCAAGCCTCCCTTCTAGCGCCACTCGTCTCCACGAGAGATTAGACGTGCTTATTGGAGCCGCAGAGACTGAGAGGCCTCTATTGCTTTTACATATAACTGCACGAGAAGTTTCAACGAGTCCCGGAGATTATGAGCTAGAGTGTTCGCTGTAAAAGCAAGTCTGAGCTACGATGCCTCGATATTAGCAACGAAGAGGCCCATGTCTAATACTTGATAGCCTCGTCTGGCGCAGAGTGTTTCTTCTTTACTGGTGTACATTGTCGTCATACCGGAGACATATTTTCACTCCGTGTGTACGAGGACAATGGCGCGATTAGAGGAAAAATGAGACGACAATCACGGTATACATCGCTGCTTCATCGTTCAGCGTTCAAGTTTACATAACGACTTCTAGCAACCAAAAGGTCGCATCCTCCATCACATACATGCGTTAAATAATGTAAGTTACGCTCATTCCTTGGATAGAAGTCGATTTATACACGTCTATACATTAAGGTACTGTGAATAACGCACCTGTATACAACTGCTTAAGCTCTTTTTCCACAGAACGAACGTGGAACATGACGAGACAAGAGTTACGGACCATTTTACAGTTGCATCATGAAGAAAAGAGGCCATCGGGCGTTACCGGTATTAACAAGCAATAATGAGAGATACCGACGAGAATTTGATGAATATTTCACGCCTAGTATATTAAGCTTTGGCAATATGTATATACAGACGTATACATAAGGATCGGTGCGTCGGAAATTTATACACAATAGGACGATTCATGCATGACACGTCAATCGAATGACTGAACAGATAAATTTTCTCTCATCCACAATCATTATTTATTCAGATAAAATACCAACGGTAAAACTAGCGGTAAATTCTTTTCATGGTAAAAATTATTGCATCGAACGTTAATTTAATCCGAAAATATCAATTTGTGAAAGTTCGGTTCAAGGTAATGTAGGCTTTGGCAAATGGTAGATCGGTATTTACACTCGATTCTTTGACATTTGATGAAAGAAAAGTATTTTCATTCGATTTGAAGCATTCGTATCAGAATAATAAAATAAACTTGAATTGAATCTAAGAATATCCGCATTTAGATCTTATCCAGACAAATTATTTACGAATATAACTCAAACGAATCCGTTTTCCTCGATCTATCGATCTCCATATGATTCCACTCATCTTACGAATACAAAATTCTGAAAAATTCTCTGTAAACCATTTTCCTTCGGCGAAGTTTTTCGTCATTCTCGTAACGTATGCATATTCTTCATTCCCCTCCTGTAAATGCGATGTATGGTGCATATATCCTCGAGATAACACGAGCCGTCCCAACCGTTCGCATATACAGTACACGTTTTCCAGTTTCCAACGCAAGGATGGAATATGAAAAGCCACGGAAATCCAGAGTTGGATAAAGGCAAATCATGGCTGACTCGCTAGACTCTCAGTTACTCTTTCGTATACTATGCCTTGAACTATGTATATATGTATGTAGCTATACGCTTCTCTCCTGCCGAGCGTATAACATAGTAATCAAGGTACTCTGTGTAACAGGGTATACGTAAAATACCCGTGAACACGCACGCACGCACGCACGCACACACACACAAATTTTCATCCATCGCCTAAAACGACTCGTATGTACGTCTCGAAGATGCACTAGGCAAGATGAGCTTTCAGCTTTCCGCCTTTCCTACGAGAAATCCTTCGCTCGTCTCGAACTCGAGATTCTCCGCACGGATTATCTCATGGAATCATGTAAGAAACTTATTTACGCATTAATAATCTCGCTGGTAATATAAACTCGAAGGACAAAGGGGAACTCAAGACAGATAGAGAAAGCGTTGAATTTCCCTTCAGCTAATTAATACAGAATGGGTGAGAACTGAAACTTATGAATGAACATTGACAAAAAAAAAATACAATTTGGTCATCATCAACTCAGATTGGATATGGGGTACCTAATT
The DNA here is from genome assembly GCA_963564615.1 of Rhorus exstirpatorius. Lineage (NCBI taxonomy): Eukaryota > Metazoa > Arthropoda > Insecta > Hymenoptera > Ichneumonidae > Rhorus > Rhorus exstirpatorius. Next base: position 14,855,810 of record OY751316.1, on the reverse strand, counting down.
GAGATATTTTTTTCAACTACACGAGCGGTTCAACCGTCAACGACATTCGGCTGTGTTCAAACCAAAATAATTTTCATTTCACATAGCCAGAGGGTTCGCCAAATTCAATTTTAAATGAGGTTGGCTGAACGATATTTTTTTCAGTGTTTACCTGTTAACAGAGAATACTGCTAGGAGTAATGGAAAAGGTTGAGGAAGCCCTGAGATAATATTGTTTGCAACAGTATTTGTCTCAATGCAGATTTCGCAACAACTGCTTTTTATTTATTTTCAAATGATTTTTCAATATTAAATATAAATTTCGACCAAAAATATTATTTTTATTAGAATTTCGTAATTGTACACATCTACCCAGGCAACACAGTTTCGTAACAAATACATTTCAATTATGTTACACTCGGTTCCTTAAATGTAACAAGTATGTCGTATGTAACGTGAATGTGGCAGTCCAGACACTCTAAAATGTCCGCCACATATGAAGCTACAGTTACGTAACAATCGCGTTGAATGGCTGCATGCCAGTTACGTTGCTGATGCATAAATTTTACAGAACAGTGAAGTCACAATGTTACATTGAGGATACGTAGCAATCATGCATCACTCCGTCATCGGAATTACATGGCCTCCATGTCGCTAGGATGTTTCAGGTACCCCGAGTCGAAATTTCAGCCCTCCTTAAAACCTTTTTTAAGCCTCCAATTTTCTCCGAGAGTTGATCAAATTTTGGGAGTATGGAGGGTCAAAAGAGAAAAAAAATATAACAAGAAAAAAAAACTTATATTTCGATGTTTACCAGTTACACAATTTCTGCTTGAGCCGGGATTCGAACCGCCTACCTACAAGTTTCCTACCTAATGTTTGCTTACTAACCCGGGACGCTACCCATTGCGCTATGACTACCATTGAAGTTGGTTTCATCAAATTCTGACACCAGGCTGAAAGGCTGAAGTGACGTGAATACCGGTGATACCGGTGTATCTTGAAAAAATTAATATCCTTATATAAATATTTTTATGGTCCTGTGTTATTAGAATAATTTCGTTCCGTTTTCTCTTTTTGGGGCAGAAATGGTGAAAAAAAAAGAATTATATACTTATATGTGCGCCTTCATAGTGGTATCGTTCCCCGATCAAGAGGTTACGTTAGTGTATTTCGAAATAAATACTGATTAAACAGCTATTAAATAGTGTTTAGAGTATGAATAAAAGAAAATTGTGTTTTTTTCCACGATATAACATTTTTTTTTATCAAAAACGAAAAGTCGTCAAATTAATATTGTGTTTTTTTCCCCGTATCGCTCCCCGATCAAGAGGTTATGTTAGTGTATTTCGAAAGAAATACTGATTGAACAGCTATTAAATAGTGTTTAGAGTATATGAATGAAAGAGAATTGTGTTTTTTCCCACGATATAGCATTTTTTTTATCAAAAACGAAAATTTGTCAAATCAATATTATGTTTTTTTTCACAATTCATCGTTTTGTGTCGAAAAATAAAAATCGTCTCATTAATACGAAATACTGATTAAACAGCTATCAAATAGTGTTGAGAGTATATCAATAGAAGAGAATTGTTTTTTTTTTATACGATTCATCATTTTTTCGTTAAAACAAAATAAAATGTGAAATTCTGTAGTATTGTTTTTTCCACGATTCGATTTTTTAAATCAAAATATCTATTTACGAGTTTTTTTTCAACACCTTGTGATTTGAATTTTGACATACCAACTTTTGGCACATGTTTTAGATTATTCATTTTTTAGCATTTTTTCGATCCCGATCGGACTGATAATTTTCACATTTGAAACTTGGCAGGGTAAATTTTACCCGTGTGTGACCAATAAGTTATTCTACAGAGATGTGACCACAGAGGGTTAAAAGTGACAGCATGTAAACATAACCTCGAACATAATCCTGCTGCCCGCAAGTTCCTATAAGTGAAGCATACAGCATTATGCTCACGTGTCGTGTGTTTTATTTATGATTTCAATACCAATTTCAAATTATATACGTATATTAGGTAAGTTGATATCTTTTTTATTCAAGCCCAGAGTCGTCAGCTTAACTATTATGACTCGGTCAAAGGAGTGAATTTGTATAAAAATAACGAAAAATTTAAGAAACCGAAAATCTCGACAAGCATAGGTTTTATTGTAAGTGATAATTTCGATAATTATGCTTCCGTGCTGTCATATTTTTGAGGAAGGCTCAAGAATAGTTACGCTGCAACATGGATACGATGGATTACGGTTACAGCATGCATACGTTATGTTAGTTACACGTCACACTTCAATCCGCAAATATTATGTAAAGTATATATCACACTGCTCCATACACGTTATGTTACACTGCTCCATACACGTTATGTTGCACTGCTCCATACACGTTATGTTGCACTGCTCCATACACGTTATATTACACTGCTCCATACACGTTATGTATATGTTACACTGCTCCATACACGTTACGTATATGATACACTGCTCCATACACGTTACATATATGTTACACTGCTCCATACACGTTACGTATATGTTACACTGCTCCATACACGTTACGTTAAGTATATGTTGCACTGCTCCATACACGTTACGTACAAATGGTTCCGTATCGCTTACATCATTTCTATGGACAGCATTATCACAGTGACACCATAACATATACTTTACGTAACAAGCTTACATGGCTGTGACAAGTTATCGTTACATGGAGGTTACGTTTCAGAGACGTTAGTTCCATCTTTATTACGTAACGATTACGTTCACAGATGAACGTATTAGGATCATCACAGTATAGACGTCACATTTATGTCAAAAGATTAAATTGTTACCTGGGTATTTTATCCGCTAATTATTATAATGAGTTTTCATGCGAATAGTATGCCCATTCTTGCCTCATTGTCGTTGTTGTTGAGAAACACACAACGAGGATTGTGGAAATTCAGGGGGGAAGCTTTCTTTAGGAAAGAGAAACAGAGAAAGAGAGAGAGAGCGAGAGAGCGAGAGAGAGAGAGAGAGAGAGAGCGAGAGACGGCATTTGCGATACGATATGTGCAAAAGCAATGGCTTCGTGTGTAGCCGAGAGGAAATGCGATAAGACTGGCGCGTACAGTCTCTACTAGCCGCGTGTGATACACGATATTATATACGGAAGGCCTCGAAACGCAAACTATATAGGTGGTATGGTTGGTGATGGTGGCACCGTCGTACAACAACCCAGCCGCAATCATTAGGCAAATGGAAATGCTATTACGGCCAAGTTCGCTGGCTTTTGCCATACATATACATATATACGAAAACTGTAGTTTTGCTTTGCAGAGCACCCGCGAACAGCTGGACGCTTTTCTATGGTCATTGGTGCTTTCCTGTACGATCCCCCGTTGCGTTTCGCTGTTGCATGCTCGCAATCGGGCGATATTATTACCGGTAGCACGACGCTACCGTCTTTTATATTATATCGATGGCTCAACGCTAAAAGGACATTAAACGCATGGTTATACGAAGTCAATAAGCCCTTATAACTTTCAGCAATCGTTATATAGATATATGAACCTGACCAATTTTTATGTTACCAAGATTCTTAAGAAGCTTGCGTGTCGAGCCGGAATCTTGTGACGACGCGCGACCGTCAGTGATTGCAATCCTTTTTTTTTTTTTTTTTTGAACCAAAACCCTCGTTAATTGGAGTCCGCACCTCCCATGGAGTTCTCGCGTAAAGAGTGCAATAGTGCAATTACACGGTATAGATGGCGCCCAGCCATTACATGTAAGCTGATAAGGGGCGAAAAAAATATGAGTAATTGACGTGGAAAAATAAGAAGTTGCCAATTTTTTCGGATCGTTCGAGTATGTATAGATCAATGTTTTATTAACGTCCATTATAGATGGCTCTTCATGGAAATGTTAAAATTGAAATAAAAGTGAACGATATAATCATTTGATTATGCGAGCATTTATAAATAATGTTATTAAATGCAAAAGCTTTTCTTATATGTTCAGCCATATAGTGAACTCGGCCCGATGGCAATTGGTAGATCTTTTTGCGGGTTATATCGAAGTTATTCTCGAGAATTTTATATCGTCAAAGTGATAGAATATCTTTCAGTTTCAGCTACATTTTTATGCATATCAATAATAATATACGTAAAGCTTATCGGAATAAATATCGTTCGGGTATAAAATTACGCGACACGCCGATGGGTATGCCAGAGTCCGACGAATCGCTAATGGAATATTCTCGTTCGGCAAATGCCATGCACGCGGGTGCATTGTCGAATACGAGAAAAGTATAAAAGCTCTCGCTCAATCTCATTAAATCGTGAACCATTAACGAGCCATACTAATGATACTCAATATATATTCGTTAACATGCATATATACGAGAGCCATTGACGATCGAAGCTTTCCACGAGCTCTCGTCGATTATTTCCATATGATATATAGGTAAATAGAATAAACACGTATGATACGTGGAAAGAGGCGAACGAGCGAGCAATAATCGAACCAATTTTATTTTAATATTTTTTCTCTCGTATTATTGGGGCTTAACTCTACGAGGAGCGACGAATTCTCTCAGCGAATAAATTGATTGCTCATTTTGTATAATTTTCCATGAGAATTGAAAAATATAATTCTGTCTGCCAATTATACGGCTATTCTCGATATTATATCGAACCGATACAATTAGAGGGATCTCTCTCTCTCTCTCTCTCTCTCTCTCTCTCTCTCTCTCTCTCTCTCTTTCTCTCTCTTTGATATAAGATCGGGCCGATCTCTCTAGGCGTAATATTCCTACGAACACGGCAACATTGTAAGCCCCGGTTATTATAGTTATTTGATCGAAATTCTCAGTGAATGTGCCGCTATTATTTCCTCGAAGCAAACACACGCACACAGTACACCCGCATAACATTCGCCACGTTGTATCTTCGGAAAACTTCACATTGTCGAAACGATAATAATGCAATCGTCGTGGGTATAGGCTTATCGAATCTAGTAGGTACAGGGGAAACCATACCCCCTTTTCTCAACCTCGAAGCAGCAGTCGAATTGCCAGAATGCACGGAAAGTCACAAAGTTCATCGTCATCCTAGATGGTAAATCAGCCTAGACGATCGTTAGACTATCAGCGACAAAGGAACGATCAAGGATAAGTAATTGATGGAGAATTTACCGATACACGTATATAAACACAAGCATTGATATATTATGCACAATTAACGCTATTGAGTATTGAGTCTATGCCTCAGAGGGTCGAAAGGGAATTCAACAACGAGCCTGTTTGCTCAACTTAAGTAATTGTAGCCAGGAGGTCCCCATAGTCCTGCAGTCCCCGAATAATACTGCGGAATGCCTTAGACCATCTCGGAGAACCATATCGTGCAGACTGTGCGAGTTTCCATACTCTCATAGCGAACGATACCGTGGCTTCTGCAACGTAACATTGGTCTCCCTTTCTCCCCGTATTTTCATCGATATATACATGTATACGCTGACTATCGGCCTTAGCTTCAACCACGGAAAGCTATAACGACACCGGAAAACCCCGACCCACTGCCATCGAAATTCCTTCGAAAGCTCCTAAATTATCATCGTCCACCGCAACGCCGTTTGTTCGGTCTGGCAAGGCTCACAATTCTCCCGGAAGGTCCATGCACATATACACACATATACAATAGCTAACATCAGTAAGGAGAATCCTTTGCAGCCTCATTCGCAACCAATCGTTACAACGGGAATTGAGTGGGCTCCCGAGAGCGTGAACGTATTTAAGTCCGAAACAATGCAAATAAATAACTTGGCTGATGTGCGACCCCCCCCCCTCCCCCCCCCCCGGTTTCTCTCATTCTCTAGGTGTCCATGGAGACAACGTGGGTATGCGGATCCCTCGATCCAAAATTTCAAGATGCGTCTTGGCAACGTTCCAGCTTTAATATTGCCAAGCAGGATTCCCTCAATTCTCCAGAGCAATTCCCTGCGTTACACAGACTTCTCTTGTTTCTGACGTACGTCCGTATGTAAGCGAACCATTGTCCTTTACCTACTGACTATTGCAGTCACTGCAAACCGTAACACTGTGTTTTTCATAGTCGTACTATTGTCGTGAAGTTTCACGTATTCCCGGATTTCTGGAGATCGAAGCCATCTAGCTTTCTGACGACACGACATTTGTAATCCCCAACTCCCTTACTCCCCGTTTCCTCGACTAAGTAACCCCACTGAATCTCAAAAAACCATTCGGGTATTTGTATAATTTGGGTGGATCTTCCGATGATGGATCCAGTCAATTAATTAAAGTATTATTACCCAACAATGAAGTATTTACAACTTCACTTTATATTTCCTTGCAATGTATTGCGAGAGTGGATGTTTCCACATGGATCAAGAACGCAAAAAAGATCTTACCTCAAAATGTTCAGAAGATAATCCCTATAAAAGTAAGGGTTTTTTGCGTTAACCCAATAATACGCTAGGTAATGGTTTAGCGATATATTTAAAAGAATCGAAACACTTCAGGCAAAAAATAATATGCAACAAGAAGTGCGCAGGTAGTAGTAAAGAACATTAAAATGCTTTTGGCAATATACATCAAACCTTACGAAATAATATTGGGAGTAAAGGTGACTAAAGCCATTTGCTCTTATATACCATAAGACCCAACTGGCACTCCTAGCTTGTAGTATATTTTTACGTGCGTGGATGTGCATCCGGGGTGGTCAAAAACATTCAACATTGCATAGCAACGTATAACTCGAGGAAAGCTTAACATGCACATCGAATTCCTAGCTCGATCTTGAAACGCCCTCTGGTGTTTATATTGGCTATGTTATTTTTTCGTTGATCCTCGAGTATAGCGAGGTAGATTTCCTTGCTCGTATCTTGTCGCTTTTTCTCTGATCCCCCTCTCCATGGAATGACGCGAGATATTATCCCACTGACCCGCAGAGGGATGCTGCGCGTTGAGGCTCGGTTTTTCTCTCGATTGACATGTCCGTTGCATTAAAAAATCGATCCATCAAGAGCGACTTATATACGTGACCAAACAAGAACGCTCTTGGAGCGCAGGATACACGTCAGGAGAATGTGGCCTATGTTACTCCAGTGCGGGGAACAAAGTATACATGGAAGAGGAATAAATCCTGAAAGAAAAGAGAAGGAGAATAAAGAAACGAAGGCTTTGGAACAGAGACGCAGTAAAGCTGTGCGATGTCTCTCCCTTTCGTACGTATATCTCCATCGCTTTCCCCAAGTATAATCCAATTTGTGGTTCCCTGCTGATAGTGGTGCTACCACTGATGCCGCTGTTGCTCCTGGATGGCCAAGACGTACGCGTCACTTTCGGGAACGTGATTCGACTGCCCAATGAAATAACAATATTGTTTTTCTATCTAGGCTCAAGGATCTGGGGTCCGTAGAGCCAGACCAAGAGCCACAACATTCGGAAGTAACATAAGAAGTATCCTCAAATATACATATACGCAAGTCACAGTCGTTCGGTTTTTGTTTAAATCGGCTGGAGTTATATAACATTGCGAACTAAGAAGATACAAATAACGTGTGTCCTATGCTTTTTCTTCTGCAGCGAAGTAATGACATAATTATAATGAAGAAATTTCGGAAAAACACGGAAGAAATATTTAAAAACACCGAATTAAATCTACGGCAACTTGTTCCTATTCGGTTCATTCGACCTTTTTTCCGCATACACATCCATTGACCTTAATACAGAGGTTGGTCTTTATTATTTGCGACTCTGGTTTTTTTTTCGTATGATTTACGTACTCTGACGTGATTCTTGCTACACGATATAAAAAAAAAATATCCTCATAAAAGCCGAGCTTGGGTATACGATATCCGGATACATTCACATCCCAAGGGAATCGAATGACCATTAATTAGCGAAACGATCGTGTTTCACGAGCACATATAGACCCTTTATACATATAAATTTGTACGCCATCGTCGAGCATCGAAAGCAACCCCAGACGAGATCCACTCACGATAAAATTGAGGTCCGGGAAAATTGTCCATGCTCTTGCCCCGTCACTGCGGGTAATCGCTGTAAGACACGAAGCACAGGAGGCGATACGCGTGGAGGGAGAGAAAGAAAAAGAATCGGCGAGAATTGGCGAGGAAGCCAATGTAAGATAGCCGTCAGTCGAGGGTGGTATATGAAACGACCGGTGAAGAAACATTTTCACCGAGAGGACAGTAACGGTACGAGACGAGTGAAAGAGATAGAAATAGAAAGGGGAGCGAAACGGGAGGAGGAATACCATATTGAGGAAAACGAAACCGAGCATGGAAGCGTGGTTCGTCTTTCGACGCACACACAAACAAGCAAAGATACGGAATCCAGTGGCCATTGCGCAGCCCATAAAGTTCACTTCTGAATCGTATGGTACCAGGGGAGCTAGAGGGTGAGAGATTTGCCCCACGGGCGTTAAGGTATACCCCCAAGCAACTGTGTGCTTGACCAGTGCGAGCATCAATACGAATGCCATTTGGAAGGCGGTCTAAGAAACTGCTAATAGAGCTCCGTCTGAAGGAGTATACGTAGTGCGAGTGGAAGTGAGGACAGAGGCTGTAAGAGCATCCAGAAAAAGAAAGAGAAAAAATAAAAGGAAGAAAATGAAGGGATCCATGAGGCAACGAACAAGGAAGAACAGATCCGACTGAGAGTTCTGAAAGAAAGAAAGAGGTTTGGGTGTTATCTGTCTGCTTGGGTCGCTCTCTCGCGATGGCTACGAATTCAGGGTGAAAGGAAAGAATGGTACGAGAGATCGAAGAAGGTTAAAGCCTGGGGAAAAGAGGAGGATGGAAAGACACGGGTTGTCGCTACTCGAAGGAATAGCCGGAAGGAACGTCGGGGAAAGAGGTGATCGAGTAGTTTCGCGACGACGACGGGAATTCCAAGTCGAGGACCGTTGTCCAACCACTCGTCTGTCCTATATATGGACGTTATATTCGTTTTCTACGCTAGCGCCATCTCCCTTTCTCGATCGCCATTAGAAGCTACTTCCTTTTTCTCGGTGTGTTGCGGCTGGACGAACCAATGTAGAAACGGGACCCCTCTATTTCTGAAGAGAGTATAGAACTCTTTCATGAGGCTCATTCTATTTTGCAGTCACTGGCGAGAGGCAGATCGTGGTGTATATAAAGAACACGTTACACCCCGTTACCACACTCGATTCATCGAGACCTGCCCGCGCACCTTGGTCTCATGCGCAGGAGGAGTAATAAAAGAGGAAAAATAAGCTGGACGTGTGATCATTCCGATAGTCGAATAGGTTTAGGTTAGCCCGAATAGGTTATATTATAGGTCGAATATCGAATAGGTTATATTAGGGGAATTCGATTGCGATAATATCTTTTTTTTTAATCATAATTTAGAGCACGCTCGTTTAAACTTTTCACCTGCTGAATGTTTTCTAACCTTAAACTGTTTATAGTCTAATTGCGCAGAGGTCACGATGTATCTTATTCAATTCTTCAAAATTGGTAAGTTTGATATAACGTCTTTTTTGCACTGTTGTTGATCTTCCAGCTGGGATGAAGAGCATTCGAATAAAAAGCCAATTTTCTGAAGTCACGCGATTCTTTTGTTCATCTCTTCTCATATCGTTTGCTCAGTTCTATACACAAAGAACACGTCACACTTACAAAAAAAAAAAAAAACTAGAACGATGACTTCACAATGGTCGCAGACTACTTGGACCTCTATTAGTAGAATTCGATCAAGACACTCTAGAATTTTCCCCGCTCTTTTTCCACTCTCTTTTTCGCGCAACATCTTTATCTCACGTACTTTGCACCCGACAGCCGTTTACTTCAATGAAAAAAAGACCAGTGCCATCCCCAGCCTTTTTCGTATTTTTATATGGTCGGACAATTTCAAGAGATCCCCAGGTCAAGACCATCTTCACCAAAAATTGAATGCTTACGATTACGAAATATTAAAAAATATGCTTATGACAAAATAGTCATTTAAGGTTGAAGTAAAAAAATAAAACCATCATTTATTTCGAATACGTAAAAGTTATTCGGTATTATGTTTTTGTAGCACTTTTTTCTCATCAATATTTTGCCGAAAATTCTTTTTAACTGTGTCTCAGTCGACGATCACATATCTTTCGATGGAGCGTCTTTTCTCGGTGTCCATCTTTGATCCTTGACATAATAAAAATTTATAACATCTCCGAAATCTCGAGAGTATGTCTCCAGCGATTTTTCGTTATTTTCTATCTGAACCCTGCTTCTGAAGAATTTTTATCATATCCCATATCTGGAAGGGCAAAACATCTAGACTGTCGCAAAGGAAAAAAAAAAAAAAACACAGTACAAAAATCCCGAAGAAAATAGCTGCATAATCCCCGAATCAAGATCCTCTCTCGAGACACTTCTTTCTGAAAGTAGCCTGCACTCAATATTTTTTTTTTTCTTTCTCATCCCTACAATTCTCAGCTGCCCGGAGGAAAGACACTCCCGTCAGAAGACAAAAATGTACATAACGAAGCCATGAAATATGCATGAGAAAAGAGGGATGATGAGGGTGATGGTTGGAAGGTGGAATAGGCTGAGAGCTTGAAAGACACGGTCGTCGAAATATTTCGCGAGGGGTTGGGTGGTAAATGCGCGCAAGAGACTCATGAGGATTCCGTCCTCGTAGATTGTTGGTGGTGGCGCCATCACTCGTCAGAATTTCAGACCTTTGCACCTGAAACTATCCCCCTCAGTAACGGAGTCAGCAATGTTGTAATCGGAATCATGGTGATGCAGGGGGCTGCAATACAATTTGCAGAGAAAGAAACGTCGGTGGGTAGCTCTCTAATGTAGACATTGAACGAAGAAACATGTTCTTCAAAAACATAGATATGATTTAATATTCAACATAAAAATGTTATAAAATTATTCTGTATACATTTTATTGAAATATCATGGAAAAACGTACTATCGGGGGAGACGGAGAGTCAAGTTTAGGGTATTACTGACTGTGGCAACGAAAGCGAGGAGGGATGAATAGAAAAAAAATCCCCGCCCTTTTCGTAACGCGTGTATGGCCGGAGATAAAAAGATCTCTTGCCACGATAAAACTTTCGGGTTTAGTGGGAGAACTCGAGAGCATAGAAATGACTTTTACGCACCCCATACGCAGATGTCCATATCCTTATGAACTACCCCACTTGGTGATGGTACTCGTGTCACTTGCCTCCGACCCAAGAGTCTCGCGAGAAGCAGTCAAGCAACCCGTGAATGCTGAGAGATAGCGCTCACTCTCTCCGCTACCCAGATATATACATATGATAAAAGCACGATAGGAAGCAACGCACGAGAATGCAAAATAGAGGATCACTACGAGGAAGATGGGGGGATACTCTTTTGGAACGACGAACCGTGCATAATTTAATTCCACGCCAACCCGTGAACCGGATGATAAACATCAAGTGGCAAGCAGACTGATCTCTTTCTCTCTCTCTCTCTCTCTCTCTTTCTCTCTCTCTCTCTCTCTCTCTCTCTCTTTCTGTGTGCTCTCGTCAAAGTCGGAAGAACGTTCTCATCATTTTATGGTGAAGATTATTCTCCCTGTGTATTTACAGTGGAGTCTCTCGTAAATGATTTTTCATTACTATGCTTAAAAATTCACGTAAAATAAGATTTAAATATAGGATTTATTTTTTACAAGACGCATTGCTACGTTGAAAAATAATTAAACTTGGTCGTCATTATGTTGATATAATTCTGAATATTAATCATTTATAAATTTTAACGTGTAAAAAAAAATCTTTTGGTACCTTTAACTGTAAACTTGAGAAAGACCCGACTCTATTATGTAATACACTAACGTTGTCGAGGATATAAGGGTACAAATGGAATATCAAGGGGTAGCTGGATGAAGGGGTGGTTGGGCAAAGGGCGAACTAGAGGAAGATTGTGCGAGCGGCATAATTTCGAGGAGGCAAGAGAGAGATAGAGAAAGAGAGAAAAAGAGAGAGAGAGTTGGTTCTGTTTCGGATCTCCTAAATACCAATTAGAGAAGGAAACTTCGTCTTTCATGTTGATTCCTCTGCTACTGCTGCTGCTGCTGCCGCTGCCGTGAAGTTATCTCGAAGTTTCTCGCATTGTTCTGCAATTCGCACTCTGCGAGACGAGGATTCACGAATAGAAAGACGAAAGGGCGATACTAAAGGGTGGCTGGGAAACGAAGCCCAGAGAAATTCTGGCGCACCGTGAGCACAAGAAATCCTCGAACGAGCGTGAAAGAACACATTGCAAACGTAAGATTTTGCTGTGTGTAATTTCAACATGCTGCAAATGATTTAATTTCCGTAAGACAAAAAAAAAAATTTTAATCTAAAATTACTTAAAAATTACAAAAAAAAACATCGAAAAAATTGAGGTAATTGAGTAGAGTAGTCACGGAACAAAATAAAATTTGCGTGAAGGATATATCGGACGTACCTAAACCAAAAGTGACTTTCGTCGACAATATTGCATACTTTATGATAAGATAAAAATCGGAAAAAATTAAACCACAATAAAGACGATAAGAAGATTAATTTTGAATAATAATAATGCCAAAAAGTTATCAATAAATTGTTTAAACAAAACATTGTTTGAAAAATGTTTGGGGAAAGTTTTTTTTGACACGTGAAATGAATTCGTTGATTTTTCTGACTACACGTGAATTTTTTAAAAATTTTCTTATTATTTTGAAATTTCGGTTTTCGAAAATTTTTTAATTTTGAAAAATGAAGGAAAAATCGTGAATTTTGGATATGTTTTCGTAAAAACGTTGTATATTACAACTGAGAAGTTTCCAGAGCATTTAATGAATAGTTTCGTAAATACAACTTTTACAAATTTCCGAAAACCAAAATTTCAAAATGATAAGAAAATTAAAAAAAAAATTCATGTGTGGTCAGAAAAGTCAACGAATTCATTTTCCGTGTAAAAAAAAAACTCTCCCTAAAAATTTGTTGAACAATGTTTTGTTTAAACAATTTATTGATAACTTTTTGGCATTATTATTATTCAAAGTTAATCTTCTTATCGTCTTTATTGTGATTGAATTTTTTCTGATTTTTATCTTATCATAAAGTATACCATATTGTCGATAAAAGTCACTTTTGGTTGGGAAGGTACGTCCGATACGTCCTTAAATTACGGTTCAAAAACAATTGTGTTCGGAGGAAGAAAAAAAAAATTACGTTGCCAGTGCAATTTATTATCGTCGTTGATGAAAATGCTGAGCATCGCGTTGTTTTGTAGAATAGCCTCTTCGTCGCCACTGGTCCACAGTCTGGTTTTACGTGTGGGGTTTCGAAGGGACGCAAATTTTCGGCTACGAGAGAGGCGTTAAATTCGTCCCAGTGGCGTGTCCACCCACCCCAAATTGAATTAAATCGTTTAACGGCCTTATGTTTAGAGGGGTGTAGCAAGGAACCCCCTCGTACTCAACGCTGCTCGGTCTATATCATTGGGGTGTGTTGGCAAACCATCCACATACACACACCAGAGATAAAGATACAGCAGGGATCCTCCCCGGCTTAACAGATAAATGTAATGAAAATTGTCGCTTCGTTCGAGCGTACAGGGGCCATCAGCAGATTCACTTCATTTCGAAATACTAGACCACACGCAAATACCCCAAATTATTACTTATCACAGATTTAACGAACGGTTCTTGAGTAAATCTGCTCCCATCCGTTTACGCCCGCTATATATTACTCATTCCCTAAAACACTCGAATAGATGAATGGAGGAATCAAGAAATCAGATGGAAAATGTTATGTAAATGATGCAGTTAGGAATAATTATTCCGATAATAACTAATATTCATTTAAACAAGAAGTCTTTATAATTGTCACTAATTTTCGGCGAGTATGTTCAAATTAATTTGTGCAATAATTACTCATCATTTCCTTAACAGAAATTACTCTAAATACTTTTCTTTTTTTTTTTTTCGAGGGGAGTTCAACCTTGTCTACATATCACTAAACGGTCTCTCGACACGTTCACACACAGATTATACCATTGACAAGCAAATGGTTGCCAGTTCCTCTCTATATCTCAAATTAATTTGTGCAATAATTACTCATCACTTCCTTAACAGAAATTACTCTAAATACTTTTCTTTTTTTTTTTTCGAGGGGAGTTCAACCTTGTCTACATATCACTAAACGGTCTCTCGACACGTTCACACACAGATTATACCATTGACAAGCAAATGGTTGCCAGTTCCTCTCTATATTTCAATCTTTTCGTTTCCTGCATAAAAACTGATCTTAAGTGCTCAATGATTTACATACTTTTTTCTCTGTGACTTTTTTTTTTCGTTCCTTCGCCTGCACACAAGAACAATCTTGGACGAGAACGTCGACGAGGATTCTCCATTCTCTTAGTCGTATGGCTGCAACTTTTGTCGAGGGATCTTTTTTCTTCTGGCTTCTGACCTTGCCGCTGCGCACTTGTGCCGCAGCTATGAACCGTGGGAGTCGAGACACGTGCCGAGCGCGCCTAGACCCTAGAACCCCTGCTGCTGGAAATTCACGCGGTACCCCTTCTCCCTATATCGTCATCTTTCTCCGCCCCAATCTGAAAGTTTTTCTTTGCCTTCTCGTGTTCCACGAAGTCTGAGCCTATTTTTTTTTTTTACTGTTTGTAAAACTAATCCGTAAAAGGTTTACTTTTCGCGTATAAAACTAGTGCTTAGATTATTCGATAAGATTTTTCATCGCATGAAAAAAGTTTCAATCGGCAGTTAAAAAGTGAAATATCGCCAGGGAAAAAAATAAAGCAACGTCATACGCCTTTTTTTCGAGCAATAAATATTATCTCAGAGATATACAGAGAGCCGATGCCACAGTGATCACCATGGACGGTGTTGCAGTTGCCCCGAGTTTACCCTAAACATATAAATCACGAGCTTTACTCTACGCTTGATTTTGCTGAGAAGCTTGTTTATGATGAAAAATACATGTATATTCTCTCAAGGTGAATCCTATTAACCTCGTTTCCCTTGTAAAGTTTCGCCCTTCGATATAGAAACGAAACGGAGAGGACCGAAAGTTCATTTTTTTTCTACCCCGCTCTTCGCGTTCCTTCAAATCTCATCCACCCATATATTTTTTAGCTTATATTTATACCGCATATATTTTATAGTTTTTTATAGCATATATTTTATAGTATTTTATAGCTTCTCCAACTCCCGCATCACCAAAATGATTTCTTTAATGTTACACACCGACCCCGATCCTTAATAATATATCAATCTCGTTTATATTTTTCGTTCTACTCTCATTCCTACCGCAGCGTATACATAATACGTATACTATATACAGATGTAATTTTTATAGGAAAGTCTGGTCGAAGTTTTGGATCTGGGATATTGGACGTTATTGAATTTCCGAGTCTCTCTCGTCCTGCTTGGCGGGCTACTGCTGCCGGAAACTCGAGTTAATAATGGCCCGCGGTTCTTCTTTTCGTGCTCGTTGTCGCTGATGCCTATAGACGTCTACAGGATACGCGGGAGGCTTGAATAAGGAAAGTGTATAGCTTTTTCCCCAAAGCTTTTCATTTCTCGTCAAAATATATACGCCCAACGAACTTTGGCGAACGTCGAATCCATGCACTGTCGTCTCGTCTCGGCTTGTCACGTCGAAGAAAGCTCCGCACTATTATATTGGGCAACTTTTTTTTTGTTGTACGTTGAAACAACTTTTCGTGCTATCATTTACGCGGAACCTTGTACGTTTTATCATTTTCCTTCTTTCACCAGAAAAAAACATGCATTGATAATTTTTTTTTTTTTTTAATCTATAGTCGAAACTGCGCGCGCTACACTTTTCAGAACTCCGCACAATCAAACGGAGCGGGTTGACGAAAAGAATTTAATTTTTCCAAAAATAAACATTCGAAGAAATAACTCAACTAGATGATCAATAAGGCAATACTTTTTTTTATTATTAATATCAAAAATTAAAAACATTATTAAACAAAAGAGTTGTTGCTTTGATTCGTATACACAAGCCTTGTGATCTCTTATCACGTTACTGGAGAGTCCAACATTTCGAAAATTACCTGACTGCTCGGTTTTAGTGGTCGTATATTGCGTATTCTCAGAAGATGATTTGCCCCCGACAGGAGTAATGGTTTTTGGCGAACGGTGAGTACTAGGAAATGGAGAATGCTAGAGAGCGAATAAAATACACCAGAGTCAAGTAACTTCCGGTTGTTCTCATATAGTTCAACTATAAGGCACTAAAGGAAGAGAACGAGGCGAAGCTTAGTCTCCTTTGACTTCACGCATAGGATAGACTCGCAGTTGAGTAGAGATTTCACGTGACACTAATAATGATGAAACGGCGGTATAAACAGGGAACATCGTTTGGCTCTGTCATGTAATTGTTTCCACCGCTCTTGACTCAACACGTATCATGTGGTCGAATATGTTTAAATGGGTGAACGAGCTAAATGGTTTTTCCCCAAGGGAAAATTCGTATGTTTCTATCATAGAAATAAATTTTTGTTGCCACAAAGGAAGCTCACAGTTCTACTGGAAAATACTCAAAGGTGTTGCAATAAAACGATGGACAGGTTACTATATCCAGCGTGTAAATGAAAATTACCTTTCTGAATAAGAAGAAATAATGAGAAGTATCCATCATTCTTCTTCGTTAATTTCTGGAGTAATCATAAAGATCGAACAATATTGTAATCACATAGGTCGGACGTAATTATTGAAAATATGGCGTCACGTTATATTTTCGTATTAATTAAGAATCTATCACGAGTCGAGTGACTTTCATAGCCTGCTGATTCACATTACTCTATACTTTCCTCAAGGAAAACACAAAATGTATATATGCGGTGTTTCTATGTACGTATCATACACTGTTATCATACACTCATACAATGTTGCAGTTTAGAGTTTGTGCGGTGATCAAACGAGTAATTCCGGGCAACCATAACATCCTACGCTAAGCTAAAGTACGCTTGTAAACGCTCGGCTCTGCACGCTAATACCAGTAATTCTGTTACAAGCTCGTTGTAGAGCGCGAACCGAGAGAGCACTACGTGGAGAACAACCCAGGCTGGAAAGCTCCATCCCTCTTCTCTCTCTCTCTCTCTCTCTCTCTCTCTCTCTCTCTCGCTCTCTCCACAAGGTTATCGCGGCCGCTCGAGCAGAAGGGGTGAGGGTGTAGGGGTAGAAGGGGTGGCTTTGAGCGGAAATTCCGTTCCGTGTAAATTGCGGCGAAGCTCTATCTCTCGCTCTCTCGCTTTATCCCTTGTCCTTGATCGCGCAGTGAGTCTCTCTATCGCTACGCTCTTCCACGGAAGTCGGTGTGCACGACCGACCCGCCAGTGGTATGGTTCGGTTCTATGCATATGGCAGGCGCCATGCGACGGTCTATCCCGCATCCGGGTCGCGCGTTTCCGTCGACCTACCCCTTGCCAGGACCATTGCTGAGGAAACAGAGAGAGAGGTTGCACTGAATGCGGGTTTCAGAGAGAGACTGGACCACACTGGCGTTGCTAGCACCCTCTACGTTAATCAACGATCCATCGATTACCGCATGCACGTGAACTGAACAACCAGCTTTCCATATATCTGTTCACGTTTGAATCGGATCTCATGCGATTGAAGATCCGTATAGTATAAGTGTATGTATATGTGTAATCAAAGTATAACGCTACTGTGTACCCTCTGGACTACCGTGGAGAATGAATTCCTACGATTGATTGATTCTCTTTAGGTATGATTCCGATCGAATATTGCACTTGGTACTGACAGTTAATTTGGAAATCGCTCGAATTAACGTGACTCTTCTAGATGATCAAGGTCTCAAAATGATTTAAAGATTAGTCATTGGAATTTAATTTTAATCTTGGAATTGACCGAGAGTTAACGATATATATATTGAGACAATGGACTAGTCAGAAGAAAAATGTTTACTTTGAGTTGCTCATGTCACACCTATTTAATTTAAAACAGTTACCACTTGAACGATTACCCTGACTATTGAATTGATTATTGCAACGAAAGAATTATCTCGTTCCTAATTGACCGCGCTATTGGTTATTCCAATCGATCATTTCTTTCCGTCCAGATCTATATATAATACGTCGTGGACTCAACTTCAAACTTAAATTTGGCCCGAAATACCAAGTTGACCGCGAGAACACAAAATCAACTTGGAATTTCGAATTAACGACTGTATAGTGCAATTCAGAAGTTCTCTAGCAATTTTCTCAGTCCTCGTCCTTTTGCGTGAACGAAAGTTCAACAGCATTTGGGGGAACGTGGTCGCTCACGGTAGAGGGACTTAATTCGTGATGAATTCGTAACGAGAGGTAAACTCGCGTTGACATTGCACACGAGCATTACCATTCTAAATCTTTCTCGGCGCTTCAGACACTATTGAATTATTATCTTCGAGGGTGCTTCCTGTCTCGTTCCTTCGTTCATTCTCCCGTGGTGGCCACGGGAATCGAATAACGAGATTTTGTTTTCGCGAAAAGAAAATTATTCCGTCGGCTAATTCAGCAAGCAAGTCTGAACGGAAAAGCTTCGCTGTCGAAAAGCGAGGAGGGGATAAGGGATAGAGAGCCAAAGCGAGGGGTGGGGGGAGGGATAGTGAAGAGAAAAAAGTTTAAGGAGGTTGGATGCGAGCCAGTGAAACACCGAATGGCACTTTCGCTGATCTCTTTTTGTGTGGGTTTTCTCCTTCTTCTATACCCACGCTGGCAGTTCACCAACCCTAACATCATCATGTACTTGGTTCTTGGTATAAAAAAAAAAAAAAAGAGGAGGAAGGAAGAGTGGAGAACGAGCGGACAAGAAAATCTTCGCACGTGCATCCGGTACACTTTACGCCCATAAAGCGACATTCAGCCTCATAATTTGCATGGTCACAAGCCCAAACGGCTATCCGTTCCTTTAAGCCGAACTAAATAATAATAATAATAATGATAATAATAATAATAACAACGATAATAAACAGAATGATCTGATGCAGTGAAATTTCTTATTGCGAAATAAATTTTTGAAACGCCCGACGAACTCTTTTTGTTCGTATCACGACCATATCGACGCGAAGACGTATCGCTACGGTTTTTTGAATGCCATATTGGCTAGAAATTTTCGAGCTTTACACACGCGATCCTTTTATCGCTATCTGGCTATTTTCAAGGGAAAAGAGTATATACGGCGTGTCTCAGTCGATGGAATAGAACGAGCAAGTAAAAGAACCGAAACGGTTCGCTTAGTTCGACATATATATCTCACCCTTGGGACTTCCGGTTCCAACATTTCAACCCCACCAATCGTGTATTATACTCACACGTATATACATATATACGTATATGTCTCGGGATAGAACTAGCGATCATCTTCCAGTACAGGAAACCCGATATTATCGCACCACCTGGCACTGTCATCCTCCGAAGCAAGTAGATAGAAACAATAAGCTGGACAGGAGCCATCTCTCCTTCCGTGGAGCCAGTGGATATCCTATCACCAGTCGGGAAATGACGGGTTCTTGGCTTATAAGTATATATACACGTCACTTTGGAACAGCATTGAGTTCTTATACGTGTGCGGGTATACCGATTTTATATTATATATATACGCGCGTGTGTGTATGTGTGTGTGTGCGCGCTTGCGTTCGTGTGTGTGTATGCGTGTATACCATATGTGGTACCACATATCGGAGAATATAGCGTCATCGACTATGGTACACGCGATACGCCAAAGTGAACGATCGATCGATCTTTGCCCCTTTTTCACCATTGACGATATAAACGTCTACGGGGTGTGCCGAGACGGAATTCAATCAAAATTTCCTCTATTCGTCGTTTTCTCGAGACTTCTATTTTCTATTTGGTTTCATTTTCTCTCGCAGCTTGCACGAGATTTTTCGGAGAATTTTTCGTTCGATATAATATCATCGTGAATCAACGAAATTTATGATCAATGAACTTTAATATTATCATTATGAACGTAATAAATTAAAAATTTTCAATTATGCTGAATCCCTTGTCAAAAATACGACTCGAGGTCAAGACGAGATACGACGAATTTATCCTATTTTGCCTATTCTGATCATGGCTGTCCGGCTTATTGGCAGAAAAATGCGAATGAAGTTGCAAGTTCGGTGCATCTGCACGGTTGAGAGATTACTGACTGATTCAATTTTTTTTTTACTGAGGCATACATTTTCTTCATTAAAGATTCAGATCGGACGAAAGTAATCTTAATGTTATACCTACCTCATAACGAATGCGTGTACGGGTAGAAACAATATTATGGCGAATATTTGTCGTGTTCAGCGATTGACCGAAGCTTTGTGTGTTTCCAATCGATCGCGTAGTTACTAAGTTCCAAGGGAGCGTTGACCGCACGAAGCAGCGGCATCAGAAATTGGGTCATCAGGTACGTACGTGTTCCGCTAGCTGTGACCTACTCCATCATTTATGGGGGATGAGAGAATACAGACAAGTCCCTCGGGAAAAGCGTGCGACAGGCAGGCAGATCGTCGCGTGGCCAAAAATTGAAACGCAGTTACGGTCTACCCATACAAACGTACGTACGGATAGAGCATGGGGCATTTCATGATAAATTTATCTGCTGTGACCTCGAAATCTTTGTTACAATTAATATTGTTCATTGACGCACAAACTAACAGACGAGCGAATGTTTCAGATATTTTTCAAATGATTGGTTTGGCTGCTGCACACAAGGAAATTCAGGAAATGCATTTAAAAAAATGTTAACAACCGAAGATTTCACGGTACAATAAAGCTCAAAAATATGAATGGACGTTGCAGAGCGTCAATTCGTCTTTTTTTTTTTTTACTAATTGCTTATTTTTTACGAATCTCTCGACATATCTAATATTTTTTCTACTTATGTCATACGTAACGTAGAGGCATTGGTGAAAAAAAGTAATGCTGAAGGTTACAGTACAGGTCAATTCAGCATGGCATGAGCCACGACTCTGTGTGCCACAGGAATGACCTTTTTTTTTTACCGCGTTTCGGGAAGTGATTAAGCCACGAAAACGCGGGACGCATCGAGTGGTCCCGGTTTGCTAGGCAGGCTGGCGCCCCGACGTAACGACCTGAACCACAGTTTCACCGCGGCTCGCAAAAAAAAAGTGCTTTCGAACGAGGCAGAGAACGAAAATGCGCCTTCCATGTCTTCTCTCGTTTGTATTCCCCTTCCAAGGTCGTTGGCACGTGTGTCATTCATCATCGGTTTTGATGTTCGGTCCTCGTTGAGCTGTTGAAGCCATTAGGAACCTCTTGTAACGAGTATTTCAGACGAAAATTTCAGCGAAGATATTAGGTCCAATCGCACGATGGTTCATTCGATTTATCATTGATACAATGACCATTGGAAAAATCGTTAGCCGTCGGAAAAATATCGTAGCTGCTATTGAGATGTCGGTCAGCCAATATTTTCCTCGAGCAGGATTCAGGTGAAATTATTATGACTAAACCTTCTCTAGTATTGTAGAAAGTAGAAAAAAAAATTCACTGAAAGATAATTCCCGAGATAATCGTTTGCATTTTTTCCTTTTTTTTTCAGTTTACAATTCAATAATAGAGTATTACATTGTCGTTAAGTGACGATGGATGTAGAATAAGATACCATCTTGGATTCTCCAGGATGTATCGAATGAGTCGAAAAATACAGAGCCTTATAGGATTTTCCTCGTCGTCGGTGAATGTCGTGAGCTATATTACAGTTTACTGTATATATATATATATATGCATAAAGTATACAAGGGTGTTTGTACACAGGGGTCGATTGTACCTCCTGTGAACGGCCCCTCCGGCAGGAACGATGGTTACGATACAGCTTCGACCTGTCACTACAATGATACCACAGTCCAAAGTCCCAAACACACCGCACACTCTCGCCCCACGGATTACCGGGTGCGGTGTTTTCTTAAAGCATTCCGTAGTACACAGTTGCTTCTATTCCAGCGCCCCTGATCTCTCTCCCTCTCATATTTTTCTGGGACGATTTGTGTCCAAGATAAGGCTTTATATCGATGCCATACAATGTTTCTCAGTCTTATAAGACGGATTCTACGCCCCGGGAGACTCGTCTCGGGTGTAGAGCTTACTTGTTTACTTCGAGAAAATGAACGTAAAAATACGCGTACATCCGACACGAGAGACAAATTTTTACGGGAAGTTTCAACGACTTTTGCCATTCCCCTGCGTATGATTTTCTTTCGGATCTAGATACAAATTTTCGCTTTGTATGAATGTTTGCTAAAATTGCGCATTGTCGTATCGAACTCAGGCAAAATCCGGATAACCTTTCTGACTCTTTCAATCCATTTTGTTTGAAGATGCGCTCCAAATGAAACCACTGTTTAAGCTATTAACGTAGAATTCACTTTACACGATAACGATACCTATGCAAAAACAAAACATGTGTATTATCTACTCATTTCAGCGATTTGAATAGCTGAGATAGACAAAAATACGGGTACTATCATCCTTCTCTTAATGTTTCTAAAAAAAAAATTATTTCTACTCGTCAAGATAAAATTTATTTGAACTCGGTGACTCTTCATCAGATGAAAATATGCAAGAAAAAAACAATCAATGGAAAATTTGAATGGTTTACATAGAATAAAACGGTTTAAAAAAATATTATTTTGCATAAAATCGCGTAAAGGACATTTGCACTGGTGGACGATCTTTTCAAACCAAAATCAGACCAAAAGGTGAGCGTGGAAACAGTTTCAAACATCCTAGAGAGGTTTCTTGCGTTAGTAGCGAAAGGGTTGATGCAATCATTCTTACAAACTTAAGTAACTGCGCAAAGTCGCTGAAAGCTTTGGGCCGACTAAGCAACTCGTTAATGTCTACCAAGGGCATACGACTTTCGCTTTCGTACACGCCACGGTCCTCTATATAACATACGTATGCACACATACTCTATAAATAGTATACTCGTGCGAAGGATGACTTGGAATAAGCTATAAACATCCCTTGGCAGCAGTCGCGCCTTGCGAGACTCGTAAGAAGTTCCGGAGCTTCGCAAAATGTGTGTGCTCGCTGGGAAAGGGAAAATTCAACCAGGATGTTCGTATATAGATATTTATGTGTGTGTGTGTGTGTGTGTACGTGTAAATTCCCACAAGGGACTGGCAGTATGCGAGGGAGTTACTTGAGTCTCTGTCGCGGTGGCAGGAAAATATATCCAGCAAGTGTGACTCCCTACGCACAAGACTATATATCGATGGACTAATGCCAAAGGAGCGTAAGCGCCTTTTTTCGAAATTTTGGCGCTTGTACTGCCAGAAGGGCGTAAGCGCTATATTGCGCGGGTGTGAGGAAAAGAGGTTCCTACGGACAAACGGGCGTAAGGGCCAGGGCGCTTACACCCCTGTGGCAGTAATAATTCGAAGAAATTGTGAAATCGGTCAAATATTACTGCCAGAGGGGCGTATCTCTACAGCAGAAAAGTTCGTCGCTTACGCCCCTGTGGCAGTAATAATTCAAAGAAATTGTGAAATCAGTCAAATATTACTGTCAGAGGGGCGTATCTCTACAGCAAAAAAGTTCGTCACTTTTACGCCCCTGTGTCAGTATTAACTCGAAGATATTGTGAAATCGGTCAAATCTTACTGCCAAAGGGGTTGGGTTGGGTTGGGTTAGGTTTGCATCATATTTAGATACTATTACTATTATAATTAATATTAAAAAAAAATTAATTACAAATTACAATTGTAATTTGTTATTAGACTGTAATCAATTACCGAAAGTAATTAATTATGCCCAACGCTGGAAGGGCGTGAGCAACGAACTTTTTGCGGTGGAGATACGTCCCTCTGGCAGTAAAATTTGATCAATTTCACAATTTCATCGAGTTTTACTGCCACAAGGGTGTAAGTGACAACCTTTTTTACGGTGGAGATACACCCCTCTGGCAGTAAGATTTGGCTGATTCCGCAATTTCTTCGAGTTCTTACTGCCATACGGGCGTAAGCGCCCTGGCTCTTACGCCCGTTTGGCTGTAGAAATCTCTGTCCCTTTAACCCACCAAGTATAGCGCTTGCGCCCTTCTGACAGTAGCCCACTTTTTGGCGCTTACGCCCCTTTGGCATTAGTCCATCGATATATATATTTAAGAGTGTATGTATAACACCTATATATTATACATACGATTTCCTGTGACTCGTATTCGTCTTATTGGCTTATATTATATGAAAAGAAAAGCACGAACCCCCTGGAAGTCTATAAACGCACCCTGGAGCGATCTCTGCGTGGTTTTTGAGGTGAAAAGCTGTTCGCGCACTTTTTCTCTCCATGTCGGAAAACGGATTTGAACGTTTTATATTCATTTCATAGTTTTACGGTCAGGAGGGTTGAATATGCTCAGAGATACAGATATATCCGATCACAGAGTGATTTCAATTATAAATGTGACGCCCAAACTCCGCCAAGAGAATCAAGCGAGAAAAGTGTTCCGAGAGTTTCACGTTTGCCTTTGGGGTCGAGAAATATGCATAAGTACATATATTTATATATAATACCACGGATGTATAACGCTTTTTTTATATATGGGAGATAACACAGCGCCTTGGCGAGCTAGATTGAAAAAACAAGGGTGACTTTATTTTTGCAAGGATAACGACCTTCCCCCTTATGCTTTCTTTCTGTACGTGAGTTGCATTTGTCGAGGTAGTGAAAAAAAACGTGTCAACGAGGGGGAAAAGTCAGTGGTGGTGATCTGTTTGAAAAACAGAGTATAGAATTTCCGTTCCATCTCTATTTTCATTCTTGATAACGTGGCTCTGTTTTTTTTTCCCGTGGAAAAAAGCTTTGCAATTGTGAATTTTTTTTTGTGTAACGGAGATCACTTTCACCTCACCAGCAGATACACGGTGATAACAATTTTACGATATAAATTTGTACATATGAATTAAAACATTGAACTGTTTTACAAATATTAAGGAAATTTGAACGAAAATTTATCTCATGCAATTTTTCCATCAATTTGCTATCACGTATATCGAAGAAAAAAGCGATTTACATTTACAAGTTGATTCGAGGTGTCCCAAAGGGATAAAAATTTGTATTCTACTTCGAGATGCAATTCAAACCATTCGCGAAATTGCAACGTCTGTATCGTGCGTGGAAAATACAACCACTATCCTCATGCCAACGCATTGCACCTACCGCACTCAGGGGAGATTAAATTGAACGAGGGATTCGCGCGCCGGCAAAAAACTGTTTTACAATGTGCAACCAGCAGCTGCAGCAACAGCAATAGCTCGGTCCATCGAGCAGGGAGCTTGGCGAAAATGCAGGGAGCTTAAGTCGCACAAGGGATGAATTCTCATGCGTCGGTAGCACGCTATGTGGCGCCATCTTACAGAAGAATTCCAAAGTTCGAGGCCCGCGATTGCTCAATCACGAAAGGACAATAAGCCGTAAACAAATATTCGGGACTTTTCATTTTGACGAAAAACAAGTTGAAACGGACAAATACTTATCGTATTTATTGTATGTACTTAAATTTATAATTGTATGTAATAAAATTGTACGATAGATAATTGTAAACACATGTATGTAAATAAATAATTAAAAGTAAGATTTATTAGGGTTCCTACTGAAAATCAATTCCATTAAATGCCAACAGATTTGCTTTTGTATTTTTTCAATTTATATAAACCAACTAAATTATGTATTACTCACATAAAACATATTCAAACAATATATTCCCTTTCCCTCCGTGACCTTGCAGAACAACCCTTCGGGGTTTTCATACCCACAAGTAAGAATCGCTTTTTTCCTGTTTATATATATATATATATGTTGTATTCCATCAAATATAGAAAATCCAGATAATACCGTTTTTATGAACAGTACAAGCAGATAGAACACATACACGCCCGCATAGAATTCCTCCATAGATTTATGGCTCTCTTTACGTATTATTCTTGAAGGATACCTTCTCATGGTCGCAATAAATTTCCCTCGACCCCATCGACTGCTCTCTCTCTCTCTCTCTCTCTCTCTCTCTCTCTCTCTCTCTCTCTCTCTCTCTCTCTCTCTCCCTTACTCCCTTGGTCTCTACACAAACTTCTCTGTAGCCGTTATCCACCCCCAAAACCATTTCTGTTTTCTCACATCTCTCTTGACTATGGACTTCCTTTCTTTCTCTATAGATTCGAGAGAGAAAAAAAATTATGATCCCGGGACTATTCAAGACCCCATAAGGGACACGCAAAATCGAAATACCAAAAGAGCCCGATATTTGCTTCCTCGTTCAGTATTACTTTGTCATGGTGCATTCGCGTGGCAACAATCGAATATTTAGTGTGATTGCATCGTTAAAGAGGAGCGAGGGCTGCTCTCTTGCAGTCCCGTAACTATACGAACAAGATAGAAAGAGAAGAGAGAGTGGAAATTGAAGACGATCAGTGGTCGAAGAGGGTGAAAGAAGGTAAATATGAGGGAGAGAGTGAAAAGGTAAATAAAAAGAGTGAGGGAAAGTAAAAGATGCCTTGGCGGGAAAGAAAGGCGTAGGAAGAGTCGGAAAAGCAAGAAGTGGAAAGCTTTTGGGCAATGATGGTGTTCAAAGCCTCCGGCGGTTTTGCATTTTTGCATCATTCTCGACGTCGTTGTCGTCGTTGCTTCTGATATTCGAGCAGCGTTTTCGAACAGAACAAGACATTGCGGGTGCACGAATAGTGTTCCTTCGAGTCATTTTCTCACGCATATATATATGGGGCACTCCACGCCAAATCAGCCACTGCTGCACCTTTGAATTTTTAAATTTGCTAATTTTTTTTCTCATTTTGAGCGCATAATAAAGAACTCACTGATTTTTTTCAAATTTTTATCTAAAAATATGCACCCAGTAGGATTTTTTGAAAAATTTTCTTTTTTTTTCGTTTATCTATAACTTTCTGAAAAATCAAGCGATTCGAAAAATGAGGGGGTCAAAATTTTTGTTTTGAAATACTCTTTCGTTTAAGATTAATTTAAAAATCATTCACGTTTTAATTCAATCAGTTTTTTCAATTTTTACGCATAAAATCGCATTTTCTACATTTTTTGTATCCTTCGATTTTTTAAAATGAAAAACTCTTATTTATTTAAAGAATTTTAAGCCTAGGTTCATAGTGGGCAATTCATTCTTTCTATTAAAAAAAAAAATTTTTATGGTTTTTTTTCTCAAATTAAATTAAATTAAATTAAATTAGTAATTCCAAAATGTCTGTAATTCGGTGAAAAATTGAACGAAGCGTATGGATAAGAGACCAAACATTTATCTTTTCGAATGCAATTGTTAAATCTGTAAAATTTACCCGAAAGACATTTTTCATAAAATATAAACACGGTAAATTTTTTATGCTTGACATTATATACTAGAAACAATGACTTGGCCTTAGTATTCGGGAAATATGAGGGATTTGGGAAAATAATTAACTAATTTTGAGCAAAAAACCAATTTGTGGGTTCCTGGTATCGCGAATATCAGTAGCAGTCATCACATGCACTCCAGTAGCCACATTTTTTTGGGTTACACGAGCGCTGCGGTCGGTGGTGTGGATCGTTAATGACACTCCTACCACGCACAATGAATTCATATTTTATGAAAAATGTCTTTCGGGAAAATTTTACGGACTAATCATTCGAAAAGATAAGATTAGAATTTAAAAGAAGATAAATTAAAATAAATAAATAATTAAATAATAATAATAAAAAATAATAATAATAAGATATTAATAAGAAAAATTAAAATAAATTGATAACTAAGATAAATTAAGATAATTTAAAAGATTAATTAAAAGATAATTAAAAGATAAATTTTAGAATTAATTTAATTTAATTTAATTTAATTTGAGAAAAAAAACAATAAAATATTTTTTTTTTTAATAGAAAGAATGAAATGCCCACTACGAAACTAGGCTTAAAATTCTTTAAATAAATAACAGTTTTTCATTTAAAAAAATGAAAAAAAATCGAAAGACAAACAATGTAGAAAATGCGATTTTATGCTTAAAATTGAAAAAACTGATTGAATTAAAACATGAATGATTTTTAAAATAACCTTAAACGAAAGAGTATTTCAAAACAAAAATTTTGTCCCCCTCATTTTTTCGAATCGCTTCATTTTTCAGGAAGTTATAGATAAACGAAAAAAAAGAAAATTTTTGAAAAAATCCTACTGGGTGCAATTTTTGAGATAAAAATTTGAAAAAAATCAGATGAGTATTTTATCATGAACTCAAAATGAGAAAAAAAAATTAGCAAATTTAAAAATGCGAAGGTCCAGCAGTGGCTAATTTGGCGTGGAATGCCCCATATATATACAAGGGTTTTTGGGATATGTATACGCCGCGACCAATGATAAGACCTCATAGTTCTTCCCTCTTTGCTCTCCACTCTCTGTTATTTCTCCACAAACATTCGATTCGGGCTTCACCCCGACAAGGAGTATCGTCTTTCACGAAATTTGAAGTCACAGCGGCAACGACAAAGCCGAATTTTTCGTTCGGGGTAGAGAAGAAAAAAGACGGTGAGAACAAGTGTAGCAATGTGGCGACGTGTATAAAGTTACACCCCCTAGATCTCCGTGGGTCGGGACCCTTAAAGTAGTTGCCGAAACATCGTTTCTACGGAGCATTATAAAGGATATGTGTGTATAATATTAGACGAAATATAGTGCGGTAAAATAGGAGCAGCGACGAAATAAATGTATATCTCGTTTTTCGAGGATTCTTTGCACTGGGGAATTCAATAAGGGCTGAAAAGAGAGCTAGGTAGTGCTCGTTTTTTTTTATCGTATGCGTTTCCAGACATACGAACAATTTTATTCCCCCAGATAAAGTAGAGTTTTGTTAATGTGAAAAAAAATTGTATTCACTAAAATTTATTAAACTTTACCGGATTCATTTATCTTTTAGTTCAATTCGTATTGTAGAACTCACCGAATTAAATCCTGACGAACTATATATAGGATCGAAAAGCAAACAGTCTCGTCTCTCTCTCTCTCTCTCTCTCTCTGTGACTTTATTCTCTCGTGTCGTCTTTGAGACATCGGAGTTTCCCCCAGCACTTTCGCTCATTCCTCCCTCCTTGGGGTCAAATTTGCGGTTTAGTGGAGGTGGCAGAAAGGGACTATGAGAAGAAGCGATGTCTCGAGGTAAGTGCAATTATGCTGATCAGATCAAGGTGGGCAATATGCTCGTGAAGAGTAGACGAGGACGAGTGTTACATGGCGTCGTCGATACAGGGGATAGGTTTATAAATGGGGGGTTACATCGTCGAGGGTGGAGGGACTATTTCAAGTGCTAGTATAAGTTGAGAGAACCTCAATGTTCCATATATAATATATAACATCTTGAATACTTTGAAAGGGCCGGCCATTTGTTTCTCGCTTGCCTGTTCATGATGTATCTTACCATAGAGTCACTATGGACTTCCTGAGGTATCTACTTAAGACGAGAGACCTTTTGACCAAACTATTACTTTTTTATTCTCCTTCCATGCAATATGAAAACCCGATAAGTAATTCCATTTTCGAAGATAAATCAGGAAAGCGGTTCATCATTATATACATATTTAACGATGTCAATACCCGAGATCGTCGTTCAGCGATTTTTTCCATTAAGCCAATAACAAAAATTGTAGAGGATTATCAATTTTTATTTGGGTATTAAATTGACCTTCAAATGCGATGCTTTACACCCTTAGACCAATAAAAAAAGGGTTAAGAATCTCCAATTTTTATTTATTTGCCGAAATTTTAAGTAGGGAAAATCCCAAAAGCTTTATTTTTTTAAATATTCGATTAAATACGCGATTAAAATTTCAGGCAAAAATGTTACAAACTGTTCTAGCTAATTTACGTTTTAGCGAAGACTGTTGCATTTTTTGGGATTTATGGGACAACAGTCCCCCCCCCCCCCCCCCAAGACTCTTGTCAAGTTGGCTTAAAAAAATAGTCATATAATCATAGGGTTCACGGTTGGTAGCTGTCTAGATGAGATTTTTCGAATATACGAATGGTTAAACTTTCAAAAATCTGGGATAATATTTTGGAAAATTCGACTGAGCTTACATTTAAAGACTCGATGTATGAATTATGTACAGTTGATTGCGATGCTATATTCCAGAAAATTCGACAACATCTGGATTGAGAGGAAATGCAAGCTGGATGCTTATAGGAAACTAGTAATGAAATTTCGCTACGAAACACTAGAGCAAACATGCAGTTTCATGATACCGTCGGTGCTTTTGAATGTGCATGCATACGAACCGAACCAGCAAGTAATAAAATCTTCTCCTCTCTCTCTCTCTCTCTCTCTCTCTCTCTCTCTCGCGTTCTCTTGAGCTATAAGAGTGTATATATATGAGGCTTGTGTTCATCCATAGAAACTTCCGGATGGTTCGCAAGATCTCTAGTGAAATCCCTGCAGTTCTTGGTTGGTACAAAATTAAGTATTAATTCCTCCGGTAGGTTCAGAAAAACCCTGAAACCGGATTCTCCCATTACGCATGATAAGCATGAGTAAGAGTCGACGCTCCTCTACATCCTCAATTTTGTTTCTCTGTCTCGCTCTCTCTCCCTCTCTCTCTCTCTCTCTCTCTCTCTCTCTCCCTCTCTCTTTTTTCCTCTCTGAATTTCAGGTATTCTAATCAACCCCAGTGTAGCCGTCTTGCTTTTTATTCTCTCCTCCTCTCTCTTTGTGTGTGTGTGTGTGTGTGTGTGTGTGTGTGTGTGTGTGTGTGTGTGTGTGTCTGCTCGTATGCTGGACTCCTGTCCAGCATCAGCTTGGATCACTCTATCTCTCTCACGGTTCGCCCGTTAAAATCGAGAAGCTTATCTCCACCCGACGTATGTGAGTATCCATCATACAGAGAGAAATGGGGATTACTTTCATCGCATATTCGCGGATTTAATTAATCACTCCTCACACGGGCTCTTCATATCATTTCCCTCTGGCTTTGAATGAATTATTCTGTCAGCATAAAAACGCGGAAAATTTCGTCGTTAATCCGTGTCGATCGTGGCAAAGCTTCTTTGACTTCGCCCACCGGAGTTTCGATATATTTTTACTTAATAAAATATACGTATAAAATTAATTGAAAAATCTAAAGAAAGCCCGATCTCGAAAAGGCAAAATTCCATTAGAACAATTCGGAAATACACCGGAATCTCTTGAAATTCTCTGCAAATTACAAAATAAATGTATCGTAAAAATCTTTATTTTATGATTCATGATACTTTTATAAAATTTGATATTTCTCAATACTCCACGTTGCCCCACTATACGATGTATCGCGAAAATCCTTTTTCAAAGTATTTAATCCACATCGATGAAAAATCCCCATATAACACGTGCGGTCTGGCAGATCTGCGAGAGAGAGAGAGAGAGAGAGAGAGAGCGTCCGCTAACGGAAATGTAAAAGTTGGATTTATGCGGCCGCACGTACATCGACGTTGGAGTACATTTATTGCGAGACCTATACGTATACACGCGGGATATGGTTATTGTATATATAACGACGCATGCTAGTATAGCGCAGTCAATTCCACTCTGTTCCCACAGTTTGAGAGGATAAGGAAACAACGACCGACAAAAATTGATGGAAAAACTGTTTGATATCGTTATGTGCACATGATTTTTTATCGTAAAGAAAATTACAAAATCCATAAATATTTAATTTGTGGATTAAAAAAATCTCATCCCTTGTTCCGCCCCTCTCGCTATTCATTATTTATGTTTACTTCCTTCACTTTTACGTGTTACTTTTTTCATCACCGAAAAAAATCGCAATGGCGCGCGTTCTGTGTACTATACTCACGCATATATACATCATGTATATAGTCGACTAATGTTCCATCAATGTTTCATAGAGATCAGCGGTGATATATGACGTCGAAAGTGAAAATACGTCGAGCTACGTAGAGGGTGTGAGTGGGTTTTTTTTTTTCATCGATATAGCACGGCACGCACATACTTACGGTTTTACACGTACGTTTCTCTAATATCTTTGTGTGAGAGAAAAATCATCCCCTGCGATTCCAGGGGAGGATTGGCTGACGCCATGATATATTGTGGGTGCACATATCTCTCTGACGCGTAGCCCCTGCGTTTTCAACGAACGTTACAGCGCACAAAGTCTGATACGACATCACCGTCACTACTCTGCCCTCTCCCTCTGCTCAACCACCCTGGCGCTGTTATACTACTGGCCGTCTCGCTCAACGTAAAACCTAGGGCACTTTAGTTGAAAAATTGGAAATTCATTCGTTCCCAGCATAACGTTGAAAAACTTTGTTGCATCAACATCCGTTAACACCGAGAGATAGAAAAGTATGAGAAAATGAAAATGAGGGAAAATTTGCATGATTTCCTTTTTAACATTCTCCGAAATGTAAAAATCATTGAGACGCCTCGAACACTTCGGTCGAAAATTAAATCGAAATAAAAAAAAAAAAAAAAGAAATAATAACTGAAACCTTGCTTTGAGCCTACGCTGTGTTTTGTACTGTCTGCAATGAATGGGTTCATGTATACTACATATATTTATGGGCCAGAGTTTCGTGTAAAATACCACGTGGCTTAGAGCCTCCGTATACTATACTTGTAGCCTGATCCTCTTTGCCTCCGAGGCAGCCACAGCATCAGGCACAGGTGACCCATACCCATGAAAGATGCCACGCCGAGAATCAATTGAAAATAAATTTCACTGAACTGCTAACTCTTACGAATAGGACGGTGTGTGGCTTTTCATGGCAATACAATTTTTCTTATTTCCGGCTTGGACATGGGGCATCCTGTGCAAAATCCAACAACGATCGGATCTTTAAATTTTTAAATGGCAAGTCGTGAATTTATTGTTTCAAAAGAGTTTGAATTTTTTTTAAATTTTATTTCGAGTGCATATTTTCCAAATTATGAAGAAGTAAATTTAAGACATTGAAAGTACAATTCCGATTAAGTTGAGACGAAATACTCCGTATACGTGTGCTCTTTGCCAAGAATATAGAGAGGTATGTGCTGGTACCATTTGCTGTATATCAACTGGATAGCGTGGAGGCACGAGCCTCGTTTTATCAAGCCGACAACCACCCACGTTGTTCTCTTATTTTCTAATGTATGTAACTACACAAACATACACGATATATATACGGTGTACGTGTACTTTCGTCTCGATCCAAGGAGAATTGTCGTGCGTGGTGTACATCTGGATCGCGACGACAACGACGACGAAGCATGCACCATGCACACAAAGTTCGATTACGTTTGTCGATATCGTTCACGCGAGCCAAAAGACCCATAGTTACGTGAGAACTGTAGCGTTATATTCGTACACCGTATACACAGCTTTTGCACGCTATCCCCTCAAGAGAGAATTAAAAATGAAAGGTACACGGCTTGCAAAAATCTCCCGGTCTTTCGTGCTCGAGAATTAAAATAATCAGCGAAGCAAAAAATAATCAAGTATTTTACGCTATTTCACTTTTTAACGAGCATGCGTTTCTCAGCATCAATCGCCCAATTTTCCACTCGAAATTATATTAATTAAATCACCTAAAATAATAATCGTCCCAGGAGTTTGACAAGGATTTTTTTTTTCATCGATTATATACAAAAATTTGTTCTCGCTACTTTTAAAATCTTAAAAAAAAATTAATGGGATTTATTTCTCCCAGGTATGAATAAATTTCGTAAATTCATTGTTTTCTCTACGTAAAATAACGTATTATTCTGGTACTCAAATTTTTTTTTTTTTACTATCAATGCAAAAGTGACAAACAGCACCGTAATGTCAAACTGACCGAATCATTGCTGAAAAATTGACAAGATTTATTTTAAAGATGTAAAATGTCTCCATTTTATAAAGTGGTTTTGAACCGCGTAATATTAATTGCATCGGCAATAATAGCAGTAAAAAATCAGAATGCGATACCAACGAGCGATATTTTATTTCCAATTAAATTCGCTAACTATCTCCGCTTTTTTTCCAGTAGAAACGAATGATTGGCATTTCATTCGATCTGGAAATAGCTTCAGTTCAAGTGGCTGAAGATTATATCGACATCTATCCTGGTAGCGTTGAAAACCATTGTGAGCATATATATGGGGAATTCCATCTCAAGTGTACGAACTCGTGACCCTGACCCTCTCGGATTTGTTTCATTATTTCTTATATGATTACATTGAGTCCAAAGGGCACCTTAAAATTTTTTCAGGTTTTTCCAAATAGCCATTTTTGAAAAAAAAAACAAAAAAAAAAAATTGCTGAAAAAAAACACCTTTTTTTAAAAATATGAAAAAATTCCGAAAAATCTGTGATAATATGAAGAACATTGTAAGCAATCACCCAGAGTGGGGAGATTTTTTGATGTGTAAACACAATAATGAAACAAATCCGAGAGGGTCAGGGTCACGGGTTCATACACTTGGGATGGAATGCCCCATATACATAGTCATTTCCCTATCAACGATGAATAGGGCTTGATAATGAGAGTGTATATCACCCCCGTCTCGCTTATTATCGCTGCGGCATGCAAGCGCTCGAAAATTTAGCAGGGCCGATTGGTGGATGTATAAAATGGTTAAAGCAGCAAAACATCAGCAGAAGCAAGAGCAATCGAATCGGATATCGCTGTATTTTTGTGTGGTATGTTTCAGAGCATTTCCCTCAATACATATGTATATTATAAATGTATAAATAAATGTGCATACGTGCATTTTCGTCTCTCCCCTGATACTGAAATTTTCACCAGTTCATATTGTCATTGTTATTATTATACTACGACGTCTCGTTCTCAATGATTACATGTAGTAACGTTAGCTATGCTTCAATCCACAACGTTTAGAGTATTTAAATTTGAACTTTCGCGCCACTTCCGGCCTCATGGTCTCGTCTGAAGTCGTCACCAATGATGTTTCATTTTTTTTCGTTGTGCTTAACGATCCACACGTATGGAGAAAAATTGTTATTTAAAAGAATTGATAATTTAATTCATTAACGAAGAAAAGTATGGGTAAAGAGGAAAAACGTAAGCGCACACGCTCCCCTTCAAGAGAGAGAAAAAGAAGGGATGAAGGGAATTCAGCAAAGATGGAAAAAATGCAAGCGCAGTTAGATAACCTCACAAGCGTTATCAGTCATCTCGTCAAGCAAAAAGCTTTTGACGAGGTTACATCGGTCCAAAGTGATCTTGATATAATTGCAGGTAAAATTTATGAGTAGTATACTCAATTTTACGTGTTTATTTCCATACGAAAGAACACGGCACGCATTCCACACGAATCGTGCACCCAAAAAGGGGGCGTCAATGACAAATATGTTAAAAAAATAAAAATAAAAAAATCTTAACGTCAGTATAATATGTTCCCAGACGATCATTTCAACAAGGAAAATGATCCAAAAAATACAGAAAAGTCAGACGACCCTTCAGGTTCCCGAGCAGAAATTTAATAAGGGTGAAATCCGGCCCTGGTCAGGTTGCCACAATACCAAATCCGGCCCGAATCAGGCTAAATAACTCCGGCCCTGATCAGGGGTGTAACGCTTTGGTAAATCCGGCCCTGATCAGGCGCCTCGTTCAGCCCTGATCAGGCGCTTCATTCGGCCCTGATAAAACGCCTTATCTGGACCTGATAAAACCCGAGTAGAATTTTCGTCCAGCTATAGATATAATTATTTATAAATTAGCAATTAGGAATGATCGATGAATGAATTTGAAACTGTTATTCCATTATTTTTGGAAACCCTGTGAATTAAAAAAAAAAAAAGTCATTGACCGGGATTTGATCCCACCATCCTCCAACCGACGAATTCAGCACTTCCGTTTCTCGAATAATCATTTAAAAAAAAAATGAAAAATTTGGAGATTATTTTTTTTACGAGTGTTTCCGGTTTCAAAGTCCGGACGTTTTTCCGTCGAAATTAATTTTGAGCCTACCTGAGATTTTACCTGAGACCTACCTAACGACCTACCTATCACGGCACGCCGGATAGGCACGCCTCTTAATACCTGATCAGATCTATATTTGACATAAATAAGGCACGCCAGATCAGGCGTGCCTTATTAATACCTGATCAGGTCCATATTTGACATAAATAAGGCACGCCGGATCAGGCACGCCTTATTCATACCTGTTTAGGCCCTTATCTGACACAAATAAGGCACGCCAGATCAAGCGTGTCTTCTTAATACCTGATCAGGTCCATATTTGACATAAATAAGGCACGCCTGATCAGGCACGCCTTATTCATACCTGCTCAGGCCCTTATCTGACACAAATAAGGCACGCAAGATCAGGCGTGTCTTCTTAATACCTGATCAGGTCCATATTTGACATAAATAAGGCACGCCTGATTGGGCACGCCTTATTGGTACCTAATCAGGCCCTTATCTGATATAAATAAGGAACGCCTTATTCATACCTGTTCAGGCCCTTATCTGGCACAAATTAGGCACACCGGATCAGGCACGCCTTATTGCTACCTAATCAGTTCCTTATCTGGCATAAATAAGGCACGCCGGATCGGGCACCCCTTATTGATACCTGATCAGGCCCATATGCGTACGCGTATATTTTTCATGAATGGGAATAACCTCGATGGCATGAATGCGACGAAAAATCAGCACGCAATGTTCCCGATAACGCATGACGAAACTGAAGTCGAAAAAAAAAATCTAGCGAGAATATAACCGCGCTGCAGAAAAAGGGGAAACACCGCGCTGCTATGTTGGGTGACGAAGAAAAATTGATCGATTAAACGAACTTACTTGTAAGTGAAGTTCAATCGTAATTGTATGAAGCGCCTCTTCCGAAGAGATAGACATTGTAGTACCCCCGATCCACGCCAGTGACGCCACAAGTTTAAAGCAAAAAACTTTTGCCTGCGCTCCGTCTTCATGACAACGCGCACCACGACATTTCTCATTCTTTAAAGCACTGCCGCAACAATCCTAGGGTAATCTCTGAATGGAGATGGGCAATTAATTGAGGGAGGGAGCTATCTCTTCGGAAGAGGCGCTTCATACAATTACGATTGAACTTCACTTACAAGTAAGTTCGTTTAATCGATCAATTGTATTTCGCGCCTCTTCCTCGAGATAGACATTGTAGATGTTTAAAGTATGTTGCGGTAGGTATTGAGCATGCATGACCTATAAGTCGTGCGTATGCCAATCTCCGTAATTTCTTATAATTACGTAGGTGTATATAATCTAGTATAATTGTTATAATATATTATGATATTAGATATTAAATTGCAGAAACCTTGCAGCCACATTGAAGTGCTGCAATTAACCCGTAAACGCCACACTAGTGCAAATTTGCACCACCTAAAATTCATTTTTTGTGAATTTTTGTTCTGATTTTGTCGTATTTTTACTGAATGAATAATATTTATCGCATTTGAAATTATGATCTTCGGTTTCCTGAGAGACTATTACCCCAAAAACCACTGGTTATCGAATAGTTTTAGATTATTTATACGAGAATTATAGTACATTGCAAATGCAAAATCCCAAATCGCACTAGTGTGGCATGTATGTATGCTCAATAGAGGTGTGGTTTTTACGGGCCAAAATCAGACCTCAACAATGTTTCTGAGACTTTGTTGCAACGCTGCTGAAATATTGCTGCAATGTTGCGTGCTGTATGGGTATTTGTTGGTATAAAAATATTTACGCCATGTGCAGGGCAGTCGCCTCTGCTTTATTCCTCAATATTAGGATTCTGTTAAGATCTGAATCGAATTTATAAAATCCCTTTTAATCTGTTTTTTTTTTTTTTTTTTAAAGACCCATACGAAGCTCAGTTAATACTGATAGGGTATTCTCTGACCCATCAGTGACTTGTTTCATAAAATTTGTTT
Source organism: Rhorus exstirpatorius (assembly GCA_963564615.1). Classification (NCBI taxonomy): domain Eukaryota; kingdom Metazoa; phylum Arthropoda; class Insecta; order Hymenoptera; family Ichneumonidae; genus Rhorus; species Rhorus exstirpatorius. The sequence goes on along the minus strand of OY751316.1, from coordinate 14,817,914 downwards.
CATTATTTTAACTCTAATTTAATTTTTTTTTTTTTTTTTTTTGACCGTCAGATGAAGATGTCATTCTCTTTTTTTTTTTTTTTTTTTTTTATAATTTCGATCACGCTATAAAATATAAAAAAAAAATTCTTGACTTGAGATATTTTCCAAAATTGTTGGTTCAAGGTAACTTTAAATATGCCAAACTTACAGCGTCTTTGACGCATTACTTATTTGAAACTCCTTTGAATCTGAAGTCCTTAAATTATCAAGAGTTGAAGGCGATAGTAATAACCCTTCAAACGGGAGAGCAGTGGTATAGTGGTAGCGTGCTCGGCCCACACGTAGAGGGCCCTGGTTCAATTTCTACCAAGGGTACCATTGGGAAAAATATTTTATGTGCTTTTTCTGCGACCTGGATGGTTAAAAAAACCCATCCGAAAATTGCAGTTCCAAAAGTAAGGTGCAGCACTTTGATGTGGTAGCTGAAAGACTGCGAGGTACCCCAGGTTCGCCTCCTGGTCCCGTAGCCTCACCCGGTAGAAGCAAAAATAATCAAGAACGTAGCTTCAGAGCTAGGGCATACGAACTACGACCTCATCCATCCCGATGCTATTTTCTCAATGGTATCATCAACGCATTGTTACAGAAAGATGCTCGCTCCACTACCAATCAAAATCTCAACTCGACTCGTGATTATACGTCACGCTGATACAACTGCGGTGGGCTATTTTTACCCACCTCTGAACTTGCGAAAGTGCCAACCACCTTTGCCGTTTCTTGAACCTTTGTTCATATATGATTATAACATTTGTATACATTAAGCTAATACCGTTATAGGTATCAGAACATAAAAATTTCCATATCGGAGATGCCAAGGAAACGAAGTCTTTGGTACCCTTGCATCTCTAATATCAAAAGACTGAAAACTGAATTGACTTTTGTCAAAATCCATTAATTGTAATAGGGCGACCAGTCACTTTAGTCTCAGAATTCATGATTATGAGTAGTGGTTGTTACGTGATGACTCGTAATATCTTTGCAGATAAATGATTTAGTTCTTTCCTCTTGTCTCTTGTATTCCATTATCTTGTATTCGTCTTTTCTTTTTCCTGCATCAAGTTGATGAACCTTAATACAAGATTCAGCCTCGACAAGAACCATGTCACCAAGAAAGATTTCAATGAGTAGGTAATTATTTTATAATGTACCCGATACCCACATTGCTCTTTTATATATATGTAAATGTTCACTCGTTAAAACCAAAAAATCCGTTTTCAAAAGAAGTCTGCATTTCTGAGACAGCAATCTCTCTTGGCTGGCTCATTGTGCTACCAGTAGCCGAATGTTCTTAAAGATTAATTCTTTTATTGAATACGGCTCGTTTCGCTAGTTTCCTAGTCGTTAAGCTGATTACCGTTTTACAAGTGAAGGCGTTAATGAAAATATTCATAAACCTTTGATTTTTACTATGAGCAAGATCCTTCATGGTATCCGGGTAGCCAAATTTTTGCAAAGCAAATCTGTATGTCTCGAGTATCGGCTTGTTTGCCGAGTCACATTGAATATCTCGGAAAAGGAATGGCGAAATTATCAAATTAATTTTTCACCTACTAACCAGGTGGCTCTTTCCTTATGTAAAAAGGTTCAAAACATTTAGTCCGCTTACAATTCAAGCATAACGCCCGGGAGCGTTGAGAGGAATATTTGTAAAAAATTGGTCCCGCCGGCTGAGATAGTCAGCTTTCCTCTGCTGTGGAAGAATATTTTTTACAGAGCAGATATGCCAACTGATCAAGTCAGTGTTTATCCTTATGAAAGAATATTCGCTGTCTTTAGCAGCCTGTGGCTAATACATAGCCGCATAGAACCAATTGGTATTCCTATATGAAGAAATACTCACTGCCAGAGGCAGTAACCTGTTTACGTAGGCCATTAAGATGGTTCATTGAGAATATTCGCTGTCTCTAGCAGCCTGTAGCTAATGCATAGCCGAATAGCACCAATTGGTATTCCTATTTGGAAGAATATTCGCTGCCAGATGTAGCAACCTGTTTAGCCTTTGAGATGGTTCATTCGCTGTCTTTATCAGCCTGTGGCTAATATATAACCGAATAGAACCAATTTGTATTCCCATGTGAAGAAATATTCACTGCCCGAGGCAGCGAACCTGTTTATATAGGCTTCTGGGATGGTTCATTGAGAAAAATACTAACCTTTTCTCCATCGTAGTGCCTTGGCGACCCTCTCTCGAAGGCATTAACCTCGCTCACTCCTCTGAGTACGCAGCGGCTACACGTCCTGCAGAGATGGCGTTCTAGACAGAACTAACAATAAGAGACCCTAATCTTGCAGAGATTATGGTCTCGGGCCTCTCTGTCACTCTCATTGCTGCGACCGCTGCTGCTTGACAATGAATACTCGTGATCTGTGACCCGACAAGACAAAACAGGAACATCCCGTTCTTTTAAAATGTGTATCAATATCCTTCAGATAAAAATCAAGTATTCACTGTATCTAACAGTCCTGGACTGTTGGAAGAGTGAGCCTGGCCCGCCTTCCTTTGCAATACTCTACGCCTTCCGTAGTTTTTTTTTTTTTTTTTTTTTTTTATTATTATTGGATTTAGCAGTCCTGGACTGCTGGAAGAGTGAGCCTGGCTCGCTTTCCTTTACAATATTATACGTCTTACGTAGCTCTTTTTTTTTTTTTTTTTTTAATATTATTATTATTATTATTGGATTTAGCAGTCTTGGACTACTAGAAGAGTGAGCCTGGCTCGCCTCCCTTTACCATATTCTACGCCTTACGTAGTTTCTTTTTTTTTTTTTTTTTTTTTTTAATTATTATTATTGCTGTTGGGTTTAGCAGTCCTGAACTGCTGGAAGAGTGAGCCTGGCCCGCCTTCCTTTACATATTCTACGCCTTACGTAGTTTTTTTTTTTTTTTTTTTCAAATTATTATTATTGTTATTGGATTTAGCAGTCCTGGACTGCTGGAAGAGTGAGCCTAGCCCGCCTTCCTTTACCATATTCTACGCCTTACGTAGTTTTTTTTTTTTTTTTTAATTTAATTTAATTTGATTTTTTTTTTTTTTTTTTTAATTTATTTATTTTATTTATTATTATTATTATTATTATTATTATTATTATTATTATTATTATTTCAAAATTATTTTCAACGAATACGTGGTTTAGATCCCACTCGTGTAACGCCAGCGTTCAAAATAAAAGAACTGCTCGCGTCGGTTGCAAAGCAATCGAGCGCCATAAGGTTAACTTACGTCTTTTGTGATGTTTACCTGCGCTGGCACTGCATTTTTTCCATCTCACGCTGTCGAGTTCTTGTCGAGTTCTGCTTTCGTGTCACAGACAACGATATGCGATTCAGTGAGAGCCGAATGCACAAAGCATATTCAGCCACACAGCCTAACTGTGGGCTGACGCATTCCCGCGCTGTCGAGTTCGGCTTTCGTGTCCTAGACAACGACGTGCGATTCGGTTAGAGCCGAATGCACAAAGCATATTCAGCCACACAGTCTAACCATGGGCTGATTCAATCCCACGCTGGAACTCGAATCCCGTGTACATAGACACGGGTGTGCGATTCGGTTAGAGTCGAATGCACAAAGCATATTCAGCCACACAGCCTAACTGTGGGCTGACGCAATCCCGCGCTGTCGAGTTCGGCTTTCGTGTCCTAGACAACGACGTGCGATTCGGTTAGAGCCGAATGCACAAAGCATATTCAGCCACACAGTCTAACCATGGGCTGATTTAATCCCACGCTGGAACTCGAATCCCGTGTACACGGGTGCAGACACGGGTGTGCGAAGCCACGCACAGGATATCCCGGCTGATGCAATACGTTACAGCTCGAGTCTGCCTAGAAACATCAATCTGACACTCTTTTAGGTTATACTTACTGCGAGTGTCCTTTGTATTAATTTTTTCCCGGGGTCTCTTCGTAAGGGTCCCCGATCTCCGCGATTATCCTTGATATCACTTTTATGATAAAACGTCGACTTTTCGTCGAATATTACTTTCCTTATTCTATTATTTGCACTATCGTGCAAAAAAAACTTGTGTTTACACCGGCACAAAACGAAAGAATGAGAAATGTCGTGGTGCGCGTTGTCATGAAGACGGAGCGCAGGCAAAAGTTTTTTGCTTTAAACTTGTGGCGTCACTGGCGTGGATCGGGGGTACTACAATGTCTATCTCGAGGAAGAGGCGCGAAATACAATTGCCCGTAGAGCTCTGCATACCTATCTCTGATCCTGCGAACCTCATGTGTTTCAAAACCATTTCCGTCACGTCGAACTCGATTAAACTTTGTTCTTTTCCATAATACTCCTGTGCTTCGTTCCATATATATGTATTCTCTCGTATTGTACAATTGTGAATAAAAAAAAAGTCGACCATCCGTTATACCGCTGTTACGAATACGACGTTTGGAAGTTTATATTTTTGTATAATAATTTCCGTGGCTCTTGAACGGAAAAAACGTTCAACGTTTGAGAATAAATTCTGCTTCACACCGAAATAAAATTTCGTCCATCCAAAAGTAATCATTTCATTTTGTACTTTTGAATAAAATATATTTCGATGGAACTATTTCAATGCTCTCCTTGCAATTTAAAATGCATTGAAAAAACATTATTGTAAAAGGTACACTTGTATTCTGCTTAATTAGTTATTCGGCATGCCATCAATACTCCTGTACCCCATTGAAAAAAAATGTTGTCCATACCGAACGTAAACTCCACATTTTTCAATCTATAGCACACACAGCGAATTCCTTTCTCTGTTTTTCGTCCTGGAAGAATCGCAAAGCGCACGGGAGAGTCAACTGAGAGATAACAACCCTTGTACTAGGGGACTAGTACACACATTTTAAGTAGGAGGAGGGGTTTTATACGTCTGCGTGAAGGTATAACACCGTGGCATAGATAAAAATGATAAGAAATACCTTCGGTCTCGCGTGTCGCGGTATTTCACGTTCCGTTTTGAATATTTATAAGGGTTGTCCGTCAGCTATCTCTCTTTCTCTCTTTCTCAGTACAGTTTCCACAGGGTTGGATTATCCTGCGGTTGTGTGTAGTTTGGAAAAGGGCAGAGAACAAGAGGCCCTCTATCTGCGGAGCAAACTCGTGCATTTTCGTTTCAAAGTCACAGACTTGTCATGGTGGCATTGCGAAGAGAAGAGATGACGGCAGATTATCAGAGAAGATATACTAAATGAAATATTAAATTCTTGCTTTCTCTTTCTCTCTCGAACAGTGAGAGCTCGCGATACATACAGCTAGCCATTCAAATCTGCTGCTTTTCCATCCTCATCGTTTGCCCTAACCCCCCGATCTTATCCCCTCGTCACAACGGGCACTACACATCGCGATCGCCATGAAATACTTTTTTTTTCTTATTTCAGCAGCAAGGTAAAGAGACGCGCCCCTGTTTAATCCCCGCGATCGCTTTTTAGCCGTCTCTCTCGCGGTCACGCAACAGAGAATTAACCCCACGAAGCCTATTACATATATTTTTATACTATATTATTATTATTAATGATATTCAATTATAATTGGGTCTGCTGAAGTTCTGAAATATCAACTCAATGCCGACGTTTTACGATTTGTATGATATTACAATGCAGAAAAGTGTTATCGTGTACAGGTAGCGAAGGAGGAGGAATTGTAACGGAAGGGGTTTGTAGTGCAGGGTACAGTACTCGAAAATTGGAGAGCAAATGTGTATGTTAAAGACAACACTTGTCTATCCTCTTCCTCTCCTCTCTCTCTCTCTGTATTGCAATCGGGAAATGCTCCTGGTCCCATGAGAGTAAGCTTCTTCATTGACATAATCAGACATCAAACGCAATACTGCGTGAAGAAACGCTCCGTAAAATTCGTACGGAAGCCTACTTGGAGATCCCTCATCGAATACATGTTATAAAAACACTACACGGAGAGTTGAAGTGTCGATGAAACGAATTTTTCCGAGTACTCCATCTTCCACGTATATAGTATGTATTACATATGTGTCGAAAAATATACTCAAGAAATAACTTCATATATGTGTGTGTGTGTGTGTGTGTGCGCGTGCGTGCGTGTGTGTGTGTGCGCGTGTGTGTGTGTGCGCGTGTGTGTGTGTGTGTGTGCGTGTGTGTGTGCACGTGTGTGCGCGTGTATGTGTGCATGTGTGCGTGCGTGCGTGCGTGCGTGCGTGTGTGTGTGTGTGTGTGTACATGTGTAAACATTGACTCTATTTTTCGTGGAAACAAAACCCTCAACTTTTGCCGACAAGACGAAGATCGAATTGTCACGAACGATGATAAAACAATGATTTTCGCTTTACATGTAATATGTATGAGAGAAATAAAATTCTGTCTCAACAGAAAAAAATTGAATGTTCCCAATTCATGTCTCGATTGATTTTTATTTTATGTATCCAAGTTAAGTTTTATATATTTTCCTTAAGGTTATTCTCGACAGTGTTTCATCTGGATAATTTATTCTGCACACTTCTTGTACGACAAAATCTATGAAAATTTCCAAAAAATACTTTGAGATCGAGGTACACTCAAAGTGAAAACAATTTCAATTACCTTACCCTCGGTGTAAGATATTTAAAATGTTTTGAAAATGAAAAAAAAAATGCTATCTATAATAATTTCGACACCACAGCCTATTTTCATTGCTCGAATAATACTTTTGCAGTATTATTATTACTGTTATTCATGCTCAATGTTTCATGGGGCTCGAATACATTTAATTCCTTTAAAAAAAAAAAAAAAAAAAAATTATGTCACTGTGATGCACTAAAACTGATAGTCCAAATTTTGGGTCCCTCGCGTTGAATAGCCAATACATTATTCAAAAGCAAAGCTCAAGCTTACGTACATATAGAGATACGAGCTATTGTACGTCTCCCAGCGAGGTCATCAGGCTTACCGGTACATTCCTCTTCCTAATCGTCACCGCAGGGGTAACAAACGGCGGCCTGGAGAATTCAGCGTATAAACGCAGCGTGCATTCTATGCATTAACGTGTGTTGAGTGTCGAGCGAGATAGCGCGCCATTATAAGCGAGGGCAATAACATAAACTCCGAGATGCACAATGCAACAATGATGCCGCAAGTTCTGGAACACCATCAGAGCTCGCTGAAACGGATCCCATGTATACATCAATTTATGTATACGTATATATATGTTACGATGGATTGAAAATTGTGGGCATAAATCAAACAATCAAGGATCATTCGTGAGTTTCATATTTCTCCCGTGTGGTCTAAGGCATTAGTATCAAAAGCTTTTGAGTATGCCGTATAATATTGACTCTTGCAACATCCCTGTTCCCCGCGCAACTCAAATTCTCAGTCATATGCAACATATCAGCGAGTGCAACAGAAATAATTTTCATCCACGTGCCTGCGATATACACGAGCTATAAACACTTTTTCGCCGTCAAATTTTCGATCTATAAACCGAATCGTACGCAGTCAACCGTATATGATGCATAGCTACACACGCGTATACAGGCAAAGTGAAGCCATCCAGATGGTCATGCGTAAAGTGATTAAATTCCGTACGCTCTCGTACGGTAACGCGTTTCACACGGTGGTAAAAGTGGGCGTGGAAGAACATGGATAATGGCAAAATTTTAGGGTCTGCTGTAAGGGTAATATGAGAGAACCGATATATATATATATATATATTAGAGTGTCCGTAAAAAAAAAAAAAAATTTATGTACCCCATGAAAAGTTCCTAAGCTTCATGAAAGTAAAGAATATCACCTTGTTTTGCCCTTGAAATGTCGGTAACATGTGACGAAAAACGAATAAGGTCGGAAAACTGTAGATTGAATGATCAATTGAAATAGGTGGATCTGGAATTCGGACAAAATGAAAAAATTTAACTTTTTTTTACATCGCTCGCAAACTTCTATGTGTTCAATGATTTGGAAGTTTTTGAAATCATCGAACAATGGGATCTGTAATGGGCAGACGCCCAGCTTCTTCATTATAAATGGAATTTAAATTGCTAGAGGGAAAACAGTCGATTCAAAAATTTCAGAAGGGAAACCAGTCCACATTTCACATCACAATGAAATAGATTACATCAATTTTTGAATTTTATTAATGAATTTTAACGGTACATATTATCATCTTACAAATTTAAAAAGGTTTTATGATATCCTTTTTATTTACACTTGGGAATTGTTGTCGGAATGCTGCTACCAGTTGAACTATGAATTGCATTTGCTCTTCAAGAACGCTATTTTCAGCCCTACGGTTGAAACTTTTCGTTTTCCAGCCCTAGGGGTAAAATTTTTGGTGTTTCAACCCTAGGACTGGAACTCGCCGTTTTGCTCTGCTCTACAGGGACCGAAACTCGGAGTTTCAATAGAAGTGTTATGAAAACGAATATCTTTCACTGGCTGGAATTCCCTCTTAAAAAGTTCAATTTTTTCATTTGGTCCGAATTCCAGATCCACCTATTTCAATTGATCATTCAATCTACAGTTTTCCGACCTCAATCGTTGTTTCGGCACGTGTTACCGACATTTCAAGGGCAAAACAGGGTGATATTCTTTACTTTCATGAAGTTTAGGAACTTTTCGTGGGGTACATAAACATTTTTTTTTTTTTACGGACACTAATATGTATAGGGGAGACCGGGGCAAAGTGGCCAGCGGGGCAAAGTGGCCACACCTCGGCTGAAAATCGGGCAAAAATTTTTTTTCTGCAAAACGACTTTTCACAGTTTATCGACGTTCTTCCGACCAAAAAGTTCGGTAAATTAGTCAAAATTATTCATTAGAAAACAAAAAATTCAATGCAAATTTTTTTTCTCGCAATTGTTTACTGATTTTCCTTAATTTATAAATCTCACCGTTTATCCATGAACCAGTTCATTGACATATGCATATAGCATAATTATATATGAACGCGTACCAATCACAGCAAACGTGCTGTTAGGAATCTCATTTAAAAAGCTGTGGCGGTCTTAAGCCAAGCTACATCGGTTCGGGGGTGAAAAGGAGGAGCACAGGATCGAAAACAATGCTGTCCCCGCTAGAAGACAGCTCGCAATTGTCTCCTCGTCTTGCTCCGACTTTGAAATATTACTCGCGAAAAAACGCGCAAAATTAAGGACGTCAAAAGCTTTTTCACTGTCTCCGTCTAAGATAATTCCCATGCCGACCACAGAAAAATACAAACACCGAACCAACAGGTAGAGAGGAAAAACCGAAGTTTTAACTGCATCACCGTATCGGCAGCGATTGATTGAAAAAAGGCAGTCAGGAAAAAAGGAAAACGTCTAGAATCGACGAAAAAATCAGAGGATGCACTATGCATCTTCTGCGACGAATTATATTCAGAAATCATTGAATCTTGGATTCAGTGCATTAGCTGCTTGGGCTGGTCCCATTATTCATGCGCTGGAGCTGACGAGGGTGATAGTTTGACCTACACATGTGATTTTTGCGATATTGAATAAGTAATCAAAAATGTTTTCAAATGTAATCAAAAAAATGTTAAAGAAAACAAAAAAATAAAATCTTGACATATAAGGGGGGGGGGGGGTACGAGTGTATACGAGTAATGGACCATAAATAGTATTAAAAGTAATTGATGATCATTTTAGCGCGATTTTGGCGAACAAAAAATTTTTGACCAAATTTTTTGGGTAGATACCCTGCTTTGCCCCCCCCCCCCCCCTTCTCGATATATTTTTTTAATGAACGATTTTCACTGATTTACCGAAAAATTTTGTCCGAGGAACGTCGATAAACTGTAAGTCGGTTTCCGGAAAAAAAAAAATTTGCCCGATTTTCAGCCAAGGTGGCCACTTTGCCCCGCTGGCCACTTTTCCCCGGTCTCCCCTACATATGTGCGTATATGTGTGTGTGCGCGAAACTGCAAGGCTTTATGTGGAGGCTATACGCAGGGTTTTCGATGCATAAGCGGGAGACCGGGGACGAGAGTACTTGGGCGTGACGCAGCATCTCGTTTCAACGTGGCGTAAAAGGGAAAACAGAGAACGAGAGATGTGTTACAGTTTCGTTGGTCCAGCAGCACTCTCCACTGCTGTTTTGTTTCTCTTGAATATATGTATATCCGTCGTTCTGTGGCCAATACCTTTTCCATCCCTCACTCCATCACCTGAAACATCAAACCCTCTTTGTCTCTCTCTCTATCTCTTCCTTTTTCTACTTCAATCTCCCACGAGCGGTATATATAGAGATATTTATTCTCGCAAAGCCAACTCTTTGTATCTCTACTCATTTGTATCTATCGTTCACCGTTCCTCGTTTTACTCTCCACCCCGAGTAGAAATTTTATCCGGCTAAAATATGGCCCAGTTCAGGCCGGCCTTAACCATCTTACCCGGTCCTGATAATTTTTGATCTGCAACCTAAATAAGGTTGCAGATCAGGTCCATTTCAGATCTGTTACGCAGTTTCTGATGTGGCAGTGATCCGGCTTTGATCAGGCACGGCTCACGGCCTGACCCAGTCCTGATGTTGCCCCGACCATCAAATTGGCATAATAAATATAGTTTATTATTTATAAATTAGCATTTAGGAATGATCGATGAACGATTTTAAAACTGTTATTCCATTATTTTTGAAAATCCTATAAATTAAAAAAAAAAGAAAAAAAAGTCATTGACCGGGATTTGAACCAGTGATCCTCCGCAGTCAACGAATTCAGCACTTTCGATCCTTAAATAATCATTAAAAAAAATTAAGATTTGGAGATAATTTTTTTTTACGAGTGTTTCCGGCTTCGTAGTCCGGACGTTTTTCCGTCGAAATTAATTTTGAGCCTACCTGAGATTTTTCCTGAGACCTACCTAACGACCTACCTAACAAATGGCACGCTACCACTACGCTATCAATTCCTTATTATTTTCTTGTATTTAAATGACATTAGTCTTAGCCCAGTCAAATTAGTATTTGGCACGGAAAAGATTGAAAGTAGCAATTTTCCTTCGAGAATCGTTAGGGGGGGGGGGGGGGGGTCACCGGCAGTCTACATTTCGGTTTTCGGGAATCGCACCCGCTAGATTTAGCCGCCATCTTTAATTTAAAGGTGAATTTTGATTTATTGAATAACTCAATTATTTTCAATTTCACACGAAAAATGGTAATAACCAAAGCTGTTTAGAATTAAATTTCCTATAATTTTTATGCTCATCATTTTTTCCCTAGGATCGATATTTTGTTATTTACACCCGAAAAGAGGTGGGGGTTAAGTTTAATTAATGCATTATCTCGTTTGTTATTGATTTTAACGTATAAAGGAAACAAAACAAACTTGTTGGAAATTTAATTTGCTGAGACCGTAAAAGAGACCATAAAAGAGGTGGGGGTGAAATTCAATTATTGTATTATCTAGTTTGTTATTGATTTTAACGTATAAAGGATAAGAGACAAACTTAATGGAAATTAAATTTTCTACAACTTTGGTTGTTATCTTTTCTTCCCTAGGACTGATATTTTTTTATTTAGACCATCAACGGGGGGTGGGGGGGGGGGGGCACCTAAATATTGTATTATCTCGTTTATGATTGATTTTTTTGTGTAAACGATAAGTAACCAACTTGTTGGAAATTAAATATGCTATAACTTTGGTTCCTATTGTTTTTTCCCTAAAATCGCTTCTTTTTATTTAGACCCGAAACGAGGGGGGGGGGGGGGGGTGAACCTAAATATTATATTATCTAAATATTGTTTGTACGAAATAATAACCTAAATATTGTTAACTATATACTGTTAACATAAATATTGTTGACTAAGTGATAATCTAAAGATTGTTTATACGAAAAAATCAATAATTAACGAGATAATACAATGTATACGTTCGCCCCCACCTCTTTTATGGTCTAAATAAAAAAATATCCCTAGGGGAAAAATAATCACAACCGAAGTCGTAGTAAATTTAATTTCCAACAAGTTTATTTTTGATCATTTATACGTTAAAATCAATAACAAACAAGATAATGCAATAATTAAATTTCATCCCCACCTCTTTTTAGGCCTAAATAAAAAAAAAATCGATCCTAGGGAAAAAATGATGAAGACAAAAATTATAGGAAATAAATTAATTCCAAACAACTTTGGTCATGGCCATTATTCGTGTGAAATTGAAAATAGACGAGTTATTCAATAAATAAAAATTCACCCGTAAATTGAAAATGGTGGCTGAAGCTAGCGAGTGCGGTTGGGATTGTACAGGTGATCCTTAATGGCTCCCGCTCCGTCCTGGACAAGAAAAATGTCAGGCTAGCCCCATCAGACCGAAGATGATATTGCCGGACGTGCCTTACCAGCTCCTGATCCATTTCGGATGAAAAAAAAATCAGGCTAGCCGGAACAGACCGAAAGTTTATTGCCAGGCAAGCCTTGGCAGCACCTGGTCCGTACGTTATATAAATAATGTATGGGTAGCCCTATGATACACAATATACCAAAATATGATCCGGACCTTATCTGGGCGTGATCCGGTCGGCCTGATCATGCAAGCCTTACCAATACCTGAACGTGACCCGATCCTATGTTAGGCCAGCCGGACGAAATTTCAACTCGGGACTCACTCGCGTTTGTTACACATATACGACCATATTTATAATCAATAAAAAACCTCCAACTCGTTCACTAGAGCCGTCGCCCACACCGTACTTTTCTATCTTTCTATTTCCGAATATTTTTTTTAATCAATTTCTTCCAAGTAATTATTTTAATTATTGAAATTATACCTTCATGGTTAGTTTGAGAAATTTTTTTTTTTTTCAATTTATTCAAAGAAAAGTTTTCAATTATAATAATTTTTTATTTTTATTACGTGATTGAAAAAATTGCGAAGTAAAAATTATCACGGGAAATCAACCTTGGTGCTTATTCTAGCACCTAAAAAATTTTTACTGAATTTCTCCATTGTCAGGTGCCAACTCGTCGAGAAGCTTGCAAATTTTACGTGTCAAAACTACTCAAATTTATGCATTCTTATGCATTACATCCATAAATTTGAGTCATCAATATATCTTTTTATTCTCGTGTAGCAAGAAGTTAGAGTGATTACAAAGATGTAAATCAAAGCATGAGAACATACACGGTGAATTCCGACTGACTGAATTGTGAGGGACTCGGACTATATATAACGCGGGATAAGGGCGGAAAAGCCTTCGCATGTCCCATGTATATGGCATAGTCACGAGAAATATATGGCTCAAGGTATGTTACATTAGAAAATCATTTTCACAAAGGGACCGATCTGTATATAGTTTACTCTGTCGTTAGCACAGCAGATGCTACATTCATGATATTTGATACAGGATTTAGATTAAAGAAAATAACGCTAACCCCCATGTCGTATCGCTCGGCTGGCAATCGAGCAATCGGTATTCACGTAGAGAGTTTATACACGCGCTGTATTCGTGGATGAAACAATGTACTACAAGAGAGCTGTATGGATGGAAAATAATGCCTCGCGCCCCCGGTGCGTGATGCGGCATGAAATATCATAAAGCTCGGATCTAATCTTTCTCACTCGCTCTTTCTCGGTCGAAATAATTTTGTACCCGCCCAAATACTATAATAACACACGCACTGCCGGCGCTATGCATGATGGAGCTTTTGATTCTCAACGTCTCCTCGCCTCTCGTTGATGGGAGCAGCGCGTGAAAGGGGATCTCCTTCTCGTACGATTGCACTATACACTTTCCATAGATTCAAAGGTATGTATATATATATATATATATATATATATATATATATATATATATATATATATATTCGTTCATAATGTACTACAGTTATATAGTAGTCTCGTGAGTGACTGAGGCGTGTATGTCGATAATAGTTGGCCATTCTGAGCGTGAGCCATACAGTTTTGAATTATTCAATGAAAGAGCAACTAATTGTGTTTATGCAAATTGACAGGCTATGCACCAGAGCCTTGCCGCACACGTTTCGTCTCACCCTACGCTTGATTTCCCAAGGAGAACGAGATAAGGCGAAAGGGGTTGTTTAGTACGACACGGACTAGCTAACGGTGGCTCTTGGCAGAGCTGTTATATATATATATATATATATATGTATGTATGAGAGATGAAGCTCCTGACGGTCATGCCGCGTTGTACAACATGCTTCTGCGTTTGTATTACTCATCTGCACCCGTCGTCAGAGCCCGTTTGCCATTATAGTGATCGTGAACCGGAGGCAATCTAGTCTCAAACAATTTCAGAGTAAACCTACGGCTATATGCTTGGTCATTTCGAGTTCATTTTTTTCGTAAACATTTCATTGCATCCGTACAACCACCACCGAAATTTAAATTATCCTTAACATGGCTAGTGCTGTAACTTCATTTTTACGATTAAGAGGCCAGTTAAGGATGTATCGGACGTATACCTTCCCAACCAAAAGGGACTTTCGTTGACAATATTGCATACTTCATGATAAGATTAAAATCGGAAAAAATTCAACCACAATAAAGACGATAAGAAGATTACTTTTTAATAATAATAATGCCCAAAAGTTATCAATAAATTGTTTAAACAAAACATTGCTTAACAAATTTTTAGGGAATGTTTTTTTTGTCATATGAAATGAATTCGTTGATTTTCTGACTGCACATGAATTTTTTTTAAATTTTCTTATCATTTTTAAATTTCGGTTTTCGGAAATTTGTAAAGGTTGTGTTTACGAAACTATTCGTTCAATGCCCTGGAAACTTCTTAATTATAATATACAACGTTTTTACGAAAACATATCCAAAATTCACGTTTTTTCCTTCATTTTTCAAAATTAAAAAATTTTCGAAAACCAAAATTTCAGAGTAATAACATTTTTTTTTTAAATGTATTTGTAGTCAGAAAAATCAACGAATTCGTTTCACGCGTCAAAAAAAAAGTTTTCCTAAAAATTTGTTAAACAATGTTTTGTTTAAACAATTTATTGATAACTCTTTGGAATTATTATTATTCAAAATTGATCTTCTTTTCGTCTTTATTGTGGTTGAATTTTTTCCGATTTTTATCTCATCATAAAGTATGCAATATTGTCGACGAAAGTCACTTTTGGTTGGAAAGGTACGTCCGATATATCCTTAATGACAGTTGCAAATTTTGATTTAGGTAGACAAATTGCAAAACCTGTGGAATTCAATCGAATATGCAGGAACTGAAATTTCGTTATTACTCGTATAATAGGGTCGAATCGAACGTCTATCTGTAACTATTTCTCCTCGAAAGTTACTTTTTCTTTAACTCGTTGGTAATTCGAAAATATTCAAAACATACTCTACAGATTTGCGGGAAATAAAAGATAACACATTGGTTCTTTGAAAGTCTCAGAGGCCAGCCAATAATATCGAATACCGTTTAAGCAGTCTGACAAAACGTGTTTCCCACCATTCCAGAATTTACCATATATCTACTCCGATGAGTTACATATTTAACGAACTTTACATCCTCTGCCCAATTTTTACTGTTTCAGCAGTAGTATCATAGTTTTTGTATTAAATCGATTTCTTTGTTCACCCCAGCGAGCATTAAAAAAAAACCAATTCGCCCATAAGCGTAATCTCAAATGTAAACCAAGAAGAGTCTATAAAAACTCGTCGGACGTGCCAATCCTCGTGCATCGAAAAAACCCTTACTTGGCCCCTTCGGTTTTTCTCTGTTCGAAGCACCCTTCTCTCGAATGGCCTTAAGGGGATGAAATTCGCCGATGACATTATGTGGCGAGTGAATTTATGCTTCAATGTAGCATATGCAATCCCTCGCATTCTGATGTTCCTTTGGTGTGTTTTATGGACACGTAGGACGAGTTTTACATGCGCCAGAACTCTCTATACGTATACACATGCGGATATAGTGAAAACGTCCAACCCTCATTGATTAAGCCAAGCGTTCGTGCAACCCCGTAAGGGATTATCTAAATTGCTTCAGTGAAATGAATTAACACCGTTCACACTCCGTCTCATTGCTGATCTTGTCGTTTTGTAGGTAACACACACACATACACACAAACACGCGCGCGTACACACTCACTATCGAATTTATAAATACGTACATACGTGGAGTACGTATAGTCGTGTGAAGTAGAGCAAAAAGAGCACGATGAGGACTGAAAAAGCTAAACAGCATCCCATTTAACCCTACACAGATATAGGGTGTGTGGTAACGACATCAATGCGGAAAAAGTTTTTGCTAACGGGTGAGAGTAGCGAGGGCGCTCGCGTCATCTCCCCGAACGCGCTGTACCACTAGCCCAAACTATTGTCGGTACTTTCGTGATTAACTGTTGGAAATGGCCCGTCGCGAATTTCTCTTATATATATATATATATATAATATATATATATATATATATTAGGGTGTTTCAAAATTAAATTTTTTTAGATATTCCTGCGGCCACATGGCTAAATGGTTACTTTGTACCAAAAAAATAAGATTCCTAAAAGCTGAGTGCTGTAGCTCAAGTGCTAGGGTATGCTAAAACATTTTTGTAAAAAAAAACAGTGAAAATTCGCATTTAATAGGTTTTGAATCTAGGTTATTGACTTTTTTCTCAGAAAAGTCTTTACCTGTACAGCTTGATTAGAAAAATGTCTATCGGTCCAAAATTCATCTTTCCTTCTTCCAAAACCTGTGTCGTAAGGTTTTAGGCACACCGTTGATCCGATTCGAGCTTTCAACGTCTCATTCGCCTCAGACATCATTTCTACATCTTTTGAACGCGGGGACCTGAAAAAAATAACTATGTCAGAAGTTACAGCCAGTTATTTAAAATTACCAAAATTTAAGTAACTAATTTGCAAGTAACTTTGCAAAAAAAAATCCCCTCGTTTACATGATGAGGATTTTGTTTCTGAACAAACTGAGCCCTTAACGACTTGCAGATTAGTAACTCAAATTTTGATAATTTTAGATAATTGGCCTTTTGGCATAGTTTTTTTTTTAATCCCCGCGTTCAAATGATGTCTGAGGAGAATGAGACGTTGAAAGCTTGAATCGGACCAACGGTGTGCCTAAAACTTTACGACACAGGTTTTGGAGAACAGTGTTTTTTTTCGATATGAAATGAACTTTGGTTGAAGGAAAGATGAATTTTGGACCGATAGAAGTTTTTCTAATCAAGCTGTACTGGTAAATACATTCCTGAGAAAAAAGTCAATAACCTAGATTCAAATAATGCAATTTTTCACTATTTTATTTACAAAAAAACGTTTTAGCATACCCTAGCACTTGAGCTACAGCACTCAGCTTTTGGGAATCTTATTTTTTAGGTACAAAGTAACCATTTAGCCATGTGCCTGCAGGAAAATCCAAAAAAATTTAATTTTGCAATACCCTAATATATATATATATATATATATATGTTCTCTCGAGGCATCTTTCATGGACAAGCGAAAAAAACACAATGAAAATATGCGCAGAGCCTCTCGTTATAAAGTGGCATGGTGAACATAAGTGGTAAATGAACATATAAGGGCGACACTCGCGAAATGCGAGTAGAAATGTGCAATAAGCAGACTCAAACTGTCGAAAAACTTTGAAGAGTCGAAATTTTCACAGTCTCCGCGAGGATGAATCTTGTGATTTTAATCAAATTTATTTACAAAATTTATTTACTCGTTAGCATATGTGTATCTCAAGAGTGCATTTCAAGAGTGCCTTCAATGATGGAAGAAACATATTATTTCGATTATTGCTTTTTTTTCATCAGTCTCGAGATAAAGCTTTTTTTTCTTTCATGTTTGTCGCATCCTCTCGTACGACTCGTTCATCAGCTTGCCGTATTACTTTACGTATTACTTGTACGTATTACTTTTCGGGTGTATGTGTGCGTGGACCAAGTTGATGCGCTGAGCAAGTCGCGAGAAGAATAATGCTAGAGGATAGATGGACGCTCTCGGATTCGCGGGAGAATAATTAATTGCAATGGAGTTTCGCAAGATGGAGAGAAAATGATAGACGAAAAGAGGGAGAGAAAGCCCGCGGTCGTAACAACGAGTTCACGACCCGTGACGGGGCACTTTGTCTTTTCTCTCTTCTCCCGCGCTATATGTGCTGCCACACCGCGAGAGCTTTCGAGGGGCACAAACCCCTCAAACTCCATTGGGAATATCTCGGGCTCGCCTATGGTGTACCATCGCAAAAGCAACGAATGCTCAAACCGTCTCTCTCTCTCTCTCTCTCTCTTTTTCAACTCTAAAAGTACAGCAGCTATATAGTAGACGCACTTGCAGCAAACGATATTTAAAAAAATAAAAATTTTCTGATCAATCACACTTAATTTCGATCGTGGTAGGATCTAAAGTTTTACTTGTCTCATTGTCAAATTGTCACATTTTACATTTTTGTTTCGCATGGACCATGACATTTAATCTGTTAAACTTTGTGAGTAGCCGTATAAAGCGTTCGTAAGACGGATAAAAAAAATCAAATTCTTGGTAATGAATCATTAGTGATAATGAATATTATCAATTACCACTGACTAATAATCTTCATATCGACAGAAACACCTTTCTGTAATTTCCGTTTCTCATAATCTACAAAAATAAATGAACCTCATATACGAATTGCGTTGTAAAATGTTAAGATAATTCAAATAATTAAAATGGATGAAAATTCGACATGATTGGAAATTTTGATAGATTCAAGTAAACCGAAAAACGTATCAATAAATGGATGATATAAAGAATAAATAATAAATCAATTGAATTGATGAATTAACGAGGCAAGAGTGTGAATTAAAAATAAAAATATCTATCAATTGAATGAATTCGGTTTTGTACAAAGGAACACGTGGTATAGTCTCACAGAGAGATCCGGTGGTTGAAAGCATCAGGGGAATTAGATGAATGCGATGCTCGATGCAAGACGGGTGGCAATCCAGAACCAATGAACCAAAGGTAATGGGTGGTCCGGAGGTGCGAGACTCTTCGTGATTTGATGCACTATTTCTCTTGCACTCTCTATCTGAGTCACTTAATTCACTCAATGGCCTCTATCGAGGTGACGAGGAAAGTTTTCCCTTTGGCCCTTTGCCGTTACGAGGACCGAGGGGCTATATACTATAGTAGGAACATACTGACTCGGCAGGATTTTCTCTCGCTTGACGCCACTCCAAACGATTTCCCAAGATCGATCATATCACACAGTGTCGTTTATTCGAGGCTCTCAGCGTCCCTTCAATCGAGTTGATAGTATTTCCTTTGTGGTACGATATTCTATCTATCAGATGCTTACTATCTGTTCGAATGTATTGGGTAGTTGCTCTCGTTGTTTCCCTTTTATTCTTTCGTGAACGTGTGCTACTCTCAATTTTTGTATCATTATTATTATTATTATTGTAATATTAAAAACGTGTTTTTTTTTTTAAATTAAAAATGTTCGTTTTCTCCGTGCTATTCGCAGAAACCATTGTGCGCTCTTCAGTGCATAGGTCCGGATTGATCGTCCAATTTTTTAATCACACAAATTACCCAATAATAAAAAGGGGAGTAGTAGCGTGGTGGTAACGTTTCCGGCTTACACGTAGTGACATGCGATGGGGCCGAGTTCGATTCCTACTGCCGGCACCAATGGAAACATTTTCTAACTGCTTTTTCTGCGACCCCGGTGGTTTGGAACCCACCTAAAAAATGTAGGTCCAAAAGAAAGCAACGCCTTGGTGTGGTGACAGAAAGGCTGCGAAGATGTCTCGGGTTCGATTCCCGATGCCGTAGCACGGCAGATGAAAGCACAGTGGGCTCGGAGGTAGCTCTAGAAGCAGGGCGTACGAACTACGACTGCCTCTGTCCTAAAGTGCCGACACCTAGCGTGTGCGAGACAAGCTCCGGCAGCGAGAAGCGCTGCCGTAGCACAGCTGATGGTGAAGGGACAAACGGGCTCGGACGTATCTCCAGAGGCAGGGCGTAAGAACTACGACTGTTTCTGTCCCAGGTGCTGACATCCAGCGGATGCGCGAAAAGCTCCGGTAGCGGGAATCGAACCGAGGACAAATGGATACGAGAGGTGACCAATGGCAGAAGGTGACGGGAGCCCGCAACCCTCAGGGGAGCCGTGGTGTAAAAACTACCTACTCAATAATAATGATAAAAATATCTAAATAATTTCATGTCGTATCTCAGGTAAGCGGATGGTTATCCGATTGTATGGTTAGTTGCAACAAGTTTCATATCGAATTAAATGCTATTTTTGTAACGTCTTGACATTTTTTTTCGGGAGTCTCGAGTTGATCGGTATCGGGGATCAATGGGACATTATCATGTTAACTGGAAAATATAATAATATAAATATGAAAGTACTTTGAACTAATTCGACTGTATATTATATAAATAATATACTGTATAATATAAATATGACAGTACTTCGAAAGTAATTCGACTGTATATTCTAATTATGGGAATATGGATAGACAAGTTCGCTTAATTTTTCATTGCTTTTCGTAAATTATTAGATTACCATCATCGCGATGAATCGCTTCGCTTTGAAGTCTAATTGGGACACGCAAAGGTCCTACATCAGCATGCGATTACTACCAGTGCTGACCATGCCGGATATTGACCTAATGCTGTACGAACTTACGAGATTCAATCTCGTACATACTATTAGTCTGATAATGCTGACGTTTCACATTGATAAATACTATTTTGACGAGTAGGTAGACGTCAAAATGGAATAATTACACGAGCTACACGAGATAGATTATCGATCTCTCTCTCTTTCTCTCTCTCTCTCTCACGTACATTTCCGTATGACCTAAATTTCCGCTATCAGAATTTCGTATCTGTGTGCTGTTGATGGAACGGAGACTAGGGAGATGACCACAGCTTCGTACGAAACACAACCACCAAATAACAGACATTAGTCCATAATCACTAGAGAATAATAACCATATCACTATCGCGGATATTCAGGAATTGGGTGAATAGTTTAATCGAACCGATGAGCGTTCACTTTCTCTCTCTCTCTCTCTCTCTCTCTCTCTTTTCTCTCTCTCTCTTTTTTTCTACCACGCTATCACCTAAACTTCTGTACGGAACGAAAGTTCCAAAATTTTCACAGTTCTGAAAAAGATTTCACGCACAAGCATTCAACCACCCTAACAGTCAACTTACTGAATTCAAACTAAATTTATTTTGATCAATTAAAAACATTTGAATAAGAATTAAATCGATTTATCCTTGGTATGAATTACTTCGTTGTCAATTCAGTGATCTCTCTCAAAGTTTAATTCTCTCGATTTCGTACAAGTCACGAAGCTACCCGTGTTCCGAAATTTTCTCGATACACACGTACTTCTTTCTCGTTTTTTTATTCTCGCCGCTCCACGGTGACGTTGTGTTAAAGTGCCAATGGTCCCGTAGCTATTCGCGACGTAAGCGCCGATAATTACGTTGGAATGATGCAGCGAATGTTTCGTCATCTCACTTTTGAGCGATATATACTATAAGACATTCCACGATACTTCAGGCAAACTGATTTTTTTTGAAGCGAGAAGTTGAGTTTACCACTCAACGTCGTTGGTTACGATTTTTTTCTTAAACCCAGGGAAGGTGTAAAAAAAACACAACAAATAGCCGTCGTTTGGTAAGAGCGTATTTCACAAACATTATTACGGGAAAAGCGCCTTTGTAGCATCAGAAAAAACTAGATTTTTTTCTTCAAAACATTATAAAAACCAAAAATATCGATTTTTTTGAGAAGTAAAATTTAAACGTGAAGTTTCTAGATATCGTAATTAAAAACCAAAAAAGGCAATGGCATTTTCTTGTAAATCCACCACCACAAGATCGTGATACTCGGCACAGTTGTTGTGACCGAACAATACTTTGATCTCATTTGTTTAACAAAAAATGTCGATGACCCAAAAATTTAGTGGCTGAAGCACCATGGAATGCCCCATACGCCAGCATAGAAGCGCCTGTCAAGCAAAAGGACGTAATCCACATCACTTTACGTAATATATCATGTCGGTCATGGCCTTCTCTTTGCTAGCAGTTGATATTATACATATTTAAATCTGTAGCATGTTTCTACTGTAGAGTAACGTATACAATACAAGCATGGACAATACATGTTAACCTCGATTTTTCTTTGTGAGAGTCGTGCGTGCGAGAGGGTGTGTCAATCTTCCCGAGGGTCGTTCTGTCACGTGTATAACATTTTCCAGTTATGGATGTATATTTATATAGGTTGGTACTTTTTCCCCCAGGTCTTAGAGCTTCAATTAAACAAATATCCAGAATACAAAGTGTACCTGTTCTCTGAGGAAAAAAAAAAACAGAACTGAGACAGCAGAAGAACGTCAGTAGATTAAGTATCAACTCTAATAGGAAAAAAAGCCTCGAAAGTATTAGCCGGCATTGGATATGAAGAGTCTGGAAAGTATTACCTAATATCATATGTCATATGGTAGGATTAACATGAAAATATCGGATTTTTAAGCCGGTGCAAAAAAACATTTATCGTGTCACACTCTTTATTTAAATTAAACAAAATTCGAAACTTGCACATTTGCTTCCTCATGATTTTATCTCGCTCTGAAAGCTCCCTCTTTGAGCAAGTCGGTTTTCCAATTTGGCTTTCTTATAGAGGAAACTTCTCAGATAAAACACTGACGTCTAATATACGTATATACGACGTCACCATCGACGTCTGTAAGACGTATTTAGTACGTATACCGAAAAGCTAAATGTCCGGTTAATATCTGTATATTTTACTTATATAAGACGTTGAAAATACATGAAAAAAATGACGAATATAAGACGTCGAAAATACATTAAAAAATGACGTCTATAAGACGTCGAAAATACATCAAATCTACTCTCACAGCACAATAATATTTTTGAAAAATATGAACAAAAACGAAAAACATTACTGGCAAAACGGTGCCATACGCATTTTGTCGTTGTCATAGGTTATAAAAGAGTTACACTGAAAAACAAAAAAAATCCTGCACGGATTTCTCGATAGCATTTTATTCTGCTTCGACGGGGACTCGAACCTGCGACCTACCTACTTATTTTATCTATCTTCCTAACACGCTACCCACTACGCTATCGACTGTTTATGAACTTTGGTAATTCATATCATGTATTTGACACGCCAGAGACCACTTGATCAGTTGTATGTTAGGAGCTACTCAAGGGATGGTGGTGGTCGCATCTTCAACCCTTTATTTAGTATAACCATGTCAGTTTTTGACGAAATTACAAAGTTGAATGTGGCGAATCCAATATGGTGGATCCAAAATTCTAAAAATTCCATAACTTGTCTGGTTCACTCTAACTATAATCTTCGCAAAAAGAGATAGAACATATATAGCCCCTCTATTTTCTGTCTCACTCAGTTCTGCTGCCATCACGTTTAGGACGGTAGACGGAGTCCATACATATATATATAGGTTCATGGTCTTAATTCGGATCGCGCGCAATAAGTTTTGCGCCCGATCTTTGTGTTGTAATGTATTTATATAGTGTACATCATATAATGTAAATACAGTGTTATAAAATATATTTTAATTGTAAGAATTTATCCATCCACTTATACATATCCCATATAGATCACTAACGTCTAATATACATATATTACAAATATACATGTATATATGATACGTATACGTGATATACAGTCCGACCTCCAGATAAGAAACCCGGCAATAAGAAATCTTCCCCAGTTTCTCGCTCAAGCACTTCCCCCACTACGATAGGAGCTCCGAGCTCGATCGCATGCGGAAAAGAGTGAGAGAGACAGACAGAGGCAGTGAGCGTGCAGCCGCGCGCCTGGTGGGGGTATCCGAATTCTAGGAAAAACTCTTTCCCTTGGGGGCTTTTGGTTTCTTATTTGGAGGTCGGACTGTACGTATATTTTACGTCAATGTACGTACTAAATATGAATATGTGCCATTTCTTCGTATATTGCAAGAAAGACTACGCGCACTTAAAAATTGACAGAGACCAGGTTTTTTTTAATGGAAGTAATTCCGAAGTTTGAAATGTTTCATTTCCAAGATCTATTACCTTTGTTACAGTAAATCTCAACTCAAAATAACTCAATGAAAGTTCACATCGTTTGTTTTTATTAAATAAATGTTTTAATTTGTGTGCGTTAACATTTTATAATTAATAATTCATCATGATTATTATTAACGTACATATATTTTTTTTATTGTATAAACACATTTTCAGTTACAGTCAATACAATTTACTAATTACATTACATTAGTTTGCTTGTTCCTCGTGTTCTGTAGAATTAAAATCCCTTATCAAAGCAGGTTGGCTGTTAGCAATTACACAGCACATGGGCATCATGGAATCTACGTAAGGTAATAGTTCGATTTCAATACGCTGCAAAATTCTAGATACTTCGATCTGGGTTTCTATTCTTCGAATTTGAGCACCCAAACACACTGCACACTCTTTTTGAGTGGCCCGAACCCGTTAAGGTAGTTGTGTTCCTATACTTGGGTGCGGCAAGGGGAACGTACAGTGCGGCACGGGCGACGTGCGGGGCAGGTTGCGTTCGGCATTTGTTTCACCAAATATAGCACGTTTTAATTTTATTAATTTGCCATTACTCACGCTAGGCGCGGTGAATCGCGTCCATTTTTTTCTAGGGCTTTCGACCCTGAAACATTCTTCTACCATGCTAGTTTCGTAACAATATATAGAACGGTTTTCGTATTAAAATTAGCAATATGTGGTTTCCATACACTTAACATGGGGAACGCATGTGAAAAGTTCCAACTTTGAGGGCGATGATTTCACGTTCCAGACGGGAAAAAAATCTGAAATAATTTGTCCACCTAGATTTCACGTTAATAAAACGGTATTTCAAATTTCAGCCGATTCTATAGAAAAACGCTCTTTGCGGTACAACTACCTTAAACTCGCCATCGCGTCTGTCACTTATACTTATGGCGCGTACCTCTTGGTTTCCGGGCTTGGCCGACAGAGCGCAGCGCTGGAGCCACGTAGCTAGCATATTGAAGTCAAGTCTAATGGAAATGCAAATCGATTTATGAACTAAAATGCAATTGGATTACTTTTCACTAAAAGACTTGTTTAATACATGTACATTTTGAAGGCAAGAAATTAATTTTGTCATTGCAACATAATTCGGTACTTGGATGGACTTTAATCAAACAAATATCTTATCTTGTCAGATCTCTCTCATTACGTTTATAAGATGATTACTAAAAAACTACGAAACGAAAATCTTTCAGAAGAATCAAAACTCCTCAACCATCGCGAATAAACTGAATTCGCTTTCTACTTCGATAATACAATTCACGGTTTTGGTTACTAATAATCTCCAATTGTCGTTTCACTGTTCTCGGCACGCACGGGGCAATGCTAGTAAACCAAGTTTCACGCTGCACGAGCGAGTGTGGCTATACCCGATCTTTACCGGGAGAACCGGCAAAAAGGGATGAAGCGTATCGGGCTAGACTTAATTTAATTTGTAAGCACTCCACGACAAAGTTTGTTTGGCTGGTTGGCTCCTGATTACACTTAGAGGCGTCGATACAAGCGAGGAAACAAGCGAGATACAAGCGTACATCCAAAACTCTCTGGATCATTCTTGCTGATCTTTCAGTAATGAAAAATAATTCTGTTAATTAAGGAATTACTCGAAATAAATAAGTTACATAATCACTCGATAGACATTATGGAAATGACGAAATCTCCCAATAATTACGAAAATAGTGATTACATACAAATCGTCTAAGCAGTGATTACAATAATTCAGTTGAGCTTATCCATTATTGTCATGACAGAAGTGAACCTTATCGGAGAAAGTCCAAAACCCTTTTGTCGTACTCGGTTTACGACCTTCAGGTGCATTGATCCAGCTAAAGAGTCATACGTACATACTCAACCAACGGCTTTTTCTGCCCTTTTATCCCGTTCTCACCATCACTGTCTCTTACAAGACTCTCGCATTACCGCGCTATGTACGCACAGTCGGCAATTACTTAACGAGCTCTCCACGAGAGTCCACCCTGTTGTTTGCCCTCTTGGACGTCCACGTGGTTCTTCCCTGTATATAGATTCGTATACTACACCCTTGCTTTTCCTTTTCACCTTTCTGTCGTCCTTCCTCCCAACCCACTCTCGCAATAAAGAACAACCCGCAGACGTTTGTGCAAAAAGCCTCTGGTGCAACTTTGTCGTCGTCTTCGGTTATTTGGCAAGGGTTCTGGTGATTCACATTCGGAACTTAAGCTAAGAACTTGATGGATTGATTTAGATTTTATGGCATTGAACTTTTTTTTTAAATTCTGCTGCAATGCTTGTGACTCGTACAGTAAATTACAGGGTATCGTAATTAATCAATGAATTTTTATATTCAAGGAAGATTTTCTTCCGTTTCATTAATAATTCACGTGAAACGTGATGCCGTTAAACCGACTCCTTTTAGTTATTGAAGGACATCGTGTCAGGGTGAGAACCCCTCCAAGGGATCTCTAACTAATTTAGAGAGGAAAGATGGGGTTACAGCGAGGGGCTGTTCGGGGTCGAAGAACGAAAATATTCATGAGCATTATCGTACGTTCAATTATTAAATTTTTTTCATTAAATCAACCATTCTTCTTATCCTTAGAATTAATCGGTTATAAGCATCGTGGATAAAAATTAATGGACATGTACAAACTTTGGCGGAATTGCGCATCAACACGCGTTCTTACACAAGCCAAACGAATTCAATGACCCGCGCATTCGCGTTTCTTCGAATATATTTCGTGCCATGCCATAGTAATCGTACAGTTTTACCAATAAAGAGGGAATAATTTCCATAAACATGTGCCCCACATAGCGAGGGGTAACCCCGAATACAAAACCCGAGGCAGCTATTCCAGCTGTTTGCATGGCAGATTTCGCTCATGATAGCTAGAGGGAGGTGGTTTATCAATCTGTTTGCCGTCATATAATCTTGGGAGCTCGTTTATTCGTGGCATGAAGCCCGGCACGTATACTCGCTCACTCTTATAGCCTATATCCGTGTATCGCCATAAACGCGTCGATTGTTGATAAGTAAAAGGGCCTAGCCCGAATGATTTAATGCGTGAATCGACGACGACTGTGCTCTTTTGCTCGCACTAGTAGTAGACATGATGCGTATATATATCGAAGGGTTGTTGAAGAGAATGAGAAAGCAAAGAGCCCGCGGTACCGGGTTCGGGCGCGTCTCCAACTGAAAAATAGTGATCATATAATTCTTTACACGCGAACGTACCAGAGCAAAAGAGCACACCATACAAACTCGCCCCTTCCTTCGATATGGAATATGTATATATACACATAAAGACTCCATGAACAGAGGCTCGATGTTATGGCGGGTTTTTTCAGCACTCTCGCGAGGCTCGAGGGGTTGAATCCAGTCCTAAGGGAGTGCTAGACCACCATCGTACAGCAGTCACCCCCCATGACTCTTTTTTACCACCCTCTATTCCCGTTCGAATGTATTGAATATAAAAGTACCTAAGTAGATAGTTCTTGGTATAACATACTGCTCTTAACATTTTTTCTCGATCCGTCTCTTCTTCCCTCGTTTTTATATTTCTTTTTTTTTTTTTTTTTGTACGCAGCCTTCGACGATTCTTCTTGCATTTGTATCTATATATACGTATTACACGTATATACGAAGATATCAATGACTGTTAGTGATGGCGTCGCCATCTGGGGATGAAGATTTTTTCACATTTTTCGGGCTTTCCCACTCTACCCGCTCTGTGGCCACGTATAAACGAATAATAACGACGAATTATACACGAGGGATATCGTCTCGCAGTCGCTTTGGTGTGCTAGAAAATATATCTACCATTTGGATTCCTCCGTGGCTACGTATATATACGCCCATATCTACCGGTGGGACATCACTTTTTGTTTTTTTCGACCTCACTTTCGCTTCCTCGTCCCATCGAACGAGTACCACGTTATTCAATACAATTTTCACGAGATGAGATGCTCGCCGGGAAAGGCGAAAAATAAAATACGTCACCCGAGAGAGTGCCTCTAAAATGGATAAATGGATGGGCCGAAGATGGATACAAGGAGCCCTTTTTATAAAAGCAGATTGAATTTTATTGCGGACACGTTTGAGTTCGTATCGAGATGGGTAGGTATGCGTGAACTTTTTGCTTTTTTTATTTATTCCATTCTCACCGAAAGAACGCGCGAATTCCAACACGGATAAGAGGCAGAGCAGTCCTGGGGTTCTTTGTTACGTCTCTATATCACACTGAACTTTTACTTTCGTTGGACGTTATCATGAGGAAACTTTCTTCCCCTCGTTCGTGCTAGTAGATATTTCTCTATATACGAGTCCAGTCTGTGTCTCGGAGACGCTTTCACTGCCTACGGTCTGGAGGGCAGTGACCGCGACAAAAGTTTCACGAAATTTTTTTTCCATCTGCTTTTCTCTTTCTCTCTCTCCCTCTCTCTCGCGCGCGCGCAATCATAGTTATATTCATGTGGCAGGTCACATGTTCTCATCTTCAGGCACCCGTAAGCTGGAGCAATGTTATGGATTGGTGATTCTTTTTCTTAAATCAAGGTTTTTACTTTTAATCTTCTCATTTTACTGCTGATAGTTATGGATTATAGCGAATGGAAGATTATTAAATGACCAGCTGTTATATATATATATATATATTCCTCGTGGCTTCGCGGCGCGGTACTATGGGCTCATATGGCAATCTGAAACATTAATTGCAGATTAAACAGAAACGCCGCAAATCTCATCCTCTTCATGCACGGAAAGCGTAAACGGCAGGCGCAATGCAGTATATACAGTGAACTGTACTGTACGCGTGCTTACGCAGGGGTAATTATGCCGCAGTAATCTCCTGGCAGCCACTCGGCGGCTCACGCTTGTGAACATTGTGGAGCGAGAGAGGAGCGATCCTAGCCTTGCATGAGCCGGGGCTCGAGCTAAATACCCAGGCTTGGTCATATACTGCCCCATTCACGTCCGCGATCTCTCCTATTTCCACCCCTCATTCGCGAGATTCGTCCATCTATAGTTGATGGACGTATATATATGTGTATGCATTCGCATTGCTTGATGCGGTGATAATCTGAATTCACGAGATTGACACTAATCAAACACAGAGATGCTCCCTCGCGATCGAACGTTCGGGAGATTCTCTCCCGGCACAGAGGACCAACATAAATGCCCTGTTTCACGATGATGACATCTGTCCTACTCGTAAACACTCGGAATGCTTTGGTTATACTTGCCCTTACACACACACACACACGCGCACACACACATACACACACACGCACGCGCGCGCGCACACACACACACACACACGCGTGCACACACACACACACACTCACACACACACCAGTTACATGTGCACTAAAGCCGTGGAAGCACTTCGATGATGCCCATCTTGGTGCTTGACTCCACGTTGCCTAGAGACCCTTGTAAAGCACCAAGTCGTTGACTATTGCATACAAATTTGCAAAGGCTTTCACATATTCACATTGAATCTAAATTTCCGGCACGTGGATTAATGGCTTTTGGTATATAGGCAGTGTTTCATTGCGAAATTTTACAATATCGATATATGGGATCAAAGTATAAAGGCAGGGCCTCCAATTAAAGCTACAGTATTTCAATTATAGCTCAAGTATTAATGACCCTTTTATTGGATTATCCAGTTTTATTTTTGTCGTTTACGATTGTCATACGGTCTCGTACATAAAATATCTTCTAACCGCCGATCGCTAGCTCTTGGTCAAAGTGTACGAATGATTAGTGTGAGTACAACTAATTCCGATTAACCGGGCGAATATTTATCATTTAGGTTTTTGTATCAACTGCAAATCATAATAGTTCACGGAAGATAGGTAATTACATTTTAAAAAAAAACTATGGTAGATCTATAAAGATTGGTAGATCTCTAAAGATTAATTTTTTTTTTTTAAAGAAGGATCGTTTCTTATTTATATAGGAATACGATCGTACATCTAAGCTTCCCAGATATGGCACGGTGTCCCGGGTGATTTCTAGTCTAGAAAACGTATATACTTTCGATATTTTTTCATCATATTCTGTATTTATCGGAGTGAGGCTCCTCTCAAGTTTTGTTGGTCCACGGGAAATGGCGAGGAAGGCGCTATAAAGGGGTGAAATAAACTTTCGATGTATCCCCATCGCAGTACCGTAAGTAGAATATGCCGAGGGTCCGTTCTCTGTGGTTCCAGCGCTCGCGACATTTCATATTAACGCATTCCATTACAGTTGGCAGTTATGGTGCTACCGCGATGCCAATGGGCCCGCGGGAATACCAGTTCTGGCCTCGAAGCATAACACACACACACACACACACACACACACACACACACACACACACACACACACACACACACACACACACACACACACACACACACACACACACACACACACACACACACACACACACACACAGTTATTCACGCTTACGCACGTATACAGTAGATTCTGCAACAGTCTCTCGTCATTACACCCTTAGTCCTGTTAAAAGCATCGTAGACATTGAACTCGTAACACAAGCTCATCTCCCTGGTACTGGGGATAAGTAAGGGTGTAGAAACTACACTCTGGAAGGAGTCTAAATAAATTAGGAAAAAATTCATTAGCTCGGCTCTTTAATTTCACTTTGGACTTGGGAACGAGGCATTTCTGTTGGATGTAATGAAGAATGATGACGACGACCAAGGGAATCGTGAAAAAAAAATTAGGGCTTCAGGTTTGTGTTCTCGGTTTGATGATAATTCCAAAATTCTACGATAATTGCAGAAAAAAATTCCTCGAAATATTCCAATAATTAATTTGTAAATTTTACCAATAGAGTTTACTTCACTTATTAGAGTTTTATCGCGTTTGTACAAAAGCTTGAACAATTGGGTAAATTCAGAGGAGCCATCGCAATCGCATTTCACTCATAATGAATCTCCAGAAAACTTTTCGCTGTCCAGAAAATCTCCCAAAACATAGTGATGATTTTTTTCTGACTCTGACAACAGATCCTTCGTACAATACCGGAGAAAATTGAGAAATTATTTCGCGTTGATACTACGAACGAAAAATCTTTGCTAACTCAAAAAGGTTACAATCGAGGGAGTTAAAATTGTTTTGGTATACTTGTTAGTTTGAAAAACAGAGTTTGGTATACAGAGTGTTTGTCAAATTGATCAAAATGTTTCGTAAAATTGTACACTAATTATCATAACGATAAAAATTTCCTAATTTTACAAAATTATCGATTACTCTGTAAGAGCTCTAATGTGGAATAAAAATGCAGAGCTACATTGCATTTACTGCGGGGCATATGCGAGTTATATTCAAGTCTGTAGAAACGAGAGAGAAAGAGAGAATAAGATACGACGAGAGGCAGAGCAGCTGATGGGCGCACAAAAGTTCTCGATGTCAGTTAAATAATATTATTCATCGAGGTCTCTCGACTTTGTACAGCTTCATCCTTTCGCTCATCCACACCCACCTATATATACGTAAACCACATCTTTCTCTCTTCTATCTTCCTCATGCACACCGCGTGCCTGTCGTCGTGTATGCACGAGCAGAGAGACTTGATTCTGCCTTGCCACGTCGACGACAATGCCGGGGATTATTTTATAAACAGGATCCCGTTGCGCTCCGCATTGTTGGACCGAGGAGAATCACCCGCGGGAAATCCCCTATCGAGCCTCACTCACCCGTGATTCACACGCATATATATGTGATTCCTCGTATAAAAATACAACGTTCACGTCGTATCATATCTTCGAGAACGTTTATATATCACAATTTCGTATAATGCGTAGATGCGTATGGTACAGTCGAATCTCCGGCATGTCGGAGATTTTAATCGAGGGTTGATCATCTTTTGGTTCCTCATCGAAGAAGCACGAGACCTTGCTTTGGTTTCGTGAATTTTGAATTCGAATTATTCAACCCAGAATCCCCAAACAGTTTTGCTATGCATTTTTTAATTGCATCTTCAAAAATGGTTTGTTTTCAATTAATTTCTTATCATTTAAAAAGATTCTTAGCCCAAATCATATCATATGTTCTTAAGAACGAAGTCTACACGACAGAGTTATAAGAGAAGTCATTTTTTAATAAAAGAGGCGACACGTTCACTTATTTCAACTTTATTTTTGAAAAAATTATATCAACTTGTGCAACGCTGACTCAAGACAAGTTTCATTATAAATTATACACACCGAGTACATAGGCAGTCAAATCGCAGAGGGTAAATCGTTACGTGTGCCTTGTTCCATCAGTGCTTGGGCAATTTTTCATTCGCATCACTTCCCAAGAGAGCACACGCGTTATTATAAGTGGGTACACCAGATCTCGTTGCGTCTGAACACCCGCGGTGTGAGGTCTCATATACATACGGATGGTTGAATATATAAAATTTATCATACATGCATAATATTGTATTATGTATTCAACGCGTTTATTATATCAGTTTCGTGACAGTGCAAGCTGTCACTTGTCTTAGTTTTATTTCTATGCGTATATATATGTATATATATATATTGGTATATATACCTATACATGAATATTATTGTATAAAAATTATTTTGATAGAATTTTTTTTAAAATCTTACTCGCGAGAACGAAAGGAATGCACAGTTCGACTAATTCATAGCAGGATTTTAACATAGGTGCCTATGACGAATAGCTCATATGAGGATTTATTAGTGTTGCGAGCAAGCATGTGGGTTTTTGCAGGATATATGAACGATCTCGAAAAGATAAACGACGAAATGTGTAGGACGAGAGGGTTTTTGCGAAAAGATGCAAAACCCATCAAGCCTGGGCAACCAATTCTTTCTTTTACGCCCATGTGTTCTCTCTGCATCTTTTTCCCTCTCTCTCTCTCTCTCTCTCCTTCTCTCTCTCTCTTCCGCGTCCTTCATATCTCAAAGGGTTGCACTGTTTCGTACTGAGAGACCCTCGTCCCGGCCACTCTCGAGGACTCGTTAATAATAATTATGAATTAACGCGTCGCTAAAGCCTGCTAGAGGGAATTAAAATTACCGCAAATGTAGAGTTATGACGAGGATTTATAACGAACCCGAGTTTTCGGGAAGGGAGAGAGAGAGAGAGAGAGAGAGAGAGAGAGAGAGAGTGAGAGAGAGAGAGAGTGAGAGAGCAAACGCATTTCACGTTCTTTTTCCCTCGCTATATTCCGTTAAGGATGTATGAGCACAAGGCGGCGGGGAATAAGCGAAAACGTGGGCGCGGGTGAGCGCGGTGAGCGAGGGGCACGCATGAAACAAGAGAGAGTCGGACCGCTCATTATCCGACCCACGCTAAAAATTTCCTTAAAATCGATAATTGTATGTCAAAAGGTTCGTTAACCCCCATTTTTTATGGAACGTATGTAATCGTGATAGTTTTCTGAACATTTAACAGTTTTAATATTGATCGTATCTGATCGTGAAAGATACGAATTTCTGTTTCAAAGTTGCGTCAGCCCAGAATTCGTATATGGCGTGGGATAAATATCTTGATTTCACGAATTAATTACTCGCGTAAAGAGTCGTTGACCCCCTTTGAAATTTTGCAGGTTTTATCCTATAAAGTTCTGCTATGGCATATAAAAAATTCAGATTTTTATATGATCGTGAAGCTAGTGCTCATACATCCTTAACTCGTGTTTTTCTTTTTTGGAACACGAGCTCTAAATCGTCTGCGCGAATCGAGGGAATAAACAGAGAATGCTTTTTATTAATTATCAAGCCGTTTTAATCTTTCTTTCGTTTTTTTTTCTTTGTAACTCAGATTTAAAAAATTGAGATAGAATGAAAGCGCATAAAATGCAATAAAAGTGTGCAAATAAATCGGACCGCCTCTTCAAAATTTTTATTTGATACTGTAGAATTCAGAAAGACAATTTTTGTAACTCGCTTGACAAAGTGCATACACATCCATTCTAAAAAAAAATTCCAATCACCACGTTGCTTCAAAAAGGCTGACAAATTTCTTAAAATTCGACCAATTTCATTTTCACGAACAAAAATATCTTCATTTCACCAAATAATTTTTTGCTACACTCTGAATTTGTTTGAAAAATCCTTAATATCCTCAAGTCAAATACGTGACACCCAATCACCTGGAGAATTTTTCTAAATTTTATATTCCGAATTTTTGGAAATTTTCAGAAAATTTTCGTTCCGCCGTACTGAAAAGAAAATACCGGAATTCGGGATTTACTCTCGAAGGAAAAAAAATGTCAAAAATATCGAAATAGTATGAAAAGTATAATGCCAACACTTCGATACGATTTTCAAAATTCCTAGACAACAAAATACATCTCTCCAATCATGACCTGTGGCCTTTGTTTCATTGAATTATTAAAAATTTCCGCCGGTGTGAAGGATAGACGGTCGTCCAGAGTGTGGTATATATACAGCTCCGGGGGGGGGGGGGCTAATTGCGAGATCGTTAATAATATAGAAGACGTATTGCGATGTCTGCGTCAGTATGCGGGCAGCCGCTGAGTGCTACGTGAATAAACAAATACCGAATGCTCGCTCATTATTCATAACTGGAATATACAACAAAATTGTCTCTATACACAGCGAGAAATGCCCCCTGTAATTGATGAAAAACAACGGATCGCTGGAATGACTGCTCACTATTTACGGATTAACGAGTGCTCAAGTGCGATACAAAGTAATTAACGTCTATCGACAGAACTCATTCTAATTGACCCGTACGGACAGTCATTCGATCGAAAATGAAACTTTACGGACTGAATTTTGTGCAACTTGCCTCATTTGATTATGGCGAATCAATTCTCCGAGCGGAAAATTTCATCCGGCTGAGATACGGCCCATATCAGGCTGCCTTATTACCTAAATCCGGCCGTGACCAGGCTACGCATCAGGCCCACATCCAAAATGTTACGGCGTTTCGGATCCGGGCATCAGGATCTGGTGCCTGATCCGGCCGGGATCAGGCGCCCGGATCTTGTTTATATTTTAGCTACAATAAATAATATGTTTGTTATTTTCTTGCAATCACTTTTTACACATTTTACGGCGCGTTAATTAATATCGCACTTTAATTTTCCATTATTTTGCAAAAAAAAAGTCATTGACCGGGATTTGAACCCGCGATCCTCCGCAGTCAACGAATTCAGCACTTTCAAACCTTAAATAATTATTTTAGAAAAAATTTAAAGATTTGGAGATTATTTTTTTTTTACGAGTGTTTCCGGCTTCGTGTAGTCCGGACGCTTTTCAATCGAAATTAATTTTGAGCCTACCTGAGATTTTACCTGAGACCTACCTAACGACCTACCTAACGACTGACACGCTACCACTGCGCTATTGATTCCTTATTATTTTCTTGTATTTAAATGACATTAGAGTAAGAGTTCTGATGAAAAATCGCTGTCTCAACGGGCTGGATAGACCGAAGTGACTGCGTAAATCCGATAATACACAGTAATTATATTAATAAATATTGTTTAATTTTTTTAAGTACATTTTCCACTTGACGTTTTCTGTTTGAACACTTAAATTGTGAAAATATATCTATTTTCGATTCAAAAAATGTATTTTGAAAAAAAAAATATATTTTGAAAAACAAAAGTTGTTTATTATATTATTGTGAAAAGGAGAAAAAATCGTAGTAGTTGCTACTATATAGCAATAGCAGTGACAATGATTGATAATCATGACATATATGGGCCCGGATTTTCGTTCGCCGGGATCCGATGATGCCTTACTGTCCCCTGATCCATCCCAGATCAGGACTAAATAATGCTGGCCTCATCAGACCAATCCTTTTTCCAGTCGGGCATGCCTTAGTAGCACCTGATCCGTCCCCGATATGGATAATATAAGGCTAGCCTGATAACCCGCAACATACCAAAATGGGATCTGGTCCAGATCAGGGCGTGATCTGCTTAGCCTGATCCGGCATGCCTTATCGATACCTGATGAGGGCCAGATCCTTTATCAGGCTAGCCGGACTAAATTTCTGCTCGGGTCGTCGACTGTTTCTCGCTAGAATGTAAAAATTTAGTCGAAATAGTGAATCAAATGACGTAACGAATTTTTTGGGCACTTTTTTTGCATCGAAATTATCCATTTTTTTTTTGGCTAGTGAATAAATTATATAGTCTGCACTCAATTAAGAATCAAGCATTTTGATGACCTTTCATTTTTCATGAAAAATTGAAATTTCAACGTTTATACTTTTTGCGGTTGTATTTACGATGTGAAAAATAAAATGTATTTGATAATTCGAGCTTGAATGCATGAAAACGCATTTTTCTCGTTGATAACCATAATTAAAAATTTTATTTATAATTTTACGAATGAGATGAGAATTTTGTTCAAGTCACGTGTAAATGCATGAATGTTCTTCGACTATCAGTAGGGTTCACTGGAAGAGGGGAAGCTCTGCGCAAAAATACCGTACGATGTATATTATATATTTGGGACTGTATACTGTTAAATTTCCATCGGCGACAGTACCTCGCGGGTTTTCGACTTTTAGAGGCTGTGCAATGTAAAACTGCGGAAAATGGTTTGAATCGTGGCCACGATATTTATGTGAGCAACCGGGTGAACGGTGAACGCAAAACGGGGTCCTCTCGGTATCGCTTTATTCTCTCTTCATATTTATGAGGCCGTGCTATTTGCACGAAGGGGTGTACGGGGTCAAGAGAGAGAGAGAGAGAGAGAGAGAGAGAGAGAGAGAGAGAGAGAGAGAGAGAGAGAAAGAGCGAAACTCTATACATCGTTTCCAGTGCCTGGACCAGCGATGGGCGACCACAGAAAACTCGAATCTCCCTGCTGCTTTAAAATGAGAGACCAGTAAAACGTCTCTCTATCTCTTTCTCTCTCTCTCTCTCTCTCTCTCTTCTGCTTTTTCTCGCTCCATCCGGAAACATGAAAAGTCCATTAATAACTTAATACGGGAGAAGGCAAAAAAGCTCACGCGGATCTAGCTAGGACGCGAACGTTCATGGAATGATAAATATGATATTTAAAAAAAACATATTTTGCATACAGTGTACCAAATTCCGACGATCGATCACTCAGTCAGATTGAATTTGACAAAGTAAAATGAAAAAGAAAACACATATTGACTGAGATGCATTTTTAATGATGAAAAAAATTTATGATGAAGAATTTACTCGAATTAGTTGATTTAATTTTTTCTCAAGTTAGCCATGGTACCTTGAAATGATTGAACAATTTTCATCGTTACGATTACGATTGATCACGAAGGGATTAAGACCGATGAGAGCCAATCAATTGTGATCTCGTAATTTAATATGAATGTTGTATGCATCTTAGAGTCGTGATTGAATTAAATAATGATAATTGATCAAATTCTAATTAGTTTAGAAAAAAGAGTAGGATTCTGTCCCTTATCAAATATATATATATCCATTTCACCAGTTTTGTTTTCGGTACAGACACATGATTTAATAAAGTCTTTGATAAAACTGATAATTAATCATTTTAAAAAATGTTGAGAGATTTTTTTTCAAGAAAATGAGAAAGACCATTCGATATCGAAAGAATTTCATTTTAAAAAATTGGCCTTGATTGA
This sequence comes from Rhorus exstirpatorius, assembly GCA_963564615.1. Lineage (NCBI taxonomy): Eukaryota > Metazoa > Arthropoda > Insecta > Hymenoptera > Ichneumonidae > Rhorus > Rhorus exstirpatorius. The sequence continues at coordinate 14,780,320 of OY751316.1, read as the reverse complement.
AATAAACGTTAGGCAAATTTAATCAAACGATTCGCCTCGATGAAAATACTCGATTTCCGACTTTGAAAATACCTGAAATTGATCATTTTTGCCGGATTTTTTTTAATCAACGTATTTCCTTCTACAGCAGATTTAAATTTAGGTCCGAACGAGTCTTCCCATGTATCTTCCTTCAAGGGAAAACGCGTATTTAATTCATACGTCGCCTCGGGGAAGATTCGATATAACCATAACAGAGTCATCAATATTGTGAATGATTAAGCGTACATACATCCTCGAAGCGAAAGAATAACATCTCGGGATAACTTAATAGGAACTTAATGATACCTGTTCCCTCTTCATAATTCTCGCATTCACGTGTTACGATAAATGCCGGGTAAAAAAAATTAGGTTCGGAGACTCCGAGATTGAGAGTCTCAATCAATTTTGTCAGTTCAAAATCGTCCTGTATTGAGTTTAGCCATATCGAAAAAATGTAATATAAACGTTGAAGATTTCACAAAGGGAACAGAGAGAGAGAGAGAGAGAGAGAGAGAGAGAGAGAGAGAGAGAGAAAGAGAGAGAGAGAGAGAGAGAGAGAGAGAGAGAGAGAGAGAGAGAGAGAGAGAGAGAGAGAGTGCTGAGAGGAGAGAGAGAGAGAGATCATCGTTGAATATCCGCGACGCATGTTCTCATTAAACGAGACAACACGCCACGAAACCAGCGCCGAACACTCTGTGAAACTCTGAGAAAGGACATTTGTTAGTTGCCCGGAGGATTTATGGGACAGCACAAAACTCTCTCGCTTCTCTCCCGGTTTGCTCTCCTATGTGCTTTCTGTGCGAGCGTGTGCAGTTGGGTGAGACCAAGCGGTTATATCGTTGGAATACGAGAGGCAGCACCACAGGTAGCTCGTGTTCAGGTGCTTTTCGGCTCACGAGTTTATATACCGAGGGATTGTATGAGCTAAAACTATTTGCTGTCCAACTATCTCGATAATAGCTCTCTATTTATCAGTAATATGATATGGTCTCGTTTGTGAAGTGCAGCAAAAGACGAGAAGTGAAAAAAAAACGCATGGCTGTTATTAACGACTGAATTTATAGTTAGAGGTCCAATCTGTAATATATTCATGGGTCGGGTAACTGATTGAAAGATTTCGAGATTAGATAGAAAAAATCATTCCTCACCTCGTTGATTAAACGTTACGTTGCGAAAAAGTTCATTTTATCACTTGGCAACAGTAAATCCTGCGGCCTAACAGCTGGTTTGTCTAAAGCCCGAGGTAAATTTACCAGGGAACCGAGAGCAGAATTCACCAAAAGAAATGAAAAAATAACAGAATTTTCATACGACAACATGAGCGATTGTCAAATTATCGAATTGCAACGGAGGAAAAGGAAAGTTCGAGAGATTAGGATTCCTCGTGCATCTACACACTCGCATCTCGTGACTTTTGAGTCCTTCGAGGATCTCTTTTTCAACTTTCTACTCGTTAATGTCCAAAATTAAAAAGTATATGGCTCATAAACAGACATCAAAATTAATAATAATAATAATAATAATAATAATAATAAGAGTAATAATATTGACGATAAATTGAAATAGCTGTAAATATTATTTATTAGAGCACTTCTTTTTCACTCTGACGTAAATATATTTGTATACCTCCTTAAAAAGTGAAATATCACCGGAAAAAAGTGGAACGAAATCGTATGCCGGAAACCTTTTTCGAGTAAATAGGTACTCCTCAGCACAGCGTTTACACACTGACTGAGCTGGAGAGCAGTCTGACGATGACACAGCAATCACCACTGCCAGTCGTGGAATTGCTCCCTATGGCATTTTAAAATTTATAATAATTATAATTCAAATAAAGTTCATACTAACCACACGAAATTTAATTTTCCACGAAGAAAATGACTGCCAAGAGTGAGAAAAAAATAAATTGTCCTATTTTATTATTGTTCCACTATAGGTGCATAATCTATTTGTGAATTATTTATCTAAACTTTCTCCTCTTCTGATAAGTACCCGCGCAAATATTTCACGGGGATATAAACTTGATTTTAAAAGTAATTTTTCATTTTAAACCGTTAATTTCGTTGCCAAAGCAATGCAAAGTAGTGAAAGATCGAAAAAAAAGGGAATGACGATGCTGGCTAACGATGCCGGAATGACTTTTCCAAAAGTCTCGGCACGCTGGGTGCGCGGATGTGTGTGCGTATGATCTGTCAAAATAAATTTTCAGAAGCGGCCGACGGTTGTATCAACCCCGTTGAAGTTGAATAAACAAGCAAAAGAGAAGGAATCGAGAATAAAGAAGGTGGAACGTGGCGAGGCGCGTCTCTTTACGTCCGATGCGTGAGTTAAACGTTAACGAAAACTCGCCCAAGATGGTTAGCGTGAATATAAGAAAGCTTGACGAGAGCCAGCTGGCGGAGGGGGAAAACTTATATAGTAGAGGAAGCAGCGGCGACGCGTTAAACGGGCCTCGCGAAGGGTAGCAATGTGTCATATAGGCGTCATCGCGAACGTCACGTCGTGAAACAACCAGAGCGAGAGTCTCTTGCCATCCTTCAGCGTCTTTTTTTTTTCTATTTTTTTACGTTATTTTTTTTTATATCTTTTTTCATCTCACCTCCATGCCTTCCTTCACCGATTCCAAGAGCGTTACACGTTCGTATATGATGACGAGACTCTGGTGGTGTCCTCGTCCTCGCTTCTTCATCCGCACGCACATTGAATAAACTACGCGAGAGACAGAGATAATATTAGCATTTCGGAAGGAGGTGGAGCAGGCGTTTGAAGAACGCGAAGTCTCGATTGTAAGACATTTATCATATATTTAACGCTTTGATAATCGTTCGCGTGAGTCACTTGTCGTTATTTTTACGCTCTTTTATGGACGATTCGTATAAAATTTTATTTCAATCGAAAAAATCCAAGCCTAGAAATTTTCACATTGCTTCCTCGTAATGGTCATTCGTCGAAAATTGTTTCTCATAAACTGCAAATTTGTAATTTGTAGAGACTTCCTCTGTCATTATGCATTACAATTTCAAATTTGGTTCTTCAGTGTCTCAATTCATCGACGCAGAAAGATTTAGCTTCATGCAATAATTATCCTTGAAGTACCAGGCATTCATTATTATTTTCCAAATATCTTTGATCACTATACAGTTGGTCTATTTTAAAATTTTTGCCACTATCATTTGAAAATTGTCAAAGTTAGAATTTTAAAGTTCTTTTATGTTGAAAAAAAAATCCAAAGTTTGGTAAAATTTCAATTCTAGAATCAATTGAATACAATCATGAGTTACGATATCGAATATAATTGCTCAATCTATGTGTGCTAAATACGAAAACGATAGCTGTAACACTTATCGAATTATTATAATTATCTTTAAATCATTTTTTTTGACACCCCTAGTTGAAATCTGAAACTTCCCCTGCAGGATAAAACAACAGAGAGATTGTTGAATCAACATGAATTGAGTATTTAAGGAGATTCTTAACCCAGAGAAAAACGGTAAGAATGATTCTAAAATTTAAGGGGAGGTTTGTGCTGGTACTAGGAATACACCGTAATTATTTGAGATTTTTTGACCACGTAGTTGAGGAAAAAAAAAACATTAAATATGCCGCTTATACGTGGGCTCTTATGGGAGAAGTATTTGAAGCTATGATTGGAGATCATTTTAGGAGTGAAAAAATGGTAAAATTTCCCCGAAGAACCGCTTAAACGACAGATTAGACCTTCATAGATATAATTTTCCCATAAAGAAATTTTTTCACCGTGCCGATTGTGAAAATGTACTTGTAAACAGAATTGAGCGTGAGTAATGGCAAATTAATAAAATGAAACCATACTTGGTGAAACAAATGCCGAACGCAACCTGATTTGTATCAAAAAATTCTGTGCCTTATCCATCAGGTACGCATTTACAGAGATTTAGCGTCGTATTTTTTTTTTTTTTTGGTTATCCGTTCGTGAACGGATTTTCCAACATTTTGAACCGAAGTTTGCTCGTCTGACGTCGAAATTCGTGCAAGATATCCCACCTCGAAAGAAAAATTGTATTTTCTTTTCGCCGGGGATCATTGAAGAGACTTTCTCGTTCGTGTTTCGTCGAGATATTCCTATCTCCGACATATCAACGTCCCGAAGCCTCCATGTATATATATATACGGGATATACAAAATGTTAGCTGGGTATAGAGCTGTTATACCCGCAACATATGCATTTAGGTACGTTCGTGTCTATGCCCTCGTTGCAAAATCGAAATTTGTTTTCGCCCATACGAGCCTCGAGCCAATCCCCGACCATCTGAATTTAACCATCCACTGTGCATTCTACATCCCCCATTTTGTCGTGGAATCCTATGTGCTTACCAGCACGCCGCGATTTCTTGGAAAATAAATCTCAGGGGAAAAATCCATTCGAGGAACAGAGCGCAGAGAGCCTCGAGCTCGAGACGCGTGTTATGCAATAACTTTTTTTTTACGGTTCCGTCTGGTGCCTAAGAAAGTCTGAGCAGCATATATTTCAAGATCAAAGAAGCGGGGCTCAAAAAAATAATGACACTAACGTAAAGTGTGTGTTTAAAAGGTATACTCTCCATATTAATCGATAATTAAACATCGAAAATTAACGGGTAGCATGAAAACAATTGAACGGTGTTAAGCGGAATGTAAACGAAGAAATTATTCCTAGACACATAGATTTTCAAAGAAGAACAGAACCTTTTCTTCGACTTTTCTCGAGATTTTGAGAGAATCATTTTAACGTGTGAGCGCTCTGTAAACCATATGGAGTCATCTTTTTTTTACCTAAAAAAAACTATTATTAATCTAGCTTACATTAAATAGAATTATAAATAAATCAATATGACCAAAAACTTGCTAAAATTTATCGGGCAACTTTTGGTGTCCCTAAACACTCGAGCTGAAAAAAATCATGATGTGGCTCCTTCGCGTCCCATAAATTTAAATTTGCTTTGTCAACTATAAAATATAGCGGGGAGCCGACGTGGCCTGGTTCCTGAACGAACAGCTCAACATCTATATTCGCTCTTTGCTTATACTTGCACCGAGGCTAATTGTTACTCGAGCAAAAGAATCGTGAGAGGGTTGAAGAGAACAGGGGGGGGGGGGGGGAGGACTATAATATGGGCTCGTCGTAACTCACTCGACGTCATAAATCGGGTCCAAATGCAGGGCGTCCTCCGTGTACAGCGGCAACAGCGGTAACGTGTCCCTTTTTTTGTCCAGACGCGCACGACGTAATGATTACCGGGGGAATATGTAAATCTCTCGCAGTGTTGGAACATTATGGGCCTAGCTTGCCTTTATTGTAACGTTTTTCATATTCCCTAACTACGCTACATGTAGATATACATATGTATACAATTTTTTTTTCGGTCTACCACCGGCGCTCGATGTGTACATGGGCTATTTTTCTAAAACCTCTTCTTCGATCTTATAGTCGATGAGTTTTTTGCAACGCCAGGAGTCCCTGAAACGTCCCTGACATTTTTGAAAGATACACGTATAAGATCCCTGAATTCACAGAAGGATATAACGATTTTCAAAAAGAAATACCCATACATTAGCCTTGCTCAAATCGAAATCGTGTTTAATCAAGCTCCATCGTTGTTACTATCTTGATCCGGTAAACGTAAAATAATAGCGTGAAGCTGGTTTTCCTGCAATCGCTCCGTCTCTCTCGCTCTCGTTTCCAACAATCTAACGTAAACGTTGTAATTACAAAATTTAATTAACACTAACGTTGCTATTTGAGAAACGAAAAGTACAACGAGAGAGAGAGAGAGAGAGAGAGAGAGGGGTTTGTGTATATTTAACACTGAGCATACCCGAGGGTTCTCGCTATCGCTCGAGCATTTAACGTTTCAACCAGTCTGTTTGATTGCAAGTAAGCACATAGTGAGTAAAAAAAGATCATATCCACGAACGAAACAATTAAAACTAATCGACCCTATATACTAATTTTCGTGGCTATCGGAGAGTAAGCGGATGATGGAGGCGAAACGTGCAAGTGGACAAAAAAAATTTCCGCGATAAGAAGGAGGGTTCCAACTACAGGTGACGAGGGAGCGGGTATTATAAGGGTAGGGATGTTGTCACAAGCGAAGTGGAAACGGAGATCAGTGGGTTGGGTATATATAAAAGCTTCCGGCCTGAAAATCACGCTCCCAAGTAGATACGAGCAAAGAGAAGGAGGTCTGTGATAGCTCTTTCTTCCATTTTCTCTGGAGTTTGGCGACGGAGAAGGCACGAAAAGCCATTGCGATATATATACACATTTCGCGTGGCAAATCCGCGAAACGATTAAAATTCAAGCAGGGCGACTCGCGAAGCCCCTCTTCTTCTCTCCATCACCTTATATTTCGGTTTTACTTCTCTGCCCGCGGGGCGGGAGGCATCTTAATTTCCGTGGCTGGGTAATCGAATCATTCAATTAACGCCCTCACACTGACGCAACACTCCAAAGGGTTTAACGTGCGCGCGCGCGCATAGGTATATATATCTGTATGTAGAGCATATTTCTCCCTAAAGTTAACTGACAGCAAGTCCGCGCTCTTCTCGCTTCGTTTCTCTAGCTCTTTCTAATCGAATTGAATTATTCGGGTTTATTGCATTAATAACGTTGGCGTTTCGCTTTTCTATATATATATATATATATATATATATATATATATATATGTATGGCTCTCGTGAAAAGTTGAGATTTCTGCTATCGCTCTCGAACGAGCGAGAGAGCGTTAAGGATTTTATGTGCGTTAGATGTGTATAGGGAAGACCGGGGCCAATTGCGACACTGGACTCAGTGATCGCTGTGACATAGGCAGCCCTCGGTCCAGCCCAGTTTTCATTCTTTGCAAAAGTACCTATTTATACTCAAAAAAAGGTTTTCAGAGTACGAAGTTTCTTCACTTATTCTCGGCAATGTTTCACTTTTTAAACGCCTACGCGCAAAATTTTTCGTGCAATGGAAAATGGGATCGTGGCGAATATTTTTACATAAGCCGTGCGACCCATGAATATATAATTGAATTTCAATGGTAAGCAGAGCTATGCGTTTCATATTTATTTATAAAAAAGAGTATTGACTCATAAAACAGTAGTAGGGAACAATCACAGCAGAGTCTCCACTGCATCCAGCGGGCACTGCTTGCCCAAATTTGTCTGAACTATTTTCATAGATAACTATAAGAAGAGACAAAACGGCAGCGACTATGGGTAATGATAGTTTTAGAGCAATTGGAAGCCTCGCTCCGTAACAAAAATTGGCGCGTGAAAATAAAAGTATTTCAATTCGCCCCAGTCTCGTCTATATGCTGCGATGATATATATAACGGCACTGAATGAGACAGACTGTCGGAAACGTGATTCAACTTTGAAAATTCACGAGGCATCAGCATTCGTTCATTAAAATTGTCTGGAATAATCCTTCACTTCCATACGTTACGCTCACCATTGCGCTCGTTTCGTATTCCCTGATGAATATTATTATTCAAACGTAAAAGATGGAACGAATCAGTTTACGATTGATCGACGACGAAGAATCATCGTTAAAAATTCAGCCACGAATTATCCTCCCGCTAATTTTCGAAGAAAAAGAAATGTTTTTGTATCATAAATAAATTATAACTAAATTTTTATAACACCTGCCATCGATCAATTCCAATACAAAGAGTTCTAATATTCAAAACATTTATCCCTTCATTGACATATGCCATCCTTATTGTATACCTTCGATAAAAGATGAAGAGTAATTAACCCGAAAATCGTGCTTGCTGATTGACTTCTCGCCTTTTTGGTTCAATGAATCGATCAATCAAAAAAAATTTTTTCCCTCCTCAAAAATCCAACACGTCCTATCCATCAACGATTTATCTCGTTCTTTGTTTCATCTCTCACAAATTCATGGGCAATCATTCCTGACTCCTCACAATCCAGCCCCCCCCCCCCCCCAAACCCGCCAAAGAGTTTCATAGAAATCTCGCCGGATATGAAAAGGTTCAATACGTCCTTTCAGCCTTTCGAAAGCCCCGAGAAGAAAAAAAAGAGATTCACGCATCCGAACTGTATGCTGCTTCGTCTTCTTTCCTGGCTATCAAAATTCCCTCTAGAAATCTTCGCTAGTGTAGACTTCTGTAACAAAGTGTATACCCACGCACGGATCATTGGACATTACGCATGGGCGATCAATCCGGCAATCTAGGGACCTTTTCAACTTCTTCCTTTTTCTCTTTCAGCAATCCTGCTACTGTCTCCGAAAACGGACAAATACGTTTTCTCTCTCTCTCTCTCTCTCTCTCTCTCTCTCTCTCTCTCTCTCTCTCTCTCTCTCTTTCTCTTCCTCTACCAACATTCTCATACAGATTTCGTCCCTTTGCCAAAAATATCATCCGGAATTACTTTCTCGCTTCAACAAACATGTGTACGTATATAACCGGAACTCATATATCCAAGATTCTTTGGCATTGAGAAAACGATCTATTTAAAATTGAATCTATCAGGCGGAGGTTTATCGAGGAGGCGGGGTAAAGCTTTTTTCAACTTTTCGAAGTTAAAAATAATTTCAAAAACTCATACGACCGACTATTAGCACTGCTTCGTATGAGTTTAGCAATGCCGATTGCTGGGTATGGGCGAAAAAGCATTTCGTATAGGCCTTAATTTAGGATTTTCGATAAAAGTTCTTTCGGCAAATTAAAAAAATTAAACCCGTGTGCTTTTCGACTTTTAGGCCCGGAGCCCAACCTTGAATGAAATAAAATTTATTTCCAATAAATGTTCATGTTCAAATCGAATAAATTTTCATTCAAATAATTCCCAGCCTCGTACACTTGGATTTAAAGAAATCATTTCTCCGTGGTCGCAACCTCAAATCGATATACTTATCTCTCTTTCTTGCGATTGTTTCGATAAATGCCGAAAGATTCTGCGATCAGAGCATTCTCGCATGATCAGCTAAAGTGGATGTGATGAAAAAAGAAAAAAAAAAAAGAAAAAATCCAAAAGGATCGCGAGAGATCTGTACTCTCTGCGATCGCATGCTTCCTCGAAGCGTCGAGGGATTTGAGTGAGGGAAAAAAAAAATTTGCTTTAATTATACGATGAAAAACCGGAGTGCGCGCGAGGGGGCAGCACCGGTAGCACGTACACCCTGAGGGCGTCGGTCAACGTGTTTTAATTTCCCACGACACCGCGACCATGTTTCCCAACTTTTCGAATCGAGCGTCGACGGGAATATAAAAAAAGGGTTAAAAAAAAGATCAAGCCCGCAGCAGCAGGACCGGAAACTGCTGCGTGTGTGCGAGCTTTTTGTCTCCCGAGCGTGTGCGCCCTCTCCCGGCGGAGTGAGGAACGTGGAAACGCTTCCAATTTGTAGAGCTCAACGGAATAAATGCGGATCATGGTACAGAAAAAAAATCGTAGGATACAGGAGAGAAAAAAAGAGCTCGAATGTGGCTGGTATATGTAGATGTATAGGTATATAAATATACAGCAGGAAAGGTGAAAAATATAAAAATGAAAACAATCAACGAGACGAAACCGTTACTTCTACGACTAATTTGGAAGCTCGCGCGTCGTTAAATGTTCATAGTCCAGTCGCTTTTCCCTGTCTCTCTCCCCCCACCCCTCCCTCCCTCTCATTCCATATTTCCCTGTACCTTTTCCGGTTCTCGTATTTCCAATTAACTGAAACTTTTCGCGAGTCTGCGGTCCGATAACGATTCCTCATCACTATCGTTCGTTTTGTTCGTTTTTTTTTTTTTCGTCTTTTAATTACGCAGTATGGTGACCTAATCCATGCCATTTTTTCTCGTTTCGCGAAAGCGGACATCCACGAAAATTATTAAAACATTTGCTCAAAGAGTTTATTGCAACTTAGTGCATTGGATTGTAAGAAAATGTGTGCATCTATTCCAGTAATTTATTGAATTCTTAAATGACACGTTTTTGGGATCAGTTTTGCAAGACTATTTTATACAAATGCCGTATGAACCAGAACTGTTTGTTTTTTGTTTGATTACTCGACGTTTTCAAGACCAACATAATCGATGCTAATCAGCCACAATCACTTTGATGCAGCGAAAATATTAATATACTGAAGATAACTTGAAAATAGAGCAGATTGTGCACTTTTAACAATCATGTATGAAAAATTTTTTAAAAATTTTACACAAAAATAATTGAAAAACATTCAGACTCTTGTATTGAATATTTCCCATTTTTGACGATTTATGAAAGCCAAAAAGTTGGTCAAGAAGATGGAATAAACAGTTTGAGAAAATCCAATAAAAAGAATTTATTGATTTGGAAAAAAAAACTACATCCTTCTCGTTTTCCCAGGTTTAGATTTTGAGTGATCCGTGTGCCTCCATTTTTTTGAATTGAATAAATCCCTTTCTTACGTTTTGAAAGGATAAAAAAAAATTGGGGATCGATATACTTTATATTTCTCGCCGTATTTTGACATCTTCTCACTCTTATCCATTTTCCTGTGGAATCTTGTTTTTTTTTTTTTTTTATTGAATGAATCGATTTTTCCAGGGCTTCAAAGGACTAAAAGAATGAAGAAAAAAATCAGTGAATCGATTTTTTTCATCTTTTCATCCTGTAAGTGATCAATCTGCCTGTGACTGAGCGAGGTATTGCTCTCAGGAGCGCTGCTGCCATGAATTTACAGGATCACGTGGGGATGAGGCTCACTCCTCTGAAGGATGGAAAGAAGAAGGTTCCAATATTGAACGTGATTAAATATTATAAAAGCAAAATTCCGTGAATGCCACTAATACCTCGGCGCGAAGATGCTGCTGGGTGCACAGTAACGGTATAAAACGGCAGTGAAATTCGTGAAGGGGGATGAAACCGAGGGAGGATAGAAGGTGGAAGAGCCCTCCTCGTTCATATCGAGCATGGTGTACGATAGCACTTCTCGTTTGCCACGATATTCCAGTGGAAACACCTGAGCCCCGCGACAATATTATGTAAAAAAAACTCTCCCTTGCCACTATCAGCTTGGTTCATGTTGTGTATGCAAAGCCGAAATATCTGATAATAATTCGTTTTTTTTATATCGTTACCTGTTCTACAGGTGCCACACGGTTTATTGCTATCGTGAATTTTATTTACCTCTATTGTGTGCACTCGGTTGTTAAAACAAAAATATACACCGATTTGCCTTGTACAACTTGTTGTACCTTATTGTATTAACACAGTAGGAGAATACATTTTTTTTATAGGCTCTTAAAAAGTAAATTGATTATCATGACTAATGAATCCATCAAATCGATTAACATAGAAAGTAAGGACTAGAATAAAAAGCGATACTTAATGTAAAATTAAATACGCTAGGAATATCGTCAATCCGATTATCATTATTTTCCAGCTCGAGATTCAAAAAAACATCAAACTTTTCTCTGACGTCCTGCAAAAATATTGATGCTTCGTATTCATTGTGCGACAAAGAATGAACAGCGATTCATTTATACCAAGCATGGAAAAAAATAAAATTATTCTTCCAACAACTCAACGAATGTAAAAATAAAAAAAACAGTGAATAATGAAAAATATTCCATCCATATAATCGGAAAGTTTTTTGAATATTTCATCAGCGCCACTCGCCTCTATGGCTGTATCCGGGAGTGAATTAGTTGAAATATGATAGGAATGTATATTTAACCCGAGATTTTTCGGCATTCCGGTTTTCATGCACATTTTCCGGGATGGTCGGGTAGACGAGGCTCCTGCTCGCTCACGTGCCTCGACCACATTTTTTTGTTCTCCAATTTACACGCGGAAAACAAGTGGAATAAAAAGAACTGCAGGCGAAAACGTTGTATGGATGGAAAGAGGAGAAGGTGAACAAGAGTGGAGCGAGGAAATAGACGGGACAATTCGAGAGGATGAGAGAAGAAGCTGAAGAGTAAAAAGCCCCCTCAGCAGGTGCCCCAGAAGAGGCGAAAGAGAGAGAGAGCGAGAGAAAAGAAAAAGAAAAAGCTCTCGTCCTGCTTTTCCCGCACCGTAACTCCAAACAATGGACCTTAAGTAGCGCGGTGACGTCGGGAGAGTTGGCGAGAAACGAGGGGGAAAAGAAAGAAAAATTCAAAACCGAGCAGCCTTGGTTGGAGGGTTGAAAAAAAAATATACATTTTGATCCCCATCTCGTTTCACGTCGAGGCTCGGTGAACATGAAACGACCGGTGGTGGAGGATGGTCATCAACATCAACCCTTGCTCAGCGAGTTTAAAGCTCGCTTTCTGTACGCATATATATATATACATATTATATATATATATATATGAACATGCACAGCAGTCTTTACCCAGCTCTTTTGTCGAACTATACGATACATTTCAAGACATCACGTGTAACTATATATACTTATATAAAAAAAAAAGATGGTCGCACACGTAGATAAGTGCTGTATATGATTATGAGGCAGCTATCCAAGCCAATTGAACATACCGGGAAAAATATAATAATTAAAATATGATAATCCTGTCAAGTAACTCCAGCCACCCTTAGTTAGAAAAATAGAAATCCACAAACTTTCGTTCGAATTTAATTCTGCAGAATTCAATTCAATTCAATTCAATCCGTGGCAGACATGTCTGCCACGGATCTATAAGCATAATAAATATGGAACCGTATGACGTAACGAATCATAGATCCATAAGTGGATACACACGTGTGCAAGTCGAATCGCTGGCTTTTCAGCCTCCAAATATCTCGTTCCCGTACCACGCATTCTTGACGCAGCCAAAAGCCCAAGAACACTACGTGTATCCACGATTATAGAATACATAACCCATTGAATGTATCGTAATACATACTGGCGATAAAAGAAAACGAGGAATCTCATATGGTAGTTGTCTTTGTAATAAGAAATCACGTTACTATTCCGCTATAGTGAGATATACGTTATATACATCCAGCATTGACTGGTGAGAAACAAAATAAAAAGGCTCACCCCACTAAGCTTTACTCGTTAAATCGACTGAATTACGCTCTTCTGTTTGCTAGTAGTCAATATATACATGTATGTATACATAAATAAAACTGGTTGCGGTATTACTCGTATATAAATATACGTGTACGGAGCACGTGGGCTTATTTTTATACATTAAAGGAAAATTCGTGGCGTGCACCCTAACGGAGAATCTTACCCTTACCAGCAGCGTTTGCGAGAGCGAAAAGCTCACCCCAGTGTGTTCATGTGCCCTGTCTCGAATGGCCGAAGCTCTGCGGCATCCTTATCCACCGAGAAAATCCCTTTCGCTCCTATAACGCGCTTGCGAGAAACTACAGAGGGGTGTACGGAGTATGAGAGAGAGAGAGAGAGAGAGAGGGGGGGGGGGAGAGAGAGAGAGAGAGAGAGTGAGAGAGAGAGAGAGAGAGAGAGAACGAACGAGGCTGCTCGGAACACACGGTTAGTCGGTGCTGCTGCTGGTGGTGCAGTAACGTTAAGCTCAACGGGAGATGCCGCCTGCTGCGGTCTCCATAAACAGCGCTTACGTGGGTAACGCTCTTCTCTCGATTCTCCTCTTTGTCCCACAATATGCACCACAAGCTTCCCTCACTCAGTTTCTTCATCTCCCACCCTCCCTCTCACTCTCTCTCTATCTACCTGTCTACCCATCTTTCTCTCTCTATTCCTCACTCTTATTTCTCTATCGTTGTCTCGCTCTTTATCTTAACACGTTCCACAACCCCTTGCAGAAGAAGCAAGCTTCCCGCTGTTTACCCAACACGCCTCGACTCCTCGTTCCGGGATAGGGTCTGGTTATAACGTACCATATCTACTACGTACGTACGTCGTTACGGATACTGTATACACGTGGGAAATCGTGAATGAAATTTGAAGATCAGGAGGGGCCAAGTAGAAGCTGCCAGGGTATCCAAGCTATCTTGGAAAATGCATAATGAATTATAATTAAGTAATAATTAAAACGGTTCAACCAAGAATATAATTTTGGACATTTATAATTCCGATATTTTTGGGTTTCTCCCAACGTAAGCAAAAAAGTGATATTTTTTCATCCTTATTATTACGTTTTCATGTTTCTACAAAGGCTTACGGCTGATATACTCAGATTATTTCGTAGAATGCGCAAAAAGTGAAAAATTCTCCTCTGCTCCATAATATAGAGTTCACGGTCCTTTCATCGGAAAAAAAAGTCTCTATTTATACATTGTGCAAGGGATGAACTCTTTCGTAATGTTTTTACGTTAGTTTATTCGTTATAGAGTATCTATTTAGACAAGCCCCTTATACCGCACGCTTTAAGTTTATCGGTCAAGAACCCATAATTGATGGACTGACGTTTTAAAGGATCTATGATGAAAAAAAGAGCGAAGAGAAAAAAAGATAACTAGAGAGAAATCCCTGATGCACACAAAAACCCGTGGGGGGGGGGGGGGGGGGCTGGTGTCTCATCATACGATGTGAATCCGTCAAAGCGACTACAATGATGGAGTGGACTCACAAAACCAGCATCAACAATAGAGAGCACATAATGCTAAGGAGAAGCTTGCTGGCAACGATATATATTATACATATACATATATGTATGCATACAACTTTGAAAAGAGGTTGAGTGACCAGATCGCTGGAATAACATGAATGGAGAATTTTCTGGTGGTACGAAGCGTGTGATATCCGCTTATGCGATTGTTATACGAGATCGGAAATTTTGGCATCGTTTGAGTCGGTGTATAGGGAATCAAGCATGAAGAATCTTATTCCACGTGGCTTTCGTCCTCAAGTGAGCACGTCACTGCTTGTGATTTTTAGCAATGTTTTGGCCACGGCTTCATCCGTATAAATACATATACCCTGTTATATCAATACTCCGATATCTCCGGGGTCGTTTTGTGTGAGACCAACAGAGACGACAGAATTTCGCTCATGATCGATCGTCAAAGTACAGTCGAGTTTCTCGAGTTTCAGGATTGGACGAATATTTGACCAAAACCACACGGTTTCCGCCGGAGAAACACAAATGGCATGTCTCGGGGGTTATACGAAGTATGCATTTGCGATTGCATCCCCGCTCAACCCATCAAAGGGCCACCAAAACTCCAATGCATTTGGAATTGGATCGTGAGAATGGTTAAACTTTAAAGATTATTGAATTATAGAAAATATGTGTTCCTTTTATGACTGAAATTCCATGCCCAAAAGACAATCTCTACATTTGTTTTATTACGCAGAAACGCGCAGATAATCGATAGCTCAAATGAAAAAAAAAAAATATGGATGAAATTCGAATGAACGAGTATCGAAAATAAGTTGGGAATAAATAAATGATGATATTTTTGAAGAAAATATTTATGATTAAATAACCATTTTCAATCATAATTGATCATTCATCATAAAATCCTTTTAAACGAATTCTTAAAGCGACTATCCCTCTGGAATAGAATACAAAAGATAGAGAAACTCGAATGAAAATGTGAAAAAATAAATGAACAGTATGGATCGATCCAGCGATGTCGGAGGATTGAAAGGGTTGATTGAAAAAAAAGTCGATAAAAAAAGGATGTAAGTGATTTAGGTGGGACCACATTGTCGTATTCTCGCTATTCTCTACTGAATCAATTTTACTTCCCTATTTCAACCTTTTTTCTCACTTTTTCTTCATTCCCTCCCGTTCTATATACTGCGCTGCGGTTCAGACCGAAATCGCGGAGTAGAACCTGAGAGGCCCGCAGCGATCAGCTCGGGTGCAAGCTTTGCGGGAGTTTCGGAGGTGTGTAAGGTGGGCACGTGAATGCACGAGAAGAGATTGAGAGAGAGAGAGAGATAGAGAGAGAGAGAGAGAGAGAGAGAGAGGGAGAGAGAGAGAGAGGGAGAGAGAGAGAGAGACAAAGGTAATTGGAATGTTTCGTCGGGGTATTTGGGGCACGACGACGACGAGAAGCAACGTATACATCAACAAACCCAGAGTAAGGAGTATACATGTATCGATTTCTATCAAGCAAAAAGGCTTTACTCGCATCACCTTTAGCGTTAAATCGTGTTGGTTATGACCTTTTGCCTGCTAGTCGTCGATATATGTATATTCATAGTTGAGTTACTTCCACATACACGGTACGTGGTGAGCGTGGTTCAGAGCACTATATAGCGCCCTCTGAAGAGATAGAATCGGTACTGTGAAATGGTAATGCACACTGACATTATTTTACTCTCACGTGACGGTAAGTAAAAATACAAAAAGTTATCGAATTTCTCGCAAACGTAAAGGCTGACCAAAAATATTCAATATCAATTAATTTCAAAAAATTACTGAATCATGCATGATCGAAAAAAAATTACCACTGTACATCGCATCTGAGTGTAGGTGTGCTTCAAGTAAATGTTCAATGCATTAAATATAATAAATCTTAGCCAAGTTGAAATACACTTTAAAAGTATTAAGGGACGCTTAAGGGGTTAACAATTATATGAATAATAGAAGGGGGATCAATTTATTCGTGTTAGAAAAAAATACAATTTTTATCTCAGGTGACCCGTTATTAACTCGTTACACCTGCTTCACTTACACTACTCGGTACAAAATAATTACGCGATGGTGGTATACTGGTATAGTCGATGATGGCGCATCGATCCACCACTATAGCTGGCAGGTCAACTCACCACGAGAGAGTTTCTGCTGCGCTATCTATGCTCGAATCAGTGTTTTCATCAAAGCATATATATCGGAGCGTACAGCAAGCAAAGTACTCGAGTACATTGAATTATACATGTCTGCTGATCTCAAGCTGTTATTAAGCTTTATTTAAAAATTAAAAAATCTTTATCGATTATTTTTTTATGGGGAATACGGTTCTTGATGTTAATTAATCCCTCGTTCATTATGACTGAACAAAGATATGATTATTATTACCAAATTTCCGATTTCGTAATGATTAACACGTCTTATTCGGTCAACTAAAATTTTTTAATAATGTAATGAGATATAATATATTTCGTAAAATCTAGCCAACGATTTATCAATATTAACCCAACTGCTGTCTTTAATAAAACTGCCATGATTTGCTAATTTGCTAAAACAAATTAATTATACAAGATTTTTCCACGAAACTTTCCTGTTAAATTTAATAAAAGACTTCGTTAAGCTTGTCGAATTTTGTTCGTCCGATACAAATGTCTCCTGACGCTACGAAATTATTGTTTAGCTGTGTGAGCTCCGAATTGTGACGACCCGCCAAGTGCTCTGTACGCAGATTTGGTGGGGAACTAAAGAGAGGGAATAATTATAAAGACAAGGGAGTTCGATACGAGATCCCCTAGCCGATAGACGTTGAGTGATGGAATGTCTATTTCGATGTACCGCTTAATAAATTTATATTTCGACCATCCGAAAATTTTTAGTATTCTTGTTTAATTTATTACTTTTATACCTCATAGCTGCGTTTTTTTTTCGTTGTTTATTTACTTTGAACCTGCCCCCAGCCATTCGGCATTCATGCATGGACGAAATTTATCGCGCAAAGGACGAGAAACTATGGCGATTAAGGCAGAGAACTGCAATCTCGAACAATGAGCCCTTAGGGTATGTGCTTTTGTTCCACGCAAAGCGTACACACGCCCGATCCGAGAACTAGCTTCACAGAGGTTCGATCGGGATCTTGGTATATTCATAGCTTGCGCATTTGCAACGGCACATGTATATTTCACGGTATGAAGATCCTTCCATCTACGAAATTCTTCTCTCTGTTTTTCTAGCCCTTATGTATGATTGTATACGTATAAATAAGGTAATTCAAATTTGGACTACCATATTAGTTTTGCTATTATTCTCGTGGTATGTATATCTTCGCGCTATCTGTTTCCCATAGCGTTCATTCTGTCATGAATTTCTTCCTCGATCCAGTCCCGATAACACGCGAGATGGGACGCGTGCACAGGTGCGACATGTATAAACGATGTTTATATACGATATTTTATTACCACGGACATATAAGCTTTATAGTTTCGGCGTTCGAATGTTCACCATTTATGCACTGTTCTCCCTACGATCAAAACCAGCATATACATGGGGTATTTTCTCTTTCTATATCGAGCGAACATTTCTCTCCTCTGCTGTGCACGTCATTAAATATATTTATGATACAGCAAAAAAGCCCTCTAGATTTAATCCGAAAGAACGTGTTCCACAAGCTTTTTACTCCGGGTATGTAACTCGCGTGTATGCGTTTCGTGCGAGAGAGCTTTTTTGTTTGTATGTTTGTTTGCCGAGTAATCGATTATTCCATCGTACGATGTACATTAAACTTTTTCTCTCGTCGTGCATGTATTTGTAAAATCGATCGACTTTAGAGCGACGAGAAACGTGAAGGGGGCATTGTGGAGATTCTTGAACGAATCGGCGTCTCACCAGAGATTTCTTTAAAATTAGCTTTTCTTTCTCAATGATCTATAAATGGCTCCGAAATTTTCAAAAATTTAAAATTTATTGGAGCAACAAAGTACAGTGCAATTTCCGTGCTGGTTCAGAAAGTATAAATTCCCTTCTAGCTTGCTCTTAACCAGTATTCAGATGGCTGAATCACTGCAATTGCGACAAAGCATATTCATAGCAAGTAAATGTATATGAAAAAGACAAAAAAAAGAAAAAAAAGCTTCGGTAAAACAGACGGAGAGAGAGAGAGAGAGAGAGCATATCTGTTTATAAATCCGCGATGTATAGTTGATGGGTGGCGCTTAATTTTCGCAAACGAGACAGTGCTTATTAATGTTTGTTACGGGAAAATATTGGGGCAGTAGTTGAGTACCATCTGGTGTCTCGCGAACTCACGCTTCCACGACAACGAAGACTCGGTGAACTTTCCCAGCGCAGCGTCGAAGCAAAATGACGCTGGGAGGAACAGAGACGAGGCGAGAGTTTCGCGCGAGGGAAACAAAGATTTCGCGAGAGAGGAAAAGCGCCTCATCTGAATTATCGTTTCGAGGAGGGCGCTACAGTTTTCGAGGGAGAAAGTGAAAGGGATGAAGAAAGCGAGAGAAGATTTTCGAGAGAGAAAATAAAAACGAAGAATGTGTCTGAAGCGGAAACTGTGGTATATATATGGACGTTATAATTTTGCCTCTCACGGCCACCTGCCACCCTCGTGACGTGGCATACCGAGCTCCAAAGCTCTTTTTCGCTCTCTCTCTCTCTCTCTCTCTGCGCGGCCTTGCTCAGATTGATAATTGAAACCGGGGAACCAACAAAAAAAAAAAAAATGAACGTACAAGACACCGCGAATACAGAAATAGGACTTTCCATTCTCATTTTGATGCCTCTGTTTGTTTCATTCATTTCTTTCGCGAATTAAGCAGCTTCGAAAAATCGTTACGCTTCGTACGGAATACCTGATACACATGTGCACCGATATACTATATACACACACGAGCGTACGAGCGAGACAGCGAGCTGGAACGTTAAAAAAAAGCCCGCTGGACACACCACTGCAAAAGCGACACGCAGAGACGCGCGTGACTTTTGCAATTTTTAACAGGCACGCATTTTCATGAATTATTAAATGCAACAGGGAACACGAACAGCATGGGGAGGGGTAGGGGGCAGTGAAAGCGAGAGGGAAATGGGCGTGACTCGATTGAGTAAAATTTATAACGGTTCGCTGCTTTTGTAATAAAATCAAAGTTTCATGTTTCATATAACGTAATATTAACGGGACACTCTCGTGCGTGTACAAAATATTCGCGTATGAAGAAACGTAAAATATAATTCATACGATAGATCAAACGTGAGTAAGAGATAGAGACAGAGAGAGAGAGAGAGAGAGATTGATTGATTGATTGATTTGTATTTATTAATGCCCTAGTCGTAACTAAGGGGCAAATATTAGCCACAACATTCACACCACAATTCAACACCTGTATTTATATACTGCAAGTTCTAAAATATAATCCATTTTTTTTATCGAAGACGTCCTGATCCTACCATTCATTTTACGCGGAAACAGTTGCAGTACAGTAAATTTGTACTGCAACGTATCGTTTTATTACGTCGCTCAATCACGCACGGGAATTTACAACTTCCGTGGATTTAATCAGTCGCGCGGTAATTCGGTACTGAACAGTATGATTTAGCTATGGTTGCCCATGTATGAGAGTACAACTTCAACAATTAATTATAGAGGAACTATGCATAGAGGAATGACATGAAATTTTGCACAGAGTCGTTATTCGCGAGTATCATCAATAAATTTGAACCAATTCTTATCATTATGCGTTAGATGACTAACCTCCTTAAGTTACGTTGTCAGCCACGATTAACTCTGCCGGACGATAATTTTCTGAGTTTCTCTTGCTAATACACAACTGAAACTCAGTAAAGTATAACTAAATGTATTGGCCAGGTTTTCCGTAGTTTCCCTGTGTGCTCGTGCATATATGCGACACGATATTGCATTATGAAAGAGTAGCTGCTAACATTAATCTGGTGGGTCTCAAGAGATGAAAGGGAATACGAAAATTGGAAGGGGCAAGGGAGTGGGATACGCAAAAGTCGAAGGACGCAATCCGCGATTAGAAAAACTAATAAAAATTATATATAAACAAAAAAAAAAACAAGCGATAAATCGATACAATTGTCTCTTTATGTGGTTTTTTGCGAATATTACGACGAAATAGATTATTTTTCGAGCTCTCTCAATTTAATAATCATTATTAATAATTTTCACCTGAAGAGCGGAGGACCAATGTTTCGATAAAGTCCTCAAAACCACACCACTTAACCCTCAAGAGATCTCCGCCGGGTTTTCACGCAAGAAGAGCGAGAAAACTGAAAGTAAAAGTGAAGTAGCGATGAGCTTACGTGCATACACATGCGACATGCGATGCATTGCATGCAGAGTCACATGTATAAAAATGCATGCATATAGTATAGGCAACGGAGAATGAGAAGATCGAATGAAAGAACGGAAGAGGAAAAACCGGGAGGGGAGATTACATGGAAGTAGAGGAAATCAATACATATATATATAGATATATGCAGAGAGAGAGAGAGAGAGAGAGAGAAAGAGAGAGGAAATCGAGACGGAATATCATCGCATAACACACAAGAAGCATGGAGAAAGCATGGCGCGTGGATGGAAGCACGCCGTGGGTATAGTGGGATGTACAAGGGGCGCTCTGCCTCGCTTCCGTGTTTCTCGGTGTCGCCACGGGTCACGGAGGCGCTGTTTGTGACTACGATGAAAACGCCGGAACGTCAGTCAGTCGCGGGGCCGCGAGGGGAATACATTGCATTTCGAACGATTGCTCGTAAACGAACGAGCTTTCCTTCATTCTTTTTTTCAGCAATAATACAATGCTCAAATGTGCGATTATTTTCAATAAACAATCCATGTAAACATTTCAAATTTTACTTCTTTCTTCCCTCTACAATCCTTTGACACGTGACGTAATACCGTTGCATACAGTAGAGAGATTAAAATCAGTGTGCGATTTATGTATATATATATATATATATATATATATTGATAAGCGTGATAACGTGAAATTGTGAAGTGCTACGAATAAAACGAAGAAGGAAAAAAATTGAGAAGATAAAAGCGGTGCCGGTGCGATTGAGAAATCACTTTATCGATACGTGTTTTCAGGTGAAAATCAATTTTCAACGTATCTTAGTAACGTGTCCAACGTCGTTACGAATAATTCATGAGCTGTACTTGTCAGTGTGCTTGTTGAAAATCTTCAAGTCCCTTTGGAAAGCGAAGAAAGACGCTGGTAGAACGATTTCGCAAGATATTGGAGTATTTTTCGGTGAGTTCTTTTTTTCTTGTTATTTATTTTTTTATTTTTTTTTTCATTTCATTAAATTTTCGAGGTTATGGCTGTCGATTAAAAAAGGCAACATAAGACTTAATGGATCGAAAAGGTTAAAAAAAAATTCCCCGTTGTTATTAATAATTTTCACAGCAGCAATATTATCACCTGCATAGGGAATTTATAAAAATTTGTGAAATTATAGATATAGAGTTACAACTATAACTGGCTGATATTTTCTTGTCCGTTATTGATTTAAATGAACCCTTATCTCAAATAAATTAAAAAATTTAATAATAATCTGTGAACCAAAAGAAAGAAAAAAGAAAACAATAATTTGACGAAACAATATCGAAATGTAGAAATTTAATTTAAGAGGGATTGTTATGACACATTTCCGTAAGTGTATTTACTTTATCCTGAATGATTGACGTATTATTTTTATTATTATTATTATGATTATAAAATATCTGGATAGACATTTTTATGATTCATCTCGTTCTCCAATTTATTTTCGAGCTATTATGGTTATATAGGGGAATTAGTGCATTTTCTCAATTATAATAACCTAATAGGACAAAAGCATTATTACTATTGTCATCACTAAAACCTAATGAGAAAAAATTTACACTACGTCGTAATCCAAATATTCGGTTTTCAAACTACTGTGATGGTAAGCATGCACTGGTGCATTTCCACATATATATCTGCAAGAATGTCAAGAATATTATTATGATAAAAAAGAAAGAAATTGATCAATCAAAAATACATAAAAATATATCGTGCATCAGAAAAATTAATTCACAAGAGATTATTGTAATGCACGTGCAATCGCTCGGTTATATATACCTATATATATGCACACGTAGCTAGCACGTTTATCCCGAAAGTACACTACAATGTTCTAGTGGCACAAACTTGTGCTGCGATGGCAAAGCTTTTAGATTGATTGTTCCAGGTGGTGTATAACTCGTCTCTTGCGAACTATACTTATATATTATACAGCTACCAAGAGAGCGTTTTTTTCTTTACCCTTTTTCTTCTCTTTTTCCTCGTGGCTAATTCATTCGCGACACGCAAGAGAGCTCCGAGGGCGCGAAAATTCTCGATGTATCGTGTAGCGGTGTGAACCATCGCAGCGAGAATTTTTTATTCTCGGCAAACCACACGAGAGTGGTCGAATGGAAAATTATTTCTGTGGCCACGAGAGTGCGGAGCGCCAAACCTTCTATAATGCGAAACCGGCAATGGAATTGCCATCGTATTGTCCATACGAGGCTCTCGCTTGAGAGGGTTGCCTGTTGCTCGCTTTGCAGCTTTTCGTGTACCCCCCAGTCAGACATGCAAATACACGTATATGCAGCACGAGAAATCGTATAGAGGACTTGCATATGGGTGTACATGTGCGTTTGTATGCGTGTATAAAAGTTTGCATAAAAGAATCAGAATTAATTTTAGTTCCCTTTTTCAGTTAGAAGTAACTGAAAAAGGGAACTAAGATAGTGTTTTATGGCTACAAAATTGGGATCTTCGAGAATTTATTTCCTCAAGCATACACCTTGAATCATTCAAAAAAACCTTTGAAGAACAGTGCATGTCCCTAGACGAAAAAAAAAAAAAAAATTAGTCGGATTCACAACGCCTGCGATCAGGGACGTAACAAAAATTTCGATCGCCTCGAATATACTTCGCTCGTCTGAAGTGAATTAATGTTCAGCAAAATAATTTTTTAACTGCAACAACCGAAAATTAGTCTGAACGTTCGTGACCGCAGCGTTGTGAATCCAACTAATTTTTTTCCCCGTGTACTCCCTCATTAAAAGTATAAAAATTAAAGTAACATCTCTGAAAGGGCTCAAAAAATTGATAAAATTATGACATGAGAGTGTTACTTAGTCTGTTTAACATGGTTTTTATTTTCAAATTTCGTCCTACCTTTTATTTGAAATAATACGATGTTTTTAAAGTTAAAAAAGGCGTTGCCATATGGCAATAGCCTGTCAATCATGGCGACGTTCATGTGTGTGTGGCGTGTGTGATATGAATATATGTTTATATACGATATGTTCCATTTGATATCATGTGCGGCTTGCCTGGGACATCTGACCCTCCGCTAGACCGGCCTCAAGTATCTCATCGAGAGAAACATACAACGAGGAGTGCCTATATTTCCCTTTCTCCTTAACTCCGTACTAAACCTTTCCTATGGGATCCCGATACCCGGAGAGATTTGATTTACGGGCTTCTATTATACGCTCTCTCGTATTTTCTCTCTCTCTCTCTCGTTCGTTCTCTTATTCTCTGATACAATTGTCCTCAGTAAATTGATTTCTGTAGCACGAGAGAGAGAGAGAGAGAGAGAGACAACGGGCACGCGTGCACATATTCTGGTTATAGGATATATTATACTCGAGAATGAAGTACCGCAGCATCTTCTTTGAGTGATTTTATCTCGAAATTTATTGAACGTAGCTTTTTTTATTCTCGCCAAATTGATTTGACATTAATTGTATAATTTTTCTGAGAATTGAAGCCTGGAGCTGTACTGTGGACTACGTCGATACTTCAAGTAGCTTTTCATGACTATAAATACATTTACCAGTAACCTCGTTGCACGGGAAAAAATATTGGCAATAATATAGTTAAATCAACAATAATTTATCGTACTGTTTCAACATACAAAGTTTATTGCTGTATTGAACCCGTCGCGGTTTTGCAGATAGGTAAAACAATATGAGTATTGCTCTATGACCCTACAATACTAAAATGCTGACGTCCACAGCGATAAAAATATTGTAAACGCATATTACAACGTATTATTGCAATAGGCTTCAGCGAATTAATGTAGCTACAGCAGAAAATAGTCATGCTATTTGAAGTAAGCAATAAAAATTATTGACATTCCTAGGCAATATGTTTATTCATAACAATATCATATAACCATGTGCGCTTCCACGTTATAGTTAAATGGAACATCATTATTGCTGTACTAAACCACTAGTTAACATTAAAAAGCATTTGCTTCACACACTTTTTTATTAAATTTCTAACAGAAATTTTTAACAATATTGCTCATGGAAGGGGTACACTGGAAAAAAAAATCCTGCATGGATTACTTGATAGGATTTAATTCTCCTCGACGGGGACTCGAGCCTACCGACCTACCTGCCTATCCTACCTATATATCTTCCTAACACTCTACCCGCTACGCTATCAACTGCTTATGAACTTTGATAATACATATTATCATGTATTTGATTCGCCGGAAAACACTTTATGTTGGGAAATTCATAACAAATTGCGAATTCTTTGAGTTTTAAGCGGTTTTAAGTGACTGTGTTTAAAATATCATTACCGTAATTTAAAATTACAGCACGGGGTATGGAGTTTACAAGAATGTGTTATGAAATTTAAAATATTTTGATATGAAATTTTGCAATAATCTTAAAATTCAAATAAAAATGTACTAAATTTCAAACCTGTTTGAAAATTCCAATAATAATCTGCCAAGTTGCAAACAAGTTTGAAAATTCAACAGACCGAACATTATTATTAAATTTCGAACCATGGTTTGAAAATTCAGTACATTATTAATAAATTTCAAACCATGTATAAAATTTCAAGTTTTTCTATATTAATTTCAATTTAATTACCAGGGTTTGTAAATTTCATCATTTTTTTATCTAAAATTTCAGGATATTTTTGACAGTATACGTTAAAAATTATAAGAATTTAATGAAAATGGATCCAAATAATTCATCACATCTTTGAGAAGAAGTTCGCAAAGAGCGAAATGCTTCATGTTACACAGTTATTGAGAAATCCTAAAAATAAAACAGCTCTCGTTGTATAACAATGTAAGCTCGGCAACTTGCGACGCGGACCTCTCTCTCTCTCTCTCGCACGCTGCCCGCCCGACAAAACCCGCGCACAAGCGACACGTCGCCGATCTTCCCCTCCGGCATGGCGGTGACCAGCCGCCATACCCATGCAGAGCCGAGAGAAAGAAAAAGACAGGTAGAGAACGTTTGAGTGCGATCGAGAGAAACTTTTGCATCACATTCGGGAAGAACATTAGAGCACACTCGTGCAGAAAAACGGGAAAGACAGGCATAAAACATATCCGTATGAGAGAGTTGAAACGTTCTCGGCATGTCTATCTCCCTTTCTTGTCTTCGTTTCGGCACGAGTGTGATATAGGTTCAACGATAATGAGAAAATTTGCAGTGCAATCTATTAGTGTAACGAGTAACAAAATTATTGTTGTCCGAGCAATATTTTTAATTGCTATTTTCAATATATAGACATTTTTTCCCGTGAATCTTTAATTGAAGATGTATGTATACTTCAGTCTCTTCGTTAATATTTAAGGGAAAAGTTAATGGCAATTGAATTGGCATGCAGTGTGAAGATTAATAGGTATACCTCTAATAAAAAATGAATCTTTTAATTTTTTCTCGTTTAAAAATGTTTTTTTTTTTTATCAATCATGGAAAGTGAAAATCTCATGCGAATAATAAATATAAATGATTTTTTATTAAAACATTACTATAAACGTTGAAGTTGAATAAATGTTATATGAAATTCTCGATAAAAATGAAGAAGCACGAATTTTTCGTGGGTGAAAAACAATATTTTCGCACAACTGGTTTCGTGGCAAAGCTCGCCTTTCATTTCACACGGTTTAACATAAAAAATTTACTTTTATTCTCAATTCTTCATCCCAAAAGTCTTTCGGTTTGTTTTTGTCTGCCAGGCATGTGTCTCTTATGTCCGCACAACGACGGTACTGTATGTTATGCATGTGTATGTGAAAATATGCCGGAAGAGCATAAAAGGAAAGTTAAAAGATTTTTCAAGACTGTGTCTTACATCTAAAAGAAAGTGACATGTATACGCATGTATATAGTATATCTCGGAGTTTTTCCTGGACCCAGAACGTCTCGGTGTCGCATTCTCTCTCGTAAATTGCTTTTCTTCCACCCCCCCCCCCCCTTTCACTAGCCCGCGAAGCCCTCGTTTATACGCAACCCTCACACATTCGGGTTTTTCGGTGGTCGGACTGGTGCCAAACGTGCCACGCACCTGTAGAAGCCATAGAATATAACGTCTGCTCTCTTTCTTTTTTGTCCTCTGACTTTTTCCATATTGGTCTCTCGCCGGTGGATTTACCATTGATTGCTCATTAGCGAAATTAATGGCACACCCACGTTCTCCGGTCGATGTAGGCTTGCCGAGCTTAAAAATGAAACTATAATCGCGTATATATTCCTTATCTCGATACCCGAACACGTCAGTATCGATTTGCACTCCATCATAATTAAGCTCCGCTTTCATTTATGCATCGTATATCTAGCTGCTAGCTAAAAAACTCATCCTTTAACGAGATTCAGGTGGTTCGAGTAGAAAATATATGTTTGAAGCTAAAATTCATATACTGATTCAATTATTGAAAAATATATAAATTGACCGATCATCTAAGAAAATGATCTCAATACGACTTATAGTCCCCTTACAATTACAATATTGCATTGTAATATTACTATTGAGTATTTTAATCGCAACGTTTTAACATTTCTGCCCCAGGTCACTATAATCTTCAATTTTCATATGGCTTGGAAGTTTTTTGAAACAAAAAAAAAATTGTATGAAAGTGCCTCACGGCATGCGACTATGTGAACCCCGAAAATGCATTAACTTGGTATTATTCGTACTACTCAATGATACACGAACGATTAAAGAAGCGCGACGAAAAGGTGACGTGACGAGGGGTTGTTCTCAACCCCTCTTCGATTGTGAGATCGATGGACCACGTCAAATTTCATATTTAAGGACTCAACAAAAGGTCCTCGCAATATTTCACATTGTTAACGATCAACGAATAATTTAAATGAATACATATTGCGTGCAAAAAGTATCGAGGGGTGCAGATTTTCTCGAAAATGTGCGTTATTTTTTGCGCCACCCTTCATAAACGCAATTTAGCATCGCCATTTGCTCTCTTTACCTCGCTCGTCATCTGTTTCCAACGATATATACGGATAATGAGAAACAGTTGCAGGAGGGGGAGGGGAACGGGGTGGGAACGAGATTGCGATCGTGTTTTGAATGTTAATCGATCGTATATGCTAATGAAAAAGAATTGAAAATGCAAATGGTTTCCCCAAATAGGTATTCACCAATATGTATATATATATATAATACCCAATATTGCTGGAATTGAATATATTTTATTGAGTCTACAGAATTTCGTTCATCCTTTTGGAATAAAAAAAAATGTACATTTATATATATTAAAATATACCTGGCATGGACATAGATTGAAAAAAAGCTCCGAAGCTCTTGTTCCTCCTTGACCTACCTCCGACGACTCGAGTATTAAAGTTTAATGAAAAACGTTGGGTCCACCATATCGAGCTAACTCCTTTGTTAACATATCGTTTGGGAAGGGCTCGGCTGCTTCTAGATTTTTCTCGTATGCTCTCATATTATTATAAAAATATGCTCATTACCCACATAGTGGATTGAATATTGTCGGGACTGCATTAACGCCATTAAAAATAATTGAGACTCGTGGGTGAGACATTTTCGAATATAACCTCGATTTTATTCGGAATGCAGTGCATTATGTATCTCTTGATTGTGAAGGTTCTGGTTGAGAAAATAAAATGTGTAATGCCCTCCGGTGTAGTTTTCTTATTTGTAATTTCTACGAAAGAAAAACTAGTTGCTGTGAGAATGAGCTGCTGAGAATGCACGGTCATTTATTTTGAAAAAATGCCCAAGGATCACGTATTCCGCGAGATATTTTTAACTTGTCGTGCTCGCTCATTAATGTATACGCCTGGGCTTCAACCACCTACACGCAAAATTAAAAGCATTCAGGTAGAAGAAAATGGAGGAAAAAAAGAAACATATCAACGATTCAATGTACTATTTCTACGTTCGCGTACAAAACGGACTAACGGGCTGACACGTCTTTTCATGTGTGTACCTACTTTATGCATATATACAGTCCGACCTCCCAATAAGAAACCCGGCAATAAGAAACCTTCCCCAGTTTCGCGCTCAAGCACTTCCCCCACTACGACTCGAGCTCCGAGCTCGAGAATTTTGTGCGCGAACCTCTTGTGAAGAAACCAGCCTGGGAGAGATTATTCGGGCAAAATAGAGTTAACATTGTAGTGTAAATTAATGTGTGCGTGCGTGCGTGGGCGTGTGTTTGTGCGTTTTTGCATGGGCGATGTAAACAAATTGGAACTCTTTCGAGACTTTCTTATCGAGAGGATCGCATGGGGAAAAGAGTGAGAGAGACAGACAGAGGTAGTGAGTGCGGAGCGCACGCCTGGTGGGGGTATCCGAATTCTAGGAAAAAACTCTTCCCCTTGGGGGCTTTTGGTTTCTTATTTGGAGGTCGGACTGTACTAATATATAAATGTATGCGCATGGATATTCTCGTCGATTTTTCTCAGTCGGGGGTTGAAAAGACCGAGAAGCGTACAGCTTTTGCGGAGCTTTTCCAACCCACTTGAGTAGACGATTCAACAGAGTTGGCATGCCTGGGATTGAGGTCGGTACTCTCACAGAGTAAATTCCTTCGGTCTCTCTCTCTCTCTCTCTCTCTCTCTCTCTCTCTCTCTCTCTCTCTCTCTCTCTCTCTCTCTCTCTCTCTCTCTCTTCTCTCTCTCTCTCTCTCTCTCTAATTCTCTTACCCTCTCTCTCTAATTTAAAATGTAATTTTTTAAACTGGTCATTGGTAATTCAATGGGTAATTTTTCAAACTGGTTGAGCATCTCAACCGGGGTTCCGTAGGGGCCTGTGTGTTTCATTCTTGCTCCTCATCAATGATATTAGCTTAAATTTAGCTTTACCCAACACACGATTTTTGCGGATGATACGCAAATCCACCTGAGTTGTCTGCCTTCTCAACTTACTATGGGTATCGCTGACGTCACTCATGTTGTTAATGTCATTTCGAACTATGCCAAAGAGAATGGACTGAAACTTAATTTATCAAAATCGAAGGTCCTCATTCAGGGGAACAGTGTCTTCGTTAGTCATATTAGATTTGATGATTTACCACCGACCTAGTCGAAGGCACTCGGCTCCCTTATATCAACGACGTTTGTATAACCTCTGGGTAATCACGATGTCAAATTTATTCTGGCATTCTCATGTCATTTCTATCTCTAAGAAAGTTAGTTTTACATTGCACAAATTTAAATATAATGAAAATGCGTTCTCCCAGGATTTGAGGGCGTCTCTCGTTGAAACACTTATTTTTCTGCTTCTTGACTACTGCTGTCTCGTGTATAACGGCCTCACTGGGAAACTGAATTGCCCGCTACAGAAGATAATTAAAAAATCGATCAGTTTCATATTTAACCTATGATTAGATGATCACATCTCTCCCTATCGTAGACGCTTGGGGTGGTTGACGGTTGAGGGAAGGAGACAGTATTTCTTGGGTATCTCCATCTTTAAAATACTAAGCTCAAGTTCATCTGCCTACATCACCGAATTCTACACACGTACGATTCCCTTACAACGACCTGTACGTCACACCAGGAGCCCTGTGTTTCACATTCCTCTTCACAGGACCGCTTCCTACCGCAATTCTTTCTATCTGACGGCTGTCTATTTTTGGCATGCCCAAAAGTGACTTCGAAGTAACCTCTTCCCGATCCTTGTCCATCTTGAAGTCTCGGCTGTATAACCACCTATTCACTATTGAAGGCCATAATAATAATCAATCGCTCACGCTCTATGGCTCTAACTCGTACACTAGGACCTCGATTTAACTGACAGTGGCGGGACCGGATCCTCATCGCACCTTGTTAAATCGAGGTTGCGTACGCCCGCCCATGCTGTATCTGCGCATCGGCATTCCGTGCTACGGGCCTGATCGCGAAGACTTGAAGCGTCCCCCACCATCTCCCACCACGCGAAAAACGGATCGATAAATGCGACATGGTGGGGACTGTCGGTTAAATCGAGGGCCGTTAAATCGAGGTCCTAGTGTAGTTGGTAATTTATACTACACTGTAAAAAAAAATGGTAAATTCAACTCGAAAACGATTGAATCAACTCATTTCTAGAGTAACATATGGCGAACCACATTTTCGAGTTGATTCAACTTATATATGTAGCGCCGTTCTAACCACAATACGTAGCACGATAAACTCGATTTGTGGTTGTCTCAACACGAGTTGTGACTGGTTCGACAATATATCTATTTAATGTGACTCATTAGTATGGTTGGAACAGCTACATTTTTAGTTGACTGAACTCGATCTGATGGTACAATTAACTCGATTTGTGGCTCTTTCAATCAAAAATAAAGTCCACGTACGCAGAAATATAGTTCATGCCACTAAATATTTGGTAGAACGAGCTCGATTTGTCGTTGTCTCAACTCGCGATGTGGCTCATTCAACCTGATATTTATTTGATGTGACTTATCAACATGGTTAAAACAGCGACATTTTTGGTTGATTCAACTCGATCCGATGGTAATTTAACTCGATTTGTGGCTCCTTCAACCAAAAATAAAGTCCACGTACGCAGAAATATAGTTGAGGCCACTAAATATTCGGTAGAACGAACTCGATTTATGTTTGTCTTAACTCGCGATGAGGCTCATTCAACCGGATGTGCATTTCGCGTTTCTTAAATTTCGAGCTTCAAAATTAATTAAAAAAAAAAAAATTATAATGCATTTATCGCGATAACAATATAACAGAAATGATATAACACGAGAAAAAAAGTTCTCCGTTGATATTCACTCATAACAGAATTTCTGTCTGAGCCGGGATTCGAACCGCCTACCGACAAGTTTCCTACCTAATGCCTGCTTACTAACCCGGGACGCTACCTATTGCGCTATCGACTACTATTGAATTTCGTTTCATCAATTTTCCCATATACGCTGCATGCTGGCTCACACTTACAAAATTGAATGCGTCATTACCATTACCATTTGACGATTTTGATTAGGAATAGAGTTCATTTTCACACAACTTTGCTAGTTTTATATTTATATTTTGTATTTATATTTTGAGTTTCGATTGAACTTTTAATCGAGTCGTTCCAACTCTTTTTAAGAATTGAAATGACGACGCATAGTAATCGGATAAACCACAAATGTAGTTGAATCAACATGATATTTGATTAAAAGAGCTGGTTATAGAGTTGTTTCAAACATTTATGGTAGCACAACGAGCCATATAAAAGAGTTGTTTTAGCATCAATTGTGATAAATAGAACCACACAATGTAGTCGATTGAACTTTTAATCGAGTCCTTCCAACTCTTTTTCAGAGTTAAAATGACGACGCATAGTAATCGGATAAACTACAAATGTAGTTGAATCAACCTAACATTTGGTTAAAAGAGCTGTTTCTAGAGTTGTTTCGAACATTTATGGTAGTACAAAGAGCCACATAAAAGGGTTGTTTCAACGTAAATTGTGATAAATAGAACCACATAATGTAGTCGATTGAACTTTTAACCGAGTCCTTCCAACTCTTTTTCAGAGTCAAAATGACGACGCATAATAATCGAATAAACCACAAATGTAGTTGAATCAACCTAATATTTGGTTCAAAGAGCTGTTAATTGAGTTGTTTCATTCAATTATCGTAGTCAAACGAACTGCAGAAAAAGTTGGACCAACTATTCTGTTGTGAGTGATTCAACTCTGAAATGAGTTCGGTCAACTCGTTAGGTAGCTGTTTTGACCGAATATGTTAACGCCATTTCAGAGTTGAAGCAACTATTCCATGTACATACTTTAACTCGATATTCGGTTGACCCAACTCAATTTGAGTTGTTCTAACTCATTTTTTTCAACTCGATTTCTCGAGTTGAATTTACCATTTTTTTTTACAGTGTAGCGCTCAATATCTACTGACAATTGTTAACACTTTCTGTGCTTCTGCTATACTGTAATCCTAAATACTATGCTCGCTATGTTTATACTTCACCATCAAGGTTTTTTGCTTGCTTTGGAATGTTATATATTGTCTATATATTGTTTGTTGTTATTTACTTTTGAGTGAATGTTACTCAAATGTATAATTCGCTGAAAATAAGTATAATCTCTAGTCATACATGTAGCAATGGGGAAGAGAGAGAGAGAGAGAGAGAGAGAGAGAGAGAGAGAGAGAGAGAGAGAGAGAGAGAGAGAGAGAGAGAGAGAGAGAGAGAGAGAGAGAGAGAGAGAGAGAGAGAGAGAGAGTAAAGAGGGATTTACCGAGAAAATGGCCAGATTACGCGATTGAGATTTTTAAAAAAGTTTCAGGTGCATTTTTATTAAATCCGTGGATATTATGATTCATCGTATTTTTTTGCCAGAATAAAAAACCTCCATATACGTACTTTTTTTAAATCTTAATCTAGAAAAATCCATCAAATTTTATTTCACTAACAAAAATGGGTAACTTTATCGAAGTAATATTTTCTTACACCGTACATCAAATCGGTTACTCATAATTTAGCACCTATTCGGCTTCCCATGGTGAAAAAAATTAGAGCGTATAAATTCTACGTACAAACACGATACGCCCTTTTTCATTTTGAGAAAAATGACGGTATACCTATATATATCGCGTTATCTCGCCCCTTTACCAACGTTCTGGCGGCACGAACACGCGCGACAGGGACAAAATATTTATCGAACCACCGATCCTCGAGGTAATTGCGTGCGCGACGTCGTCAGCCTGCGTTTTGCAATCCAACGACGACGACGACGACGACGACGAGGACGACGACGACGACGACAACGACGAACGACAACACATTGCTCACCAGTCTTGGGTTACGTGAATAATGCCCCTTTTGGCTGCCCCCGAGCGCCGCGCGCAAATTCGCACACATACTCAGTCTATGCAAAGCTCCCTCATCGTCGGTGTCTCGTGATTACGCGGATAAGATAAATTCTTCTTTTTCTTATTATTTTTCTTATCCTGGCGCTCTCCAGTGGCCGTCTCACCATATATGAAATAGCGGCTGTGCTGCCAGAGGCGTTCATGATGTGCAATTTTACGTCGCGAGCTTGGTTAACTAAATGGACGACGACGCCGAGAACCAAGATCGACATGTGAAGCGAGCAGTTGGTTCTATAGTTCAGTCGGATAGGAAGAACCACGACGAGTAATAATACAGCAGCACTAACCAGTGTGTTGATGAAATTTTATTTATGGATTTTAAGAAAATACAGACTTTTCGATCAGTTTTACTACTCCTTGTTTATTTTTCTAGTTGATGAGTTTCTTGAGTTCAGGTAGGGATATTAATTCATTGGAATGTTTATCATGAGGATGGGAAAAAGCAATTTTCCTTTTGAAGTCTATGGTTGTTATTATTCGCCTTTGTTTCAATTATCGTTTTATTTACTTTTCTTCGTCATACGTCTTTGAGTTGAATGCAAAAAATAATTTATGTATATACATTGCGTTCCATTTATTTGTTAAAAAATTAGAGACCTTCGGAAGACAAGAAAAAAATATTAATATCATCGCCCAAAGGAAATTGAAATATCCCCGGTAACGTCGGTGCATATGTAAAATAAACCTGAAAGGATTTTTAATGAAATACTTTGGACGAAAAAAAGGATAGCCTTTCGTTTAATCGAAGTGACGACGATTCGTTTAATCGACGATGCGTAACTTCTATAGAAGCACGGGAAATCGAGGCTGGGAGAGTTTAACCCAACACGCGACGATCCCCGTGTCGAAAGAGAACTCCGGAGATGAAGGCTTTAGTCTCCATTAGCTTTGAGAGGGGTTGAAATAACTCCGTGGCATGGGGCTTGTAAACGCAATTGAGACTCCGAGCCTGGTTCATATCACGCGCCGTTCTCGGCGTCGCTCGGCTGTATGCATACGCGTAAATCTCCATTTTACAAAGCGGATAATTTTTATTTATTAAAATGATAATCCCCGCATTAATCGTCCACACAGCCGGAATACCGGGTAGATGGAATTACCTCGAGCATTACACAGTTACAAAAATCGTAATAATAAATTGAATGAGCTATTTTTATTCATGAAAGAAAAAAAAATCAATTTTCACCACGAAAGAGATTGTTATATTGCGTATTAAAAAATTATTAATTCTTTAAAAAGACAATTCTGAACATTAATTTTCAACATTTTATCGAATCAAAATCATTCCTTGAGGAATAATTATTGTTTTTCGAATTTAACCCTAGAACGACAGACTGGGGTGGATATCCACCTCAGGCAAACTGGCCCGGACGAACGTTCTGACCTTTTTTTTCGCACTTATAGGTATTTAAAACGATTTTTCACCAACTGAAAAAAAAATTTTTTGTCTGCACCATTCTCTTCTGTATGAAAAAACGAAGAAATTCATGTACTTACAAGTCTCATTACTGCTTTCAGAACGATTTTACGAACAAGAAACGCGTGGGGTGAATATTCACCCCAGTCTGGGGTGAAAAAATATGTGTGTCGTTCTAGAGTTAAGTTTCATTTTTCTACTATCATTGATAGTAATTGTTAATATTCTTTTTAATTTCACACGTTTACAAGTAGCAAGTCTAGTATAAGACACAGTGATACTTTTTCTTTTTTCTCACCAACAGATCTGTTGAACTGTAAAGAAAAAAATTATTAAAAGAATAGATTTACAGATGAAAAGTCGATAAATTTAATATCGATTATCGACTCCACGTGACACGAACGTGGTGTTTGATGATCTACGGTCAAATTATACGCTTAGATAAACATCCGCGGGACTTGTGTGCCCCCCCCCCCCCCCTCCCCCCTCGCGCTCTCTTTTTCTCTCTCTCTCTCTCTCTCTCTATCGTTTGTTGACTATATATATTATATATACATATGTACATACAGAACAGTTCTCTCTTCTCTCTGTTACGTGGCAAATGCACTTCGTAACTCGTATCGTCGTATATACGAATTGGTCCAATGTAAGGACCATTACCCGCTGGCACGCTGTGGTGCACTAGCTCGTTGTACGTCCGATGTGGAAGCTCCTCTCGTCGCTTTAGTGCCGCATCGTGCCATTGCCAGAGGGCTAGCCCGCAAGTACGATATTAGCTACCTTGTGCTCTTGCTCGCTCCCTCGATTCTCCTCGTTTACCCACTTCCTCGGCGATCTACGATACTATACACACACGTCTACGTACACACTTTGGGTATGCTCATCGTACATACATACGTACATTGAGAGTCTAGAACGCTCCGGTTATGTGCCTACCGATGGATATATATCCTGTACCGCTCGTCACTCGAAATAGCAGGACCATTAAAAAAAGTCATATATATAGTCAAGTGGCTTCGTCCAACGAGCTAGAACATCAGGTACATCTTTGAGGTCCCAAATTTTGCGTAAAATTATTCGTGGGCATTCTCCATTTTATTTTTAAATTCTCGTTAATGAATAAGATATGTCGAGAATCCCGAAAATAATTCTCATGGTTCTTTTGATTCGCAATGTTCGTTATATTTTCCCCCATTTTTATCCTGACTCATGTGGTATTCATGCATAATTTATTAATTCCATATGAAAACAATGAATCCGTATGAATTTTCATAGTTTTCATTGCTGATCCGCAGCTTCGAGGAAAAAAAAAAATTGTCGACCTCGTTCACGATGGTTCAAGAGGCAGTAGAATCAGGGCCTGCTGCACCGCCTCGGTTTCTTACGAAAGATACGAATGCCGAGGTAGCGTATTCGAGCCGGCGATATCTCCACCGATGCAGTCTCGCAGCTGGGCTAGAGCAAAGCGGCGACGCAAATATTTGTTTAGGACGGAAAAGCATGGATGTTGCAAGGCGCTTCCCATAGGTTCACGCTCTATCCTCCCCAAACGCGAGAGAGCGATATCAGAAATAAGATAAAGGCTGCCCGGCGCTTTCCCTCGCTCGATCTTTCTCTCTGCGACCAACATGAGCATGAAATCGACGATCCATAGGCTTCTGTTTCATCTCTGCTTCGGTTTCCGTTTTCGCGCATGCTTTACTCATAAATATATTTATGTATCTGTGTTTGGGTGTGTGTGTGTGTGTGTGTGTGTGTGTGTGTGTGTGTGTGTGTGTGTGTGTGTGTGAGCGCGATTTCTGGCGCCTGGTTCTCCTATCCGGTATATTCGGAGATAAACTACAACCACGAAAATCCACAAGCAAAATATACTCGACGGTCATCGAGAATTCAAAAGCGGATATTCTCTCCGTTCAGTATCAACTTCCTTATCTAGTCCTTCCGATCCTTTCACATCGTCATATAATGCAATCCCTAAAATACAATGGAATTACGGTAATCCCAAACTATATTGGTAACTATAGTTATGATATTTTTGTCAGATAATAATAATAATAATAATAATAATAATAATAATAATAACAACAACAACAACAACAACAACAACAACAACAACAACAACAACAACAACAACAACAACAACAACAACAACAACAACAACAACAACAACAACAACAACAACAACAACAACAACAACAACAACAACAACAACAACAACAACAACAACAACAACAACAACAACAACAACAACAACAACAACAACAACAACAACAACAACAACAACAACAACAACAACAACAACAACAACAACAACAACAACAACAACAACAACAACAACAACAACAACAACAACAACAACAACAACAACAACAACAACAACAACAACAACAACAACAACAACAACAACAACAACCACAACAACAACAACAACAACAACAACAACAACAACAACAACAACAACAACAACAACAACAACAACAACAACAACAACAACAACAACAACAACAACAACAACAACAACAACAACAACAACAACAACAACAACAACAACAACAACAACAACAACAACAACAACAACAACAACAACAACAACAACAACAACAACAACAACAACAACAACAACAACAACAACAACAACAACAACAACAACAACAACAACAACAACAACAACAACAACAACAACAACAACAACAACAACAACAACAACAACAACAACAACAACAACAACAACAACAACAACAACAACAACAACAACAACAACAACAACAACAACAACAACAACAACAACAACAACAACAACAACAACAACAACAACAACAACAACAACAACAACAACAACAACAACAACAACAACAACAACAACAACAACAACAACAACAACAACAACAACAATAACAATAACAATAACAATAACAATAACAATAACAATAACAATAACAATAACAATAACAATAACAATAACAATAACAATAACAATAACAATAACAATAACAATAACAATAACAATAACAATAACAATAACAATAACAATAACAATAACAATAACAATAACAATAACAATAACAATAACAATAACAATAACAATAACAATAACAATAACAATAACAATAACAATAACAATAACAATAACAATAACAATAACAATAACAATAACAATAACAATAACAATAACAATAACAATAACAATAACAATAACAATAACAATAACAATAACAATAACAATAACAATAACAATAACAATAACAATAACAATAACAATAACAATAACAATAACAATAACAATAACAATAACAATAACAATAACAATAACAATAACAATAACAATAACAATAACAATAACAATAACAATAACAATAACAATAACAATAACAATAACAATAACAATAACAATAACAATAACAATAACAATAACAATAACAATAACAATAACAATAACAATAACAATAACAATAACAATAAC
This sequence comes from Rhorus exstirpatorius, assembly GCA_963564615.1. NCBI lineage: Eukaryota > Metazoa > Arthropoda > Insecta > Hymenoptera > Ichneumonidae > Rhorus > Rhorus exstirpatorius. Next base: position 14,741,757 of record OY751316.1, on the reverse strand, counting down.
AATAACAATAACAATAACAATAACAATAACAATAACAATAACAATAATAATAATAATAATAATAATAATAATAATAATAATAATAATAATAATAATAATAATAATAATAATAATAGTCATGGAAACAAACAAGAGCGGGGTTAGGAAATTGTAAGCAATTTTCCCGAAATTTTTTTTTACCAATGACTATCATACGGTCACTCACTTTCATTGACTGCGCATAGTACACCGATATGTGTGTACATATTAGTTATCCTCAATTAATCCTGTATACCGTATGCCCGTTTTGGTTCAACAGAAGCCTTTGTTTCACAATCGCTACGCGCGTTTTATACTTACTACGCGTAGTAAGTATAACTTTATTCAACTTATGAATTTACGTGAAAAAAATTATTGAAAAAATATCACATATGTGAAAACAGAATGAGAAAAAAATAGTTTAATGCCCACGTTTTGTATAAAATACTTAAGGATGTATCGGACGTACCATTCCAATCAAAAGTGACTTTTGTCAACAATATTGCGTACTTGGTGATAAGATAAAAATCGGAAAAAATTCAATCGAAATAAAAACGATGAGAAGATTACTTTTTAATAATAATAGGGCCCAAAAGTTATCAATAAATTGTTCAAACAAAACATTGTTCAACAAATTTTTAGGGAATGTTTTTTTTTGTCATGTGAAATGAATTCGTTGATTTTTCTGAGTACACATGATTTTTTTAAAATTTTCTTATCATTTTGAAATTTCGGTTTTCGGAAATTCGAAAAGGTTATATATTTACAAATTCAATGCCCTGTAAACTTCTTAATTGTAATATACAATGTTTTCACGAAAAAATATCAAAAATTCACGATTTTTCCTTCATTTTTCAAAATTAAAAGATTTTCGAAAACCAAAATTTCAAAATGATAAGAAAATTTAAAAAAATTCATGTATAGTCGGAAAAATCAACGAATTCATTTCACGTGTCAAAAAAAAAACTTTCCCTAAAAATTTGTTGAACAATGTTTTGTTTAAACAATTTATTGATAACTATTTGGCATTATTATTATTCAAAATTAATCTTCTTATCGTCTTTATTGTGGTTGAATTTTTTCCGATTTTTATCTTATCATGAAGTATGCAATAATGTCGACGAAAGTCACTTTTGGTTGGGAAGGTACGTCCGATACATCCTTAAAAAAATACACAAAATACCAAAACTTCACATAAAATATAAAAAAATATTTCTGCGGGAAATATTTGTGTATTTTCGCATTATGTACCTATATATTACTTTTCATCGGTGTGAACTTACTTGCAAAACTTTGCATATTTGAGTACAAATTATATGATACTATTGTCTTTACGTATACATCCGGCGGAGTCTTACAGACAGTCGGCTGTAATTTCGTGCCCGGTATATAAGACCACTTTTTTTTTAGTCGAGGATAAAGAAAGGGTGCGAAAGTAAAATAAAAATGATTCCCTCGTTGTATCCTCGGTGTTTTATATCGCAGACACTTTTAAAATCATTCGCGTAATGTTTTATTTTTTTCAACTCTTGATGGTATGGTTTCGTGGGAGTAGAGAAAGAGTGTGTGTGTGTGAGAGAGAGAGAGAGAGAGAGAGAAAGCACACCCCAGGCCATCGTTAATGCTTGCCAACCTGGTAGGGTTGTGCACATTCATATTGTGCTATCGGTATACGGATATGCCGGCATGCACTTTCTATGTCTCGTGGGGCTTTCGGCGCGCATCCGCGCTCGCGACGCAACGGAGCTTCGACGTTAGAGTTTCATGGTGGTATCCTTCAGGCGCTTTCAGAGCTCTCCTGCTAGCATTGAACGTCGGAGCGAGATAAAAGAAAAAAAAAGGAAACGAAAATACAATTAAAAAAACAAAAGGGGCGTAAAAACATAACTCCAACTGCTGAATCGTTTTATTTTACGCCCTTTTGTTTGCGAGAAGTTATATACCATACTACGTACACCGCTAGGTGTATACAGCCTGAGTGAACCGCGAAACTTTTCTTTTACGGCTAGACAGCGACACCATAAATAAAAAGAAACCTCATATATATAGCAGATGGATAGTGATGGGTAAGGGGATTCACGTTGCCCGCGGGGTTCTTCGATAGAACAGTCTTCGTGTGTCATCCACGATATCGCGTTAGAAGAACCCGATGTATAAAAGGGGTTTGAAGGGAAAGATCGCGACTAGATGATATTTGCACTATATAGTGACAGTCGGAGTGCCGGACTCGAGGGGATTTAGTGAGCGAGTGCGATTCTCTCGTGTCTGGAGATGAACGACTATTTTTCTATAATACAAATTTGGACAAGTTTTTTAAAATCGTATGAATTATGAAAAAGAAGAAACAATGGATTTCAATATCGCAAAGTTGTGCGATCGTTTAACCTGTTTCATTATTTAAAAACGTCGTAAACGTAAGAAAAAGCAGAACATTTTAAAGAAAACTGTTTCGACAACTTTTCATCACCAAGTTTATTAATTATTCAAATTAAACATTAAAATCAACAGTTGAATTGTAGTACTCGATTCGACGATTCAAATAAATCTATTAGTTTCAATCATAAAATGAAAATCATCAAATTTTAACAAAGTTTCTGCTGTGCCTTTGGCAAATATTTCAACCTGAGCCACCTATATGAGGTTTTTTTTCATCGCCTAGTCCACTTAACCTATGGACGCAATGATTCACTTTATTCTGTAAAAGCGTGAAACCATTCAGTTTCGATGGGAGGAAGAAAAAAGTCATTCATTACAGACGCTTCGTTCGTCAAAACGACAGTTCTCCGAATTTGTTTTTTTTTTAACGAGATACCACGCACGTGCTTGAGACTCTATCAATCATTTCTTTCTGTCCTTTTCTCCATCGTCATAAACGGACTACAAAATGTATCGCCCCCCCCCCCTCCCTTCTCACTCCATAACATTCGGCCCTCTCCATCGATGCTCTAAATTCTCGTCAATGGTCAATTTCACTAACACTCGGGATTTCCGTTCGCGCGTTCCAGTTGCAGCGATAACGAGAAGTTCGGATAGAGTCGAGAGAAAAGAGGGCAGATAAAACTGTTGAATACAGGCACAGTATATGCACGTGGGGCTTGCTATTGAGAGAGAGAGAGAGAGAGAGAGAGAGAGAGAAAGGCTCGTGCTCTTGCATCGTCAGTTGGGATTTGTGTCCGTGATTTCTCACGGATCGACGCAAAAGCTCAGAATCCAAAAAAATTCAATAATTTCAATACAAAGCATACCTATATTATGAGGTTATAGCCGTATATATAGTAGCTAAAGAGCGAGAACAGCTGTGCCTCGAATGACAATGAATTTTCGACATATTGCAAAATACTGCAGTGAAAAAAATATGGACCACAGCAAGTTTTTTTCCGAAGTGTAATTTTACGCTACATCGATTTTTAAAAAAGGGCAGCTGAAGCTCATGGAATTCTTCTTGAAACTTATGGTGAATTGGCTCCATTAAAGAGAACATGCCGACAGTGGTTTGAAGGATTCAAAAGTGGTGATTGTGACATTATTGACAAAGAATAACGGTCGGGTTGCCCGGTAAAATTCGAAGATCGGGAATTGCAAGCTTTTCTGGATGAGAACTTAGCGCAAGCTCTGAAAGAACTTTTGCTTATAACAGCTCGGTGTCGGAAATCCACCGTTTCTGCGCATTTGCATGCCATGGGAAAGATTCAAATGGAAGGTAACTGGCTGCCCCACGAATTGATCGAAAATGCCATCGCCAACCGTTTGAATATCTCATGCATGCTCTTTGCTCGGAAGGCAACGAAAAAAGAATCTTTTGTGGCGTATTGTGACCGGAGATGAGAAATGGATTCATTTCGACAACCCAAAGCGTCGAAAATCATGGGTGCATGGATCCAGGTCAGCCATCGGCATTGATCCCAAAAGAAACATCCACTCACATAAAGCTTTGTTCTGTATTTGATGGGATATGGTAGGCGTGGTGTATTACGGCTGTTGAATGGAAATTAAACAATCACTGCCGAACGGTACCGTAATCAATTAGAGCAGTTGAACACCAATATGATGCCAAAACGACCATCAATTGGATCAAATTGCCAAAAAGTTATTCTTTTTCATGAAAGTGCTTAGCCTCGTGTTTCTTTGACTGTACAAAAAAAGGTGATGAAGCTCGAATGGCAGGTTCTCCCATACCCAGCCTATTCAAAGGAACTTGACTCCGTCGGATTATCATCTCTTTCGCTCAATGCAGCACGATCTGAAGGATACACGCACTTCACAAATTATGCAGGAGTAAAAAAATGGATTACTGAATCGATCAACTCAGACAAGATGTTTTATCGACGCGGAATCAAACTTCTGCCAAAAAGATGGGAAAAAGTTAGAGCTTCCGAGGGCAAAAACTTTGATTAATGTAATTAATAATTTTTGTCTTAAAATAACTGCGTCTTTTAAGCGAAAAAACGGCAGAAACTTTTCGAACCTCCTTGTATATTGTGTATATACGGATAGCTGCGTGCGTATCAATTTAACCCGTTCAGGGGCGCAATTAAACTGAAAATTTTATCAAACCGTTCTTATCATATTCTTATGATTATGGGGTCGCTGATTACAAATCTGAAGTATTCAAAATTGAAAAATTCAAGATGGTGGTGGCAATATGGCGGAGCTCAAGCAAAAAATTGAAAATTTCTAAACAAGAAAAATTTTATTGTATTTTGCATGAAATTTTGAACATAAAAGCTCTCCTATCATGTTTTTCAAAAATGCATACTTTTTGAAAAAAAAAAATATTTAAATATTGAAATTGATCGAAAAGCACAGGAAAACCGGTGGCACTCTAGGAGTGTCACTGCCCTTGAATGGGTTAATAGAGGAGTTTCGTATTCAAATTGTCAAAGGAATTTTTTAATATTTATAAAGCTAGTAATATACGACTACACATAATGTAGAGAGTAGAGACCGAGAAATATGTAAAAATTCACTCAAAAGAATCTCCCTTTGCGCAATCGCAGCAAGGAATTGATGAAAGCCCGCCGAGTTACGATGTTACTAGGTGATTTCATGAATGCAGTGCGATAACGACGAGATAGGAGAAAGAACACGAGAAAACGCATCACACAGAAACGCATAACGAGGGGAGATAAAACTGGACCTCTCTCTCTCTCTCTCTCTCTGCCTCTCTCCCTCTCTATCCCTCTTACTCTCTTTTGCTTTCTCGTTTCAAACATTACGAAAGCTCTTTCTTCCACGTTTACTATTAATATGATATGGAACAACGCTGGTGGTTTCCCTTTATTCACATAATTTTTATTTCAATTTCGCCGCGTAGCTTTCCTCTATTACGTCCTACTCGCAGACTTGGCGCTAAAGCGTTGTATACTTTGTTTTCCATAACCCAATTAACATTGCAAGATGTCATTCTCTACGCTGGAAGATTCCTAATTGTGTGATTGGGAGAATTTTCATTTAAAGCTGTATTACGCTATTTTAATTGAAACATTATGACTGTTCATAAATTTTTAAATTTACTGATTTTTTTCGCAAAGACTTCAAAATATAGTCGTATTTTCCCATAAACATACATGCTTTAGTCAAAAATTGTCCGAAAAATATTATAGAAGTCTTTATCTTACTGCGGAAAGGTTTTGCTTAGCTTCGCATTTTCAATGTTCTCTTTGTTTTATTTCAATAAATTTCATCAGTTCGTCGGTCACGCTGCTCTCCTTAACCATTTTTTATGCATGTATATACGCGTCTATTTTTCGTTTTTTTTCTTTCCTTAATAAAAATTGTACAGGAACCACATGAATAATACCGTATAACCATGGATCGCCGCCGTTCATCTAGCTAGGAAAAGCTCGTTTCCATAAATCTTTCTCTATACGGTACACGCTCGACACCCCCCCCCCCCCCCCCCGCACGGGAACATAAAATCTTGGCGAAATAATGTTCTCGCGGGTGAGACGTTGTATATATCTGCGTGGAAAACCCGCATATACCGCATACGGTAGTCATGCAGTTACGACGTACGCGTATCTATGTATATGGCAAACGTCATTCCTTCTCGTACAGCTTCTGTAGAAATCATATAGATATACCTATATATGCATATACGCATGTATATCGCACTACTAGCTTGGGCTCTCGTACTCAATTAACTCGACATGGACCGAGGCCCCAGAGGGCTCCGCTACACTACATAGAAACATGTATCGAGGGCTGGCAAACGAAAAGGCCGAACCTATATCAATTTACCCGTTATATCGTATGAGCTTGGCCTTTTTGTTTGTCAGCACTCGATGTTATATGTAAATATATCGATAGTTAAATTCCATAGGGGCGTATAAGCTATGCTTATACATAACCGATACGCCTCTTTGGCAATAGTCCATCGATATATACATATAGTTGAATGTACTAAACATCGAAGCATATGGAGCACCTTCGCTCTTGGCATCGTCATAGCACCGGGAATATTGAGAGAGAGAGAGAGAGAGAGCTATACATTGTTTAACGACAGATACGGGTCCATATCAGTCCGCGACCGTGTTGCAAGCGCTCGCTCACTCGAGCAAGGCATATTTTCAGCGTCAAATGGCCCGGTTTAGAGCCTCTGGTATCGAGGCGAGATTATAAAGAGCGAAGATACTAGGCATTTCAGCTTCCATTGATCTCGTCTGGCCTTTTTACAGAATTATCATTTACAAGTTGTGACAAAAAACAATTCTTCTATATCTGTTTTTGCTATTTATTTTTTTCCTGCATTCCATGAAATGTATTTTCACAAACAAATGTAGTGAACAGATGTGACAATATCGTTCTTCTTTAAGCGTTACATGCAGTTTTCTTGATTTTATTCATGCAGCACACCGAGAAAATAATAAATACAAAATAATCAGTGAGTACAAAGACGGTCACTTTTAGAATGTCATTTCCAATAAACTAGTTATAGAAAAAATTAAACAACGAATGCTTAATTTCAAATAAGTAACGAAAGGTACCGATTTCTGATAATAATTTATTAGATGATTTTTCGTTTCTGCCATATTACAACATTCACATTTTCAGCGATACTGAAATTTAGACCAATATCTATTTTTTTAAATTCGACATTTCAATACTTCTGGACGTTTCAATCCAATTCTAAGACCCGTGGCAAATTACTGTAGCAAAAATGACAAATCATGAGTTTCCCCCGTTCATATCGGGAGATTTGCATTAATAGATATTTTCCCAATTATTATTACATTTTTTTCTCATATCAACCTTAAGGGATCAATAAGACAATAGTTTTCACATTAGCTAGAACCAGAATCAACTTACAATCGCTAAAAAATTTTTTTTTTCAATATAATGGAGATCCTTGTCGATCGATGTGATCCGGATTACCCCATTTATCCTGCTACATAGATTGCGCATGTGTAGTACTAGATGCATGTACTCATGTAATCCGCGCTCACGCGAAGGGTTTATAGGCCGCAGCATCCCCCGCGGCTTCGACCGCGATCTACTATGCTCTGTTGTTTGCCACTGTTGGTTGCGTTGATTAAAAGTTCGAAACCTTCGCGTCTACTCACGTAACCTCTCTCTCTGTCTCTCTCTCTCTCTCCTCTCTCTCTCTCTCTCTCTCTCTCTCTCACTTATCCTCTGCACTTAAACAAAAATAACAGAGTCGCACGCTTGAGGGATCGATGCTCGAAAATTCACCAAATCTGTTCATCACATATACATTTGCAACGTTATCAAACGAAATGGCGTAACTAACGTCATTTCACACTCACAGTAAAGTGACTGAAGCCTTTTCGATTGGTAACATTCGATTTACACTTGTGGGTATTTTTAGGTTTATGAGACATTCAGAGGTCAAAACAATAAGACACTGTAGTGTCCACCATTTTTCTTTGTCACGCATTCAGACTTTATTGAGCGTTTTGACATTCTTTGAATGATTTTTTTAACGCTAACGCTTCCGTTCATAACAATATAAATCTGATTTGGAACAAAAAAAAATTGATAATTTGTGTAAAATGTTTTTTTTATGCTGCTTTACAACATAATAAAAATGAAAGATTCAATAAAATGACGTGAGGCATGCCTCTGTCGGTCTTTTTCTAAAATGCAACATATCTACAAACATTGCTGTGCTTACGGATGACAGAGTGAATGGAAAATTGTCAACTCCCTCACAGCCTGCAGGCTCCTATTATATATATGTATATATATATGTTTACCATGAACTTTTGGCAAAAGCGAGTATACGGGATGCACTAGAGCGTCAAGCGATGCAAAAGGCAGCCCATATTGGTTTATCCGCTCTCTCGAACGTCCCACCAACGAAATTCCATTTCCCCTCGCATGAATATTTTCGTAGTCATTCTCGACCCGTGCTTTATGTATTGCCACTGTGTGGACCTCTATGTATATACATGCATATGGGACATTTCACATTAGCCAACTCGCATAATTTTTCGATTTTTTCTTTGGGAGATTTTTCAAGCGCACAACACTCATTATTATATGTAAAACGATCAAAATTATATTTACTAAAATTTTCAATTTTTTTTTCAGCCAATGTTATAGCAATAAAAAATCTAAAAATTCATGGACGTTATCGACACTTTCAACAATTCCCCAACGAACAATTTAAAAAATTGAGTATTTCAGTCAGTGTGAAATGTCCCGTATAAGCATGATACACCGAGAATGCTTGGCTTGGATATATATCGACTCGATTCCATAAAATTCTTAAAACCGGAAATTGGCGGTAGAGGAAGTACATACAGCTGGTGTGTCCATCTATGATTTTTTGTGCTCTGATGCAGAACTACTGGAAAGGATAAATTCGATTCTTTTCAGTGTTTCAGGATACTATTATTCTTATTAAATTTTGTTTGTCCAACGTTTATAACTTGTTGAGCGATTTTACACAGATAAAAAAATTATTCATAAATGCAATTAATCGCATCCAGCAAATAATAGTAAATATTTAAACCAAATTTAACAGATCCAAATTAATTTTTGTACATCCTGTTCCAATTGCGTCGACGATTCATTGCTTTTCGCGGCTTTTCGATCAATCCATATAGAGAGTGTAAAATAAACTCGGCAAAGATTCTTAAAAAAGAATTTTAAAAAAATCTCTAACTTTATTCCCACATGACGTCACAAAGCGGCAGTCCCTTTATTGTGATAATCACACGTTCATGAGCTCACGCGCGGATAACACGAAAAATAAAAAAAGATGTTAAAAATAAAAAAAAAAAAGAAGAAACGTCAAGCTTTACGTATACGCCGACGCACGCATAATGCAGTCGTGACGATGACTCGAAGTGTTTTTGGATGAATGCAGTGCCATTCATTGCCCTGGCGCCCCCTCTCATTTTCCCATGTGTTTGCCTAATTAACAGGCCATGCACGTGTTCCCTCGCTATCGCACCCACTCTGTGGGCCTCGGTAACTTTGCACATTTCTCTCGTTGGATGTATGGAACATTCCATGTGAAAAATAAACAAGCCATCAATATGGATCGACAATGTTTTGGAGTTTCTATAAATAAATTAGATAAATTTTCGCCATAAAAACTTAGTTGAGATCTGGGAAATATTTTCTTGTAGGGACTTCGAGACTGAGATTTCGTAGGATTCTTTTTTTTGTCTTCAATAAAACAAAATTCAATTTCCTAGAAGCGTTTAATTGGATGAGTATAACTTCGTCATTAAAAAAAAAAAAAAAAAATTACCGAAACTGCAGCGAAGCTCAAGCTTGTAAGCCATAATTCGCTTTGATGTGAAGAGACAGTGTCGTATTTTTTAATCTCGGACAAAGAAAATCGAAATTAGTGGACCGTCTAAATCATTAAGTCGATCTTTGATGATTTTCTTTCAGTAGAAAAATGGCTTCGATAAGATATAGAAGAGTATGTGATTCTTTGATTTTAATTCCACTCTGCAACATAGATTAAAATGATATGTATTCAACGCACATAATGGTCCAGAATTCTTTTAATTGATACGCGCGTTTCGGGTCATACAGAGAAGGTTAAATAAGAAATCTCGCAAAGACGTCGGTAGAATTGGTATGAAATACCTCATGCGTAAATATGTATTTGCTCGTTTCTCCGCTCTCTTCCTTTGCAAAAGCAGCGCGCACATATTGTGCATACATAAACAAACTCATATATATATATTTATACACATACATAATATAGTACAGTTTCTACGAACCTGAGAATTTAATTAACTCGTTCTGCATTTGATGGCTTCGTCGTCGAGCGGGCTTATCACCTCTACGTGAATTTACCGTATTACAAAAAACTTTTTGGCCCCGTGTCTATATATGCCGCAGTGGGGATAATTAATAACGTTTGGCCTTGAGTATATACGGACTCGTGTCTTTTGCACCGGAATGCAACAAGAAAAAGAGCGATAAAAAAAAATTACAAATGCTTCAAGTTACATGAATATATATGATATTCGAAAGATCTATCCGGGTACGAGCAGCATTTCGTTCTCTTTGATACAACCGAGTGTTCTTTTTTTTTTACTTTAGCATAACGCTGTCATATGTGTACTAAGCAAAAAGTCGTGGACTCTTTTACGACGTCAGGCACATGTATACGTAAATGTTTCTGTATGATTTTGACGATGTAACACCGAAGGGGTGACATATAAAAGCGATGTCTGAATTCGTCGTGAATATTGCTTTGCACGTGCGTGTTATCCGATACACATATTTAATCAAATGTGCGAGAGTACGTGGCACAATGCAATTCCGAGAAAGCTCGGCGGCAAAACGCATCTGTACGGAAGTACGGGACAAAAGTGATTTTACGGTAAGCCATCCCTTCGCGCGCATCATATACATTGACTCCGTAAGGGGAACGAGAAACAATAAAGTGGTAGGAAAACAACATTTGTTCGAAGAGTTCTTGTGTTAAGTTTTTTCGTGAAAGAATTCGTAATGTTTAACAAGTTTAGGGATAATCTAATAATTTCAGTCCGTTTTAAGTGTTATAGTCAATCAAATGCAATACAAATAAGATTTATAAAATAAATTAACCTGAAATATTTATGAGATCTTTCCCTCAAATTTTCATAAATAAAATAAACTTTATTCCACCGTTAAACATGCATTCGATTTTATGGAATTCTTTTTCAATATCGTGTGCAACAAGAGAGTAAAACTATCATAAAAATTTTTTGTACACCACTGGAATACGTACTGATTAAATTAAATACTCTCGCGATTTTCTCTCTCGCTCATTTAGTCATCACTTACCTCGGTCAATAGCTTTTGAATGGATTGACAAGAGGCCTTTTAAAGATACCCGGAACGGCAATGAGCACACACTGCCGTCGTACATGCTCTGTCGTCGAGGCGCCAAGACCGGAGAAAAATGTACCGCAAGGAGACACAGAAAATTATGTATATATAACGATTGCTTAGAAAAGAAAGGACGTAAATTACAAAGATTTACATGCAAAGTTATGTGGCTTGCGACCTTTCGTCTCTCGTGGTGATCGAGAGACCGAGAGAAAATTCTCATACAGCCACTTGGCTGCTTAAACGGCTCAATGAGAAAGCAAGGGGATCAGTGCGGGCACTATATTAACCATACGAACGTTCTTATCTCACTCTCATACATGCGTTTGGATGCCTCTGTGCAAGAGCTCGTTTTCGCGATCATTCGAAATCGCGAGAATCACAAGTGTTTTTATCGTTGGCTCTCCGACGACTCTCACGTTCCAGACCAGAAATGAACGAAAAATGCATTATGCTTATCTTGCTTGACTCGGATCACCATATATTGTGTATTATTCGTAAACAGCGGGAACGAATATGTAAGTTGACACATAATCCCACGAGAGTTCTTAAAAATGAATTTTATTTCGAATTTTATCCAAAAATTTGTTGATTTACAACAACATCTGTAATTTTGTGGCTCCGGGCATTCTGTGCTCATTTTCTTCGCAACCGTTCGAACTTCAGAATGAAACTGGGTTCGTTGAGCTAGAATGATTTTTAAAGTTTTTCCAGTTCTTAAAAGTCGGAAAGTTTACGATTATCGTAAACCTTCCTTTCCATTTTTTTCTGCTCTTTTCAAAGGGATCTTACAGTCACAAAAATTAAGATCCAGCAACGAGCCTCGCGTCATTCTTTGAGTAGGTGCTATGCTCGACCTTTTCTAAAACACCTTGATATTTCAGAGTCTGTAATTTGAGAGTTAATTTATGACTATTCGAAATTTCGATTTTTTTTTAGGGTTTCGGAAAATGGAGAAAAGATAACGTTTTTAAAAGTTTTACTCCAATTTCGGATCCCAGTATGGATCTAACTTTCCGACTGTTTGTAAACTACACATCGAGTTTTTGACGTAAACTTGATAAAATTGAAAAAAGGTCGGGTTTTTATTTAATTTTGAAATGAGCGCTCGCTCAATTTTCATGTTACGATAATGTACCTATTACCAGTATACTAAATTCATGCTCTTTTGAGGTTTCAAGCGTTTTTTGCGACTAACGTATTAGGCGAGCTCATTTCTTTTTCTCAGCATGAAAAGAAGGGGCTGCTATACACAGCGTGAATACACGCTTACTGGTGCGGCTGAAAGTGTTTTGCCCTGTCTGATAGACGGACGCCTGATGGTCCGTCGCGAAGAGTTAATGCCACAGTGCCTCGGGGGTCACAAAACAGATTTTTCTCGCTTTCTCTCGTTTCTTCTCCATTTTGTTTGTGGTTTTTTATTTTATTTTTTATTTTATTTTTTCTTCAGGTCGCCGTATCTTTTTATAGCGCCTTTCAGGAGAGTTGTGGTCAAGCGTCGGCCTCCCGGTGCCTTCCACCCCTCGTCGCCAAAAGGCACAGATCCCGAGAGAACGTATAATACTGGGATGCTGTTTTTTTTTTTCTACCACCCACTGGAGGATAATTCAGCTTGTATCTTTTATGCGGTCACCGCACCAACCACGCGTTGCGCATTTTATATTTATGTGACACTCGATTATCGATATGAATGGGGTATTTCATGCCAATGCCTCAACTTGACTATCCTATTTTCAATTTTAAAATTTTTCCCTTGTTAGCACAAAAACCTAATTTTTGAATAATTTTTTAATAGCAAACTTTCATAATTTTGAGTCTCATTTGAGTCTATCGTTTTTTTAAGTGAACAAAAATAATAACACGAAAATTCATGGAAATGTTTTGTTAATCCCATTGTTAATGGTTGATAATTCGAAGAAGTTGATAAGTACGCTTTGTGTTCCCTTCTAAAGTCCATGCGAGTCCATGTATGTTTGTTGCAACGTATAATTCTGAGAGTCTTGCACAGATGTAAAGTTTAACGAGATACTAATGGAGTTGTCAAGATGGGGGACCTTCGTATTGAATTACAGACGAACAAAAAAAAAGTGATAATCATTTTGACAAGATAACGCTTGTCGAAGAAATTTTATGTTTTATTCAAGTCATCGTGAATGATATCGGGAGATTGATAAATCGAATGAAAGCTGGCCGTTGAAAGTTTCTAAAATATAAAGGGACAAGGGTTTTGCTTCAGCTTTTATCTACGTAAAAGATAACTCGTCGTAAGCTATAAGAGTTTCTATGGTGACATGGAACAACAGAGACTTAGTCTATATCTCTTCTTTCGGTTCAACAGCCCTCCCTTCAATCATATAAAATTCACTATCTCTAATTTTTAATTCTTCTCTCTCTGTCTCTCTCTCTCTCTGTCTCTCTCTCTCTCTCTCTCTCTCTCTCTCTCTCTCTCTCTCTCTCTCTCTCTCTCTCTCTCTCTCTCTATCCAGTGTACTGACATTTGTCACGCACGGCGTACTCGATGCTTCGCGCTCTCGCATATTTCATTTGGAATTATAACGACAGCCTTATACACATAAACGTATACGTAAAATAACTGTATATATAGGCGAGAAAAGGGAGGAACAAGTTGGCACTCGAGAAAAAAAAATTGAATTAAGATAAATTTGCATGGCAGGCAGAAAACCCTTGTTGAATGCTTCTGCTCTGGGTGAAGAATCAATATATAGGCAAAATTCGAATTAAAAATTCATCGAGATAACGAGAATGGAGTCTCGGGTTTTTTTTTTCTTGAGGATTAAAAAAATTGATTTGTATAATTCATATTCATTGTTTCGCCATATATATACATATATATGTATATATATACAAAATTCTACGTTAGGAAAATTAGCCAAAAAAATTTGGTAAAACTTTATCAAATTATACACGAATTATACGAATTCATGAAATTTCTCGCATGTCAAATAAGTTGAGTCCTTTGCATTTAAATGACAATAATAATAATAATAGTGTAGATATACTCTTTCACATATTCTCATGTACCTATTGAAATCGATATAGGCACGTGGTATTTTTCGTCGAAAGCGGATAATATTAATTCCGTAATAAATCTCGGGATCGCGGTTTGCGATGAAAGGGCTCTCTCATCGTTCGCTGATTTATTGGATCGCGTATAGCAGGTACGAGAGACGACGATAACTCGATAAAGGTCGAGAATAGCGTCTGTTCATGTATACATATACATACATGTGATCATATACGTATATGAGCGGGAAACGTTATGAGATATACGAGTGATGCCCACGATACATATATAGTATGTGTGAAAAGTTGCGGGTGTATGTGTGTGTGTGTGTGTGTGTGTGTGTTATTTTGCTGTCGAAAAGATCGCTGCGCTGGATGATGTTCTGAAACGAGACGACAAGAATGCCCCGCGAGTTTCTCGTACTCGTATACGTATGGTGCACATATTATATATACGTATACATGTGTCATATCGCGTGTGCGCAATACCGGAATAGAGGGGAGAGGAATGAAGAGATATGGCATCATACAGAGATTGGATGACGCCGATGAGTGCAGCATGCGGCACACAATGCAACACGGCAGATGTTTCGATTGCCAGTGTGAGCCACAATACAATGCACACGAGAGTGTATAGATATGTATATGTATTATATATACACACATTTTTTTATTTAACTGTTAGTTTTCGGGACAGTGGATTGAAAAAAATGGAATTTAACCGGATCAAGGGTCTGGTGCACCAATATGAAGGACACGATTATTGTCCATCACTTGTTATCGAGGTCGATTCCATTTTACAATGAAACTTGAAACTATGGATCTCTCAACACATTGCCATGAGTAAAGTTCTTTAGTTCTTAAAATTCCTACCGTATTTTTACATTATTATTAAATTAAGCTGCGAGTTTGGAAAATTTTTAAGTGGTGATTGGTTCCGAGGGATCTCCCTGATTTTGGGTATGTTCACACATTCGGTACAAGTAGTATACTATTGGGAACTCACAAATGTCACCCTGACCTCTGGCGCCCAAATACCTAACTGCTCTCCGCCTGTCGTTGCTCGATGATTACCGTGTGAATTTGTCAGTTTTTAACAATAATTCAAAATCTGCTGCTTTATTACAAGAAATAAATCATCAATAAAGATCGAGAAGACATAGTCGATATTTAATGCGAGGGCGAGGGCATGAGATTTTCAGCACACGCAGAATATGAATAATCGTTTTATTTATGTCGTGTAAACACAAGCGATGTGACTTTCAATTTCATAATTTCTGAAACATGGGCAATAATTGATAAATAAAACATTTTTCATGCGATAGCTTGATATTTTAAGGAATAATTGTTCGAACGCATTTATTGAGGCGAAACGTGACGGGAATTTTTTTAAAGATTTTGAGGTTAAACATGGGATGTCATAGAGGTTCATTGTATCCTTATGGCGATAATCACTTGATCCGTATCCAATTTGCGCAGTGGATTCTATCCACGCACAATCCTCAACGGTAATAAACCCCATACTGTCAGATCTTACCAAAAAAAATCGCATTTTGCCGAAAAATATGCGATAATACAATGTTTACAACCGTTCCCTATGCTACCCCATGTTAACTAGAGCTGGCTACTGGCAACGAACTGGATATGAGAGACCATATTGAATAGGCCCCGCCTCCGTGTATTGATTCCCAATAGTCTTCTGCTTATTACCATATCGACAAAAGTTTGAGAAGCATATTTATTAATTTGTGTACGAAAAAATATATGTATAAATATGTGAAGGGAACACTTTGTGATATACATTTCCGTCGCTTTATTTCCCTCTTTTCAATCGTTTCATGCAAGATCGTTTCGGCTCGAACGATCCAAACTACTTTCTTGATATATGTCATGCCCACAAACGCTTCAGTTCATGACTTTGGGTTTTCTTCGTACTCTCTTCAATTTCAGTTTCCTCTAAAAGATACGTATATATTTTTTGACTATACATTACAAAATACTTGTGCCTTTCCCCTGCACTAAATGTCTAATGAACAACAATTGGAATGAGAAAAAATCTCTATAAACATTATTCACGATTTTTTTCTTACAACGTAACAATTTTTTCGAGTGACAAAATCGTTTGTCATTTAAAAAATATTTTCTCGCCAATTTCTTTTCGTGCTTTATTTCCCATAGTTGAAAATTTTTATGTGACTTCGCACGTATAATTATGCTTACGATAAATTTCCAAAGAGAGAATAAGGGAATACGTGCATAAATAAACGAAAGAAATTTGTTCATCGACTGCTGGTGAACAAAAAGGCGAAAATCACATCGCTTCGAGTGTTACATGGTGTTTATTAGACCCATTACCTTTGCATCACTCGATAGGAATATATATATGGGGCATTCCAGGTCAATTCGACTAGGGTCTAACCCTCACCCTCTCCAATTTGAGTTTGACCGACCGGAGGCGTTCTGTCAGCCTAAAATAACATCTCCAAATTTTTTTCAGATTTTTACTAATCCCCCCCCCCCCCCCCCCAGAGCTCTTTAATTAATGCCATTTTCGAAAAGAGTGATTGCGAAATTTTTGAAAATTATGCAAAAAATTACATAAATTTTGTAGCATAATCCAAGAATATCTCAACCAAAATGAAGATGGGCCGAAAAAACGGGAATTTTTTATCAATTTTTTTATCAATAATTTTTTTTTTTCAATTTTCAGGATTGAATATTTTCTCCAAAACTCAACAACCATCGGGACAGTAATTAAAATTTAGGAAATAAATAAAAATATTTTGGAATAGCTTGGTTTCTTCGTGGAGGAAGCAGATTTTCGTAGAAAGTTTATTTTTTGAGAGATTAATGAAAACGTGTTCAGAAGTACTCTAAAACATCTAACAACCTCTATGTGTATTCAAGTGTGCACACTAGTTTAATTACCACCAAGGTTACTTGATAGTGAATTTTGCTAGAATCGTAAAAAGAATTGAATATTCTAAATATTTGCTTTTTTGCCGGTTTATAAAACCATTAGTTGTTATTGTTTGGTTGGTTTTTTTCTTTCTGGTTGGCTCTGTTTGAAGGACTTTCGACATTCAATTATTCTATTCAACTATTAAATTCTTTTTACGATTCTAGCCAAATTCACCATCAAGTAACTTTGGTGGTAATTCGACTTGTGTACGCACTTGAATACGCATAGAGGTTTTTAGATGTTTTATAATACTTCTAAACACATTTTCATTAATCTCTCAAAAAATAAACTTTCTACGAAAACCGGCATCCTCCACGAAGAAATCAAGCTATTCCAAAATTTTTTCCTAAATTTCAATTACTTTCCCGATGGTTGTTGCGTTTCGGAGAAAATATTCAATTCTAAAAATTGGAAAAAAATAATAATTGATAAAAAATTCCCGTTTTGTCGGCCCATCTTCATTTTGGTTGGGATATTCTTGGTTTAGGCTACAAAATTTATGCAATTTTTTTCAGAATTTTCAAAAATGTCGCAATCACTCTTTTCGAAAATATCATTAATTAAGAAGCTCTGGGGGGGGGGGGGGGAGGGATCAGGGGGATTGGTAAAAATCTGAAAAAAATTTGGAGATGTTTTTTTAGGCTGACAAAACGCCTCCGGTCGGTTAAACTCAAATTGGAGAGGGTGAGGGTCAGACCCTAGTCGAGTTGACCTGCAATGCCCCATATATATATATATATATACAATGCATGTGCGAGTCTATAATCGATTTGAGACGCAAGTGACTCCGCATATAACGAGTGACTCCCGATTCTCTTTTTGCTCGCACAGCTCGTACAGGTATTGCTACTGCAGATGGTGTACGTGTGTACTATAAATTTACCAACCGAGATCCAATGGCCCTTGTACGAAGCCTCCAGTGTATCGAGAGAAAAACGCTTTTTCTCTCTTTTCTCTGTCTGCCTGTCTGTTTCTCTCTCTCTCTCTCTCTCTCTCTCTCTCTCTCTCTCTCTCTCTCTCTCTCTCTCTCTCTCTCTCTCTCTCTCTCTCTCTCTCTCTCTCTCTCTCTGGCTTTGTTTAAAAACCAATAAGCATCAACGACGTTATATTGCCGGGTAATCCGGCAAATTACAATTGAGAATGAAACGACAAAATGTAAACGTGACATGGCAAAGAGGAGAGAGACATGAGAGAGAGAAAAATACGTCAGGGTGCGATATTAATCTCGAGATTTAGTATAGTGATATTTATTGCGGAATGCGGCTTCGGTAGTAATCGTTGTATTGACATATTTGCGTATAAATCATCGTTAAATTATATTTACTGTCGTTAGAATTTTACGAGAAAGAAAAACATGATGTTTTATCGTCATTACATTTTATCTTATTACTAGACTTAAAAATCGTAATTAATCCCCGAAAATGCCGGTAATGTAAACTCACACTTTTCCGTGCTAAATTAAAATATTAAAAAATCGTAATCTTTTAAATTGACAAATTTCTCCACCTTAAGGATGTTCCTCTGTTTGTTTGCGGGACGAGTCGTCCGAGGGAGGTCCCTATGCTTATACACAGGCAGGGCTCAGTGGTGCCAACGTCAAATCCTCACTCATGTCGACCAGTTAATTTATTTTCTCGAAATCAGAATTAAAACTGTGAGGTTTCGTTTCAATGCTATTCGATAGTAAGTGGCATTAATAACAACGTATAAAAATTATAGTAATATACTCCTGTAAGTTTTTGAAATATTAACGTTTATGTTGCAAAAAAAAATTAAAAATTCACGTTTTCCCAGCTTCAACTCCAAACGCTGTCCGAACTATTCAAGATAGACAAAATTGCCCAATAACAATTTTGTAGAGATTTAAATTTTCTATTAAAAAGTCCGCGACAGTATACATAAAAAGTCGATAGCGGATGAGTGAGAGGTGTCCGAAGTGGCGTGACGATAAAGTGCCCAATAAGAACGAACGTATAAATTCAGGAAGAATGTCATATAAATTCAGGAAGAATGTCGTATAAATTCAGGAAGAATGTAAATTCAGAAAAAATTCAGAAAAATACGTATATACGTATAATAAACGTTTTCTAGGCGGATATTTTTTCTGAATTTATACGTTTGTTCTTATTGGGTGTGATTTTTGTAAAATCTCAGAATAGTAGACCCATTAGATGTTACATTACATATCACCACGTTAGCATTGAATTAAAAAAGCATAAAAATTCATACGTTAACTGGACACAACGAGAAAGCCATTACCGCCCAAAAAACTTTATTTATAACTAAATTCAAATAAAGCCACCTACTTGAAATGGTTTTTTTTTTTTTAATTATTTTTACAACTTTGGACGCCTTCCACGCCTCAATAATTAACTTTAGATACATGCCGTCGCGGACTTTTTTGTAGAGAATTTAGTTACCTATAAAATGATTTATGAGCAATTTTCCTCTATTATGTATAGTTTGAGCAGCGTTTAGAGTTAGAGCAAAAAAAGAGCCAAATTTTCATTGTTTCCATTTTTCCCTTGCCAAAATGTATAGAGGGATAATAACGGACATTTTATAAGTTATTATTTATGCCATATACTATGAAAAGACGGTAAAAAAAATTCCAGGATTTTATTCTGAAAAAAAAGCCTGATTCGACAAGTTGAGTTCGGCAACATTGTCCGTCGCGTCTAAAATCGACAGCGAACGCCCGTTACTTTTCAGCATTTTTAAACATATTACATTTAATTACTCAACGAAAATTCTCCTAATTAAGGTGAGCTTTCGCACACGGTTTTATATATTATATATAGATCTAGGTCATGTAATTTTTAAAAGGTGCTGGCATTTCGAGTTCGTGAATGACAGAACGATTGGAACCTGTTTTTCGTGTGCGCCCATAAGAACGCATGTTAAATAATGTTTTTTTAAACATTTAATAACTCGACAACGAGGCTCCTAATCTCATTGAATCTTTGCACACACGTTTTGGGGATAAGCACTAACAGGCTGTAAAAATTTCAAGCCGATGACATTAAATCGATATAACAGAGGAACATCCTTTTATTTGAATGCCCGATATGCCGGAAAAAAAAGAAATAAATTTTTTTTACACCGGTCCTATAACACCACTTTCTTTTGAGACTCACTTTCAAGACTGATGAAACAAGTATATCGAAAGTAAGGTACATACAAAGCCAAAATCGAATTCCATCGCGAGTAGCAGTTGTTCTATGCGTATACACTTTGCATTACCTAGTATGTTTCTATCATTGTACACAGAGACGTGGGTACCAGAGACTTCGTCTTGAGCCTTTGGAACTTTGTCGCACGTGCTGCACTTGCGCATATGTATACATACGCTAGCAATACGTTTGTAAATTCAATCGCAAATATCTCCACACATATGCCACATATGTATACATGTACATTTTTTCCAGAGAGATGTAATATCGACGAAATATCTCGTTCGACGATATTGTTTGCAAGGGATGTTGAATGATATATATATATATACTTTACCCGACGATTCTGCAATTCTTTCCATCATGGAATTTTCGTTTGTTGCTACGCTCCTTCGATTTCGATGATTTCGCTTATTCGATTTATCGATTTCCCCAGGCTTTTACATGTCACAGGAAAATACTTATCATCGTATCAATACGAAGTAATGCATTTAAAATCAGGCTCTACAGATCAAGAAGATAAATGTCCCCGAATGAAAAATAATTTGGTAAAAATTGAGTAATTGTTTGCGATCAAATGCAATTCAGCAAATATTACGAAAACAATTAACCCCCATGAAAAAATTTTTACACAAAAATGTATAATTTTACTGCACAAATAAATTTAATATCATTATATACCATGAATATTTTAAAACTTTAAAAAGCATATATTTCACTTATTGTTAGACGATGTTTTGTCAAATATATGAGTTTTTTTTCGTGGGGAAATATATACTGTGCCAAAAAATGTTCAATTTTTCATCAATTTTTTATGCGAAATATATTAAATATAGAATGTTGATATTTGGTGTGTTTATTAAGCGGTCTTTATTGAACATGATAACATCTTCTAAAGTTTGACAAAACATGGTATTGGGAGTGAGAGGAGCCAAGTATGTCGGTGCGCCGCGTTGTCATAATAAGTCCTGGACAGGTGATCTGAAGCAAAAAAAATCAATAATATTTTTACTTTGTACAATATGTGTATAAGTCGAACTAGAATGAAGAAAAAATATTGAAAAGTACAAAAATAATGAGCGATCGAAGGGGAAATTTAGTTTTTTGCCAAAAATTTTTGAAATTTTTTGTTGATAAAATATAAACGTTTGAATATTTTTGGATAATTCTAGTTCGACTTATACACAATATTGTACAATGTAAAAATGTGTTTGATTTGTTTGCTTCGGGTTACCTGTCCAGGACTTGGGACCTCCGCATGCGAAGAATATCATCGCCGGCGCACCGACATATATATACGTGGCTCTTTCCACTCCCAATATCATGTTTTGTCAAACTTTAAAAGATATATTGTCATGTTCAATAAAGACCGCTCAGTAAACATACATTCTATATTTAATATTTTTCGCAAAAAAAATTGGTGAAAAATCGAACATTTTTTGGTCCAACAAAGTGTACTAAAGATAATTCTAATTATTTCGTCAGTAAATTATTTTCACGATTTTTCGATGCGAACGCTTCTCATCTCCGAGAGAAAAGCATGGAGTAATAAATCACTTTGATGTCCATATCCATATATATCAGGTGATAAATTTTCAATCATCATACTCTCATCGAGCAGAGCACAGCACATGGAATATTAATATATATACATAACGTTGTGTTCAAACAATGAATACTCGTTCGTCCGAGACTTGAAGATTTAATCGGGGCATTTTTTTATTATTATTTTCATCGTGCGATGAAAATCTCGTTTCGTCCTCGATTTCCCGGGAATAACATGGGCGATTTCTCGCAAAAGCGTGTGTGACGTACAAAGTCGATCGTCGACGTGCGTGAGCTCACGAGGGGAGGAGGCGTATTGTCAAATAAATCGAGAACGAACGTGGTTTTTGCGGGGGTTCGCGAGATTCGAATGAGATTTTTTTTTTCATTATTTTTTTCAAATACTCCAAGCACACTCGTACACTGGCATTTCGCTTCAAACTGGATACATTCGCCAGGGTATGCACTCTTTTCGTTTCGGGTAGGGCCTTTGTAACTCTAACGCTTGCAGGGCCAATGGTTCTCTCTCACCAGGAAAGGGCGCAGGAGGGAAGGGGTTGAGCTTTTCATCCTTTTGTGCGAACGAGTGGAACTCTCGTGGGTTTTTCATTGCCCGTATTTGCTTTCATTGTTTCCCGTCGCTGGACTCGATGTATGGTAGCACGATATACAAGGGAGACAGTGAGAGCCATACACCCAGGGTATATATGCACATACGACGGGACGACCTGGCCTTCTCGTGCATTTTCATGCTTTTGATCTGACAATCTATATATGTGTATACATATAAATACGTGTATATACGTACGTTCAGGTGGATAGCGAGTGAAAAAAGAGCGAAAACGAGGAAAGAGGAGAGAGAGAGAGAGAGAGAGAGAGAGAGAGAGAGAGAGAGAGAGAGAGAGAGAGAGAAAGAGAAAGTGCTTATATTGGCGTTTATATGAAATTGCCTTGTCGTATATACTTTCTGGCAGAAAGTCTCCGGTCCTTTGGTTCAATAATGTACCTGCATAGACGTTGTGTGTGCTTTTTTTTATTCTTTTTCACCAACGTCGAGGACACGATAAAACAGAATTTCATAGCACTTGGTAGAAAGAGATCGAGAGATCTATATATCGCCAGTGACATGGCAATCCGCTCAATATTTTACCGAGCTAGTGCCAGACACGAAAGGAAAGACTTTTTCGTAAACTCACTAAAGTTTTCGTTCTTTCTATTGTCGAAGAAATATAATATGATAATGATCATGAATTGAAAGTGTTTTAACACTTTTAACTTGTTAGTAATCTAGAGCCAACGAAGTAGGTTACTGTGTGAATTTGATACTAATTGGACCGAATCGAAAACAAAATTAGAAAGTTTCACACGAGGACCATCGTTGTTGATACGCGCCGTGCGAATTGAAAACTTGCACATTGCTTCCTCCATTACAAAGTTACCTCTATGAGGAAATGGTTTTCGTAGTTTCCTAAATGTGGAGACTGTTTTCGTAATTATGGCTTCCTAATAGATAAATAAAGCTTTGCAGTGAGGAACAAAATGGGCATGTTTCCAAATTGCACGATTGTTTTCTTAATTAAATGTCCTGTCTCCTAACATACTTTTGTAAATTTTTTTGGGTTGATAATCTCAAATTTGTAGCTGTTAGAGCGATCGCAGATATTTTTCGAAAATTTCCAAATTTTATGAAATCTGAACCCCACAAGCGATTCTTGCGAAATTCGAAATCAAACATTCTTGTCCGAAAGTGTATTTGTATAAGAAGTTTTGGCTAAATAACCTCAAATTTACGAACGGTAGAGCGATCACAGACATTTTTCCAAAATTTAAATATATTTCAATTTCAATTTTTTGAATGCCTGTCTGCACAGACACACACAAACTTACACATAACATACGGACATTTTTTTCTAAATATGTTTGCTCGATGTGTCGGCACATTCTGAGCACATTGGCATCCAAAACTCGAATTTTTTTTCCCGTAAACAAAGCTCCCTCTATGAGGAAGCGCAAATGATTATTTATCGTTTTTGTTGCACCTCGATTGCTTCATTGTAGCAAGTTTTTATTCGATGTAAAAATAAACATTGCAATGTCAATGTAAATTTTTTTTCATGCCGAGGCTGGAGTAACATCTCGGGTTTAGGATTTTTTTTTTCATTTCAATTATTCATCACTTATAGCGGCAAGGCTGATTTTTTTTTCATATGACAAACTATAGTTAATTTTTCCATCGCATTTGATTATTTGATTGTGCTTTTCGAATTTTCCACTTTTGTGTGGCATTAACGATCAGCATATTGCATATTTTCCCGCGGAGAACGTCATCTCTGACGAAACAATTTGATGTGACTGATGGCGATCCCCATAGAGATTTTAATTACGAAATAATCGCTATTCATAGGCTCAAGCATATCCGAACACTTATTCATTTCCTGCATTCATGTGATAAGATTCCATGCACAATGCATGCATCTCGCTCAGTGGATGCGATTCTCCGATATGTCAGCAACACCCCTTATGATGGGGGATCGTTGCGAACTCCCTATCCACAGCGCCCTGATGCACTTAAGCGTATTGAAAGGCCTCGTCATGGAAGCTCCACGGGACATTATTCAACTCAAGTAGTGGTTTCCCCTGTCTCATGGCTTATATCATACTGAACTACAAGTGAAACGTGCTTTATACCTCGCGCAAAGTATGAGTAAGTGTATCCTCGTTAGGCAATTTCAGCTTGTTAAAACGATACAAAAGTACAAGAGCGTTGGTAAGTCTCTCGCGGTTTCTTCACTGTAGGAAAATCGTCTTGGGAAACAAATTCCATACAGCCAAGAAATATCGACGACAGTCTTGCCCAAAAGGCCATTGCTTCGATCGATTCTCAAATATCAAATTTTTTTCATACCTTTTCCGTTGGATTATATTTATATTGTAATAATTTATAGGTTATATTGGAATAATTTAAATTGAATCTTGACGGTAAAAAGTGTTCATATTTTATAGTAACAATAAATTATTTGAATATATTTTTAACACATTTATTTCATATATATTTCGAAAATGTGAATTTTTTTACTTGAGGAAGATCATTAAAAAAAATGTACAGTGTCATTAAAAATACTAACTGTGAATGAATAGTTAATCGTTGTTTAGTGAACAAAGTTATTTTTTTCTTATTTTCATCACGATTGATAAACTTCATTATTAAAAAAATAATGAATCATTAACGTTGAACAAATTATTAATCAATATTTTTTTCATATAAATATTCTAAATTATTTTTCATGTTTCCTTCATTTTTGATGCAGTTATACTTCCAACATGTACTTATCGAGGCATTTAATGCTAAGTCTGCGTACACCGAACAAATTATAAGTACCGTATTTTCTTCTCAATGAAAAATATCAAGAGTTTCTCGAGAGGAAGAAATTCAAAGAGGTTGCCCCAAGTTTACTTAATTCATTTTTTTTTTTCGTATTTCTTCGCAGTCTCACCGAGACGACGATAAAATTATATGTTGTGTTCTCACAAGCATACAATTTTGCGAAAGAATCGAAGAAATTTTTTTTTTTACTTCTTACCCTCGAGTGGTGTGCAGATGTGTATTGCATTCAATTTTAATAATGCCGGGATGGGGGCTTTTTTTAAAGCTCATCGAGAGTCCTGAGCATCAAAGGGCTTAACTTTCGCTCCATGAAATTCTCGAGACCTTTCTACTCACCCCCCCCCCCCCCCCCCCCATTCACGTAAAACTCTCTCCGTAGCTCCAGTCTTTTCTGAAAATTTTCGCAATTTTTTTTTTCTTTCACCTCTCGTGCTCTCGTTTCTCTTCATTCTTACTGTTCATTCTTACCCTTTCAGCTATTTTTTTTTACACTTTGGCCATTCCATCTTTGTTTCTCCTCGGTTGCTTTCTGTTTTATCATCGATATATCGTCCAGTCTGATCGCATACTCTCCTTTTCTACTTTTTCGTCCATTCCGGCCTCGACAGATGGCGTTTCTCTCACGCGTATTCCATGACAAAGGAAGTGCTCGAACAACGAATAATTAGGAAAGTGCAGAATCACTTGAATCATTCGAATGAAAAACCATTCAATAATAATTGTGCGAGAAAGTCATTTAGACTAACCTCGGAGTCCGTCAATTGAATAGTCATCTCAAAGGAATCGTGTGATCAGATTTTGTAATGAAATAATATGATTCTAATTGAAGTGGAAAAGAGAGAATGGCCGAAAATTTGTTCAAAATCTACAATGCACGTGCTAACGACAACCTAGTACTTATATACAAGCGATAATTAAGTATATATTCAGTAAGCAGAAAAATTGGATGCACCGAGAGCCAAAGTACTTGTGAGTGGACGACCAAAAGTAAAAAATTAAATAACACCCTGTGGGGTCTGAAAATATTAAATTACACCCACATTGCAGTTTTCTGCTGAGCCAATTACGCTCGACACACGTTTTCTTTGAGATTCTCGGATGCCCTATAGCCAATTCAATAATTTATCTAACAGTACATCAACTACCCTAGTAGTATATGAAGGAACAAAATACCGAAAGGATACAAATAAAAAAATTTCTTCGCCAGCTTCGAGAAAATTGGAGCAAGTGGAAAAAGAATTTAAACGAATTGAGGTAAAAGTCTTTCAGAGCAGATGAATTATAAGAGAAAAATTCTCTTGCGGCTCAGAGGATTTTTCTGCCGCTCATCCCACCGAGTGTAAAGTTTATAATCTTAGGCCGTTCGAAAGGGTTCCAAACCTTTTTACTCCTAAAGCTCAAATATACCCTTGTTCAGGTTATCCCTTTTGCAAAGTGGCAAAGACTTGTGTCCCTTTTATACCGTGATGCTTTAATGCACGTGAAAGCTCATTACTCACGGTGATATAAGCAAATTTATCGATACGCAGGCGCAGGCAAATCTATATTTGTAGCAAGGGCACGGTGTGGTGGGTCTATTCTAGCATAAGTTCGCACATTTTTCAATAATTTTTCATAAAGCGATAATTTCCTTTATCGCGAGGGCCTTGAGCTCTCCGGTTTAAACATTCTTCATATGCTGGTCTTGTAAAAATGATCAGTAAGGGACAATGTGATTGATATTTATCGGGTAATGAATCTCCGTGGTTCCCGTTTTCACAAATGAATCATTGTAAAACCTCTGGGAGTATATAATCTCTCATTAATGTTAGCAGAATTTTTCATAAATGTGTTTCTTATCCGTACATAACAAACATCGCCAGTCGTCAAAACCGTGTGATGAGAATTTCAATGTTCAGACTAAGTTACTTTGGCTGCAGTAAAACTGCTACATGTACTCTTAGATATAAATATATGTCAGCTACAGCGCATATATATATATATATGTACGTACAAGTAGACACCAGAGAGCGCAGAGTAAACGGCTAACAAAAGCGAGAGACTTCGGGCAGATGGCTGGTGCGCGTTTCTATGCTAGTATACCTAGTGCGGCCATTAGCTAATGGATCTCTATACCTAACACCACCCTGAGAGCGAGCATTCGGCAACACACAGGACAGAGCCACAGATAGTCACTGGAGCAACACACAGAGTCATACGGTTTTCCGAACCACGTTCATGCCAGGCAATGCCACAATATGGAGGTTCTATACAAACGCCCAGGTACTGAAAGGGAAACGTACATAGAGAAAAGCTCTCCCGAGAGCTACTCTGTACTCATCGCCAGCGTACCTTCGTGTTTTCCACATTTGTCGAATACTATAGCAACCAAAAGGACGTAACTCGTGACACTTCGCGTGCTAAATTTTTTGAGCTTCGTCAAATTTTTAGCCAAGATTCTATTTTGTGTCATATGATAATAATTTCGAGACACTTGGATTTTTTTTACATAATGCTCTACTCACGAAGAGTAGTACAGAAAGCTGTTGAAGCTCGGCGACAATCCTTAGAAAATATCACCTCAAGAATTGGGCTGAAATATCCAATTCTTCTGCACATATGAAGAAGTGGTCAGTTTCATCATGTGAAACATTATGGATCAGATTCAAGCTGATGAGAGTTAGAGCTTTTTCAAGAGCCTATATAGACATTTATGTACAGTTATGTATACATATATATATATATGTGTGTATATAACTGGTGTAACGTTGCCAAGGGATGTAACCAAATGCACGTAGTTCAACAATTGAAATTGCGGAAAATCACAAACGCACTGGCGGTTTGGGACACAGCACAGAGTCACACACAGACTCATTTTCATTGTCTGTCGAAATGAGGCAAAGCATCCGAAATCGCGATGCCATGGATTTCCGGAATTGAGAGAAGTTCGTACGTGCTTTTCCAGCAAACACTGGATAAACTACATATATACATCCGCTCTGCTGGCATAGCAAAAGGGCTTAATCCACAAGACTCGATCCCTAAAGTACCGTGGATTAAGCCCTTTTGCCCGCTTGCAGGCGATACAATATGGCAGAACGATGAAAACGTTCAACTGTTTCATTGCCGGTCGTATACATACATATAACGTTCGAGCTGATCAAACGTTTCCCTCCCGCACATTTACGCGTTTGGTGTTCGAGTGTTTGCAACAATCGTCGGGCTAAACAAACACGCGAGAACTGATGGGCCATTTGTAGTAACTGTAAATTGGCGAAACGTTCGCGAATCGTATAGCGCATAATACGCATTCATGGACAATTATAAAATCAAGCGACCAAGTACGAATATGGATTATGTTCAATTATAATCAACAATTTTTATGGAGGATCGATCGTGGATGCAAGTTTTTTTTTATCAGTATTTCCGATACGGCGGTACAACATAATTTGAGGGGCATAGGGGAAACATTGATTCGAAGAAAACTGGATGGAAATCTGTTTCTGGCAATTAAAAAAACAAATTGAACTGCAGCCCTCGCATAGCCAATATCGTGTCCACGTAATACGAGTGGCCAAAATGAATAAGGGGTTTTAAGTTCGCTCATTTTGAATCCACCTTCCAAATTACGAAATAAAAAATAAAAAAATTAACACGTGACGTATGAAAAAAAAACGAAATTCTTCCCTTCACCAAATTGACTATGCCGATCCATATTTTGGAATTTTTACTCAATAGTCAAAATGACTTTTGGAAAACGCGTATATTATCTGAGGTCGCCTGGTGCTCCAATTACGACCATGCGATAATAAAAACTGGTCAACGATGACTATTCATTTGATATTCATCTTTACAAAATTAATTAAATGCAACAAATATTTATTTTAAAAATTGAATTACCTCACGTTCATTTATGATAATTCGATTGAATGAATTGAGCAATGTTTGTTATTTAAAAGCACGTTTAAAATAATGAATTTATAGAATTATTTTTTCGAATAAGAAGATTAACGGACAAAGTACAATTCTGGGAAAACGCAAAAAAGTTTCTTCGTGAAATACACTGAAAGAATCGTTTCGTGCTGTCTTTCTAAAATCGACGATCTCCGTTTCGCGCCGTGCATTCGACACCAAGCTATATGCCATCATCCATTAACCCACGCGACTATGGTATTCCCGTTGCAGTATCTGGATTCGACGCACGTAGTTCCGTTCCTCCTTCTCTTTCTCTCTCTCTCTCTCTCTCTCTCTCTCTCTCTCTCTCTTTCCTCTTTTTTTTCTATGTATTCCTTTTACACCGATCGAAACGATAAAGTCTTTTGCGAATCGTGAAGCAGTCGGGTTATATGCTCGACGTTATTCCAAGTAACTACTAATTCAACGAGAGGACGCGCAATTCTCTTTTTCCATCAGAACTATCGTATTGACTACGTGCCAGCTCATAAAATGAGAAAAAATCGAACGAGTAAATGGCGTAATGTCGATTTTTCACTCGCTCAGGATTCGTTCGTAAAAGAATATAACTCATGACGATGAAAAAGACGACAATGAAAAAAAATTATTGCTCCTTTTATTCCTATTGAAATTTGCGTTTCATTAAAGAAGATGATAAAACACTAATTAACAAAGTTAACGACGTTAGAACTGAGATATGTGTGCTCGGAGAAATTATTTATTCGAACCGAGCTGAATTTATCAAACGACTGAAATTTAATTTATTCAAATATTAAGATTTATTTTCATTAAAAAAATGTATATAATTGAAGGATTCGAAAAAAATTATTTTCTTTCATATTTAGATAGCACAGTGTGCTGTAATTTTCAGAAAAATAGTTTGGGAGTTGAGAACAAAAGAGCAAGAGAGCTTTTTCAGTTCGAGTTCCTTCTTTCACCGGAAGCACACTGAACCAGAGACTCTTCTCTCTCTCTCTCTCTCTCGCTTTCGTCGACGACACTATTTTTTTCTCCTGTCTTCACCTTCCATATACACCGCGAGAGTCATATCCCTCCTATATGTACATATGTCTCGTCTAACCCAGGAACTCGTCAAGTTCCCCAGACTGGAATGGTAAATAAGAAAATGCCGAGAACTAGCACAAATTTTTGTTCCTCCTTCGTCGGTGCTCTTTCTGCTCCTGTCACGTGGATATAACGATCATTTCATCGCAGAATGCTCCGAATAATGAGCGAGAGATAGCTCCGGTTCAACATAGCGAGAGACATTGTTCAAATTGCGGAGAGTAGAGACATCGATCACTGCTGAAAATGCATCTCTTCTCTCTCTCTCTCTCTCTCTCTCTCTTTCTCTCACTCACTCACTCACTGTGTGGTTGTCGTCAACGCTCAGCCAAGCTTCCGGGAATGGATAATTCTCACGAACTGCCGCGAGAGATTTGGAACATAGAATTTAACAATTTCTTTCTTCGTTCAACATTGCCAGCTTTCTACAACTACCGCTGTTCGCTTCTTCACCCTTATTTTCTCTCATTTTTCTCTTGTTCTTACTCCGCATCAACTCCAAAAACTTCACCTCCTTCGAGCCATCTTCGCGACTTGTCCCTCGACGTTTTCTCGGCTCGCGATGCTTTAGACTCCCGAAACAACTTCCGGTAGTTAATGGACGCTCACTGTAGCTGGCGCTCGCGTTTCAACGCTAGCATGTGGTTGACGCCTATACTTCTCACATCTCCCATTCACTTCTTCGAACTCTCTCTTTAGCTTCTCGTAGCGGAAGCGCGATTCGTCTTCTCCTATTTGCAGCTCTTGCACGTCGAAATTTTAACGCATTTTAACGCTCAGGGCGGGGGGATACAGGACCCAGGAGGAAAAAAACATAAAATTGCGACGGTTAATTATAAAAACAGATCGATTTCAATAAAAAGATCGATCAAAGAAAGTATATGTGAGTGTGTATCTGTATCTATATACATACGGTAGTTATATTTTGCAACCGAGCTTCACTATAATCCTATTGGCCACAATCGACTCTGTGCCAAAGAAAATCCATAAAACCTTTTATTTGTTGCAATGTTAAATACGAGAACCCGGCGAGCCAGTTCGATCCATTGGTCAATATAGCTTGCAAATTTTGATATATCCAGGCTCATCCAGCCTCTATCTCACTCTGGGGATATATACATATTTCTGGAAGCTTGCCAGAGTCCACCGGGGGAGCCTACGGTCATCATGTGACGTCCAACAGCAGTGGCAGCACCGGCGCACGTCCAAAAAAGCTTTACCACGTGACTTGATTTATTCGTAATCTGTTTGTACGTCAGCATATAGTGATCCTCGAGAACCTCCAACCTCCCCCTCTCGTTCTGTCCGGATCCTATGGTTAAGCCATTTTTCAATTCTGTTGCCACGAAAACTATCTCAAAGTCCTCTATCTTTGGTTCTCTCATTCTCTCTCTCCCTCTCTCTCTCTCTCTCTCTTTCTCTCTCTACAGAAAAGCATTCGAGACCATAGACGGAAAGATACTAACCTCAAAACTGAAGTATTATGGATTTTAAGACAATGTACTTTCTTGGATTAAGGGCTATGTTAATGATAGGTGGTAAAAAGTAAATTATGGTAATGTACAGTCTAGCGAAAAACAAGCCATGTATGGAGTGCCTCAGGGATCAGTACTAGGTCCGCTGCTGTTTATCCTATACATTAACAATATAGTTGATAAAATAACCATTGGGTGTAAAATTGAAATGTTTGCCGATGGTACTCTAGTATATGTACGTAGATGATAGGAAGCAAGAAAACATCGAATATATTATGAATACAGAGCCGAAGGTAGTATGTAAATGACTGTGTGCAAATAAATTAAAATTAAATAAACAGAAAAGTATATTCATTGTTAATTCATAGTGAGAGATACAACAGTGAAACAAAATTTAGTATTCGAATAGAGCAACGATATTAATAGGTGCCAATAAAACAGAAATAAATAGTTGCAGATATTATGTCAAAACAGGGCAATGCGCGTGATTTTGAAGTGCTCGATCTATACACCATGTTGGGCTATGCGAGACGCATTGCAAATGATGAATGCTGAGACTCGGATTAGATATAATGTATGCGTCATTATGTATAAATTAAAAAATAAATTGTTGCCTGAAGATCTTTGTGGTAAAATAAAAATAGTAGGTGCAGGACATAATTATAATACACGAGGCAGAAGGACCAGATTGAGGTAGAGTTTAGGAAAACCTTGACGGGGCAAAAAGATCTATTTTATGAAAGAGCGCTGTTAAACATCAGCATGTTTAACTCACTACCTAATGAGATAAGAAATATTGTAAACAACGGCACAAAATTTCAACGAGAAATAAGAGCATTTCTAGCCCACGAAATATTGTAATCTGTGTTAGATTTGTAAACAAACTATAGCTACGAGCTAATAAAAGAAATTCTCTCTCTCTCTCTCTCTCTCTCTCTCTCTCTCTCTCTCTCTCTCTCTCTCTCTCTCTCTCTCTCTCTCTCTCTCTCTCTCTCTCTCTCTCTCTCTCTCTCTCTCTATTTTTGTCCGGTCATTCACCGTGAAGCCACGAGAGATTATCGAGGTTTTCAATTATATTTCGGCAAATTTGTTTGGAGTCGAGGGGTTAAAAGAGGGGGCAAAAGCCACGCGTCATGTTACATTAACACGCTCACGTTGACTCAACCCGCTGAAACAGTTGCTCCAAGGGGGATTTTGGAAAAGTTTGACAGGCAACGGCTATGGAAGTCCTCAGGAAGCGTAACAAACCCTCGAAATGGAGTGAAACGTTCGAGAGAGAGAGAGAGAGAGAGAGAGAGCGAGAGAGAGAAAGGAGGCTTTTGGTATGAGAATGCGACGAACCTGGAGCGCGTGGAAGGAAGTTCTCAGATCCTCTCTTTCCGTCTCTCTTGCTCCTCACTCGACCCTTTTCCAGAAAAGCTTGCGGCACAAAAGTTCTCCGTTGCTTGCTGCTGCTTGGCCCCGAAATAATTATGTCCTGACTTTGGCCTTCTCAAGGAGAACAGCAGCAGAGCAGAAGCAGCAGCAGTTGAAGCGACGCTGGTGATGGTGATGGTGGCTTTGGCCCCGCAAGAGAGGGGAAAGAGCTCACCCACTATACTAATTAATCCTTTTAACAACGTTCAAATTTAATTAAATCCAAAGTTATGTGGTCCGCTCAACCTTTTGCGGCCGTACAGAACGCCTCTGTTTTCTTTAGCTCTGCTGCTTTATGTGTATATATATATATATAATATTCATACATATATATAGCCATGTACAAGCTCTCTTCCTATTTCGCTTAATTCCTCATCCAGGCACTCTACCCCGGTTCATTTTTACGCAGATTTTATTTTTCCCATTTGACCTAGCGATGTTACACACAGAGTTTATAAAAATAATTACTTACACTGGCTACTTTTGTAAAGATAGACGATAATTTAAGTGGGCTGCATTACTTACGTTAGAAATATAATGTATAATGGAGATCATTTCAATTCTCAATTTTTTTTCAACAATAGATAATGAATGCAGCTGATATTCACCCCTCTTTTTTTTTTTTTTTTCTAGTATAACGGCTTAATCACGATTGAATCATTTTCAAAGGAAAATTGTGATCACATAAGTGAGATTTTAGGCTAAACAGCAATTCTATCAATTTAATTTTGGGCGTAATTAAATAGCTACATAGACGAAAGAAACAAAAAAGTTTTGTCATAAAAGCACACAATATCAATAATTTGCCTATTACTTATCGTATTTATTTTCTTAAGTTTGAAAAATGTATTCACCCATATACAGTTGATCGTACAATCGAGCTTAATAGGTCATATCCTAAACGTTTATTCCGATCCCTTAAAAAAAAAAAATATTCCCCATCGATCTTATCGCTCGAGAGCTGATTGTTCCTGACATTTTCCACAATTTATCAAAGGCGTTTATCATCCATTAACGACCACGATTATTCTCCTTCGAGTGGATTGACCACAACATTTGCAAGAACCGAAAAGGTGACGCATGGAAACTCTCTGATATACGAGCTCTTCAAAGAAAGCGTTATTGCACTTTGCATAATGCAACGTCTCAGAGAGTGAGAAGAAAAAAATAATGGAAGAATTTACGATCTCTCGGCATAATGTCGAGGCGGTAAAATTTAAGGTCTCTCGTGTTCTGCACGAGGCGGATAAACATGCGATAAAAAAATGAGGAATAGATCTCGGGAGGTGTTAGACACAAGCCCGATTTTATAGGAAAAAGCCCTTCCGTACCAACAAACTCGCGGTACGTCGATCCAGACAGCCCTCTGAGGAACTTTTGGCCCTTTTCGAGCGTACTGATCCTCCTGGTTATCGATGCATCCGCGTTATTATAACCTCGGCCAAGTTTCACGGCGATGGAAGCAACGAGAGAGGTTTCGTTGTTGGAGGAAGTACTTGCTGCACATGAGCCGATAGGGGATAATCAATCTTTCGCCACTCCCTCTTCGCTCACGTTTCCCTCGGGATCGGATGTAGAGTCTATATCGTCGGATGACAGGCAAAAAGGCGTAACTTACACGCTTTGACCCTCAAAGTAATGTAGCTTTCACCCTTTCACTCGGTAAGCAGTCGATATGTATTATATCTACGCTGCGGACGTGTATTTGAACTAGCTCCCGCTAATTTGGGATAATCTAATGAGAGTGTCCGGGCTTTAGAGAGATGAGACACGGTATGAGAAAGACGAAAACTCGGTGGCTCCGTTATTCTCCCAGGAATATGAAATCGGATTAATTAAATTGTATCAAAGTAAAGAGAGACATATCCACTTTATTTCAATTCCCTCTGCTCGTAATTTTAATGCCATTTTTTTTTACTCGAGTTATTTAAATAGGCGATAATTTATATTTTAAGTCTTAAAATCTTCCAACCCCCCCCCCCTTCCCCCAAATTAATTATCCACATAGTTTCTTTATTTTTTTCTATTCCTTCTTATATTTCTTTCGAGAGTTCTCGGTCTTATCAAACAACGCACCTATTGAGATTTTTTTCTTAAAACTAATCGGTAATCAACTTTCGTCTCTGGCATCGGACACGATTGCATCAACGGGTCATTTTTTACCGTGAAAATTGTACACGTTTTGGCAGGGTATATTTGACCAAAACTTCAGGTCCATCTCTCATTCGCATTTTCACGAAATAATGCGCGGGGATATATTATTTCACGGGATAATTTTCAAGGAATCGATGGTGTATGCATGTGTTTCGCCAATATTGGAACTGATGGCATTATAGATTGATCCCCCGCGTTCGCGTGAGGGTTATTTTTCGCTGAATTCATAAATATGGGGTCGTCGGAGGGAGATGCTGGTTATATGTGGTGGTTCCACGAATTAGAGGGGATGCAATTGAAAGGAAACGTGGAAAGAAAAGCCACGGGGTACATTCTACGTGTGCATTATACATGTGTATTATAGTCGAAGTGATCGTGAACTGGCTATGACCATCATTGTGTATTGCTCGAGCCGGCTCGAGCACGTGTCATTGTACATTGAGGAGGTGGAGTAGATCACATCACATCACATCACAGAACGTCGATAGATAAAATCGGTAAATGTTTTTCAACAGTCCCGCTTCTCATGATCCTTTATTATTATTTATTGCGTGTACGCGCGCCAAATTCATTCACTTCGTATTATAGTCAACGCTTGTTATTAGTCAACAACGACACGATTTAGTTGCAACCATCTTGGTGACTATGGATGACGATTCATTGTCCGATTTTACGGATTAACCATAGTGGAACAGAGTAATCGCGTGACTGCGCAAATTTCGATGGAAATCAACTGTGGCTGTATTACTTATTAGGTAAAGTACATATTCGATATTGTCACAATCCAAAAGCGACGATTTTCAGGGAATCAGAACAAGCGAGAGAGGGAGAGAGCTATGAATGTCGATTTTATGATTCCCTTTGCGGCAAGCAATATACTCAAATTGAACTGTATTAGATATGAGCGAGCATTGGTTCACGATTGAACGAACATTTTGCAATCAATGTCCGTCATATTGCGAACATTATTGGATATTCTGCTGATGCTCACTGACAAATGTATATACATAATCGTATCATATATCTGTAATGTGATGAACATATGTCATATCTATATATACTTAATGCATACAAGTAATTCGTCATTCGCCATATTGCCAGAAATGCTTCATACCAATGGTATTACTCCTCGATGAAGAAAGTACATGTACATATATCATCATATTCGGACTTAAGGCTTGTATCAATCAGTTCTATCGGACTCAGATTAATTCAACTGAAAATACAGTGCAATCCCAATTTTCTTCCACCTGGAGGGAGCACTGGAAAAAAAATCGGGGTTCAGCTAAGAGGCGTTGCTAGCGCTTGGTGGTTGGTGGGGGCGTTCGTGTGGCCCTGTGACTGTGTAGTAGGTTACAGGTTAGATACTTCCCCGCTTTCGGATAGATAGAGTGATGGCACATATGTCGTGGAATGGAAGAAAATCGGGGTGCAAAACAATCGGGATCGCACTGTATAGAAACTATTAATTTTCATTCCAAATTATTACTCATAGTTACTTGAGCCCATGACGCTTTTTCTTCACAACAATTCTTCCTCTACATTTTGTCGTAGAAACGTTCGAAGTTGCTTTTGCTTTTCAATGGTGGCATCAATTTATTTATATCATTGCCATATACGAGTTGAGGAATAATAATTACATTTTTGTTTATTTCTTAAGCCATTTTCGAGAGGCAATTTGCCGAGAGGCAAAATATCCCGAGGAAACATGCAAGATCATTCCCTCCAGAACGCAATTCATTCGCCTCTACAAGATATACAAATGCTCTTAGTATCATCGTTCTGGAGCTCTCGCAATTTTGCTCTGGCATCACTTCACTTCTCTCTCTCTCTCTCTCTCTCTCTCTCTCTCTCTCTCTCTCTCTCTCTCTCTCTCTCTCTCTCTCTCTCTCTCTCTCTCTCTCTCTCTCTCTGTCTCTCTTTCTCTCTATCTGTCTATCCCTTTTCCTCTCTCCTACTTCTTTGGTGCTCAAGCCGCCGCCATGAAATCCACGAAGAATGACGTAGCTGGCTTAGTCAGCACCTGTGCTCCATCGTTAGGGATATATCTATGTACATATAAGCGTATACCATCCCTGGTACACGCTGTAAACAATATATGGCTCATGATAGAAGTACGGACGAAGCTCGTTAATAACTCTCGTGAGTCTCCTATATCCGTTAACCCGATATAGAGGCATCGATATTCGGTTGTAGATTTTCACTTTATGACCCTTCCGTGGACTGAGAAAAATGGCTAAAATCCATCCGAGCAATTTAAATGCTCCCCAGCCTAATGAGACTTGCAATCCTAATAAATGTTGAAGTATTAAAATGAAATGGATCTTTTACTAAAATAATGTGTCTTCCCATGCTTCCCGATAGATTTTCCATCAAGATAGCTTGTTGATCCTAGAAAGATCGAATTTTCGATTAGCCAAATTTTCTGAAAGCCTGAAAATAAGTTTTCAGACCGCGAATTGCCAAATTCAGTATCAATATTTATTAAATTCTGATTGCTAGGCAGCCATATTAAGTCCCTCGTATACATATACAGTATAAATATGACATACACACGACATCTGGCATCAACCTTATTCAGTAGTTTTAAAAATCCGCAGTAGCCTCCCTCTGGTGTTATCTTTTCTCATTTAAATCACGCATTCTATTCACGCCTCGTACACACCATACCAACCTGAGAGTTTTCTACTTCATTTTTTTTCGTTCAATGAGCACGAATACTGTTTTACCATTCCGTCCTCTCGAGGCTTATGGTTTCGTCACTATATCAGTAAGGAAAATCCTTACACTTCTCAAGGGTTTTCGTGCGCCTGAATAACTCGTAGTCATTAGCAAGCATCTCTGCCGTTATATGGGAGAAGAGGGCGAGGATGAAGATGGTAGTGAGAAGGGAACCAGGAAAGAAAGGGCCCATAACTCCGGCATCTCAGCATCGTATAATATTGTATAGTATACATAGGTATCATATATATTACAAAATGCAACTCCCGCTACGTACACATAACGATAATGAGTCCCATTTCAGTAATGAGGTCGCACGCCATCGAAAAGGCTCTTCCTTCACCGATGCTGTTCCTCCCCTTTTTCAGTATTCCCTTTTCCTACCCATTCCATAAACACTGAATATATATATAGCACTTTTATACTTCGCTTTTCGACTCAAGCTGAAACAACAATTGTCACTCTCACCAATGCTGCAGAGAGAGAGAGAGAGAGAGAGAGAGAGAGAGAGATAGAGAGAGAGGGAGAGTGAGCACAGCTTACGAGTTTCAGAAAAGCTTGCAGTAATCCCTTGCTGGATCACGTCGTTTGTATATATGTATATACATTCACAAGCGAATAACAACCCGAGGAAAGCTGGCAAAGTCGCGAGTGCTCACCCGGACCAATCGTAAAAGTTAATGAACGAAGGAATATAACCGTTTGAAAGAATCCTCCGTCCGTAGAGAATAAGGAGAATGAGACCTGGACCTTACTCTACTATCGCGCGAAACATTCCGCGAGCGAGCTCCTGACAAGCCTCGACCCTTGTCACTCTGTCTGTAATTTCATCCTAGTACTCTACTTTCGTTTTCATTCCTTAATTTTTTTTTCTTCCACTCTTCGTCTCTCCGTCTCACAGTGTCAGGATTTTCTAGCTCTCAAATACACTTTGCTACCTATCTTTGTTTTTTTTTTCTTTGTAATTTTAAACTCGTGTCAATGTGACCGTCTTTCCAAAAGAGCGCGAACAGATTGGATTCATCCACTCGGAACTTTATTAGAGCTGGAAACTCTCGCTCTCTCTTTCTCTCTCATGACACGACTTTATACAGACACCTTTCGTCGTTTCTCGCATAGCAGAAACGTGAACACGAGACTATGTTCATTTCGGATTCCTTTGCTGACACTGTACCGAATGATGTATAGGGTATTCAATCGCGAAAAAAAAAAAACGACACGTAAGAATTGTACCAAAAGCCTCGGCTTGACCATAACTTCGGTGAGAATTGAAGGAAAGTAAAACGGCTCCTTTGGATTGAAAAATAAAAGCATGTTCCAGATTTTTATGAATCCTTAGATACTAATAGAATCTATTCTATAAGAGCATATTATTTAAGAGGAAATGCATTGAAGGCATGATTTTTATTTATCGGTTAAATACGTAACACAGTCGGTGTAAAAAATGCGATACACCAAATGTCAGTACAGAGTGAAAAATAATTTTCTGAATTCAGACACGATGTTTCCTAACTCGATCATAATTCGGACCAATGAATTCAGGAAACTCTTCACATGGCTGACAAGAGAAAGTTCATTTAAAAATTTTCATACCCTCTGCCAAAAACCGTCTAACTCTTCGTGAAATACCCCGTGTATGAATATGTATATAGGGGATTCCAAGCAGATTCACCTAGGCCATGACCCTGATCATTTTAGAACCTTTTGATTTTTTTCCCTGATTAACCTCAACCTAAAAAAGCCAAAAACTTTACAAACATTTTTTTTCAAATTTTTTTTTTTATACACTGTGATGGTCGAACGGGGTAATGAGTGATGACGATCCAAGACGACAAGAAAAAGAATCAAGTGTGCCGCCCGTGGATTCGAACCCGGGACTCTTCGGCTTGCAAGCGGGAGCGCTAACCACTGCGTTACGGCCACCGATTTATCTTTCTCATTTGTGTCGTCGACTTGAATGTAATGCGGGATCGTCACATATTATATATTTATTATTAACATTCCTTTGAAAAAAATAGAAAAAACAGGAGTCCCACTCCCATTTTGGTCTTAAAATTATCGTTCGAGATCATCGAATTCACCCAATTAAAAAAAAAAAATACGTATTTGAGATAATTTGAATGGTGTATAAAAAAAAAAATTTGAAAAAAAAATTTTAGAAAAGTTTTTTTGTCTTTTTTAGGTTGAGGTTAATCAGGATTAAAAAAAATCAAAAGTTTCTAAAATGGTCGGGGTCATGGCCTTAGTAAATCTGCTTGGAATCCCCCTTATATATGAGGCATATATTCTACATCAACAAGACCACTTCAAAACCTTAATATCTTGAATTTTTCTGCAATCAACGTATGCTATAGTACTCTTTAAAACAAAAATATTGATATGTATTAAATTTATGCTGGTGGCATTGATAGGGGTGAAATTACAGGAAAATGCGATTTTTGCTTGTTTTTTCTCCTTGATTCTATTACATGGAAATAGTGTGTTCGAGCGAAAAATTGCTAAGAATCAATTTTGTTGTGTTTGAAAGGATAACGAAAAAAAAATTTAGAAGGCAAGATTTTACATTTTTCATGAAAAAAAACCTATTTTTAAAATATAAATCGATTTTTGAACGATTGTGACAGATTTAAAAAATTTTTAATATTTTTTTTGGATTCCTCGAAATTTTTCCAAAAGGAATACGTCTCTTTCCAGATGAAGAAATTCAATCTAAAGGCTCAGCAAAAAATAAAAGAAAATTGGAAAAAAAAATATTATGCAAAATTTGAAATAAAAATGTTTTATATAACATTTTTATTCAATGTTATACATAACATTTTTATTTCATAAAATTTTTATTTCATAAAAATGTTATATATAACATTTTTATTTCAAATTTTGCATAAAATTTTTTTTTCTTCCAATTTTATTTTTTTCTTGCTAAGCCTTTATATTAAATTTCTCCATCTGGAAAGAGACGTATTCCTTTTGGATAAAGTTCAAGGAATCCAAAAAAAAATATTTCAAATTTTTTTAAACTGTCATAATCGTCCAAAAATCAATTTATATTTCTAAAATAGGTTTTTTTTCCATGAAAAATGTAAAATCTTGCCTTTTACAATTTTTTTTTGTTATCCTTGCAACAAACACAACGAAATTGATTCCTAGAAATTTTTCGCTCCGACACACTATTTCCATGTAATAAAATCAGGGAGAAAAAACAAGCAAAAATCGCATTTTCCTGTAATTTCACCTCTATCAATGCCACCATAAATTTAATATATATCAATATTATTGTTTTAAAGAGTACTATAGCATACGTCGATTGCAAAAAATTTCAAGATATTAAGGTTTTGAAGTGGTCACGTTGATGTGGAATGCCTCATATACAAGATATATTTTTTGCAGCAAGAGAGCATCTCGAGATTGCCGACAAGTCTTGATCTTCCGTTCTCGGTGAATTAAACCGGAGCTTTCGACGATGAATATTACATTTTTTTTCTCTTTGATTTTGCAACTTTCATCAAACGACGCGGAACTCTGACGAGAAAACTCGAAATGACCTTTTTCCACATAGCGAAGTGCGAGCTTTGAAATCTGTTTGTGATATGTTTTAGTCTCGATGGCTAGGTCTATGAGTGTCCTGATGGTATTTAAAAGTCACCGAAAGCGTCAACTCGCTTCATTGACATCTTAGATTCGGAAAAGAGCATCTATACACATTAGGGTGTTAAAAAATAAATTGATTCTCCAACGGGCCACACCTAAAATAGTTAAGTAGTTTAGGTAGAAAAAAAATGTATGTCAAAAAATGAGAATTTTAGGTCAAGTAAAAGATCCACTGCATTTAATTTTTCATTTTTTTCTTTTGAGCGAATTCATAATGAATAAATATGCTGATAAATTTTTTTTTTTTCGCTCACAGCTGCCAGGGGATCAGTTTGAGTCTGAAATAAGATGCTTTTAGAATTTTGTTTCTTCGATAGGTATTTAATAGGAGCGTCTAATGAATTCCCCGATTATTATTCAATCAAAACGCACAAAAAAACATGATATATTACTCAAACTTTATTTTTAGAATTAAATTATTTTTTTTTATTCCGTGGCGTTTGTTGGCTCTTTCCTTCGACAAGTGGGGATACTGCTCAAGATGAAATTTGACAACTTTGAAAATGCATTGCCTTTGATCTTCGTCTTTCGTCAGTAATAAATTAAAATCCTCGGCTAAAGCAACTATGCTCATTCAGCAGTACATATCGTTAACTACTCTCAAACCCTGTAAAATGTCCATACATTTGATACGAGATGCCTCTGTTCTTCGTGATACCGGACTATAACGTCAAGAAAATTGTAAGGGAATTTACACTGATTAAACAAAAACGGTGAT
This sequence comes from Rhorus exstirpatorius, assembly GCA_963564615.1. NCBI lineage: Eukaryota > Metazoa > Arthropoda > Insecta > Hymenoptera > Ichneumonidae > Rhorus > Rhorus exstirpatorius. The sequence continues at coordinate 14,699,213 of OY751316.1, read as the reverse complement.
TATTTTAAATGACAAAATCACTCACGTCTTTATCAAGCACTGTCTCACAATCAGCCTCTTTCGATTACAACTCATATGTTTGGATTATTCGTGCACCCTCTGGTTCTTCGATGGTATGAACCATTTTAGTTTAATTTCATTGCTGCAACAGTCGACAAGTTGGCTACTGAAAGACAATCAACTGCTATGATGGGACGAGCACTCGGAAAAAATTAAAGTAAAGGAACTTCATCTACCAAGTTCATTTTTCAACAGGAGTTTATTTAAGATACTATTCTATTTTTAAGTGATACCGATAACGCAAATAACGGTTCTTTCCACTTATTATGAACAATAGTTTTGAAAAATAGTGAAATAATAAAATGAAAATCCGTTTGGGACTCAATTCAAACATGAATTAGAATGATAAAATCCTAAGAGCATTTTATTTAAGACACAAACTGATCCTCCGGCAGCTGTGAGCGCAAAAAAAAAAATTTGCCAGCAATTATTCATCATAAATTCGATAAAAAGGGAATAAAACGAAAAATCGAATGCGGTGGATCTTCCACTATACCTAAAATTCTTATCTTTTGACATAATTTTTTTTTCTACCGAAACTAACTATTTCAGGTATGGCCCGTTGGAAAATCGATTTTTTTTTAACACCCTGATACACATATAGCTATAAATATTTATGCATGTATATTGTTTTTTAATTTATTTTTAATATGCGTACATCCTACGAGTATATTTAAATTTGAGTGAGAACCGGATGTAAAATGGTATACATGAGTCAATTTTTGAAAGCGCGAAACGTTTCTCGACCGGAAGTGTCTACGGAGAACGCCTCGTGAGTTCCAAGAGACACATTTCTTCTCGACTCTCTTACTCCCCGAAACTTTATTGTTAAACGAGGCCAAACGCCTCTATATCGACCATGCTGAATTTTTTTTTTTTTCAGAGCTATATATATATACATATGAGTGCTCCGTGTACGAGGGTGATGATAAAAAAAAATGTTCACAGCTGTGATGAATGATAATTGCGCAAAAGGTACCGCCGCGCCTCTGTGAATGCGCTCTCGAAACACACGATGTAACACCCGTTCCTCATTAGAGGCTTGTTAGGTCGCGCGCGAGCGAGAGTGACGGAATACGTGAATCTCGCTCTGGCGACAACATCACATGGCGAAGCGAGGCAAGACAAGTAAAAGACGAAGATTCAAGAGGCTGATGGAATTCCAAGACTCGAAAATGATTTTTTTCCCACATCTTGTTCGTATTGTCATCGAGTAAAAATGATTTATTTTGCTAAAATCTTTGGAAAACACGAAGATATCCGTTTTGAATGCACTTTATTGATTTGAGTTATTTTGACGAAATCAAATAAAAAAATTTTGAATAAAAAAAAAGACAACTGACAACATAAATTGAGCAGCAATAATTTTCTTATGAATTTTCGATTTGTTAAGTTACTGTTGTTAATTACCTTATTATTATATTAATTTGAGTCAGTGAAATTAAATGGTTTGGCTGGTAATTGAACAAACTAAAAATAACGAAAAATTAAATTTATTCCATCGAAATCAATGTTTTTACGTTCGAGCAAATTATCCTTAGAATTGGAAAATTTTCACGCTCACATTGGTCGTTCAACATATTTTTCCTCGCTCTTCCTGTTCCTCCATAATCTTTGCTGAAACTATATTTGTTCATTCCACTTTTTTCCTGATTAATTTGCACTCTAATCCCTCGCCCCCTCATCTCTCTCGCAACACTATATCGTTGCGGTGAAATTGTGTGAGATCCGTACAGCCTCTGCACATAGGAAGCACTGTAAATGTTCCACGGGGAAACCGTTCTTATGAATTCTTTATCTTTTTCATGAGCCCAAGCAATAGCAGCAGAGCGAAGATAAGAAAACTGGGGAAGGAAGGAAAAAAAGGAGAGCAAATCACTTAAGATAGTGGAAGTATATGAGGAAGTCCCGAGTTACTTATTTATGAAGATTCTTTTTCCCACTAAAATCTTTTTATTCCAAGTTTTTGATCAATTTTAAATCATCGCGTCGTACTTTAATCATCATAAATATTACTGTTCATCCCGGTACAAACGTAGATGATTATGTATACGAAGAGTTTGGTGAACTATTTTTTTTTTTTTTGCACAAAACAAATCGTTTCATCGTGATAATTTTTTTTTTTTCAATAAATTAAAATGTTGAATATTTCCGTGCTAAAAAAAAAAGAATTTTCTTTAAGAATAAATTCATTGTATGATCGTTATTGAGATCGATCGTCGAAAGTGCATCGGACATTATGAATGTAGAAGCTCTCGATTAAAAAAAAAAAAAAATATAGCATTACCACTGCAGAGACACATAAATAGAAAGAGACGCAGCCTCTGCTTTTGTTGAGCTGGTCAGTGCTATATTTCTCTCGCTCGCGGGTTCATTGCCTACACGTGCCTATTTCTGATACACCGGGTGTCCTGTCATTAAGGATGTTTCAGTATCGAATGCATACTGCCTATCGCAACTCACACGTGCTTAAGGATTTCAAATGAATTTCTTTATTTAGAAAATAATTCACGCGGAAGAGTCCACCTTTTTAAATATTTTTTCTTTCAATTTGACCGTGTGAACTTTGATAAATGGCTGAAAGATTCGAAATAATGTTCCACGAGGGTTTTTCAAAATCCTCCGTGTGGGAGCCAAAAATAGTGACATTGAAGTTTCAGAGAGTCCCTTCCAACGAAAATAAAACGATGCCCATGTGACGCGTCCCACTTGAAGAAAAAAGATTGGAAGAGCAGAGGTTTAATTAATTGGGAGAACCAGGCATTGATCGGGTTAACTATCCGGTTAGTTGGACCATCCAATTTTTGGTTCTTCTAGTTAATTTCTTTCAATCTTTCGCTCATTGTAGACGAAATTCTTCATAATTTTTTCTGAAACTAATTCCCGATAAAAAAAAAAAAAGTATCCAAAAGAGACACCCGGTGTACTACGTGGTACGTATCTATTTTACCGAGATACGTATACAGCGTCTTAAATCTCTCGCTGGATACATGGATACACACACCGTATATTGCTCACCGAACTCAATTAATATAGTGAATGGTTGGAGGGCGCGTGCTCACGAAGGTGCCCTCGATGGCTCTTAATGCCTCGTTTGCGTCGGAGAATCTTTCTGCGATCGTTTCATCTCTCTCCTTTCTTTGCCTCTTCCTCTTGGCTCACCATAAGCAGCAGTTACTTCGTGAATCGTGTGCTTCGGCATTCGTCATTATATCCTCGGGATCTCTCTTCTCCTTCACCATATAGCCGCCGCCCTCGGACTCTCGGGGTACATTGGTGTGTCGTGCCGATGATATAAATCAGACGAACGACCAATAAATACCAGTCCCGAAGAGAACTATTCTGCCATGGAGATAGAAAGAGAGAGGGAGAGAGAGAGAGAGAGAGAGAGAGAGAGAGAGAGAGAGAGAGAAAAGTCTCGCAGAACCTCTCGAGAGTCTCGACCGTAAAGTTCGCAACCCCCGGGAAATAAATTCAAACACACAATTGGTTAGTTAAGGCATTGTACGAGGTCTTAGACTATATCATTGCTGTTTGAACGTGCGTGTGCATATTATATGGTCGTTGAATATTTTTTTTCGTGGGCATTTCATGATATTCTCGCGCACCGCGAGTTAATCACGGTTCATCACATCACGATTCATGTCTTGAAGTTTACAAAAAAAAAAATAATTAAAAAGGATTTTTAGGCAGAGTAGTTATCATGGAAAAACAATACTATTTTCTTTTCGAGTACTTTGAAATAATTATTATTCTCCGTAGGTGAGCGTGAGGCACGGTGTTGGATACTTTTTTTTTTTCAATTATCTTGGTTTTGGCGTATGGTACAAAGTTTTCTGGTACCAAACAGTTTTTTCTCAGTGTCGTATCAGAAATTTTGATGAAATTTTAATGAAAGATTTGCGTAAGATCTACCACTTGTATGATACTAAAATTAGTTCAAATGTGAGCATCAATTATACGAGTATCATTGCATGCAATGAGTGTTCGTTGTCGGAAATAAATGATTGCTGATGATAAGGATCAAAGAGGTGTGCTACTGGTGAGTTAGGGGTGATGAATACTCGCCACAAAAGATCTATAGCGCAAGCTCGTCAGGTCGTCAGTTCTCTCGGTGATGAACGTACATCACGCAAGAATAATGAATATGATGCTAGGCACAGCTATTTGTGATAATGATTATCAGACGAAATAACAGGAGACTGAATGAGAATTATCTCGTGTGATAAACGATTATCGCTGTGCCTACATATATGCCTAGATACGATAATAATCGGTATTCACCACATGATGAATGCCGGTAGCCAATAAAATAATGATGAGATTGCGAAATTGTATAGCGAACTCTGCACCGAGACTATATATAATGCATTTAAACAAATAATCAGCGGAACAACATGAAAAAGTTACCTCCTTATCAATATACTAAAACGTCTCTGTTTCGAATTAATTTTTTTTAATTGAAACAAATAGCATCCGATTTGGCAGAAATTTATTAAACTTAAAAATCCATTTTTCTCGGTAGTTTTTTATTCAAACAATCGCACTTTATTCTTGAGCATGCACGCAACATGAGTGCGTTGATGATGATTCGTGAAAAGTATAAAGGTAAGTTGCGTCATTGTTCTCTCCTCTACCGGGATACTCGTAGCTTTACGAACAATGTTACATAGTGTTCAGAACAAACGCACAAGCCTCTCTGTGTTCTATGTGAGAAAATTTATACACGGTGCGAGTGAGAACTTTGACGTGAACGTACTAGAACTTTAGTCGGTTTGATACGGGTACACTTGGCTCCCACCAGATCTCCTTGAAATATACTCTCTCGTCTCGTTGTCATCTTGATGGTATTCTCTCGTTGTTTTAACGTTGAATTGTACACGTATATGGTATCTCGAGAAGACTTGAAACTTGGTTCTCTTGTCGTTCTCTCTCTCTCTCTCTCTCTCTCTCTCTCTCTCTTCTCTCTCTCTCTCTCTCTCTCTCTCTCTCTCTCTCTCTCTCTCTCTCTCTTGCTCACTGGAGTCTTGGTGCTGTTTGAGAAATGGTTTTAGTGGCTAATTCACCGTAAATGATACTCGTGATAGATGGGACAAGGCGAGTTCTCGGAGCCTTGAATATCCCAGAAGGGTAGAGTGTATTAAAGGGTCAAATAAATAATTGATTAACTTTTAAAAGTAAATTAATTGTCGTCGAATCTCACAGGATCTTACAAATATATTCCAACATCTAGCCCACTCATGGAAAGATTTAAGGAACAATTTCTTAGAATGTATTTTTTTTTGTTCCATAGGTAGCCTGAACAAACGAAACCAAGAGTCAAGTATGCATTTTTATTCGATCGAAATTTCTAGCATGCAGAAAATATCACACTCGACAGTTCAAATTGATTGATGACTAGGGTCAGGGATCTCGAAGTTAGTGCAGTCCTTATACTCGATTATATTCTTCTCTTTTTTTCCTCCCTCTCGTGTGAGGGTCTTGGAAAGCAGTCGAAGGAACTCCGTCAGGGGCATATATACTCGTATAGTTCGCGTCGAGAGACGTGAACTCGGAAAGGTCCGAGACACGAGAGGCGAGACGAGAAGGTGGTCCGCGGTAACGTTGTGATGCTGGCGAGGCCTCGAAAGCCCGCACACGGAAGAGAAAGAAATCCTACCGAAACTCCCATGAACGCGTTTCCTCTTGAGAAAGAGTACGCCGCGTCTACCAGCAATCCTCTTTCTCGCTCGTGTACGAAAGAGCTCTCGAGGGTACCCGCGTCGAGTGTAGCTACACGTTAGAACAACGACTCTATACAAGTCGAAAGTATATAGCAAAGTACTTGGTGTACTCCAAACCGAGGCATTATTGTACCTACTTTTATTCCTTCCTCCCTCTCTCTCTCTCTCTCTCTCTCTCTCTGTCTCTCTCTCTCTCTCTCTCTTAAACCTCAAGTCTAAGTCTATCCTAAGTTTAAGTCCGCGGGGCATCGAGCCTATTCAGCGTAGTATAAAGTAGTTTAATTTAGTTTAAATTTAGTATTAGCTAAAACTATTGTTATTCTTTAACTTCTTATAAATCTGTTACCTCTGTATTTACCTCATTGCCCCATAGCGTGCTAGGGCATAATATATTAAATCAATCAATCAATCAATCTCTCTCTCTCTCTCTCTCTCTCTCTCTCTCAATATCTCACTGCGTTGCAGCACGAATTACTGAAAAATGGGGATAATGAGAGTCACCTAAGGGGCAATTCGTATATCTCTGTCACAATAAAACGTTTCTTAATGAAACAAAGCTATTCGGCAATTTCCTTGACTACAGTTCTACCGCTTCCATAACAAAATAACCGCGAGAATAGAACCGCGGATATAATAGCCGCGGAAAAAATAACCACGGTAAAAATAACCGCGACAAAATGACCTAATAAATATGATAATAACAATATACGACCATGATTATGATGAATATGATAAATATAATACATGGTAGTATTTATAAGTAAAATATATTGTATAAGTTATGTCATTGCTTATTCACGAATTTATGAATTCACATTCTGTAATACAACATTCTGTATGGTGATTAATAATATATTGTGTGAGATGATGCTGTACAGTGTGATGATGGCGGTTATTTTGGCGCAGGTATTTTGTCCATGGTTATTTTGTCCGCGGTTATATTGTCGCGATTATTTTGTCCACGAATCTTTAGTCGTGACACGCTTCTACCATGCAGATCCATTCAAACTGCAGAAATAATTATTTCGAAAAATGGTATAGCAGCGACTCAAAGGATGGTTACCCTAACCGTGAAAAGTATCAACACCTTCGAGGACTACATTGTGTATTTAGATTAAGCATAATTTCTCTCAGTGTACGTAAAATCTGCGGCGTCACTCATTGTGGGCTAACTCTTATTACCCCAGTCTCCCCTAAAAACCTCTCTCTCTCTCTCTCTCTCTCTCTCTCTTTCGCTGACCTCTCAGAAATTGTGTATAGGTGAGCTATATGAGTTCTAGTGCTTCCTTTAGGCTCTCGAGAATCGCCCTCTGACATTCTATAGACTTGTATATGTAATTATATGTATATGTAATTATATATATATTAGACTGTCTCAAAAAAAACTTTTTTTTTTTCGATCTCCCAATTCATGAAACCATAGTTAATAACATAATATTGAACCACGTGAAAGGAAATCGCCGCGCGATTTTTTTAAGAGGTGACGCATTGAGTTTTTGTATTCACCATTTGATTATCACACAAGAAATGCAATTCTCACGGTTGTAGGGAGATAATAATTTTTCTATACAACGGACGGAACTCTGTATGGTAGCGTTTGACAACTTATATGTTTTATTCGAAATGGCGCGTCCTAGAAAATTTTTAATCGCACGATCTTGGAGATGTTCAAGATTGCGTTAAACGTGGTTTTTAATCTTTTCGAAAAATGGGTACCTAGGATAAACGCCTAGCTTCCTCGACTAGGCCACAGTAGAATGTTGAATCATATCCGTCAAATACATGAAATACACAACCGACAGCGATCGGTAGGCGGTCGGGGTGCGGCTCTGGCGATCACCGAAGTTAAGAAGCATTGGTCGAGGCCAATACTTGGAGCGGTGACCGCTTAGCCGCGCGCTGGCTGGCGCATCGAATCGCTGAGCAGGAGGCCATCTTTCCAGAGTCTGAGCTCCCGCCTAGGTAGCACGAATTCTGGCAAGAGAGCCGACTGTATCGACACAGGTTTTCCGCAGGTTCTCTGTGCCCTCGTGCCAATGCGATACAGAAGAGGTTTAGGAAAGAATGGCTGCGGACAACACTCGGGCAGGGGGGGGGGGCTCACGGAATAGAGGAATAATGGAAAAAGGGGACAGATTAAAGGGGAAGGACCCCAAAGCAATGGAACAATATATAAAACAATACATGAAATACAGTAGTAGTATTAGTAGTAGGGTAGGGCACTTGTCTTGCTGGGTTATAGACTAAAGACCCTCGCACATTGGACAGATAGTTTTTCTGTTCATTTTCGGGACTTTTAGTTTTTGTTGATTTCGTAACCTTTTCAACACCGACCCAGTATTTTGGAAGGACCTACAATTTTTTTAACAGAGTTTTATGATAGATGGTCAAGATTTTAAGGAAAGAGAAAATGTGACGCCCCCCAGAACTCACACTGACACGGAGCTTGACGTTTTTTTCCGCTATATATTATTGATCTCTGAGAAATCTCTGTCCGAAAATTTCAGTTATCTTTCTCGCACTCATATGTCAGTTAATCCACCTTCACAGACTCTTAAGTATTTAAATGGAAAGTTATTATTTAAACAAAGAAAAGTATTCAATGAATAAATAATATTTTTAAAGGATCAAAAACTGACGCACGAAAATGTTCAATGTAAAAATAGTATTTATCAAAACAAAATATTTTTTTCTACACGAAAAAGTTTCTATTAAAATTTTTTATAATTTTATTTTCTCGATAGACAGGCACATCGAGTTCGGTTAAATTGAACAAATTGAATGTATTTCATGCATTTGACAGATAATATTCTACATTTTACTGCGGCCTAGTCGCGGAAGCTAGGCGTTTATCCTAGGTACCCATTTTTCGAAAAGGTGAGAAACCACGTTTTACGCAATCTTAAAAATTTCGAAGATCGTGCAGTTAAAAATTTTCTACGACGCGCCGATTTAAAGAAAACATAATATAAGTTGTCAAACGCTACTATACAGGGTTCCGTCCGTTGTATAGAAAAATTATTATCCACCTCCAACCGTTAGAATCAGATTTCTTACGTGTTAATCAAATGGCGAATACAAAAACTCAATGCGTCACCTCTTAAAAAAATCGCACGGTGATTTCATTTCACGAGGTTCAATATTATGTTATTAACTATGGTTTCATGAATTGGGAGATCGAAAAACAAAATAAAAGTTTTTTTTGAGACAGTCTAATATATATATATATATATATATATATCCTTGATTCTCCATGAGACTTGATCCTTTTTTTCGTCTGCTGGGAGGTCCGCGACTACCGGAGGGTTCGAGCGAGAACAAGGGAGAGAGAAAAGAAAGAGGTAGAAAAAGATGAGACGAGCTCGTTTCTGGCGATTCGATACCCTGACCTCCCGGAACCTCAGCAATCTCGTGGACTACTGAGGTGGCTTTGAGGCTTCGATTCACCTACTGAAATTCCTTCACCTCTCGTCACAACATTCCTCGTAAATTTTTTTGCATTCATATTTGTGTAGATGCTAAGCGAGGAATCGGAAGATTTTATAAATAGCAGGGGAAAAAATTTACATTCGTCGATGAACGAGGGAGCCTGAACTCCACGATAGAACACTAATTCTTTTTTCGCCCTCAGAGTATTGGGTTATTTTTTTTTCTTCATGAAAAAGCCATGATTATTTGCCTCAATAAATTAGCTCGGAAAAAAATATTCCAAGCAGGTGTCTTTGATAGTCATTGCATTGAAAAATTATTCGCCACTTAAAATGATGAATTGACTTTTATAGTTAAAAAATAATTGTATCCACATAAAATTAAGCTGCGATGCTCAGGGGGATTTCCCATAAAGAGGCAAACAGCGATATCTCGAAAATATAACCGCTATGTCCTTTGTCTTGGCACTCATAATCGTCATCGTATCTCGAATATCTTGTGAATTTATAAAGGTAACCGTACAGCAGGTCTTCCTGTCAAGAGGATATATAAACGAGATAGACGCAACAAACGTGCTGCATGATGAATCGAAGCTTCTCCCCTATGCCTCGTGTAGTTCTGACAAATGCGAAGGTGCTCGGGTCGCTCACGACCCGATAAATTTTCATGTCGCATGCGTCCCTTGCCTTTTCGAACATCGGGCCAATTCGTTAATCCCCTTTACCGATGCATAAGAGAAAATCCCCGGGATATATGTATAGAAAAATGTTCTTTCCCACTCGTGACATTTCACCCTGGGCAGAAAATATATATTATACAATATAGTGCCCGAATGTTTGTTTTATTTTTTTTGCGAGGGAAAACCGGCCGTGATGTTTCGTTGATTCGGTGAACTATACGCGATTTTCCACGAGATGCGAGTGAATATGCACGGCCATCTCGAACATTTCCATACACGACATTGCCATCCATGTAAAGCCTCTTATTAATCGAAATACGTGAGATGCGAGACGTCACTAAGATACTCAGAAAACCAGACACACGATACCGATCTCTATAAACTATACATATACACCTTCTTCATCCATGATGTGTGGAGTTTCTCGTGTGTGTTTCGAGATGCCAGACCGAACCGTGACACTGTGCATGACGCCAGGATCACCACGGATCAATCTTCACATTCGAGGAAATCCCCGTACATACCAGGGAAATATCTACACACATATCTTCGTACCCTCTTTTTTGAAGAATACATAAGAATTTTCTGTGGTTTTCCTGCAGACTTGTTGTTTTTTCTTTTTTCCGAAAAGAAAATAAAAAAAATTGATATGACAATTATTTAGCCGAGCTAAATTCATACGCGTAAACTTCCGTGAGAGACTTTTTTGTCAATAATAAATATAACTGCTAAATTTGAGAATAATCTACTAGCTAGGAGTTGTACGATAAGTTATTATAAATGACCTAATTTTTCGGTCAACGAGGTATAAAGTTCTCTAAAAGCTAATCTTTAATAAAACAAAATGCTTTCTAATCAGCCGCGAAAAACACACAGTGAACATTTTCAAATGCTATTACAACTTTAAATCTACTATATATATGTATGATCGAAAAATGTTCAACTCTTCGACTGAATATTCAATTTTAAAAAATCTACACGTATACGAAAATCAATGACGAAGTCAGAATGCAATGAGGCCGCATTTTTACCCCAGAGGTCAAATCTCTTTTTTTTTGTCGAGAATGAAGCAGAAAATGCGATGCCGACAAACCGGGAGAGGCGTTATAGATCTACCTACGCAAAGCTATCTGCATATATAATTTTTTTTTTCCAAACACACACCTTGGCGTCGACATCATCACCTTCCTCTCTTCACGTTTAATTAACAAGCATTAAAATTCTACCCGTGAAAGTTACGCCCCATACGGTATCGTAATTCTTCTCTCGCCGTTCCGTACTCTCGCTATTTACCGAAGAACCGGAGAAAGAAAGAGCACCGAAAGAGACGTCGTTAGATATTTTTAGGCGATGATAAAATCGCTTTTCTTTAATGGCTATGTGTGCCGAGTTCGTTGATCGCCTGACACGTTTCTTACGCGCTCAGTCTTTCGTGCACCACCGTAAATTCGTTTTACGATCATGACAAAAAAAAAGCAGCGAAGAAAACTGACGATTAATAACGATATAAATGACAACAGAACATGAAAGTTCTGCTCCAGTCTTTTTTCAGTTGAATTCGAAAATATTAATCGGCATTCTTGCCTTTAGCATTTTAATCGATCGATCATCAAACCCATCATGCATAGTTTCAAAATCGGGTATTATATAATCGAAAGGAGGCCAGATTATAGTCGCGACGACGGCTAGACGACCAAATATATACAATATATATATTTGTATAAGTGCTTAAATTCAACGGGTACCTATGCGCATCCAGCCAATATAGTACCGAGTAATATATTCAAGCGTATCAATCTGCATAAACTCATTCCTATGCAAATGAACGAGATTCGATTAGAATTCATAGTTTAAAGCCGAAGATTTCCCTCTCTCACGTAGCTCCCAGAGTGTTCGCGACCCTCCTATTCCCTACTCCACGTAAGCTTACGTATCGCTGGAACATTATTATATATATATATAGCTCGCGATATCAATGCTCGCGATACCTTCATAATTCGACAAAAGTTATTCCAGTATCGATAAATTGAGCCGGTCAGAGAACGTTACTCAAGAAATGAATAACTTTTCCACGATTATTACGAATTTTGTAACACGCTAACCGGAAACAATTTGGGAAACAAATTTGAGGATTGGATGATTCGAGTAAATGCAAATTGTGTCAGGATATTATTAGCGATTAATATTAACGATTAATTGATACAACCCTCGCATAAGCTATATGACGAGACCGTTTTTTGGCCCATTCGTTTTTTTTTTTTTGACGTGAAATATTTTATGAAAATATTTCTCTCGCATAAATGTCTATCGATTAGTTTCTATATCAGACCTCTTAATATTTTTATTTGCAATTTTTGCATCACCAGATTTAGTGCAATTCAAATCAAGCTTTAATCAAAGATTAGCTACTGAATCTCGAATGATCACTTTTTCGATTTTTATACGACTTTTCAGGTCGTAATTTACTAATAAAAATCTCGAGTGATTTCGCATTTATTCGCATTGATGACGAAAAACTTGGAGTGAAACAAAATTGATTATCACATGGATTCATCACTTTTGAAAACTCATCTTCATGGATCTTCAGCTTCTAAGCATAATTCAAACTCTTGTCTGCGTCTTAAAATTGTCAGTAAATAATTTCCAACTGTCTCTATATATATAAATTACATGGAGGAGAATAACTAAGAAATTTTATCTTCACATATTATTATCTACTCCACAGGATCTTTAATGTGTCAATTTAATGTCTCCCAGTGGCCCTAACGAGTCTCTCTCTTTCTCTCTTCCTCACTCTCGCCAGACGAAAGATTATCTGAAAATCTAACTGATCTTATCGGATCGTGAGAGCCGATCATGGCTTTCTTCGTCACGTGACTGCAAAGGCGAAGAAAGAACACAACGAGAGACCAGCGTCGTTCGCCACCGGTGTAGATAGACCGTTAAAAATAAGCCCCAATCGTACTCGAGTTCGTACAGAGAACTCTTGGTCTTCTTGGTGGCTTTTCCAAGACCAAGGAGACTCCTCTCTGGCTGGAGTATATAAGCGAGCATGAATGTTTAATGGGAGCACGAAAGGTTCGTGGCCCGAGAGCAAGTTTCTTGCTCGTGTCACCCATCACTTATGCACTCGCTCTCGGTGCAATTACCAACGCGTACCAAAGTACTGCATTCGTTTATATATGTTATATACAGATATATGTGTATATTGGAGGGTCCGAGGTGCGCCTATCTTTTGCCTTTCAAGCTCGCTTAAGCACGAAGCACGCGTGAAATACACGTGTTGATCTTTAAATGTACGTCGTCGTAGCAAAATGAACTATATGTCTGACTTGCACTGTCCTCATCTACTTTGACCACGATAAAATGTCAAGGAAGCTTTTGTATCTTACTCGTACCAATGCATTTCTTATTTCAAGCATTGAATTTTTCTTCAAACTCACATCACAGACTTATGCAAATTTTATTGGGCACTTTCCCTTAATGAACATGTTAAATTTGTATTATGCTACATGAATTCAATTACAAATGATGCATCAGTATATTTTTCCCGATAAATTTTGGTGCGAATAATAATTTGCATAATTCTTTATAAGACAGGAAATATTTATCTGGCTTGAATTTTTATTATTTTTCATCTTACTAGAAATATTAATTTATATCGATTTTCTATTTATGATTTTCTTAATTGGATGATTTTATTATTGATACTTGGCCAAGAATCCATCATTTCTAGCAGTAAAATTGCTAAAGACCACCGATCCATAAATAACATAAATATATCGGAACTTATCATCGAAGCATCATATTTTCGATAATTTTGCTGACATTATTGTTTGTTTCACGATTTATCGTTGCCAGGCGTCACACGAAGTTAGAGGCGGAAATGAGTGAGGAGTCGCGGTGAGGCAGGGCGAAAGGGTGGACTTCGCCCGAGTAACAAAAGCTGGAGTGAAGAATATGGTCAAGTGGTTCGGGTGTATCGCCACATGGGCGTCATCCGATGTCCGATATAATCGCAATTGGATTATTCTTTTATTCATCTCTCTTGGATTATTCGCCACAACGACGCGTGCCATTGATCTCTGTGAGTATGCATTTTATATTCATTCAAATATACATCAGGTGAGATATAGTATAACCGTTATGTACATGCGTGTACTTATACACCGGTAACATTGACAATCGATAAATCGAGAAACTTCCGTGTTTTCCTGACTTATTATTCTCTGTGTCGCGATCGTATGAGCGCGATCTTTACGCGATGGTCTCGTGTTGCGTTTGTTACTTCGATGTCCGCAATAAGTTTTCCCTCGACTTGCCAGCAACCAGCAACCAACTTCGTATAAGAGAGGGGATGAAAAAAAGTCTTTGCCTTCCCCGTGAATGCATATAAAGACGACGTTATCGGTCTTGCACGTCTATAGCCCTGTGTAGTTTTCTCATCCATAAACCATAAACTCGACATACTTCGATCTTCATGCACGGAATTCTACATACATGCTTTTGTATATGGTACATTTCATGTGAAATTAGCAAATGAATTTAGAATTTCAAGCTCCTGTACATAATTAAATGTAAATTTTGGCACAAAACAGGTTAATAAAGGCCTCAATAAACGTGTATACGTGTGTGAAAATTTTTTCGGGATGGAACGAGAAAAAAATAGAAAAACATTGCTTGACTATTAGAAAAATATTGGTGGATTTTTTAAATTACGAATAGCGTTAGTCATTATAAATCGATATTCCTTTAATGGAAAAATGAAAGGCAATGAGGAAGCACACAGATTGATTCTCTGAAAAAATATTTCTCGGGACTAATTGTAAGATAAAGCAACTTTCTACCAAATTATTGTTGAACTATGGATGGCGGATCATCGAATGTCGTATATGTATGTAATACACATACAGTGCGACCTCTCAATAAGAACGCTAAAACCCCCAAGGGGAAGATTTTTTCCGAGAATTTGAGTACCCCCACCAGGCGCGCGCTCCACACGCTGACTGACTCTCTCTGTCTCTCTCTCTATCTTCCTAATTTTACTCTTCTAAGCTCTCTTAGACTGGGCGTTCTTATTCAGAGGTTCGGACGCGAAAAACTCGAGCTTGGAGTTCAAGTCAGAGTGGGGGAAGTGCTCGAGCAAGAAATAGGGGGAACGTTCTTATTGAGTGGGCTCTTATTGAGAGGTCGCAATATGTACATAGTATAGGAAATAAACTTGACGTTTCAAACGTGAATGTATTGTGTTTTGCTTTGCTTGAATCATTGATATCTTTCGATTCTTGGGAATAATTAATCGTATTCGATACACAATACACCTGTACTTTACCCACGCGCGTACAACACACTCTAAGATTGGAACACTCCTGCATTATATATATTTCATATTATTCCATACATGGGCAAGAGCAATATAATGCCCAGCTCGGAAACGATTTAACGAGAGATTTTTGTCTTTTGACATCAGTCAGAATGATTAACCGCTTCATACGAAATTCCGAACAGCGGAATTAAAGTTTTCAATCATGAAAATTGAGATTTTCTTTTTCTATATTACTACCATCGATTTACAAAATATATTTTTTCTCATTTCACGCAAACCATGATTTGGTTCGTTGCCATTTTAATTCTCGACGAAATTATTCCACTCTGAATATAAAATAGTTAATATTTTGTCTGAGGAATTCGTTGACAACACTGTTACCGGCAAAATTAATTCCTATCACGAAAAAAGAAACTTGCCGCAATCAGAATCACGGAAAATCCTACGCAGCAGCGATTTGCCAGCCTAACTGTTGATGACTACAGTTCAATTTTTTTATCATCAATTTTTTAATCTCTCCATGCAGCATACATGTTTCTCTCTCATGATGTCGAACGAGAAGTGTCTGCTGAAATGAAAGCTTTAAAAACTCTCATAAGCTTATCTTATTTATTTTGTCCATTTCCGTTTCACTTTTTTTTAAATCTTTCTGGTTCTCGGGGCGTCAACCAGGTGTTTCAGGATCGTGCCCAGAATAAGGTTGTTTCGATGCACCATCTCGGTTAATTTTTTCCTCCAAATTTACGAATTCAATCGCTGTCAGCATAACTGCAACCCATAATCGAATTACTCATCGCAGAGTTCATCTCACAGCCGAGAGTATAATACATCATCAGGCCACTCTTAAGGATGTATCCGACGTATACCTTCCCAACCAAAAGTGACTTTCGTCGAAAATATTGCATACTTCATGATAAGATAAAAATCGGAAAAAATTCAACCACAATAAAGACGATAAGGTGAAGATTACTTAATAATAATAATGCCCAAACGTTTTCAATAAATTGTTTAAACAAAACATTGTTTAACAAATGTTTAGGGAATTTTTTTTGTCATGTGAAATGAATTCGTTGATTTTTCTGACTACACATGAATTTTTTCAAAATTTTCTTATCATTTTGAAATTTCGGTTTTCGCAAATTTGTAAAGGTTGTATTGACGAAACTATTCGTTCAATGCCCTGGAAACTTCTTAATTGTAATATACAATGTTTTCACGAAAAAATATCAAAAATTCACGATTTTTCCTTCAGTTTTAAAAATTAAAGAATTTTCGAAAACCGAAATTTCAAAATAATAAGAAAATTTTTATAAAATTCATGTGTAGTCAGAAAAATCAACGAATTCATTTCACGTGTCGAAAAAAACTTTCCCTAAAAATTTGTTAAGCAATATTTTGTTTAAACAATTTATGGATAACTTTTTGGCATTATTATTATTATTCAAAATTAATCTTTTTATCGTCTTTACTGTGGTTGAATTTTTTCCGATTTTTATCTTATCATGAAGTATGCAATATTGTCGACGAAAGTCACTTTTGGTTGGGAAGGTACGTCCGATACATCCTTAAGGGAGGTTTTTACTTTATTGGGCCAAAAAATGTTCGATTTTTCACTGATTTTTTATGCGAAAAATATTAAATATAGAATTTTGACATTTGTTATGTTTACTAAGTGGTCTTTATTGAACATGATAATATCTTTTAAAGTTTGACAAAACATAGTATTGAGGGTGGGAGAAGCCACGTATGTCGGTGCACCGGCGATGATATTGCGGAAGTCCTGAGTCCTGGACAGGTGATCTGAAGCAAAAAAAATCCAACATATTTTTACTTTGTACAATATTGTGTATAAGTTGAACTAGAATGGAGAAGAAATATTGAAAAATAAGAAAATAGTGAGCGATCAAAGGGGACGTTTAGTTTTTTGCCAAAATTTTTTGCAGTTTTTTTTTCCATAAAATAAAAACGTTCGAATATTTTTGGATTATTCTAGTTCGACTACTGCACTTGCAGAAAGTAAAAATATGTTTGATTTTTTTGCTTCGGATCACCTGTCCAGGACTTCGGATTTTCGCAAACAAAGAATATCATCGCCGACGCACCGACATAACGACGTAGCTCCTCCCACTCCCAATGCCATGTTTCGCCAAACTTTGAAAGATATTTTAGGTTCAATAAAGACCGCTTAGTAAACATACCAAATATCAACATCCTATCCTTAATATTTGTCGCATAAAAAATTCGTGAAAAATCGAACATTTTTTGGCCTAAAAAGTATAAACCTCCCTGAATATTATATGGGACGTTATATATATGCAAAACCAGTATGTTGTCGTACTTAGTGTTTTTTTTTCTTTTGGCATAGTTGTCGAGATTAAAAAATTTGAATGCTCAAAAAATGTATTCCTTGTAATGAATACATGTATACACAATTTCCATATTCTCGTGGTATAACGATTTCGATAAACATTATCAGCACTTTAATTGCGTTAAATTTAAACTATGAGTGACACGGTGTTCGATCGTTGATATGTAATTTGCAATAAATGCAGCAATTTATTCCTTCAACTTATAATTTCGTCGAAGAGGTGCGAAAATAAAATCGAACGAGTCGCATTAAAGAGAGATAATGTAAACCGGTATATCGTATCGTGGACGCGTATGTATGTGTACTTGCGCTAACTTATACACACATATATAGTAAGTGATATTAAAAAAAAAAAATTGCTTCCACCCGAGAGTTCTCAAATATATTTGCCCCCGCGGTGATAACAGGTACTTAGACCTGAGTACTTAACGATCGACTTGCCGCTCTCATCTATATAGTAACGAAGTAGAAGAAACCAGAGAAAAAAATGGAGAGAGAGAGAGAAAGCAAACGAGATTTCTTTTATATACTCGAACGAGAGGAAACGAATTAGAGAGGATCAAGAGAATCACGCACTCATACATATCTATATATTGGGAGTGTGAAAACGAACGATGAAACGTTCGAAGCTATTCGTCGCGGATTTATGAGTACCGATATCGTCAGTCTCAGTCGTATTCTCGATCGCCCAATCATCGAGGTCGTGTCACGTTTTTTTTTTCTCGTCTTTCGCGTTTAAAAGAAAAACTTCTCGATTTTATTCGATACACAAATAAAAGCAAAATTTCGACATAAAATAATAATAATATCAACAATGTTGATGATAGCATTTATGATCATTTTTATCATGTGAGTGACAGGAGCAATTTTAGAATCGTTTAAGAGTCTGAAGGAGGGATAGATGAAGGGTAACATGAAAAAAAAAAAAAAAAAAATACGTTATCAAACCAGTAAAGATTCCATCTCGTATTACAGTCACAACTCGCAAATTGTACGCACGAAACGTACAAGATAACGCCGTTGCAAATTTTTTAAAATATCAATCAACTGTGTGTCAGTCGATATAGAATTATTTTTTATTAGACTGATACTTCCTCAATTTCCGAAACGAACTAAATTTTACCTAATTTTTATCAAGAATGTTTGATTCAAATTACCATTATTTCAATAACATTAATTCGTGATGATAATAATAATAATAATAATAATAATAATAACAATAATAATAATTCTGTTGAAAGACGTTGAAATATTTGAGCGACTTGGTTGGGGCTGTTTGATAGTCTTACAGAGGTATAGGTAGAAGGGTTACGAGGTCGATGAGTTATGAGAGAGTCACGGACTCTCAGGACTCTTGGGAACGATATTATATACAGTGAAGGAGCTCTCAAGTCCACTATGTGTAAGGTGGTTGAAACCCTTGTCTCATTCCCTCCCCCACGTCTCCCGGTGCCCGCAACAACCTTCATTAATAATAATAGCCATTCGGCAGTGGCACTGTATAGTCCCGATGATGCTGACTGGGCAATCTAACCGCGATATCGGCTCAAATTTCCTTGCCATTAGTTCTCTCTGTACCTCATTCTTGCGACTGCTCTCTCTCTCTCTCTCTCTCTCTCTCTCTCTCTCTCTCTCTTTCTCTTTTTGTCTGACTCATGTCTTCTAGCCAAACTTTCTAGGAACTAGTTTGTATCTCCTTGACGTTCTTCGTATATCGATGGCGCAGCACCTGCTCCTTCAAGGTGTACTTTAGTTTGCTCTTGAAACTACGTTCGTGTTCGATAACAACCCTCGGTAAGACTATAATGAATCTCATTTCCTACCCGATTACCAATAGTTACAAGTATCACTATCATCGTTCCAGAATTATACTGAAATGTTTTATGGAAAAGATTGCTTTGAATTCTACATTATCAAAGATGGTATTGAGAAATATCTATGATCGAAGATTTTATCAGAAAAATACTTGACCGATAGTTTTATTCGAAACAGAGATAAAGGTTGAATTCTGCCCGTATAAGAGTATTTTTTCCGCATTTCAATCTTTCTCTCTCTCTCTCTTTCTCCCTATTTATTTCATTGATCAGTCTTAGGTATATTACATTTTTTATTCCATTATTTTTTATTTTTCGTCGCTCAATCACGAATTCACTTGAAAATTTGCGAATTCGTTCGATCGAGATTTTGCATGAACGACACGGTTTTCCACGAGTTTTCCGTGTAAAATAATAAATTCTTGTGAAGAATAAGTTCTCATTTTACAAGATTACATGAACGTTCGAGAAAATTGAGACAATGAGAACATTGTTCTCTGTTTCCTCGGTAAAACGGGTAAAATTCAGTAGTTGCAGACTGTGCTGTCATGCGGTGCACACGCGCGATGTTGCATATACGAGACTTACTACTAGAAACGCTGCCGCGCTTTAAATCCATCACACACGGTGCTTGCGCGCACGCCTTGGGGCTATAACGATATAACGCCTGTTTCAGGTGCGAGAAAAAGAATTGATGAGGTAGCGAGAGAATGAGAGAGATGCGAGAAGTATGGTACCGCGTACGTGGAGTACGCAGAGATTGAGGCGCTGAGGAGAGGAGAATAATGTATGTAAAGTAGATGGTATCACTCGCTCGATGGCCCTTAACCCCAGTCATTGACTGGCGCTCTTCCTTCTCGCGCTTTTCCTCTCTCACTCTCAGTCTTTCACTTTCTCGTTTTCTCTCACTCGATATATACATACCCGGGAGGGTCTTTCTCCCTCTTCTGTCGCTACTTGTACGTCGATGCTCATTCAGACTTCATCGATATACATGCAAGAACGGAAATCCCCACACGCCATAGGAACAATGGTAATTCGATTGTATATTTGTCTATAAGATAGATCATTAAAAAATCAGATCAATTTTCACGAGAATATTTCACGTGGAAAACCATTGAAAATAATCTTCTCACAAAATAATTATGAATGATAGTTATCAAAAAACGTGGGCATGATTATGATATCCGGGGCGCCAAGTTTTAATCGTTGATTCTTCATATTTTGACTGTATTTATGATAATTTTAAGATCGAAAAACATGCAGATTCGTATTATTTTCAGAGGTATGATACATTTTTGGGGCTTGGGTTATGACGCGTTTTTGAAAAATATGGTTCTTGGGGCGTTCATCGACTAACATCAACGCATTTTTTTTAAGCTAGACATCTCTGAAAATAATTGCAGTATCAATTTTTAGCACGCTTGAAGTTCTATTTTTTTCGGACGGTATATAGGTGAAGAATCAATGGTCAAAACTTGGCGCCCCGGATATCGTAATCTCCCCAAAACGTGAATGGAATGTATGTACATAATATATATTCGGGTGTGTCGAAAATGGACTTTTTTTTCTTTGCTCCTACCACTCAAAACTTTAGGTTTTGACATTAAAGAGGTCTTCGTTCAAGGAGGGCGCTGTAGCTTGAAGTTTAGAGGTCGCTCAACGAGGATTTAGGTTTCCCATCCAATTAACATGTAAAAAATATTGTTTTTCGTTCAAAATGATGATAGGCAACCAAAAAATTGGCGTTTTTTGTGTTCCTTGGCTTATTTGAAGGCATGACTGATCCCCTAAACGATGATAGGTCGTTTTTCGATTTACCTTGTTTCAATTTTTTTTTACGCCACAGTCACTTTTTCAAGTTTAAAAAGTCTCCAAGATATCAATGAGTCCAATATGAATTGCTACAAGTATTGATTGTTGATTCGAATATAAATAACCAATTTCAAAAATTGATAAAACATACAAAATTTCTCAAAATAAACATGGTTTTTTCAATAAAATTGAAGATACGGAAATACGGAATTCAATTTTATTGAAAAAACCATGTTTATTTCGAGAAATTTTGTATGTTTTAACAATTTTTGGAATTGGTTATTTATATTCGAATCAACAATCAATACTTGTAGCAATTCATTTTGGACTCATTGATACCTTGGAGACTTTGTAAACTTGAAAAAGTGACTATTGTGGTCGAAAAGTGGCGTTAAAAAAAAAAATTGAAACAAGGTAAATCGTAAAACGACCTGTCATCGTTTAGAGGATCAGTCATGCTTTCGAATAAGCCAAGAAACACAGACATCGCCAATTTTTTGGTTGCCTGACATCATTTTCAACGAAAAACAATATTTTTTACGTGTTAATTAGATGAGAAACCTACATCCTCGTTGAGAGACCTCTAAACTTCAAGCTACAGCGCCCTCCTTGAACGAGGGCCTCTTTAATGTCGAAACCTAAAGTTTTGAATGGTGGGAGAGAAGAAAAAAAAAAGTTCAGTTTCGACACACCCTAATATATATCCATTCAAACAAATTAGTTCCTTCATCCTGTTAATTTAGTTTATATAAGTGAAGGTTCATCACAATTCAATAAGTTGGTTCCTTTCTGTAGAATATTTTGAGACAATTTCTAGTGAACAAGTGATCGGTGGGAAAAATATGTCGATATACAAGGTCCCCCGAGGATGGAGAATGCAGCATTAATTGTTTTGCATTTTGAACGAAAATTAGTCGGTGCATCAAAGACAGTGTAATTTTACTTCTCGAAGAAGTTGTGACCCGACTCGATGAAACACTGTTATTACTGCCACTCACATGTTTGAGCGCAAAAATGTAGACGATGGGTTTCATGCCATTGTTGTTAAAAACTCGGGCTGTACTGTATATATCATTTCTATCTTCATCTCTGACTGTTCCTGGTTCTGCTCTCTTATATATATATATATATATATATATATATATATATATATATATATATATATATATATATATATATATCGATATAGAACAGGATTTTTTTTCTTCGCTCTGTTGTCGAGATACCGGAACGTATAAACTGTTCTGACCGTATCTGAACGGATTAATCTTACTTCACATAGTTATTTGCTCGTTTATGACCTGGCCATGATGCGTATACATAAATTTAACCGGTAGAGCATTCTTACGTCTCTCGCTCTCCCAATTTTCCATCTCGCATAGTATATATACAATAAGAGGAACGACGAGTACACGTATACTCTTATACTTTCCACCCTGTATCCGCATCTTACGTGAAATATACTATATATATATATATAAATTTGTAACTTATCTCTGTATTTATTCATTTATTTTTTCACCGTTATTACAGCGCAATGCAACGCCCCGTTGGGCATGGAGTCCGGTGCAATTCCAGACGCGAGCATCAACGCGACTTCGAGCTTCGATAGTGGCAATGTCGGACCTCGTCAAGCAAGGTAAAGCATGATAATTATTATATTATCACATCACAATTTTAATAAATTATTATTTTAAGATGGTTATATACTGGAACTCAAAAAAATACATTCGCTGTTAAAAAATTTTGAATATTGCTAATAAAAGTTGTTCAGGCATCTGAAAAGAAGTTTATAGATGCAAAGTTCTTAGATATTCATTCAATTAAAACTAATGCTATAAACAAATGATTCTAACGTTGAAATCTTCCGAAACGAAAAAGCAGTGGTCGCATTTTCTAAAAATGTAAAATCGTGAACGTATCCAATTTGTTGTTGTGCAGTTGAGCCTCTCTCGAATTATAAATTAAAGAATTTACGAAATTTGTCCGAAACTTAAAACCATCTTTTAATCAGGCTAATTTTATTTTTGTACGTTGAATTTTATTTCAATTTACTTGATTCGGATTTTTCTTCTGACAACATAACCTAAGAATTCAGTTTTTTAAATGCAGATGATGATGTTGTTTATCGAGAAATTTAACTAATTTGATAGTTCAATGTGTATAGTTACAATTGTGTCACATGCCATATATCCGGCAGGGTGTGTCTATACGTATGGTTATAACAGCTGTAATGTTGCTTCCTCCCTTCTCGACTCCAACGTGTACCTACTTTTTTCAAGCCCTTGCGTTTACCATCTTTGTACCAGCGTTTCATCGGCTTATACATCGTATATGGTGTTAAATATATACGTACATATATACATTATATGTATATTGCAATTCACTGCCACCCGCGGCTTTCTTAATGGCAAATGCACAACGAAAGTGTATACCCCTCGCGCGAGATATCAGCATCGTCTTGCGGAATAAGAACAGGAACAAGAAGAGGAGCATCATACAAGCCGTTTAACTTTCTGTGTACTTGAGCAAAGTGCTGCATGGAAGCATGACACGAACAATTCTTTCCGTAGCTATTCTGTGCATGGACATGAGGATCATATATCCTACATATTTGTACTTAAGTATTATATGATCTGCATGCAAACAATACGAAGATGCACATCTGATGCAGCCACTTCATCCTTTTAATGTCAAACTCATTTTCCACCCGCCAAAATTAAAATACTTCCTAGCCAATCACGCACTATGTGTAATTGATAAGACTCATCAAAGCATGCAAAAAAAATAATTTTTCTATTTCTTTAGAATACCTATTGGTAATACAAATATCTTAAGACATTTTATTGAAAACAAATAACAAAATTTTCCCCATAAAGGCATGTATGAGTTTTCACATTCCTTTGAATTTCCTGGCATTTTTTTTATCGAATCCGTTATCGGGAAACGTTTTGTTTAATTTTCTGATGTAATACATTTTTCTAAGTATTTCATCGACATTTATTCTCAACGATAATTCCACCTATCTCGCTTTCTCATTCGATTACCAGATTGCCACTCCAGACACATTTTTATACGTCAATTTTCTTTTTTTCTCTCTTTCGTGTTCTCATTCAGTGACGACAGCCCATAGGCCATGCAGCGTTGCTGGTATTAAATTAGATGGCTGAGACCGCTTTTGCGCTTTCAGTGCGACCGGCAGAAAGCCATAGACAGTAACACACGGATGCAGGGATGTATATAAGTATATCGGTGTACATACGAAGTTCCGCGTTTCAGGGCTCCGAGCTCATCAAGAGTCGGAGGCCCATTCAGCCGGTCATTGTCTGCGGTAATGGAATGTATTAATATCAGAGAACGCAAGCGAACCTCTGGTCTGTTCTCTCTCTCTCTCTCTCTCTCTCTCTCTCTCTCTCTCTCTCTCTCTCTCTTTCTCTCTCTAGTCGTTATAGCACTTGGCGAGAGAGGGCCACCGTTAGGCAGCTATATATATATACACTCGCGATATGTTCAATTCTGAATACATGCATCGTGATGCCAGGAGCAGCAGCTTCACGTAGCCACCCTATACGGTTTCAGGAATAGCATTGGATGCTGCTCCTGATCCTGATGTCCCACGGGACACCACTCATAAACCGGGTCCAGGTTGATTCGCTAGCCAGAATCCCCCATAGAGATCCTGCAGCAGTCAGAAGCCAGTATACCCGATGCACGTTGTTGCATTAATACGTAACGGGCTGGAGCGCCATTCCATATTCATAGAATGGGTCCGACAGAACCAGAAAGGAGTGCAAGCATGGGACAAGGGATCACTATGGAAAAGAGTAGAGGAAAATCGTGCGTCACACGATTAACTCATTCGTACAACGATCGATTCTCATATATTCGACAGCAACGATATCAGGATTAACCTTTTTTTCCATTATTTCGAGATGAAGGTGGATGATACGAACCAGAGAATCATATCGATAAATCGATGTATTCGATGAAGCCTTATAGGAGAGATTTTTAGTGAATCGAGGAAGGAAAATTCCTGAGATTTCGTATGTTTTTTTTTTAAATTTATTATTTGCTTATTACGTAATTTTCCAAATAACGATATTAGAATATGCTGATAAATGATTACGATAATAAAAACGTGCAACTAGTTTCAACGAATAATTCTAACTTCTAGTGACCCAAATCCGGTAGTGCCAATAGAGGCATTGCTTTAGCAATTTCGTTTGGATAATCGTAACTTCTTTCCATAAAACGATCTTTAATGGAGCTTGTCAGATGGAAAACTGTCTGCCGATTTTACACAGAGTATCGTTCAAGTCAAATTTTTATCGTTTTCAAACGAGCACTATCGTAAATTTTCAATATCGATGATATAATTCAAATATATAAGGTTTGTTTGTGTTATATTTTTGATATTTCAAATTAACGACTGTAACGTTGACGTTCATACAAAATTTAATGCATTTCTCAATCTCTTATCGCCCCAAAAGACGATAAACGTCACTCTGGGACACTCAACTTTAAGCAAATAAAAATATTTATTGAATGACTCGTCTCGCATTCTCGCGTTGTCAATCAAATTGTCAGTTTCCGAATGGTGACTGTAGTTCGAACCTTTGAATAAAGCATAGGGGTTAACGTCACATACGGTAGAAACTCTCCGGGATGGAACGAGCAACCCTTCCTCAACCCGCTTAACTCCTCCCGTTCTCGCCCCCCTTGTGCACTTTAGTACGGATGGTGTCTCGTCGGTGCCAATTTCAGTGAGTCGCCATGCGACGTCGCTTCGCCGGCTCTCCTGTCTGAGCGTCTCTGGAACGCGACGACGAGAGGACGATAGAAAATTTAAGTCTCTCTCTCTCTCTCTCTCTCTCTCTCTCTCTCTCTCTCTCTCTCCCTCTATCTATCTATCTAGCTCTCTCCATCTAGCTTCTCTCCAGAACCCGTGGAGAAGAAACCCTCCTCAATTTACTGCTGTCCATCCGTCACGTGACGTTATATATATACGAGCCTGTAGAAGTTCTCGTGTTAGACGGTGAGTTCAGAGATCCGCTAATACCACTGCTGGATGATTCAAGCGACGAGCCGAACGCTCCTGACATCACCAATAACGAACAAATCCAGAAATAGTCACTGTTCAAACTCTCTCTCTCTCTCTCTCTCTCTCTCTCTCTCTCTAAGTTTGTTTTAGTTTTTACTTCCGAAGAATTTACTAATTCATATTTTATTTGGCTGTATTTTCCTCTTGCCTACAAGCTAAATCGAGCTAAGGCATAATAAAATCAAATCAAATCAAATCAAATCTCTCTCTCTCTCTCTCTCTCTCTCTCTCTCTCTATCTATCTCGGTCTCTATCGGAAACACACTTTGAACACTATCGGACAATTCTCGAAAATCTCCGATCGAGGCGTTTTTCCTGGAGAAATTATTAGCGAGAAAACTTCTGTCTACACACGATAGACGTATTCGCATCTGCCTAACTATTTTCTAATCGACAGTTCTCAATTCCCTCGAGCAAGAAATAAAAAAAAAAGAACGGCATCAAAGATTTTTAACTTGCTACAGTAGATGGATATTTACTGGAACTTGATATCATATTTCTCTTGTAACACGCTTCGTTCGGACTCAAAACGGAGCGTATTATCTCATCGCATGGTTCTCGAGCGCGCATGTGTGTGTGTGTCTGATGGATATAAAATTTGATTATTAGTGACACGTCCAGACTGAAAGGCGTTGTAGGGTAGAGCAGCCAAACAAGAGGAACGACGTGAATGAAAGGACGATAAAAATGCGCGAGATTCGGTCCACGAGATCGCAAGAGAAAATAGTATAAAAAGAAAAAAAATTGGGGGGAGAAAAAGGAAAAGCAAAAAGAACGTAGAGCAGAGTTCTCAAAGCAGAGCACAATACACCTCTCGCGGCGATGCACGCCGTCGCGTGAGGACAGCATTTTGCGCGCCGAGTGGTAAACGGTCCACGCAATTAGGAAAGGCGCTTCGCACGCCGTTCCATGGTTCATCTTTTATTCATGTGGATATCCCTCCTTCCCCTTTTCCCTCCATTTCACCCTCTTCGCCGTATTCGCAATGCTGGCTCGCGTACCTTTTCCCCTAAGATTAAAACTAAAGCATGCCTCTCGACACACCGACAAACTCGCCGTGCGGAAATAGAGAACAAGAGAGGAAGAGGCTTTCTCTCGCAGTGTCCGTGCCCGCAATTCACCGTGAGAGATCGAGAGAGAGAGAGAGAGATCGAAAGAGTGATCTCGTGTCGCGCTGCTTCATCTCGCGAGGGCAGGCGAAAGATATCATTTTAATGGAACGCAAAGGAACTCAGCGAACCTTGATAATTCCTCGGTGAGCTTTTACGAAAGGGGATCTTCATAATAAAACCACGAAATGATTACATTGCCGAACGATTTTATTCAATTCTTCCTGCAAATATCGATCTACTAATTTTCATCAAAAAGGAATAATTTTCTTTTCGTGGCTATGTAATGACTACGCTATTTGTCCAAATGCATCGTAGTTATATTTTTATAACTTTTAGGTACCCCCTTCAAACAGATATTACGTTAGATCAAATAATAGTTATATACGTAAATAGCGAGATAACGAAGGATTTTCTTTTTACGTTACAGATTGAAAACGGAAAATCACGGCGGTGCCTGGTGTCCAAAAGCCCAAGTGACTCCCGAATCACGCGAATGGCTCGAGATCGATCTTAATTCTGTCTACATGATCACAGGCACCAACACTCAAGGACGTTTCGGCAACGGTGTTGGTGTCGAGTACGCCGAGGCATACGTCCTCGAGTATTGGCGTCCTCGTCTCGGGAAATGGGTGCGATACAGGGACGTTAAAGGAACAGAGGTAAGACGAACAAACATGTAGGAACGTCATTTTTCATATCTGTCCTCGAATTATCACCATTAGTCTGGAAACTCTTCCTACTTTATTCTCATGCGTAGCAGGTTAAATTCACCGGTAAATCAGGGTTCAAGGATATTTTGTAATATGTATTATATTCTCACGTGAAAATTCTTGAACGATGTTCTATCGTAAACATACAAAAAGAAGATTAACTAAACTTTGCATGCAAAGCCATTCGATGCTGCTGACCATAGCCCTGAAAATTCCAGGGGTGCTCAGCATTTTTTAAATTTCACTAAAATCCTCGTCATATTTACTGATCACGAAGCTGACCCATTTTCAGCTCATGATTTTGTCATTGCATCAAGAGTGACACTTGGTATACGTGATAATCTCGCGCTGACCGTAAATTTCTCGTACATTTTCAAAAACCATATATCGTCAATTCGAGCATGTCGAAGCCTCATTGGCGTGTATATATACCGGCTTCAAATTGATCCCCCATACTTTTAATGTCAAAGCCGGGCATCGATCTTGTTCCACGCTCTGAAATTCTTACATTGAAAACCTGTACGACGATAAATGCATGCGTATATAAAGCAGATACGAGAGGCCTCCCATTTCGATTTTATACGGACGTCAAAGTTCTTCACCCGGCTATTTGATCGCTCGCATACGCAATCATCATTGATGTCCGACACTCGAGTTCGGGACGAGCCGTGCGTTCGATAAATCGATAGCGTCCAGTGATATTCTCCCTCTTTCTTTTATAATGCATATAATATACGAGAGAACGCGATCCATGCCGGTCGAACGATGAGTCACCATAGTCGCGATCGGTATTGAAAAGAAAAGAATTCTGGTCAAGTAACGTCTCATCGAGGCCAAACGTTTCACGCCAGTCCCTCTGGGGTTGGTGGCCCCACGCGTTATTGATAAAACTCCGCTTAATACTATCGTGATTTACGGGGAAGGCGGATGCGTGCGAGAGTCTGCTTTTCGCCAAGCAACCAAGACGATGACGCTGTGCGTTGCACGCGTGGATTTTTGATCGTGAATGTCATACGTATGTGTGTCTGTGCATAATCCACCCAGCAAAGAAACGAGTGGGCTCTCCGCGGGGTCAATTCCTTCTCGTATATCCCCCTCCCTCTCCCCACCCTTTCTCAAGAACAACCGCCAGTGCGGCTGAGCTTCTCGCCCGGAATAGAAATTCAAGCTTTCGCTTCGCGATATCGCGTAGCAAGCACGAGTCTCGGCAAACACACAGAAGTATATTATACGGCCGGACGCACGCATCACCTCAAATAATAATTCAATTGCGATTAAGACCCTCTCTTGCGTCTTGATTCCCTCCCACCCCCGCGATGACTACGGGCGCGCCCACTTTGCTTTCTTCCACTCGGGATTATTATTTCTGGCGTTACTTTGCCAAGATATCTCGTGCTCTTTGCCACGCGGCTTGCCGAGTGCCAGGAGTGCCTATCGGCCTTACTTTAGCTGGGATATATACGTGCACGTATACCTATATTATATATTTTTGATGAGTTATAACTTCTCGCCTTTTTGGTCCGCTTCTCTCGGGGCTCAAAGCGCCTGTTTTGCGAGCAAAGCGGAGATTTCGACAACAGATTATCTGTTCCCGTATGCGTAAAGCAGCTTATCGACAATTTGAATGCTAATTTCGTCCAAACCAGACCCCTCACCTAACGTCAAAAGGGAGCGTCTCGATGCGCGGTATAGATTGTTCCCAATGTGCGTATCTCCAAGATGCCTCGTTTTATGAACCATGGATCGCAAATAAGACGATTAGAGAAATAAACAAAGGTGACATGTCGATTCAGTAAAGCATCAAAAAACAACCGGGTGGTCCAATTATTGTTCCGTTTATACCTCATCATTTTAAACCCCGAGACCCCTTCCAAGCTACACACGAGTCGACGACTCGCGTGTTGTGTTTTTGTGTCCCAAATGGATTAGGAAACTCGTGACTTTTGGCTCTGAGATCCGGTAAAGCGCGCGTACGAATCAAAACATCCCGAAGGAAAATATCTCGCTGCACCTGCTCAAGTCTTTGGGATGATCATTAATCTGCCATCCTTACCGACCACACGCGCACTACGCTTCCACACGGGAATAACATCCAAAGATTCCTCTTTGAATCGTCTCTGGTTCGCGAAATTCTGTTCCATCGTTTCAAGGATTAGCCTACCCGAGACTGGAGCTGTGTATCCCCGATACAGAGTCACTCGCTTTGGCATTTCGATCCGTCTTTCGCATGATCCTTCGTCCTATTATTCCTCACCACACATAGCCCCGGTGTTTTGGCTTGCGCTTTGATGAGTCGCACCATATAACTATTTGTATGCCCATAAAGTTTATATATATATACGCTCATTCAAGGGGACATATCTTAACCGGTTCACGGATTGGAATACGGCAGTACATAAAGCGCGGAGCGAAAGCCTTCAGTCGCGGTGATGCACGTGCCATTTGCATTTCGAAATAAGATAAGTTAGCTCGGGCAGTCAGAGTATATAACGTAAGAACGAGAACGATGAGAGAGTAAATATATCGAACTCTGCTAGCAAACAAAAGGACGCAATCCACATTCGCTCTGCGTGTTGAACAATGCAAAGACTGCGCCCTTTTGTTTCCTACAAACTGGATAAATATGTACGCGAACGTGGATGGGGCACGAGACGAGAAAGGAGAAATGGGACCACACACGACTATCTTCTCTCGTGTGTCAACTACTTCTCGGTTGTCTTCTCGTTCACTCAAGACCGCGATTACTTTACTCTCTCTTTAGTGCCAATCTTGTCTCACGTTCGACCGGTTCGCGAATTTTAATTACCCATTGACGAACATTAAACGACTCGCGGTGACGTGCGGTAATAGATATATGTATATATATACGGTAATACAAGCGAGGCTCATCAAGCGCGACACGTTATATCTTCAAGACTTTTAGTTTCTTTATTTTATTATCATTTTATGCAGGCACAAAAATAAAAATATTTAACTATAGTTATAGTCGGAGCTTTTATATACACAAGCCAACCGTGTAAAACATTCAAAACAATTTGAATATTGTGAACGACCGAACGTTTGCCAATTAATATTTCGCGACCGATTTGATCGTCGCGCATTAATTCTCATCTTCAGATTCTGTCTTATACATCACTTTAATATCATCCCTTCTGTTCTTACCGGACTTTCCGGATCCATCTTTCTCGAGAGTAAACGAAGTCTGGTAGCTCGTTACCGCTGAGCTAAAATCTAAATATGAAAATATCTCGTTTTACCGGCATGTCTCCGTACTCGATCTCGTCGCGAGGAAATAATATTTCCAGGCATCCTTTCCTCATCGGATAGGCTGGTGTATAAAACGACGATGTTGTCCCCCCCCCCCCCCCCCCCCCCCCCCCCCCCCCCGAGAGGATCGGCTCGCCTCCGGGTCCAGAGAAGCCTCGTAAACGGGTAATTATCGTCAAACGAGTAGCGCTTATAGATTCTATCGTATAGCGCCTAGTCGTTCCGACACTTTAGAACCAAAGGTAACCGATGTATAACGAGAATGTCAGTCGGATTGCCGTTGGCCATGATTTCGGCGCGTTGAAGATATCCAAGCTGCTCTCGTTTAAATAATGCAAAAACCTCGAGGCAATCGTTAAGAGCGACTCGTTCCGAGGCTTCTGATATAGATCGGGAGGGTTTAAATGGATGAGTGGCACGAAAAATTGTGTAGTGTCGGACGTGTATTATAATAGATATAATATTATTTAAAGGTTCTGATGCCGGTGTTTTTCTCCGTTTGTTGGCTTCTTGTCTTTAACTTAGGTAAATTAGTCGCTCGAGTGGACAGTCACATATCCCTCGTTCACTCGCGCGCATCTCTTCTGTAATACGCAACGAGCGACGGTTACATTATCATCTTCTTCGTCTCTGTGTGTAATGACCTTATTAATATTGATGAACCAGTTACAACCTGTAGACTGGTGATAATTCGTAAGGGCCACGGGAAGGCGTGACTTTAAACGGTGTGTCGAGATAGATCGAGGAAGAGAAAGAGAGAGAAAAAGAAAGAGGGCGAGATCTCGTGTATAATTATTAACCACCGGTTGCGCTGGGAAACCGCATGTGTATATAGTACCTACGCGGGGGTATAGATAGAAGACCAGCATCAGGCAGGAGTCTCGTTGATATCGACCAATATGTTCTCTCGGGCGTGAAGATCGCCGCACTTCGATACAACGTCCGTGAAATTGTCAATTTTTTCACTTTTTCCGTTCGATGCGGACATACATCGTCATAGTTAATCCGATGAATTCGAGCAAGCACCAATATAAAGTTTAACGAATATTCGTATAGTCAATTCGATTAGTCACATTTTCGTTTATAGGAGCGTGAAATCGTTCTTCAAAAGCAACGAAGAACGAAACTTTTGGTTTTTATTTTAAATAACGCTGAAACTCTCTGGGATAAAATTATATTTCCTCGATAGACTTTATGTAGGGACTTCTCCGAAAATTCTTTGTTGATATCCCTATTGGCATAGAGGATGACTTGACGGGGAATTCGGAATCAGCGGTTTCAGAACGAATAAGACGACAGTCGCCCCGGATAATGTAAGAACATCGAAATTTTAAGCAATCAGATAGATTTGCAGAATCACGTTTGCTTTACACCCTTATTTTAATTTTTGTCTTGATATTACGAAGTTAATGAGCCTACGCCGAAGCCGCTAATCCATCGGGAAACAAGGTTACAGCAATTTTTACACATGCAACGCTTTTTTGTCCAAAATGCAAAACAAAATTCTCATTCTTTTCAGAAATCTCTATCGCAAGGTATTTTTTCAAAGTTGACGGATGAATGCACTGGTCAGTTTTTATTTAAAAATAAAACCAAAAGATTTCACGATTCTAAAAGTGTATTGAAGTTGGAAAAAAACA
Source organism: Rhorus exstirpatorius (assembly GCA_963564615.1). Lineage (NCBI taxonomy): Eukaryota > Metazoa > Arthropoda > Insecta > Hymenoptera > Ichneumonidae > Rhorus > Rhorus exstirpatorius. Next base: position 14,666,169 of record OY751316.1, on the reverse strand, counting down.
CAATACGATTTTGAGTCCCAGAGCCGGATGATCGTAAAATCTACTTTCGTAACTATTACATCGCTAAATAGAAATAATGTAACTCCGTGGTCGGTATATTCATTCGCATCAAAAGACCGGCGCGCGAGAGCTCGTGGTAATTAGAGGAGCTCGGAGACAGAGCGAAAAGCTCTTTTCCGCCGAACGAGCGGTACTCTCTGGGCGCAGCTTTAATAATAAATAGTCCGGGTCTCATTAGGCAGGGCGGTGGTGCGGCGTATAGCGGCACAACGACCCTGGCTTTGCTGGAAGGGATTCCACCGTAACGCATCACGTTATGGATCTGGAGAAGAGCGTATGGAAAGAGCGCGAGACACACGCGCCTCGGCACATCGAGGCTCGCGATTAAATGGGTTTTCCCGGAATCCGTTGAGTAAATTGAACAAAGTGCGGGTGAAAGGAATCGCGAGGGCGCGAGTGAGGAGCGCGCGCAGAGTATCACGCGCTCGCGGATACCAACGGTTAGTTTCATTTCGCGATATTCCAGCTCTCGCGGACTCTAATATACATATACTCGCGAGAGCTTTTGATGCGCTACTTTGCCGAGATCTCTTCTCCACAGCTCGACACACCCCACCTACAAACACACACACACACACACACACGGATACGGACACACCGTGAGAGATAAAAAGCCCTCGCGTTATTCTCCGTGCCATTCACTGCTCCGATGTTATATCCCATAATGGCCCAGAAGTACAGACGATTTTAGCCTCTCGGACCTCTCGTTAACTCGTCCGTTTGAAACAGTTTCGCTCCAGTTTCATCCGGTACAACGTGGAAATACATGAAAAATCCGCTGAATGCGATATTTTTGGCCTCTCTCTCAAGCCGAATCGAGGGGGATTCGTGATAACCGTCCTTCGGAAGTTTGTAGAGAGATTTGGAGTGAATTTATACTAGTCGCTTGTAAATTATTTAGTTCTATTGAGGACAAAAAACTAAGAAAGCAGAATATTATTTTTAAAAATTTCTCGTTATATATTGCACAGATCCATTTGTCAATTTTTTTTTTACTCGTGCGCTAATATCATGAAGCTAATTAATTTATGATCCCATCAATTATGGTATTATATATGAAACGACGATCCAGGGAACGTTCGATTGAATTACCCTAATGGCATAAACGATACACCATCAGTAAAAATAAACCGCAAATACGAAGCGGGGGCGTCATTGATATATGCCATACAAGAGAGTAAGAGTGTGTGTATGTGTGTGTGTATCAGAGATAGAGAGCGAGAGAGAGAGAGAGAGAGAGAGAGAGAGAGAGAGAGAGAGAGAGAGAGCGAGAGAAAGCTGGATCGCGCGTGCCTGTCGGTTTACGCCAATGAGTCACGTACGAGAATCCACTTATTTGAGCAAGGGTTTCTCTCCCAGCCGAGAGTTAATCGCCCAAACACCTACCCTCGTATTATTCCACGATGGTACGTGCATTTATAATATCGCACGATTTCTCGTATACACGTGATCGGGATAAAATAATTTCATTCCCATTTAGATAGGGGAGCGGTTAAGCTCGACCGATCCATCATTCGTAAACGGAGAAGTAAAGATTTTTTTACGAAGTTCAAGTTGTCGACGAACAAACGCTTGCATCAACAATCGTCTCGTTACCAGGCATAGAAAATAATTTTTAATAACTTTTTTTTTGCTAAGAATATCGAATCATTAGTATGTTTTATCTTCGTAAATCGAAAATTTTCATCTATTTCAATTTTCAGTCACTTTTGTCTGGGAATGTACACCAAGAACATTCTTAAAACGACCCATCGTTCTCAGCGAGATTTTCTCGTCTGCAAGTATAGCAGGCGCGCTTTCGTTCTGGGTCAAAATACGTAACCGAGGTTTTCTCGGTCACCAGTGGCCGGAACGATTTTGTTCTGGGTAAAAATGACCCTGTGTATCCTAATTGGATACTTTACGAAGTTACAGCTCTTAAATTTTATGAAACGTTCATATAAACGTTCATAAAAAATTTTTTTTAAATAAAATTCATATAATGCTTCTCATCAAGTTAAAAATCTTGCGACAAAAGTACGAAGATTCCCAATTTTTACTGTCTCGATGTTGAAAGATCCTCGTAAAAAGTACATGTACTTGAAATAGCCGTATTGTTTATGACAACTTGATGTCGGGATTACTAATATATACGTCAAGAATATGTACTTGGCAATATCGCAAGCCATGTGGAGCACATCGATTATTTCGTGATTGGGTAGATCGATTTTCACGAAAATTGGTACACCGGGGTTTTCAAGGTCGCTGATTACGAATCTGCCATCAAAATGTAGAAATTCAAAATGGCTAATTCAATATGGTGGACCAAAATGCAAAAATTAATTTGAATCGGATGAACCTTGGGACTCGGGGGTTTTCAAGGTAGCTGATTACGAATCCGAACCCACAATATATAAATTGAGAGCAGGTTCGCAAAAAGTAACCTCGACAACCCCCTAATACCAACTATCATGCGAATCAAATAAATTGTCGTATTTTAGTCCACCATTTTAAATTTCTGAATTGTGAGGGCAGATTCGTAATTATCGACTTGAAAATCTCCCAATATCATCTATCATGCGAATGGAGTAAATTATTGTATTTTGGTCCGCCATATTGGATCCGCTATTTGAAATTTTAAAATTTCAAGGACTGATTCGTAATGAGCGACCTCGAAAACCCCCGAGTGCCGATTTTCATTAAAATATAATGAATTTTGAGTTTTGGTCCGCGATTTCGAATTTCTGAATTTTGAGGGCAGACTCGTAATCAGCGACCTCGAAAACCCTCTAATACCAACTATCATGCGAATCGAGTAAATCATTGTATTTTGGTCTGCCATATTGGTTCCGCAATTCTGAATTTCTGAATTTTGATGACAGATTCGCAATCAGTGACCTCTAAAATCCCCGAGCGCCGATTTCCATTCCAATCAAATCATATTTGAGTTTTGATCCGCTATATTGGATCCGCCATTTTGAACTTCTTAATTCTGACCTCAAATTCGTAATAAGCAATCAAAAATACCTTCAGGTGACATGTTTCATTGAAATCGAGATACTTTTTTTTCCGCGCTTCGGGCACCAACAGTGAAATTTTTCTTGCTGCTCAAGGGGTTAAATTTATTTCGCAACTTTATGTTGAGATATAAATGTACTTGTCTCACTTTTTGTATACCACTTATTGGGGTATACCATTTTTTGGGGGATTTTATAATACAGTCGAACTTATCTTTTGTCCACTTCATGTGTACCGTGTGTACTGAGTAAGCCTCGGTTATTCCTATTGGGTCTTTTTGACCCAGACTCAAACCACTTCTGCTACTGTAAAGTAATCGAGAAAACGTCGGTTGGTACAATTAGGTCATTTTTATCCGGAACAAAACCGATGCAAATAGCTGAGTACCCGATTACTACAATTTTCATTACATTGAATTAAATTAATTGTCGAATGGATATAATTTCCATTAACCATTATAATTAAATGATTAATGGGAATAATTTCTATTCATCATTAACATTGAATGGTAAATGGAAATAATTTCCATTAATCATTAACATTTTATGGATAGTGGAAATTATTTCCCTTAACCATTTACATTTAATGGTTAATGGAAATTATTTCAATTAACTATGAACCATTAACCATTGTCTATTAGCCATTGACATTTAATGGTTAATGAAAATAATTTTTATTAACCATTGACATTTAATGGTTAATGAAAATAATTTTTATTAACCATTGACATTTAATGGTTAATGGAAATAATTTTCATTAACCATTGACATTTAATGGTTAATGAAAATAATTTTTATTAACCATTGACATTTAATGGTTAATGGAAATAATTTTCATTAACCATTGACATTTAATGGTTAATGAAAATAATTTTCACTAGCCATTAAAAAAGTAATGATTAATGCATTATTTTTTCATCAAAAAATTCGAAACCCTGCTTACGCACGACCTTAAACTTACGTACAACATAATCTTCGATTATCGTGTCACGCGAGATTACGAGAGACGTTTGTTCAAAGCCCTACGCTCCGACACTTTCCGTCGGTTCGTCCAGGGGGGGCCACGATTCTACACATTTTTTTTCTATACAAGAGATGTTCGACACAAAATGGTCAAAAAATATTATTCTACACATTATTAACCAAAATTCAATCCACGAAATGTACCCAAATATACCTCAAGCCAGACCCAAACCACAACGAACATTGTACACTTTACGAACGTTGTACATATAAATACATGCTTATTGTAGAATGTATACGTACAACGTTCGTATGCGATTTTTTTCTACAACTTTTTCATCCTCCTCCGCCTGATTATCATTATCAGTGCCGAAATGAAGTAATGTGTAGAATAATATTTTTTGATCATTTTGTATCAAACATCTCTCGTGTAGAAAAATAATGGGTAGAATCGTGGCACCCTCCTGTTCGACAGGCATTTTCTTTCTCTCTCTCTCTCTCGATATCTTTTTCGTAGACGTTTTTCCACTTTCTCTCGCCCGAAAATCCGATAATTGCCCCCCCCCCCCCCCCCCCAACTCGGAGCTCAGAGGGTCAGAGAGCATTCGGCCATCCTCTATATATCGGTTGAAAGAAACGCGTGTGGGTGTCGAGAGCGAACGAGATCGAAGACTCGCTGTTACGTAGAAAATCATTGGATGCCGTGAGTACATGGTTTATAAGGAATTACACGCACTTCCGGTCTATTTTCAGGGTGCGTGAAACAACCCCGTTTAATCCCGTCATTCTAGCACGCTCAACGGTTCGAAAAACCTCTCTCCATCTCTCTCTCTCTCTCTCTCACACACACACACACACACACACACACACACAGAGGCACATACACGTTTATTCCTAACGCCCCTTTTGCACGATTCGCGGCGAAGCACGAAACGTATGGATTAATCCGATTTCCTCTTTGCGATAGGGAACGCGTACGTTGTGAATGATCCGCCCCCGCCATTTGTGAGATACCCATGACGTTCACTCTTTAGCTCCCTCATCTCCGATACGTTAATTACAGGCTTTCAAGAAACATATATATATATATATATATATATATATATATATATATATATATATATATATATATATATATATATATATTTAAAAGAAATAGAGTCATTTATCGATGCTGCCTCATACTTATAAAACTTTTTGTAGCAGCTTTTTTCACAGTGTTCAGTTTTCATCGGGTTTTTCAAGCATATAACTTTTTCGGTCTTTCATTTGGGTTGCCCATCCTAAAATACGATTTTTGTTTTTTAATTTATTAAAATGGGAATATTAAAGAAGAATTTTGACACGTTTGGAACGGTTATTTGGAATGGTAATTTCTGAGTAAAGATAATTCGATAAATCATGCATGTGTGTAAATGTCACATTTCTCATACAAATGTTCCAGCAAATACTTCCTCAATCGCTGAAAAAGAACACATTTTTTTTATATTATAACTATGCAGCTTTATATGTATATGATACGCCGCATCATTTTTACTCGCGAAAGTATACTTTTTGGTTTTGATCAATTTTCTCATTTATCTGAATTAAATTTGATCAAGTTTTACGTGTTTTTTTTTTTAAACAAAAATAACTCTACGACCTTCGATTTTTTCCTCAGTTTTATGCCTAATTCAATTATTTATTACTGTTCGATGGGAATAACTAAATATCCTTCCGTCATTCCTCGATATACCTTAAAATACAATAAAGTCATAGCGACATCGATTTTATTCGCTGTTTGTTCCGTGTACTGTACACCCCCCATAGCAAACAGAAACTGCAAACTATCCCGTACAGTACGGACTATCCACCCGGAGTTCGTCCCAGCGTTGAGAAAGCCACAATTCGAGATCTCTTGCAGAGACTGCAAACGGGAGAATGCGACGAGAAAGTTGAAGGAATGGGAATCTGGGAACTGGGGATCTCCTGTGGGATCTGGGGAACTTAAGCTCTCGAAAGCTAAGGTTTGTCGAGACCACGAGGTATAATTGGACGAACAACAAGATATCGGGTGATTCTCTAGCCGTAAATCCATGCAGTGGTCTTATGTTGCCCGGTGAACTCGTCCCTCATCGTTGTGTCGTCTTGGCAATATATAACAAACACTTTGGCTCGCGAGCAAAGAGAGGGGAATGATGGTAAAACTAGAGTAAAATGGATACTACCGTGTGGGATTGAGGTGGCAATGAAAGACCTAGTGAAGCGATACTTGACGCGACATCGAGTGTAGGAGAGCCAGGGGGGGGGGGGTAATGGGAGTCAACCTCGCTTAAAAAAAAATCAGGAGTGACATGGAAATAACACTTTCCATTTAAAATATCTAAAAACGTATTTGACCCCTGAAAATTTCGGCCTATTTATTTTGAACAAACCTTTATTTCAATAAAGTGAATAAATTTGATAAATAAGATACTTTAAATCGAAGGCGCATAGACATTTTTAAAATGCAAAATTTATTATTCCAAGTCCTAAACAAGCTCTGAGAAAAGTTTTTTTTTTTGTACACCCAGAGATTATTATTCTGTCATTTCCCCTGAAATATTACTAAGGAGTCAGTTCAATGGTTTTTTTTTGTATCTGTCTGTAGACACGATGAATATTAAAAGCTTTTTTCCTCTGCAAAAAGTTCTATTGTGACAAAAAAGTCAAAATTCTAGTTTGAATGACCCTCATCACCTCGATTGAACCGACAAACGTAATCCTAATACCACATACCACCTAATATAGGTGAATATGCATAAATGGAGTAAGCCATATCGTGTCGTCTGAGTGAATATTGTATACATAGTATAGAGGTCCATCGGTAAACCTTCACCACTCGCTCGGTAAAGTAGAAAATGCATACATACGTGTATCAATATATATATATTAGCACAGTACTTCACGGGTGCGATGCAGTAAATCCACTTTACGTGCTTTCGCTACCGATAGGCAAAAAGGGTCACGCTCCAGCGCATAAGTTACGACCACTCGAAATTCTTCGTCTCCTTTACTTGATTTACTCTCTCTCTCTCTCTCTCTCTCTCGCTCTCTCTCTCTCTCTCGCTCTATCTTGGCCACCCTCTGCAAGACGTTTCTCTCCAACGACCTCTTGCTCCTTGGTGCTTACGTAGCCGAATTTTTCAAGGAGCTCCATCTCGTGTCTATACTGTTCTCTGTACAACCGTCTCTTTTCTCCCGGCTACGAGCCCCTCGGCATTGGCTTTCGGAGCTTCCAGCACCATCGTAAGGACAACTTTGCTACGAGATAGACGGAAAACTCTTTTCCTTCTTCTCCGCTATATATATATATATATATCTACATGAGGTATTTTTTTTTCTTTTTCGTTCGGTTATCTTTTTTCTTTTTTTTTTCTCGTTTCCCCGGGGTTCTATCGGCTTGTTTTGCAAGTGGGTTAAGAATTATAGATCTTGGCTCGTCTCTTCGCGTGGCTTTTCCAACGTTGTTCCACTGTGCTCGTCGAGATAGCTCATCTGATGGGAAACTCGCCAGCTAACGGGATTTAAGCGTTACAGTTTTTTGGCCATCTAACACCGATTGGCAGATAATGTTTGGCAGAACACATTGGATGTAAAGTAACGAGAGCTATGCCACGAGCTGATTCTCGTCCCAACGCAAGTGTCGTACAAATTTACCGCCTGGTTCAAATTTTCACCATCTCTTCTATTCATACATGCATGTATGACCCATTCTGACGATAATATTTTGTCCAAAAACTATTGGGATGTCCTAACGATACTATCGTGTCCACCGAGTGTGCTATACATCGAGACACGCTATGAAACTCAGTTGCAATCACCTCAATGGCGTATAACATACATAAACATGTCTAAGATCTGCGTGGATGTTTTTTTATATACGTATGTTGTAAGAAGAGCCAGAGAAGAAGTCCGGTAAAGCATCCTGTCTGATAGTTACTGCCATCGTTTCGCGAAGCGACGAGACCCTTGCCCCATAGCGAATGTCGCTCTACGTGGCTCTTAAAGAATGTACGACACACTCGCCACAGCAGCTACCAGAAACGTTCTCATGAGATATATATCTCACCCAATGTAATACATCCTGTGTATGTATAGTGCATATACGTAGTGTATGATACTACAGGAAAAATACTTTACTACGACCCTTACCGACCCTTGCAAAGCGTCCTCTGCTACCTCATATCCTTTCGTCTTTACACTCGAAGACTACGAGAGGATCGAACGTGCTCCCAATATACTTTTACATCACCGAAGTGACGTCTATGTTGGAGTAGACGGTAATAAAAAAAAAAAAAGAAGAAAAACTTGTATGTATGAACCATATTTTTCGTAGTTTCAGGACATGTTGCAGATAGTCGGTCAATATTCTGTCATCCACTGATGGTTGAAACAAACTGACTATTTCCATCGAAACTAAAGTAATGGACGCAAGGAACACTTTAAATTAGAGTAAAATAATAAGCTAAATATAATTTTCTGCTTAATAACATTCTTTATTAAACTCTATATCTCGTGTGTCTCGAGGATATACTTGCATTTCTCCAAATTTCTATTTCACCATGATGCATCAAAACGGTAGCGCCGTGAAATATTTGGGACCTAGCGTTGAATAACCAATCAATCCTCAAAATTTTAATCTTGGTACAAACTATTGTGCCCACGATGATCAAATTCGAATTAAGCACCCTAAGCTGCGTTTTACAGTAAATTCAAAAGCACCAACGAAACACCGTAAGTCTGACAATCAGAAACCTGAAATTAGCTCCCAACGTCCTGGCACCAAAAACTCACAGAATACGAAAAAAAAAAAACTTTTGTTTCGCTGATTCATTAACCTTTGATGAAATTCTTGTAAAAATCATCAATTATCCTTCAGCGAGGAGAACTTTGACTAACAATAAATGCTCAGTCACCGAGGCACGTCGATATTAGGGTTGCCTCTTCCATTATCAACATCAATGACACTGAACCCTCTCGACTCCCCTTCCACAATCGCACATCACCGTCTTTACAAAAAAAAAAACTCTAAAAAATTTCCAAAGGGCCGAGAAAGGCGCACGCATGTCTAACAGACATAGTGGAATCTTCGGCACGCATACCTTCCTTCCTCGTCCACCGGTTAACGTTTAAAATGTTTCCGCAAGGGTAGATTTAATACTCGTTCATGTTGTACACTATATACAATGTCGTAATACAGTGTACAATTTTGCGTCGGTAAAAGCACAGCAGGAACGCTTTGTGCGATCTCGTGCGTGCTAACCCCATATCGAGGAAAAGCCTATACTCGTCGTATACCCAACCCAAAATAATATATGATTGTGTTCGTGTGTGTGTGTGTGTGTTTATACATTCTACATAATGTCAAACTCACCGCTTATTTTATTCATAAAGCTTGCACAGGAGCGAGGAATCAATATTACAGGATAAGGAATGGAAAACTCGAGGCTTCTTGTATCAACTATGTAGCATATACGCTGTATGCTATCCGTTTGCATGCACGACGCACTCGCACCATTCACCATTCAATATTTGATGTTCAATGGAGAATGTATAGTTCATCTCTCAATATTTATACCCCACACCACTTCCTCTTTTCCGTATATTCCACGTGAAGCCAAAACGTCGATTTATCACCCTTTTATAAACACCATATGCCCCCGCCTGTGTTGATATACCACGTTAGATTCCGAATATGCGATAACATTTTGCGCACATCCGTTTCAGACAGCAGCTCACCACCACCACCATAGATCGTACACAGATAAAGCCCCAAAATTACGTGGGCGAAGGAGTGCCGCAATATTCGCTTGGCTGATCGGATTTTAATCGGTGTGTCGTTAGTAAAATACCCACGTCTGTCATTCTGATCTCAAAGTTTCCTCATTGAGATTTAATGATATCAAAATTCTGAAGTCATTCCGTCATTTTTATTCATGGGAAATTTCGTTCATTCTTACGGATTTCTGAAAAGTTATATTTTACTTTAAAAAATCATCAATAGATAGCAGCTGTCTTGAAAGAACTATACATGCCTTTTAAAATTGTAACAGGGATATGAAAATATATATTGTAGAACCAATCCCAGAGATTGAGAGTCACGAACCTGATGCTTTAACCTGCAATGTCTCTTAAATAATTTAATTTTTATCAACCGCTTAACGATTCCCCAAAACTGAGTGTCCAAATTTTTTGTAAATTTTCAGGTCATCAAAGGAAACACGAATACGTACATTGAATCGATGCACAATCTGTCACCTCCGTTTTGGGCCAGTAAGATAAGATTTCTGCCTTACAGCATTCATCCGCGCACCGTGTGCATGAGGGTCGAGATTTACGGTTGCTACTGGAGCGGTGAGAACATATAATTCTTTTCATGAATATACTATCCCAGATTGGTTCACCAACGAATATCCTATATCCTGAAATCATCGGAGGGCAAAGCAATGACGCTTACATGAAGTGAATTTGATAATTACTGCGAGTTAGTGCAATGTGTTTTACGATATGTTGGGTTGGGTTGTAACGATAGGTATAGATGCTTGAAAAGTGTCACGTGTCACCTGTCATATGTATATATGGAGTTAACCGCTCTGGAAAATACGTTACCCTACTGCGAAATCATGATTCGCGATGTATGTCTCAGCAGTACACTTATGTCACGTTTTATTCGACAGACGGTATAGTCTCGTACTCGATGCCCCAGGGTGATAAGCGTGGCCAAGAGTGGGAATTCTTCGATGCCACTTACGACGGTCACTGGGAGAACGAACTATGTCGTGGCCTAGGTCAGTTGACCGACGGTAAAATGGGACCGGATAACTTCAAAATGAGCAGTCACGACGGGAATCGTGGTCAAGGCTGGGTAGGATGGCGAAACGACTCGAGAAGCGGACAACCCGTTGAAATTAAATTCGAATTCGACCGAATAAGAGAATTCTCGGCTGTTCACATCTACTGCAACAATCAGTTCACCCATGATATCCAGGTAAAAGGTCCACTATGAGTATGACAATTGGAGCGAATAATCTTTAAAGAGTAGTGTCATTAATATATGTCTTAAACAAAAAAAAAAATTAATGATCCTGGATGTAATTATTTTATTACATCGTGAAATAAATGCTGCCTGAAAATGGAATTGGGCAATAGTATCGAAAAGTTGTCCGTATAAAACAAAAAGTTTTCTAATTAAATTTATTGGCAAAAAATTCAGTCGCGTGAAAATCCTCAGTCGGCAGACCGTGATCAAATTGGTTTATCGAATTCCTCTTATGATTTCGCGAAAAAATATTGCATCTTTCGCGAGAACATGAGAATGGAAAAAAAATGAGTTGAACGCAACGTCGAGCATTGAAAGCAACCTTTAGGATTTTCCTCTCTGGTCGCGCACCATTCTCTCTCTCTCTCTCTCTCTCTCTCTCTCTCTCTCTGTCTCTCTCTCTCTATGTGTGTGTATGTGTGTGTTTGTGTGTGTGTGTGTGTGTGTGTGTGTGTGTGTGTGTGTGTGTGTGTGTGTGTGTGTGTGTGTGTGTGTGTGTGTGTGTGTGTGTGTGTGTGTGTGTGTGTGTGTGTGTGTGTGTGTGTGTGTGTGTGTGTGTGTGTGTGTGTGTGTGTGTGTGTGTGTGTGTGTGTGTGTGTGTGTGTGTGTGTGTGTGTGTGTGTATGCTCTGCAAGCCCCGTCTTTACGGAATCGTTGCGGCTTAGTCCGGTGGAGAGAGCTGCAGGTGAGTCGGTCGACGTAGACGTTGCGTTGTGAATATACAAGTGAAATTCACGATGTAACAGGGATCAGGGAAAACGTGCACCCGATGCGACGATCAACAGGCGCAAAGCTCTTTCTCTCTCTCTCTCTCTCTCTCTCTCTCTCTCTCTCTCTCTCTCTCTCTCTCTCTCTCTCTCTCTCTCTCTCTCTCTCTATCACTCTCTCTCTCTCTTGAGGATGTATGAATATGCATACTCTTGAGGATGTCATGAAGTAGCTTCAAGCTATAAGCGCTTAGTCGTGCAGTTCCCATGCCTACACTGCCTCTCAGCTGAGGACTATACAGAATACCCTCGTAGACGTCGTGCAAAACGTATCGGAGCTGCGGACTGGCGTCGCCGATCTGGCGGTCTCGCACTCGGCAATGGTTGAACGCATATGCTGACTCGAGTCCCATACGGATAATTCGCGATTGCAAATCGCTCAGCTTAGCAGTGAGAACGACATACTGAGGGGGCAAATCGTGGAAATGTCGGGTCGGCTGACAAGGATGGAATCGCGTACTTTGTCCAGCGAGCTTACGATTGCGGGACTTCCGTTTGTAAACGGTGAATCGGCGAGTCAGCTTGCTCTTGACGTGTGCAGTGCGACAGAGACCGTGTTACCTCCTGCTGGTATCCTGGATGCTTTTCGACTTGGTGCATCGCGCCCTAACGCGCCGGCAAAGATTCTCGTAAGGTTCGCGAGCGAACACATCTGTGAGCGGCTCCTGTCAAACTCTCGTAGGCGAAATCCGAGTCTTACAGCGGCCGACGTCAATGGATCTTTTCCCGGGACGACAGTTTTGGTAAATCGAAACTTACTGAGCACTCTCTACGCACTGCAAAAGGCGGCTCGAACATGGGCAAGGTCTCAGGCTAACATCACCTCTATCCGGCTTCGTGATGGCTCGCTTCACCTTTCCATTCTAGGCCATGTTGAGCCCACAATACTCCGTGATATGGCTGACCTTGAGGCGTTGAAGTCCGGCCCTGGGCAACCTCCGACACCTCAAAATTGACGCAGGGAGGATCACCGTGATTGTCTCCTTGCCCCTGATAAATTTGCGCCTCCACCACGCCGTGCACTGCACTTTGCGCATGTCAATGCTCAATCTCTTCTTCCGCATTCTCCCGTTTTTCAAGAAAAAATCGGTAGCGGGGCTTATGATGTCATTGCGGTATCCAAAACCTGGTTTAAAGACTCGCACCCGGACTCTCTCCATTCTATTTTCCATTTCTATTTTCAAAGCCTGTCTTCACCTACACCTTCTTCGCGAACAGGGATTTTAATACTCCCTCGCTTGTTTTTGTGCTTTTCCAGAGCTCTCTCCATTAAATAGCGTGCTACTGGTACTTCTCTACTATCAGTATTATTTAGTATAAGTCTTCAGTATAATTTTAGTGATATATATATATTACTTATGTATTGCAAGTTTAGGTTTAAGGAAAATTTCTCCAATGCTTTGTACACCATACGCTATACTCTTATGGGCTAACCCCCAGAGCTAATCTAATAAATCAATCAATCAATCAATCTCTCTGTCCATATAAATATACAGGGTGTGGCTTTTACATTTGTCTATTAAAAATTATCAGGAACACTGAGAACAATGTATGATTGAAGATGTGACAACAATGAACTTATGATTTATGCAAAAAAATCTCGGTAATACGAGAAAGAATGACTCAACTGTTAGGATCATACAAGAGTTCAATATTTTATGTTTTTTTTTTCCTGTGAAATCCTGTACATCACACTAATTATCGTCTTAAAATCTTAGCAATCCTTTTAGCTGCGAAAATTCAACATTGTCCACAGGACATTCCTTATATAATAAATCCTCAAACTTTATACCGGATTTTTTTTCTTTCGTATCTCGGAATTATTCTTAGAAGTATCAGCGCGAAAAGATTTTTAAAAAACGGGACACCCTTTCTATGCGTCTTTCGGCTAGCCCACACATCGTCTGAGCTTTGTGCTTTTGCTACTGTAACCTTTCACACATTTTTACACCCATTTTACGAAGGCTCGTGAGCCCTCGCGATGTCATCTGGCTTATTGCTCCCAGCGTTTTTTTTTTCCTACTCGCTCTCCCGCGGCTTGCACTATAGCTTTCCCCTTTAGTATACGTAATATACATACTTCGCACCTTACTCGTCGTCCCCCATTCAATATTCCAGTCGAAGCGTTATCAGAAGAACGCTCGCCGAATTCCAATAGACTTGTGCCTCTCAAAGCTGGCACAGAATACTGCGCGATAGTGACAGCACTCACTGTTGAACATCTTTTCATTCGCACTTATGTCGCTGTACCTACTTCAATAAAAATGCGGAGTATGCGGGTCTCTGAAACTCACACAATTGCATAAAAAAAGAGAGGAGCTGAGTCTTTCCATTGTAGAGGAGAGATTAGTTCAATCTGTCATTTTCGCGATTGTCATTTATCGGTTCTAGAATACAACTACTTATGTGCGTACTTGAAATTCCCATATTTACATCATTCCACCAACATACAGTTGCAAATTGCGCGTCACTCGAAAAACAAAACGCTCCATATTAAAAAAAAAAAAAAAGAATTTCCTAATTAATCGAGGGCAAGCTGATGGACATGTTCACTTCGTATTCGATCAATTTTGTCGAAGCAATCAATACGCGAATTCTTTCGAAGAAAAAAAAAGAAACTGAGTATTCCCCACATATGCTCGATACCCCTTGGTATGGACGTGTCGTCTGGGACATCGTCAATATCCACGTGGAGGACATCTAAAGCCAGGAACCGCTTAAATTCGTATCCTGGAATATGCATGTGTGCTCGCGTATGTATAAGTGCATATATATGTAAATGTATAACGTAGTCCGTCGCGTCGATACGAATCGACTCTTGTCAGGCACACGAGTACGAGTTTGCCAATATGGCGAAATAATAACGCGCACACTCGTGTAAAATTCTACATGACCAGAAGCTTCACGCGTTGGAAGCCTGTCGCTGGAACAGCAGACGCGAACCCTCGAGCGTTCGAAGAGGTGAGCTAACATACTCTAGCGCATAGAGCAGAGCGATATCGAACTCATCGCTCTCGTCCGACTATATTCAAATCTATGTGTGTGGATAGGTATATATCGACTCTTGAAAGTCAAAAGGGCATATTCTGCATTATTGATACGTTAAATAATGGGAAGTACGTCCTTGCGACTTTAACCAGTCGTTATGCATATATGTATGTGCATATTACGACGTATCACGAGCAGAGTGAGAGCTCGCAGTGACGCTGTTGGCTTAACCGGAAGGACCGGAAATTATAGCCACGAATGGAATTACGTCGGACAAACCAAGAGCGTGGTATATGAGTGTGACACATCTACACCTACTCACACACACACACACACACGCGCGCGCGCGCGCGCGCACGCACACGCACACATGTACAATGCATAACTGGGGAGTTTCATGGCTATCAGTTCAATCGTCGAAGAATGTGGATACTTTATAATTTGATCATTTGCACTCTCTATACCTCCTGTGTTGACCGCAAACCCTCTCTCATTTCCACGTGTGGTTTGACCTCTGTCTCTTTCTCATTCTCCGTAACGATGGGAAAATTTGATACAGCTCTACTGTGTGACCATTCAAATGGACTGACTTTCTTCCTACGACTCCTGAACGTCAGTTAATAGTCCAGAATGAAATTAATCCTTCAAGCTACGAGAAACAGTTGGTTTTGCGGAATGGATGTTTCCATTCGTCTCTCTCTCCCTCTTTTATTTTATTCCTGGGTTTCGTTGAACAATTTGACCGATTCGTTGAACGAATCGGTTAGCACCGAGATTTCACCAGCAGACACGAGTTACCATCAGGTCGATAAAGCCTTTTCCTCTTTCTCTCGCACTCTCTTCTTCCTCTCTCGCTCGCTCTTTCTCTCTTTCTTTCTCCCTCTCTCTCTCTCTATCCCTCTCTCTCTCTCTCTCTCTCTCTCTCTCTCTCTCTCTCTCTCTCTCTCTCTCTCTCTCTCTCTCTCTCTCTCTCTCTCTTGCTATCTTCCTCAGGAGGCTGCGGTTAATCGATCGACATGGCATTTTCAACAACTCGGCTCGACCGACTTTCGACAATCGCGACAGTACTACCGCAACTGCCATACGCCATATGACAAAGTTTCCTCGTGATACTGACGGGTCTATTCGCTATCTGTACAACACACATCTGTGATGGGCCGGATATTTTTTCATACACGAACGAACTGTATCGTACTACAACTGTATATAAATATATCCAAACAAATATTGATTTAAATTTGTATACATTGAATGTTTGTTGGCACGAGAAATTCCCTTCTTCGTATTTCACATCGCAAACCGCGTCCCATTTCTCTGTTTTGGACAGCTGTTATGACGCGTTTTGGCCCGCAGATTGAGTCTACCCGAGCGCGTAACAGTCTAGAATTTGTTGGTCGATAATCGTCGTATATGGTGTATCAGCGACCATGGACTCTCACGGACAGACTCAGTGACAGTGAATTCTGTCGCTGATGTCGGAAAATCCCTTCAAACTCTTTTGCCACGTATACGCGAAACTCGCAAAATCTCATAACTATCTCCAAAATCCTTCTCACCATTTCAAATTATTAATTTTAACGAGGGAAATATATATATATGTATTTTGTGATAAATTCATACTTTCTCCCAATTCCCTTTTGTAGATCTCAATGATACGACGCTCGATCGGGAGAGTTCCGAATGATATACTATATAGAGACATCGTCGACGCGACGTAAAACGTCGACTTCTCTCTGAAACTTCGCTGTACCCTATTTCAATGAATTCCCACGATAGTATTTGGAATTTCAAATGGCCCTCGAGGCCTTCGCGAAT
Source organism: Rhorus exstirpatorius (assembly GCA_963564615.1). Lineage (NCBI taxonomy): Eukaryota > Metazoa > Arthropoda > Insecta > Hymenoptera > Ichneumonidae > Rhorus > Rhorus exstirpatorius. The sequence goes on along the minus strand of OY751316.1, from coordinate 14,649,520 downwards.
ATTCAGCAGCTGGAGTAATCAATGTGAAATTTGTTCGTACACGTAAACACGCGGTGAAGATTGAAAAGTGTGCAGGATGAAACTGTCAAAGGGACTGCATATTATGCGCGTATCTTTCCGAGTTTCAATTTGGCAGAACCCTCTTTTTTCACTCGTTAATTTGATGAAAAAAAAAAAAAATAGAGGTGCATGCATCATCTTATTAGGATGCTGGAGTCAGGTCGATCGAAGAATGAGAATTCAAATGATTTTGCATGTTCTCGAAAGAGAAGCGATGCCTATAGCGATAGGCCTGAACCGAAGGTCTACTTTTTGCAGAAAAAAAATTAATAACCATTGGTGAATCGAAAAACAGCTCCACTCGAGGCAATTATCCCGTAACCAACTTTTTTCCCTTGCATGTCAAAAAACAATTTTGAAAGTTTTATTCCTCAATATAGTACTTTATAAGATCGAGTTTTTTACAAATTATTTTTTGTTTCGTCACAAGCGAGATCAATCATATATAAAAATTAAAAAATCAGTTAATGGAAATTATATCGAAATTATTAATGGAAGATTTTTTGCTCTTTTTACAAGGAAAGATAACGAGTGTCTTTCTTTCCCTCGTCGTTTAAATATGTAGAATCAATCGTCAAGACTGCACGCACTTTATCGACGTAAGTCTCCCTCAAGCGCTCCGTTTAATCTCGCGTCTCCAGAGTGCATTGCCAACATGAGCACACTTTGCGAAGTACACCGCTCGTTCTATGTCATATGAAAGCTCGCTATATAAAAGCGCGAACGAATAATCTGGCCTCTTTCAGCCACAACCAAAGAGATGCAGACGTGCATCAAACTGCGTGACATAAAACGTACGATATGCGTATGCTGAAGCACAAAGGAAGAGAGAGAGAGAGAGAGAGAGAGAGAGAGAGAGAGTGAGCGTATTATCCTTGTCACCCTCACGTGAAAAAGAGAGTGAAAAATAGACTGCTCTCGTACCGCGATATCAAAAGAAATCCTTGAGCGAATATAGTATCTCTGGCATGAAAACGCGCGAGCGTCTGCAGGAAGCTAATACGAGTAAAAGAGAGAAAGAGAAAACGCGAGAGAGCCAAAGACTGCCGCTGCACGGTTTCGGATAACACCGAGAGCAGATTTATAACCGGATCACATACTCCATCGAACTTTAGAGGCATATTAAACTTTTTTTTTTTTGCCATTCCTCCTCCATCCACTCTCACCTCTTTTTCGTTCTCTGCGCGGCAATTCTCATTTCTACATCTTTCTTTTTCCACCTTGTGTCTCGATGCAACCATGGTAATCGTAGAATCTCCGGATAGCTCAGGTGTCTCCGATTTACCCCGTGAAAAACGAATTCGCGAGATTTCCACAAATCAAACTGTCGATCTAATCCGATAATACATTATGCATCCAGGCTCAACCCGTCGTAATAAAAATTCTAAACGTTCTCATACTTCTTTACCCTTTCTAATTTCCTTTTATCATTCTACGTTGATTTTACTCTCAGGTTTTCTCCCAAGTTGACATACTCTTCAGCATCGGTGGAAAATATTACACCGGTGATCCAATAACGTACAATTACATGGAGGACAAGATATTCGAGTCGTCGCGAAACGTCACGATAAAGCTTCATCACAGAGTTGGAAAATACGTTAAGCTGAGATTACATTTTTCATTGAGATGGATCATGCTGAGCGAGGTCACCTTCGATTCGGGTAAGTGAGCCATCAGGCCGGAAAAAAAACCCGTTTTGTATTTCTCTTTTTTTTTTTTTTTAAATATTGGCGTTTACGCGTTGCGAAAATTGCGTACCCACAGGAAAACGTAGTACCTTACTGATTATTTGCATCTAAGAGTATTAGTCGTTGTATCCATTATTGGCAATACATTGGTGAGAAACTTGCGAATTTTTACACGTAATTATATTACGTGATGACTACACTATTCGTTTCTTTATAAAAGTGTGTAGGCTTGGCACATCCAAATGAATTTTTTTTTTCAAAATTCCACATAAATGGTCGAGTTGCATTAAATAGTGAATGAATTAATTCCAAAGTAATGAAAAAATCGGTCACTCTGGGTCTTAAAACGTTGCCAAGTGTCGAAAAATCTGCTCCTTGTATGCATATCTTACGTAGCTCGGGCTCCTCTCGCCCACAAATATTCACAAGACGAGAAAAAAATTTGAAACATATTTTTTTACTCATTAATAATAAATAAACGGAGATACTTTAAAGGTTGTAGAAGTCGAACTATTATTATTATTCTTTTATTTCGCTATTTTCGTTTGCACGTATAGAGAAATCTTAGGCGCATAGAGAAGGGTAGTACGTACACTTGTACGTACCTATATTGTCATAGGGTTGGACTTTGATTTGCTTGACGAGTCAATTTCAACGTCTCGCTCCGCGTTTCTCGGTTTGTTTTCTTTTTTTTTCCCCTCCAAGTCCACTCTGTATGTGAGTTTGAAATCTCGGTTTCATTCCCAGACCATTGGCAACGCAGAGGATACGCGAAAGGACGAACGACTGATGAGCCACATGTATACCAATTCTCTATTCCTCTCGCTGAATTCCCCCCATGCTCTGCAAACTCTTTTCCAATCTGAAACGTGTGTCAATCACGAAAAAATAAAGCCCAAATCTGCCACGGAGAGTTAAATTGATACATCGTAATTGACAATGGCTTATCGAGAATCTGTCAGTTCAATGATTTGAATGAAACGATACATCGAGGGTTCACGGATTTATATTAACGTCCAGCTTTCTATCTCTCTCTCTCTCTCTCTCTCTCTCTCTCTGAATTTTCTCTTCTCTGTGTTATTGTCCTTCATAGTGGGTATAACTTCGATCGTGCCCTCGGATTGTAAAAGTACGATGAAAAATATACTAAAAATAAAGCTTGAAAACCATCGATCCAGAGAACGCATCGAGGATTCACATTTAATTCGTATTTTACGAGTTTCGTGCTTTTCAGCGATCGAGAGACAAAATTGCACACTCGAATTATCCGGAAGAACGAATACATGGAAAGTCATGGTTTTTCGAATAACTTTTTTAAAGCTTTTTTCCGTTCTACAGATGGTTTTTGGTTCGATGGAACGAATGAAAAGTTTATTTGGAGTCGCCATGCCAGTATTGCGCGTGACTGGTAATTGAAAACATTTTCCCAATCATTTTCAGTACCGTTTCCTATATTATTCGTGTATTTTCCAGAAATAACGAAAAATTCATGAATTAAACGGTAACATATGAGTCGAAATAATTAATAGTAAAGAAAAGAGTTTAAAACTCGTGCATGATTGATGAATTCGGATCATTGATACTAAAGTGACGAGCTATTTTTATTAGTTGGATCAAATTGAATTGATATGTCAGAGTCATGGAGACGGTGGTCAAATGATTTTTCTAATAATATTATACTTAATTGAGAATAGAATCGTTACAAATTCAATCGTATTTTCAGCTTCATCCCTCTCATTAGAAAAAGCTTTTTGCCATTGAGCCAAGAGAGTCCAATTGATAGTTCGACCAGGAAACAATAAACGAATTATTTTTTACTCACAGTTAAGCGCGAGCGATAAAAATATTAATATTTCAAGCGCATCCGTCTTTACTGCAATTCAATATAATTTTCGGTCGTGCATACGTAAAATTCCAAAGTACAAAAATATCACGGGATTCGTAGCTGAAAAGTGAAATTGCGACTAAAAAGCTTGACACGTTTTTTGTTTATTCAATAACGTCGGAAAAATTTTCTATTAAGAAATATTCATAGAGAGGAAATGAGAATTCGTATGAATAAATATCGTAGCATGAATAGCACCACCGACGCTCTTGCCGTGAAATGAACTTTGCGATTTTTTGTACGTGACACGAGAGCTGCGGAGTTTCGTTCGCTGAATGAAATTTTTATTTATTTATCTTTTTATTTCTTGCTATGACAGTCGCACGAGAAATGCCGGAATGTTCAAAGTGTTTTAACTCTTATTCATACCACTCACGTGAATTCATCCCCCCCCCCCCTCCCCCTGCCCGGTAGTCGCAAAGTGAGCGGCTCGAATAAATGTTTAAATCAAGGAAAAAGTATCAAAGAGTTTTATGGACAGAGACACCGAAATGAACATTAAAAAATTCCAGAAACCCGCCCGGCTAATCAAATTGACTCGTACACGACTAACGCGAATCTCGTACGAATAAAAAAAAATAATATATTTTTATAAATATGTATATAATTCACATGGGCGAAAAAAAGTTTAATTAAAAAACTCATTACTGCTATGATGTGCGATTGCATTACAGGGAAAAAAAAATTTAATTGCGATATGAAATTCTAAAAAAAAAAGGTAGGGGTCAGGGGGAAAGGTGTTAATGGATATAGTACAACAACGATAATGTTTAATTATTTGTTGTAAAAATGCATTAATCACTTCCAATATCGCTATTACTCCGCCACTTTTTGATAAGCTAAGATTTGAGGTTTTTGATGCTTAACATAAAATAAAGTCAAACTTCATTTCCCCGAAACAGTTCTACTCAATTTTACGAAGCTTATCCCTTAGAGCCTCGACAAAACATGAAATAATAACGAGATTGATGCTCTATACAGGGTTCCTGAGAAAATAGCAAAATTATATCCTACCTCGCTCATCTCACGTCTCCCCTGGACAAAAGAAAGTATAGCATATCGAGTCTACAGTAGCCTCGACGTTCTGACACGTCGAGGCAACGCAAAAGGTTTTAATTGGATTCACGTTTCCAGGCAGCAACAAATTCTCTTTATCTCCGCTTCCTTCGTTCAGCCCTTCTTCACGAGTTTCCTGCCACTCGTCAGGCACGTCGGTAGAGTTGGGAAAAATTCGTTATATTTACTAAATCACAATCCTCGGAGAAGAGGAGGATAAGAGAAGCCGAAGAATCCAACGAGACAAATATACTATATACGAAAACTCGAAATTTCATTCTTTCTCAATGCGATCTTATCCCCCCCCCCTGCTCTCTCCCCCAGCTCGCATATATACACAACTAGTACGATGACTTTAAGAATATTTCTCGCGTATTTGCTCTCTCAGGCGCATCATAGCGCGAAGAAATTATGAAAGCTTCGAGAGGCAAAGGGAGTTCCCATTGTCTTTTGCCGGTTTTCCACGGGAGAACTGTACTACCGCCCGAAGAATCCATTCGTCGTTTCGATACGCCCCCATGATTTGCTTGACTTTTCGTTAATAAACGAGATAGTAAAATAATTCTCTGAGGCCGTGAATACGCGCCAAAGTTCTTTCAACATTGCTGGAGCGAATGAAAGGCAGAGAGAGAGAGAGAGAGAGAGAGAGAGAAAGAGAGAGAAAAGCGAGGTGAAATCAAGACGAAAGCAAGGCTTCCCGGGCTAGAATAAGCTCGGAGAACCTTCGTTCTGTTCTCTCTCTTTCTCTTTTATTCTTCTGTTCACCCAGTTAGTTTCTTCTCGAGAAGCATCCACCCAGCATCAAAAGTCACCCGCGTCTTTCCCTTTATTCCTACGTAGGCATAATTGAACATGGAAATACGAGAACGTGAGCCAAAGACTTGCGATATACTTATATTTATATATATATTATACAGACGATACGAGTCTATATATCTTTCTCCTTTATTTGACGAACTTTAGTTCCATGAGCTACGTTATACCCTCTACAGAACGCACCAGCTTCAGTGGAGATGTTCTAGGGTTAGGAAGGCTTTTTCGCAGCTTTTTTGCTTACTCTCTCTTCTCTCTCTCTCTCTCTCTCTCTCTCTCTCTCTCTCTCTCTCTCTCTCTCTCTCTCTCTCTCTCTCTCTCTCTCTCTCTCTCTCTCTCTCTCTCACTTTCTCTCTCTTAGCTTTCTCATACAATTTTTCGTTCTTTCGGTTGTGCTCAGTTCTCCGCCTCTCTGGTTACCGTCTCGCCGTACTCGACGTCCCACGAAAAGAGGCCTGTCGTAAAAATGATTCAGTACTACCGGGACAGAAAGCCCGCCCGCTCTGGTGTATGTACCAGTGTAGTGTATTGTACGGCACAGTGAAAAAAAAAAAAAATGACGAGAGAAAAGAGAGAAAGAGAAATACGTATATCTATCCCATGGTAGTAACATGGTTTGTGAGCCAGACTCTCGCTACCTCCTTGAACCTTCGAAATATTGTCCCTTTCAGCCTGATGTATCGTTTAACTCCTCTCTACGGAGGGTGAAAGTCCTTCGGTATATGAGATGCACCAGAGGATAGAAGCGTTTTATCGGGGAGGGGGAGACGAGGTTCATACTGTGTAGAAGAAAAAGTTCATCGGTAATCGTGATTCGAGAGCGGTGAATCATCTTCCAGGGACCATTTATTTCTACCCTTACGTCGAATTCCCACATACGAACTTTCATTCTATAATCGTATAATTTTGTGTACTTTTTTTATATCGAATACATTGACGAAGCCGTATGCTGTATAGTTGACATCTAATTTAAAATTCTCAATAGGTCACTCTAAAGTAGATGAGAAATACACTCTTCAGGTACTTTCAGTCATCACTCATCGCAAATAATATTTCCGTAGAAAATGTCCCAAAATGCTGCCAGGCACTAAACGATTCATCCAAGAACGCGCAACGGAGAAATGAATAATGGCTATGTTGTATGTCACGTGAACGCTGACAGGACCAACAAGGATAATTTGTCCGGGAGAGAGAATCCGGCAAATCGTTTATGCCAGAAAACTGCTGTCCGAGAATAAATTGTACGTAAAGCTCTCTCAGTGCCCATATCCGAAGCTTGGCCAGTTAAAGCGAAATAAAATGAGAAAGAAAAATACCGTAATATCCTTTCACCACTTGTCGTTTCGATTTTGCGAATGTCCGTGAAATATAATCTAAAGGGCGGAGGGGGGAGGGAGTAGCCCGCGAATCGTGGTTAAAGGGTTTTAGCAGTCACAATGAAACCGCGAGACGGGCAGGCAGGATAAAACGCTACCGTTACAACACAGAGAAGGTCTCACTCGTTTCGCAGATATATACGGACATGGAGTTTGATTAAGCTTGGGAAAAAGAGAGCATGGGCGAGAGGAGCTGAAGTGAAAGGGGGACCAAGTGCTTGGTGCAAACGAAGTTCACGGTACATTTCCATTTCGGGCGGTAAATCAAAGAGCTTAAAATTGGCAACTGGAGGGACAAGAGAGAGAGAGAGAGAGAGAGAGAGAGAGAGAGAGAGAGAGAGAGAGAGAGAAAGAGAGAAAGAGAGATATGGAGAATCGAGAACGAGTGAAGGAGAAAAGGGGAAGGAAATCAACGGGAAGCGAGCGACGAAAACGCGAAGCGCGCGTCGCGGTTCCGAGATCAAGGAGCACATTAGTTGCATTTGACGTTGGGCGTCAGCTGCGGCTGCACGTGCGACAGGACAGAGCGACGCGATCGCGCGACTATTACACGAGATGAACGAAGAGAAAAGAGGGCGAACGTCGAGAGATCGTGAAAAGAACGACGTCGCCGATGTCTCGCAGACCGTCTGCTTTACAAGCTCCGGTAAATACGAAACGACGAGGAGGATAAGGGAAAATATGAAAAAAGAAATTTGTATAAAAAGGAAAAGTGGAAGAGCAACATGACACAGGCAGAAACACGAAGTCTTGTCATATGAACTAGAAGAAAAAAAATGAACGAGTAAAGTAAAATGCACATATGCATTGGCGAGGATATAATTTGGCCACTAATTACCTTAGGATTATTTGAGACCACCTATCGAGCTCACTAAATAGAACCGTAGGATTGAGCATCTTTCAAATTAAAAAAAAAAAACTATTCGAAATAATTTTATTAAAAAAAATTTTTTGATAATTATTTTTAAAGATTTATTGCTCGAATAATCGATAATCTTATTCTGAAGAATTAATCTATCCTGTAGGATACTAAAATTATTCATAATTATACTGAATAACGCCCATAAACTACGTAAGATTATATGCGTTTTTGAATTCCGACTATTTAATTTGCGTAAAGTGGAAAAATTCTCGTGAGATATGTTTTTGAACGATGAAAATTTAAAATTCATCGGAGTTTCACTGCCGAGCTTTCCATCTCCACTTCAACGTCATACGCAAAGTAAACCGTGAACCACCACTCAAGAGGAGTGAACGCTTACAGCCCGTAGCAACTTTCTTTTTCTTCACTTTATATCTAGCTCAGTCTACTCCCTTTCTCGCCCTGTAGCCGCCAGAGATGAAATAAAAGTTGGGTCATCAAGGATTAAGCTTTCCTCTGTCACGGTGCAACCCAAACTTATTTTTATAAATGTAAACGAAACTTTTGAATCTTCGGGATATCGTTTTTCTTTATGTATATAAAAGATAAAGAGAGAAAGAGAGAGAGAGAAAGAGAGAGAAAGAGAGAGAGAGAGATTGATTGATTGATTAGATTTATTTTTATGCCCTGGCTATAGAACAAAACAAGAAATGACACAAAGAAAATACAAAAATTTGAATTTAAGAAATAAATGAATACAAACAAAATAGATACAGAATAGATACAATAGATAGATACAGAACAAAAGAGAGAGAGAGAGATTGATTGATTTTTATTTAATGCCCTAGTTTCACTATGGGGCAAACAATTCACAAGAAGTGGTACACAATTATCGAATATTTCGAAGTAATACAAGATAACACGATTTCGTATTAGTAATTAAGACTACGAAATTAAACGTACGAAATATTTCCAGACGAGTGAAACGAGAGAGGGAGAGAGAGAGAGAGAGAGAGAGAGAGAGAGAGAGAGAGAGAGAGAGAGAGAGAGTGAGAGAGATAGAGCAAGTAAGGAGTTAGATATTTGAAAGCTCGTACTAGTACAAAGTTTTTTCTTGACTTGACTTTCACAGGTTTATTTGGGAGCTTGTATTTGATGCACGAAAACCTATTCGCCGTATCTATACATTTTTCACGTACGCGATTTTTCACAGCCTTAACAGTTGATCCGTAGTGCAGGTGCAGCTGAAAAAACTCGTCAACTTTTGTTTCTCTCTCTCTCTCTCTCCCTCTCTCGTTTCACTCGTCTGGAAATATTTCGTACGTGGTGCATGTAACCTCCAAGCCACCTATGCAGACTGGGGAAAAAGGTTTTTTGTGTGGATGAATGAAAACGCGGATATTGCAATGGAGCATAAAAATCCGATATTGCAAACTCGCGGAATTTCGATATCTGACAGAAACTCGTAACGCGTGCGATATTCGTTTGTTTTTATCAAAGCTGCACGTTAAAGTATATTAAACTGTATAGTGGCTTTCGCGAAAACACTCTTATGTATACCCTTTCTTTTCTTGCATTTCTACTCAACTAAATAAAATCGTTCGATTCTATATCTATTTTGGAATATACGAAATTAGAAAAGTATGATTTGAAAGTAACTGTGAGAATAATGAGCATAATCAATGTTTTCTATATCAACTAGTCACTCTTCAGTCTGACATCGTAATTAAAATAACACGTCTTTTTACACTTATGGACAAAAAATTTTCTTTTTTTTTTTTTTTTTTAATTTTAATGCTGGATCTTAGCCTGACACGAATTATCCATTAAATTCCATAAACAGAGTTCGGTGATCTCTCACACGTGCCAACAAAGAAATCCCCATGATATCATTTTAAAAAGTCACCATACTCGACAACAGTTTCAGACCACGTCGATCTAAAACCCTGTGATCTCTCGACGTTATATCGTAAACGACGTATAATATTATAAATGAATACACATACCGACATGTGTATATACGTGTATGAATACAGACTTTTTGGTTTACCCGCAGCGTGCAAAGAATGTTTAATATCAGATTTCATATGAGAGGGGAAACTCAGAGTGCTGTGTGGCTCACTTCTGAAGGTGCCTGGTAACATAGAGCATCACGGAAACGACGAGTAAAGAGAAAGGGGTAGCACGTAAAAGCCGATATCAAACACCGACGACGAAAAGCTTTGTTTCTCCACGAGATAATCCCGTCGGGAATTCACCGGGGCCGCATACCTGCCCATCCGGTGTCCTATATGTATATATATATATATATATATAACCAAAGCGTACGCTCAGAGACGACGACGACGTTGAGTTCTCTCGCTTCAACCCTTTCCCACCATCTCTTCATCCCTCCTGAGCCAGCTTCGCTGGCTTCTTCACTATCTGTCTCGTCCTGACTGTATCCCCTTTTACTCTTTTTTCCTCGTCCCTCTTCTATCACCGAATAGTCGAGTCTACAGCCATTGGCCGAAAAACAGATTCTACCCTTTACGAAACTACCCTCGCGAAATAGATAATTGCTTAAACGAAAGCTGCGATATTTAAAAAATTTCATTAATTATATTCTTTTGATTTATTGATCAATTATATTATGAAAAAAAAAAACTATGACTTTCACGAAAATACATTATATTTACATTATTCACAAATTTTTTTTTGTCACAAATGTATCAATGTACTAGGAAATACAAATAATTTATTAGAATCGAATGTCGAAATTTTACCGACACTCATTAGCGGGCAATTAAGGATGGGCAAGTGTACCCAACAAAAATAGTTGAATACTTGACTAATGAGATTCAGCACTATTTTCGTATGGTTTGCTCATTTATTTTTCTCGTCGTACGAGTGCACAGAGTTTCTGCCAATTATATTAGCGGGGTGGCCAATGACTGCGCCGCGCTTAATTTATCCCGTATATCTCTTATTTCTGGTGTATACTTTCCGGTCTTTCACCGAGGGGTCCCAACCGTCTGACACCATAAGTCCTCGACACCGAAGGAAATGAACAGAGAGAAGAGGAAAACGCGAGAAAGAGAAGGAGATCCAGAGAAAGAGAAATTTTCCGACTATACCCGTGAAACGTTTCGCATTTGTGAATCATATCATGTATCTTCCCATTTCTAAACCGATGCTGGCCCAGGAGACAGCCAGTCGTGGATCTCCGCAATTCTCTCATATTCCCCTGCTGGGATTTTGCTCGGCTTCGCGATTTTTTCTACTCATTTCTTTTATTTTTGTTTGTATTTCACGCACTCGTGGAACGCAAGCAAATGAATAATGTGCGCAAATGAGACGCGGAGGACAAGTAGTGAGCTCGTGAGACTTGCATGCACATATGCGTGGTGTCTTACAGTTGCATACTGTGGCCTTGATAAAAACGTAGCAGATGCTCGAGCGTCTTCCACCCTCGCGTACCCCGTTTTGGCTCAACACGCGCCTGCACGAGAGCCTCTCCGTAAATCGCCGGTCATTTCTCTTCGCGAAATATTAATATAAACACCTAACGAAGGAGCTCGACTCAATTTTCCCCGCGTCAGGAACCTCGAAATTACGTTATTATTTTTGATGCATCGTGTATGGCGCGCTACAGTACATTTCCCTCACGAGCTGCTAATCGTTGAATACACTTTTTATAGGTTGTCTTGAGAGAATCCTCAATTTGACAATTAGGACTTTTTTTCAACTGAATAAGACGTTTCTTTACAGCCTAATCATATTTGGATTGACTGAAATTTGGTAATGATATATCGGCTCTCAAGATTGACTAGGATTGAAAGAAAGGTTTTTACGAAGGCGCCTGTTTTTATTCCCATTGGTTCAAACTTAGTCCGGGAACAATCTCAATTATGTGGATATATATATGTGTTCGATTCCATTAATTTTGCTGTTTGAAACGTTCGGCTCCGACACTTAACAAGGCAATACGTATTTACGATTGTACAGATGTGGCACATGGGAATTTTACCGTCGAGGAAGCTCCGACGACGGAAGCACCCGCCCAGAGTGACGTTTTCGTTGGAAAAGATGGATCCACTGAGAGCGGCGGACTTCCGGTATCAACGGCAAAGCACGACGATCCGACCTACATGGCGGTCGTGATCGGCGTGCTCACCGCTGTTATCCTGTTACTCGCTGTCGCGATATTTCTCATTGTCTCCCGACATCGTCAACGCAAGTGCTTTGCCAGTCCCATGACGGGCAAAGCACCCTCTCATCTTGGCTCCACCTGTGCGACTGTCGAGAAAGGAGCAGCGCTCATGGCTTATACCCTCGAGGACGACGAGAGGTAAGTAACAGGGCGAGGATATTTCCGGTCCGTCTCGTACCTGACATTTTTCACTAAAAGTTGGGGACAAATTTTTTGCCGAGATGCGGGAAAATTTTCGCTTAAATACAATTTTTTTTTTTTTTTTATTGAACGTATCTTCATTTCAATTATCTCATTGCAACGATTTAAAAACAAATACGACGAGCACTGATTTTTTTTTTTTCGATTACCCACAATTTTTCATTCTCCATATTTACTTTAATAATTCTGCATGAGAGTTTGTTACACACTGAAAATGCGTATCTACGTCCGTTGAATGAATACGTTACCGACTAAATTAAATAATCCAAAATTTTTACGAACAAAAATATAAATGGTATTTGAACGTTTAATTGATAAACAGCTTTGTCATGCGTTGAAGTATCTACAATCAACGAGACTCGCGGTGAAAACGACCAGGCCTCATACCATTAATTTTCTCTCTCAAATAATCCTCCCAAAGTCGACAATGTATTTGTCATTTTCCGTAAAACCGAACATTTACGTATTTCCCCCGTTTGTACGATTGTTCGTTCTCTCTATCTATACCCGTAGGGGACAAAATTTGTTATCCCTCTCGCGTAATTCGGTACCACGCTAAATTGCATTTGGCGCTTCCCACGTTATTACTCTTGTTCATTTCATTCATGCCTGAGAAGTTACAACGCCGCAAAATGGGAATTTCGATAAATTGCTCGTTCAACGCATGTACGCGCTTATTATCATGATCATATACAATATATATATTTGTGTGCAACCTCGAATGAGGTTCAATTTTAATAAACAATTTTATTAAGTCAAATAATTGAAATTTATTGATTCGCTGCAGCTTTCTATGAAAAAATTTCGTAATTAATTTACAAAATACATAGTGCATTATTAACTTTGTAATAAAATTTCATTGAATTCGTCATCGTGATGGTGAAAAAATAAAAACCATTTCGAGTTTTTCCATGCCAATGAAATTCAGAATGTTCCAACTCATCAGAAAATCACAAGTAGATTTGTTTACCTGATGCTGTCAATTTCTTGGAGCAAGAATATACCGAAATTGAAAACGGTGGTTAAAGTTTCCACCGATTCCTCTACATCCCTAACGTCAATTCTCTTTTACTTTTATTTTCTCGCGAAACTGCAGCCTCACGATTATATGAATCACATCTCGTCTCTCGAATCTTCCGGCACAAACTTTCCTCGCGATCTTTCTCAAGCCGCAGTTCTCGCGGTCATCAGCGAAAACTTTCTGTCCACAATGAGCACGAGAGTCTACACGTAGGTCGTCGGTTAGTTTCCGTAAACTGGTTTCTAATAAAGTTTTCTATCTCTCGTTAGTACGAATGTCCAGTGAAAGAAGATTGCCTGTGTGTATGTGTGCCGAATAAATGGGAACGTAGAAGATTTGGACAATGTCGATGACGATCTTCGTGATCTCTTTCTCTCTCTCTCTCTCTCTTTCTATATATATATATATTTAGTGTAGTGGCATCTTTCTTCATCGAATGCTTCGTAACCTCCCTGGCAAAAGCTTTTCCTATTCTAACCACAATATCTATATAGATAATTTTCTTCAAGTCACTGTACAATATCCTATAGATAACTTACGCGAGTTGTAGAAAACCGTTCATTTGATAACGCTTCGAAATAAAATGCTTGACATTGTGTAATTAAACGTGGTCGAAAGATGGCAAAAGAGATGAACTTTTTGTCGCTCGTACACACAATATACGCGACGAAAAAATGAGAAAAAATGAGTCAGGAGAATTTTCCAATCGTGCTCGAGGTGTTCTTTTCCATTGTTTGAAATCTGTGAAGATTCGCCATTCATTTTTTTTTTTTCAATATTCCACAAAGCCCTTGAATATACCTGTCGTATGTCCATTCGTTAAACGTTTCATCAAAAATAGGCTCGATCACTATGGCTAAAAGTAATCCGTTTTTTTTTTTTTTATGAAATAAATTTTTGAGTTGATGAATTAATGTTATCGTTACCCGGGGATTCATCGAAGTCCCTATATTCGTAATCGACTCTTAATATCTTGGAATTCGAATTGATAAGACTGAAAAGAGTCCAGTATTGCGGAAAAAAAAAGTACTAGTCAGTTAATCTATGATGAATTTCTGTAGATACGCTGGTGGTTCATTGCCAACGCTACCGCGTGAATTGGGTAATCGTTTGCTAGACATTGTCAACAAATTGGACGATTATCAGGAGCCTTATCAGGCTCTCAAGTATGCCCCGTACTATAGCTACAGCACAGTAGTCATGGAGATGAAAGACATGATGCTGAACAACAAGGATGCCAGCATCAATCATCCGACAGGTATAGATGAGAATTCACGCAGTCTGCGTACAGAGACTTCGAGGAATGGCTTTCGAGATGAGCAGTGAGGATAGCGAGCTGTTGTTTACTATAATCTAGTAGTGGGCATAGCACAGTACTATCTATGCCTATATAAATACGAGGGATTCCATGTAAAATCAAGCAGTCACTATTCAACACGGATCGAGAAATTTTGATAAATAAATCAAACAAGTTGAAATATTGTAAATTGAGTCTCCGAAAGTGCCTTTTTTTTAGAAAATCGCGTGCCTACTTTTTCCAGTTCAAAAGTATGTATTTTCAAAAAACCATCTTAATGAGTAATGTAATCGGAGTGAATTAAACATTCTGTTTTGTTCGAAAAATGGACCTCATGATGCGACGAAGGGATTCTCTAAAAAAAAAAATGCACATTCATATCTCTATTAGTTACAACCCTACCAACTAACAACTCGACCAAAAACAAGCCAAGAATAACTGCACCGAATTACAACACTACCAAATAACGACTCTACCAGATTCCAATGTAAGCAAATAACAACGCTACCCGAAAAGCGAAAGCGCGATCATCTTTACTAAATAACAACTCTCCGGGGAACAAGCCTACCGAAGAACAACTCTCTCAGCGAACAGCTCGCCGAAATAACAAGTCTACCGCAGAACATCTCGCTGGAATTACATGCCTACCACGAAACATCTCTTCGGCTAACACTACCACAAAAGTGATTAGCCGGAGAGATATTCCGTGGTAGGCCTGTAATTCCGGCGAGATATTCACTGGGAGAGTTATCATTCGATAGGCTTCTTTTCCGGAGACTTGTTTTTGCGAAGAATTGTTATTTAGTAGAGATGTTCACGTCTCCGTTTTTCTAGTAGAATAGTTATTTGGTAGTGTTATAATCTAGTAGAGTTGTTCTGGTAGGCCTGTATTTGGTAGAGTTGTTCGTTGGTAGGCTTGTAACTGGTAGAGATGTAAATGTGCCAAAAAATAAAGACGTGCTGTGGACCTCAATTTTTTTTTTTCCATAACTCAATTTTACATATTCATAGAAAACTTTGAATTATCGTTGAATTACGTGGAATCGCCTATATGTATGTATACATACTCCTTCGCCCACACCACAATTTCTCGTCGACAAAGCGTATTCTCCTCAACTCTGAACTCGATCGATATGCAGAAGCGTATATAGTACCAACGTGAACCAAAATTCCATTTGCACACATATAATCTCGTTGTTTAGCGGTATACGCGAACGGTGCAGTTGACACATCCTACGATTATGCGGTACCGGAACTCGGTACGGTGCCGCTTTTGAATCAGGAGAGCTGCCCTGGTCCCGCATCGTCACGATGCGTCGGTGCCGTATCGAGCACGAGTACGAGCGATCAAGAGAGCGTATTCTCGAAGGGATCGTCACGCGGAAGAACGGAAGACAAAAAGGTAAGATTTTCTTCGCAATTGTAATTATTACTTTTTTTTTTTTTTACTGTTCAAGCCCAGAAAAAAATGTTTCGTTGAAGTGAAGCCATTGAAATGCCCGGAGAAATCAGCAAGGAATTATAAAAATGAATTTTTAATCTGTTAAAATAAAAATTTGATATTAAATTCAAATTTCAATGATTTTAAAATATCATCTAGACAAGTCCAAAATGAAAAAAAAAATCGAGAAATATGAGATATCCGAATGACGCTTCGATATATTTTCACTCGAGTTATACAACGTTACCGGGACAATTGATACTCCGAGCCCGCTGTAATTGACGTAGAAGCTTTTCGTAGTTTTCGAGGATCAATCATCTAATTGGTGCACATACCCTCATGAAAGAGTGAGTTTATTTTTTGTTCTCTTCGTCTTCGTCTCCGCGGGAGAAACGAAACGCGAAGAGATCGCTGATTGTACGAGCGTTAGCGAGGAAAAAAATCGTTAAGTCCAGACAGAAATACGTTCTTCGTTCATCGTATACACGTGTACTTGAACCGCGTGTATCGAGTGCTAAAGAGCAAAAGGACACAGCCCCTTTATTGTTTTACACGTAAAGTGATATTTTTCCAACTATTTTCTTCTCAGCAATCGTTATGTATATTTAATGTAATATATATGTAAAAAAAACCCCCAGCGAGAGACATTAATCTTTGAGGAGTTCGATATGTACCCTCCCTATACCTAACCCTACAACAGTGTCTATATACGCTCTCACGAGCGTACTGGAAGACCAGTACTCAGCAACCAATGGCACTTGGGTATAATAAATATACGAGTCTCTCTTTCGCTTTCCCTGCTCCTTTCATTCGAATTGTGGTATATAGGGTATAGCCAAGTTACAGTTTCCACAACGGGGTAGTAACCCCTAAACGTGCGTTGCACTCGTACACAGCAGGGTACGAGGCAACGTAACAGGGCTGAAGGTAGCGAGCTTTCCAATTAATAATTAAAATCAATATGGTGGGACGAGCCTGGAGGATTCGGTAGGGTATACGGATGATACATCTCCCACGGGTCCTCTATGCTCCCTATACCGATCGTATCAACCCTCTCTCCGTCGTTCCTCCAACGGAAATGTATGGAGAGCATGTGCGACGGGGAAAAAATGAGTCCGCAATGAGGCAACGTAAATATATTATGTACACGTGCCAACAATTTTTTTTCATCCATACTTGTTCAATGCTCCTGCTGAATATCCACAACGCGCAGGGACTTTAAATGCAAAACGGCAAGTTTCGCTTGAAAAAGATTGGCTATTTATCGTCACTGCATTGAGAAGAAGAAAAAATTTTATTTCGATGGAATTTGCTATATTGAAAAATTATTTAGAAAATTTTTCCCAAAAAACATTGAGCTTAAGGTACACCATTTTATTTGCATTTTAATTGAAGAGTAATTGAGCGGTAAAATCCAGTTATTTTCTCACTATCAACATCGATTTAACATGAAAAATATGCATCAAATTTATGCATTATTTTCAAAGATTCTCAAATATTATATATTCTTCCTCGCAGTCAAATTTTCTTTGAGAAACAAAAATTCCGCCGTTCTTAATTACAACAACATTTTGTTCGATTTACAGTACAGGGATTATAATGAATTTTTAATTCTTGAACTCAATTGGTTGATTAATAAATCGCTTAATAGCAATTGGTTGTATGTTTTTTAATTCGTGAAATTTAACGAAAAATCAAACTCGCCTTGGTTATATAGAAATAATGTAAAATTAACTTCAATGGAGATCGCGACTGTCAACTCATAAACCACAAAATGTGCGCCCGATATTTGGTTGGAGTAAGCACGAAAAGATACGTCGAATGATGGGTTCAAAGGGACGCCACACACATACCTACAGGATCATGTTGTAATACGTAAGCGATTCGCAAAGAACCCTCGTGAAATACTATCGTGATTACACGCTTCATGAATTTCTACCCCTCTATGCTTCGTGAGCAACCGCGTTAATTGTAGAGAAGAAAACACACACACACACACACACACACAGGGGCATTATCATCGACGCGCTCGTACCTTCGTTCCCTCTACGCCATCTTCTTCATTGATGCAGTTGCGCCCTCAGTGAGCTGAAATTCAACGAAGAGTGTCCAAAAATTATGTCATTGAGACGGCGAGATGTTTCGTTTCTCGCAGCCGAGGGTAGAAAAATGAAAAATTCGAGTTGGAGAACTGTGACGATTCGTTATTTCATTAATGTTCGAGGGAGGGTGCAGTTGATGTGTCTGACCATTTCTGGCTTTTACTACTTGCGCCTCTTCGCACCAGACAGAATTTATATATGCGAAGGGAGGATATGAATGAATTGCCGCGCACAATCGTTTCCTTTTACGCTTCAAGTTTTATTGCAAATTACATGGAAAATAAGGGTAGTGAAATCGACGATTATTGAAATTTTAATGCTACGCAATCGGGCTCATTGAAGCTAAAGCATTGATAGTGAAATCGACGATTATTGAAATTTTAATGCTACGCAATCGGGCTCATTGAAGCTAAAGCATTGAAGATGATAATTACGTTTTAAATTCGCGGAAAAATGGTATATGATATCTTTCGTGAATTTGAGAGAAAGCTTGAAAAAGTTTGCAAAAATTTTTCAATGAAACTTTACAGACAATCACCCATCATATAAACAGAACTGCATGAAATAAATTATTTTCAAAAATAAAGAAACATAAATTAACCAAGCGATCTCGATATGCACTTATTGTTATTTATCTTTTTTTTGTGTCAGCTGTATCCCTATTAGTCCGCACAAAGATAACAAGTATACGGCCAATGCATCTTTAAAAAACGAAGAACTATGAAAGCAAGTTTTTTAAATGTAAAAGCGATTGTATTGTAACAGTTATGCTATGGTCAAAGTGGGCAGTGTTTCTGTTGCAGCCGAGACATCTAAATGGATATGCGTATTACATAAACTAACTGAACATGCGCATGTATACATCAAACGCCAGACAGAGCCAATACAAAGGGCATATACACTGTTAACAATACCCGATACCCAGAGGGAGCTCGCGATTACTGTGCACAACCGAAATTGTTCGTCTATATCGTGACGGCCTGTTCGTGATTGACGTCCGACGGCTCTACTCGAAACAGTCAAAACATTTCACTTTGAGAGAGACCCCCACATGCGTAAGACCGCGTCTCCAATATATCCTATATCCTCTGTGTATGATATATATATATATATACACATAGATATATATTATATGTGTACACATCGATTGCTCATAGTGAAAAAAAGCGTATCACACAACGTTTCGCCAATGAAACGATGAAAGATACGCCTCTCTGACTTTTAGCACGCGATATGCGTACACAAAGCGATGGCTCAGCGCGCACCCTGGCGGTGATGTTTTCTTCCTGGCCTTGACGTATCGTGGCGCAACTCTGCGCGTATGCCAATCAACGGTCGCGCTTATACGATGCCCCGTGCATCACGAATAATACGTATATCGAACAAAGGAAGACGCACGAGCCCCGGGAACAAACGAATATTATATTCTCTTTGGTTATTTCCGGCTCGACGTATGCAGTATATTAGATATGTAAAAATATTCACTGATACATACGTGGTATCGTTTTAAGGAAACTTTCCTAG
Source organism: Rhorus exstirpatorius (assembly GCA_963564615.1). Classification (NCBI taxonomy): domain Eukaryota; kingdom Metazoa; phylum Arthropoda; class Insecta; order Hymenoptera; family Ichneumonidae; genus Rhorus; species Rhorus exstirpatorius. The sequence goes on along the minus strand of OY751316.1, from coordinate 14,630,002 downwards.
TTCTCCATATGTCGTTGACAATCGTACTATACGCATCGACTCACTCGAAAGTCCACAGTCGTATATGATCGGTAAACGATTCTAATATTGAATCTTGTTTTTTTTTTTATTTTTGTTTTTTTTTTTTTTCATGAAATCAGGATTTTTTTCTGTGCTCGCCCCAATTTATTTTGAAACAGAAACAAATTAATGAAAATGTATTTTTCGCTCAATAATGTCGCCTGGAATATTGACTCAAGCTAAATTTCCATTAGGGAGAGGCAGGCTTTCAATAAACAGCTGTCTTCGCTCCGAAAGGATCGTTTGGATTGAGGGGATGGAAAGAGAGAGAGAGAGAGAGAACTCGGTGCACGATGAAACACGAGGGGAAGCCTTCAGGCATTACAGCCGAGAATCTCGCGTCTCTTTGCATCTTCAAGGATCCAATAATTTCGGTAATTAAGTCACTCGGAAAAGTGACTTTAATTAACGTCCCATTATCGCCTCTCGGGTTTCTCCGATATACTTGAGAGAGATAACGTTCAGTGAGAAATGTCTTTAGTTAGCTTGACACAACTGGATAATTGATTCCTTCGTCTCTTTTTTTTTTCGCTCATGCGAATAAATACCCGCAATTCACGTCTATATATCAAAAGATCCAGCGAACTAATCGATATGTTTATCGTAATATCGACGTAGAAGGAAAGAACCCCTGCTGAAATCCAGTCTACCCACGCCATTTACAAACAACCTGTGCTGCTGCTGCTGCTTTCGCTTGCTCTTGTCTCTGCGAGATTTAATATACGAAATTCGCGGTCCGACCTTTTGCCTGAGGCGAATATAAATTCATAGCGACATGTTAATGATATCCTGAATATATTATTCCCGAACTTGTTATAATATTCATTATGAAAATCATGTTTATATATTTACTTTCTCTGCGTAGGATATAACTCGTACAGTTATTCGGAAATATCTATATTTCGCACATAATGTTGCTTATCATTATCGTGTGACAGCTGCGACTTCTCGCAGCTGTGACTAAATAGTCACAGCGTGATAGAAAAACTATTTTTAAAAAATCAGGAAACTGGAGTATGAGTCAAGACAGATTTTTCGGTGTATATGATAAATTTACAAAATATAATGAATAAAAGATTTGTCACGATTTGGGAATCAAAGGAAATGGAAAAAAAAAAATTTAGCACGGCCAACCTGTACGATCTGGGAAACTTCAATTCGTCAACTCAAGTTATACTTACGACATAGTCCTGCATAAAATATTCAATATATTTTATACAAAAAAAAGGGAAAAAGTTGAAGTGCGAAATTTCATATATATGTTTTTTTTTTCGGACAAAAATGTTCGACTTATGAACAAAAACTTGATTTGATTCGTAATCAACTTGCAAAAATTCGGTCAATCTCAGTTCTCACTCCGTACAATGACCCCTCAATGCCCTTCGTCTCGGATTCTTTTTATTTTTCCTCGACTGCTCTCATGTGTACACACATTGCGTGATTCTCGATCGTGCGTCTTATCGAGGATGCCCCATACCGTAGATTATATACCCAGCAGACATATTATAACGTATAGTGGGTATACATATACCCGATTACACGCAAACATTTTCATCTTTCAGTCACCGACGCAACAGGAGGTGCTATCGGCCCTTAAGAGACGCCTCGAGCAGACGAGCGTGCCCCTCTTCCCACGGCATCGTCTCCGCATGCTGTCGAAACTCGCCGAGGGGGCATTCGGAACGGTAAGACACAGAATCCAACCGATCACTTTCCAATTGAATTACAAAATCCACGCTCTCATCGCTATATCGAAAAGTTCGAAGAAAAAATGATATAAAAATAGAAAGGTGAAACACTTTTTTTTTAACGACGAAACCAAGAGGACCTAAGGGCTTTTTTTTTATGTATGTGGGTATATTGCTACCCTGACAGGTCGAAATACACGTGCCATAAATTTCATCGAGAATCGCTCGTAGCACACACGAAGGGATAGCACACTTCGCGATATTGAATAAGGTTTGAGATGAGAAAAGAAGAAACGAAACTAAGCGAGGAACTCGTTAATTTCAACCTTAACTTTATATATATATATATAATATATACACACTCGTTTATCATCTCAGTAAAAGCTTGTATACCTATACTATTGATTTTCATTTTCTCCAAACAATTGCACATTCTTTTTCTTCGTGCACGACCTGTTTGTGTGAGAGCTTTTTCTCGAATAACATATACCAGTCTCCCGCGTTTAATTGACATTTTTGACTCGACTGGCTCATCGCGTGATTTCGTTATCGCTGTTAGGCCCCTGCGAATTTTACACGTTTCGCGCATCTCTCGATTTCAAATGTAACAATACGTCGATTAACGAAGTACAAAAGCGAGGATTCTTGGTTGTGCAACAGCGCTCGCAGCGCCAGCGTTCTATACGCGGTGAACAGTTGGGAATGCGCTAATGCCGCTAATAATACTCCTTTTGTTTTCCCCACGTCGAGAGTCCGCGGGGTTGCCAGGGTTGCAGTATAACACCCCCCTCGCTAATGACACGCGAGGATCGTGGCTACAACGACTGAAACCCCCCTTTCCTCTTCCTCCATCACCATCAACACCCCATTCACCTTCGATGCCAACTCGCACTTTCTATCCTACCATGAAAATGCACAAGTGGACAGTTTTGGACTCCCCCGCACAATTTATACTGTACTGCAACTCCCCGTGGCTCGTTCGATTTAACTAGCAATTCAAGGATATATTATTTTGATCCTCTTTTTGTGTCACATTTTCCCTACAAAAGTTTTGTCCTCCCTTTTTCAATGTTTTTGTCCGAAATAAAGTAATATATCGTATAAAAAATGATGATTGTTCTTTAACAATTATTTAATATTACCGATTAGTTTTCTTTTTTACAAATGATTATTAATTTCACTAACATAATGCTGAATTTCAAACTTACGAGTGATGACTTTACTCTTGCCCATTAACGATAAGAGATTTATCTAACGTTAAAAAAGATTTTTTTTCAAAGTTCAAATTCCATGCGTATAGATATATATATATATATATATATATATATATATATATATATATATATATATATTTTCGTTCTTACATGATTAATAGTACAAGTCACGCTCCGATCCCGCGAAAATTTGCACAGTACATTCCTAACGCGTCCGTGAGATAAAGAAGAAAAAAAAAGACCTCATACTAACGCAAACGTCTAGAGCTGGAAATTGGATCGACGAACCGGAAGACGTGTAAAATATACCCTTACCTTTGCCATCCACCATTTCCGCAAATCCATCGGATTGTTTGCCCGCGATGGAGAAATGAAATATGACAATAGGATAGAGAAAAGAATTGCTTTGCTCGCCATGCCATGATATATATGTACAATATGTATTTTTATGAAAAAAAAAAGTACAGCGAGCAATGCGAGAATCCCAGCTGTGTATTTGGTCGCTGTGGTTTCGCTGCTTTGCATGCGAAAGCTCCCACACAAAAAGGAATATGCAAGGGGACGGATAAAACAGAGGGAGGAAGGGAGAGAGCGAGAGGAGAAAAGTAGATGGAGAGGAAGGGGGTCTTATCTGCGAACGATTTCTAAGGAAAACAAATTATGCTAATAAAGGTATACGTGGCGGAAGCCGAAGGGATTCCGGAGTATGGTACGACGACCACCCTCGGCAAGAGGCTCGTTGCCGTCAAGTTTTTACTGCCGGAAGCAACCGAGAAGGAAAAGTAAGTATATACAATCACACACATGTACATAATAACGAAAAAAAAGCACTATCGAACATATGAAATGGAACATATTGTAGTTGAACGAGTCTTGCATCCCGTTTTGTGACTATTAAACGTTGTGTGTTTATGGTATATACAGCGAAAACGGTAGCTGGAAAATTATGACGATACTCAGTCGTTTATCCTCTCTATTGAAGATTTTCGGAAGAAGTTATCGGGCAAAGCTGGCGAAAAGTTAGAAACTTTAGGACCTTGTAAAGTTTATTCATTAAAACGTGCGTTCAACGATATTCCAATTTTCGTGATTGTCAAAAGGGGACATAGTTGAAAATGGTTCGAGATTTTTAACGTTTACCCAAATAAATCCTGGCAATGTAATTTTCTAGGTAAACTTAACTCTTTGATCTACCAACGCGGAATTGTGACAGTGTAAAGATCGAATTAACAGCTCCGACAAGGAAGACATTACTAAAAATTCAGATTGCATCAGCAATTGGGAAGTATTTACCTCGTCCGAAAAATAAAAACAACTGAAATAATATCCTGAACGAGTTACGAGCACTTGAAAAAAGGCACACGAGATGGAATTAATGATAAAGATATCATCGTCATAACCATCGGTCTTGCACTTTGTACAATCGTTAAGAGATGATCTCTCACATCTTTTTAGTTTATTTGACACTCGTGTGTGTACTACAGACAGTATGAAATACATATAACACATACACAAAACTCATTTGTGTTGTGCTCTCACGGGCGTGTCTATGTGGCCTCGTATCAAAATGCTCACGCATGAATTATGACGGGTCGTGTGTGAGCCTCAGCCTCGACTTTGAATCTTGCAGTAATTTACTCTGTCTCTCCCGCTTATTCTCTCTCTCTCTCTCTCTCTCACACGCACACACACACACACACACACACACACACACACACACACACACACTCTCTCTCTCTCTCTCTCTCTATGGATAATGGGCTTAACCACTCGCTTTTATACAAAACGGGTTGAGCGCCGACCGAAGCAGAGAGTCGGCTGTCCAAGCCACCGATCCCCGTATTTACACGAAAGGTGGTATAGTTAAAGGCCCTACGTGATTCGTGTTTAGTTCTCGGCTGATCGAGTCCGACAATACAGAAATATAAAGCGAGAATAGAGCCCGGCAGACCTATCAAAGCGTCGATTTAAGCGTCAAATCGTCGAACACGCCTGTGTATCTGATTTTGGCAGCCTTGGGGGATGAGGCGTTTTGTGCATCTGATTCTCGTGCTTCATACCCAATATTAACTGAGTGCTCTGACCGGTTGGTTCATCATCAAAGAGCCAACAGTCGTAAAGCAGTAATCCATCGAACCATTTGGAAACTCACAAGTACACCCATATACAAACGAATCCGCTTACAGAGATATTTTAATTTTTCTCTCTATTTCTTTAAATTCATTATATATTATTTAATGCTGATTTTGATACTTGAACAACAGTCTTCCATTAGGATATTCTTTAACGTCATGAAAATGTTCTTTAAAGACTGTGAACTGTCAATGCAACGGTGCATGGGTTCACCATTTCTCTTTTTCGATGACCATTTTTACTCCCAGTGTAATGAATTGCTCACTGAACTAAAGATGATATTGGATGCTCGTGCTGTACGAATAGACATAACTTACGATTATTCATTCTTTTCCCGCAGTTTCTCATAAAAATTATCTCCCAAATGATTGAAGATAACGATTTCCGAATCACTTGAACTTTCCAAGTGACTGACGTATATCCGTCATTTTTTTCACTCCACGCGTACTTTGCCATTTTGACATCCAATATCACTACGTTTTTTTTTCGCTACGAGATGAGAATGTCGAAGTTTCCGATACGAGCTTACTTTCTTATCGAAGAAATTGAAGAGTTGGTCTTTGATACAACAGCAAAGAAACTTTGCTATGGCCAATCTCTCACGTTTGGCAAGAGCCACCCCCTCGCGTCCACATTGCACCAACGAGTGAAGGGAAGATAGAAAGAGAGAGAGAGAGAGAGAGAGAGAGAGAAAGCCCGATAGTGCGGACCAAAGAATTTACTAACAGTGGCTAGAAGCCGACAACGCATATACGAAGTTTCAGCAACAGACTCCCGCGTCCGATTCACGAATTTGCAAGGTTGCTCGATGCAGCGAAATATGTGTATATATATATTATATATCGCTGAAGCACTGTGGATTATTTGAGCGCGTATGCATACCGAGGCCCCGCGAGCTTCTATTATCGGGCTAGACATCAGAAAAAGGCTCGTTGAATTTCTTTCGTGGAAGCGGGCATCCAGCACCGAGTAGATTTGCATACAATGACCGGGAGATAGGGGACACTCTTGTGTGTGCGACTTCGACGACGGTTTCTGCCTATACGTCGACGCGGTGGAACGAGAAGAAAAAAAAAACGTTGACAAAAAAGGAGTTAAGATACGAAACGATTGAGAGGGACAGATTCGACATTGGAGAATCCCTCGAAAATGACAAAGTTTCTTTGCTCCAATGTCGTTGGCAATATACTTTGATCTGTATTTACTTAGTTTATCATCCATTCATTGTATTATCGCTGGATCATCCTTCAATAATGATGAGCATAATTTCTCGTCAGATGAAGAATCCACTGTTGGATATAAAAATTGATCAGACCTCTCCAAGTTCCCCTAAATTTTATTCAAACATCAGCTGCATTGAACGATCAAAATGAAAATAGCTCATTCCCTTCAGTGCCTGGAAGATCGAGTGCGATTTCATTTTTTCTTATCACCTATCCATATTCTGCTGGAAAAATCCATTTTCCATTAGAGCTATTATAAACTGGGATAAAAAGAAAACGAGGGAAAACTATAGGCCGTATATATATGTAGATCTCGTTGGTGCATGCGGCGGCAATGCTTTGCGTGTATTGGCGTTACGAAAGAGGCTGTGTCGACTCGAGATAAGGATGTTTTATGCGTCAGGCATCGTATCACTTGGCGCAGCCCAACTCCGCGCTCTCGACACATTATTAAAAATAACATAGCGCCTTTTCAGCATCCCTCTCTCATACTCTTTGTACCATAGACCGCGTGCTCACGAAGCTGTCCATATACCAAATACCCTCAGACCTCGAAATTTTGCCTATAACACACTCCACACCGAAGGGTGCCCATATCATTCCCTTAACAGCCGATTTCGTGGGACACTTTTTCTTACCACCCGCTTTTTTTCACAGCTCGAAGCACCGCAATTCAACTTTCGAGACTCCGTTCCTCCGTTGAGTTCGTAAAACTGGCAATCCATTTTCACGAAGAAAAGTGTCGAAAAGTCGTCAGATCTTAAGGCCGATAAACCTCGAGTCCGTCAGGGGGGGGTTTTTTTCCCTTACGCGCGACATAATACGGCCATCACGCACGTATAATCGATGATAAAAATTTTCATAACAAGTTTTTGAAAAAAAAAAGAACTTGGAAAAATTTCAATCATCCTGGAACTGCGTCGTGGTGATTGGTTTTAGAAAATTGTTGGTAGTACGAACACTAGCACAGAATTTTCCGCAACCCAATAATTCGTTAGAGAATATTTGTGAACAAAATTCCAAAATTTTGTTATCAGATTGTTAATTCAGTAAAAACATGATTGTAAATATTGGAAATTAATGTTGAATTCATGATGATCCCGCAACACAGTTTACGGCAAATAAAAATTACTTGAATCGTTCGTAAATCTTCCGATAATTGATAATCAATCTTGGATCGAAAAATAATTAAAAACAGTATCATGATAATGTATATTTATTAATTTAAAAAAAGTGTCGCAGTAGTGGGGAAGATATATATTTCACGATTGCACAGTTCGCTGCTACGAAATTCTAAGCTCGCAGCAGCATTTAGGCTTGATGCAAACAGAATGACGTGAATAACGAGGTTGAACACGCAAGCCGTACTATTTTACATAGCCTTTATTCCTATAGCGGATACGAAACTAGTAAATCCCAGTAGCGACATCAGCAGCGCGCCGCCGATATTATATTAGCAGTCACTGCCACGCAGGAAACAATTGGGTATTCTCGGCACAGGCTCTCTCTCTCTCTCTCTCTCTCTCTCTCTCTCTCTCTCTCTCTCTCTCTCTCTCTCTCTCTCTCTCTCTCTCTCTCTCTCTCTCTCTCTCTCTCTCTCTCTCTCTTCTCTCTCTCTCTCTCTCTTCTCTCTTCTCTCTCTCTCTCTCTCTCTCTCTCTCTCTCTCTCTCTCAACTCAACTCATCTCAACTCAAATAAGGCTAAATTAAATTAACAATTGATGCGTTTAATTTTATTGTTTAGATTAGTAAGGTTCCAGAATTATGATCTGATTATGATTTTTTATTTCAATCTCGCTATTAAGCTGAGTCTAGTTGTATTTAATTGATCTTTTGTACTCAATTCCGTTTAATTCTTATTGGTTGAGCACTGTATTTTTTGTATTTTAAAAAATTTGCCCCAAAGTGGACACTAGGGCATAATAAAAACTATCTATCTATTTCTCTCAGACTCTCTCTTTACATGAGTATATATTATAATACTAATAAGTATATATATTGTTACGTCCGGGGTTTTTGTGATTTTGTTTTATTTTCACTTACCTCGTTGACGTAACGAAGTTTGAGGTTTTGTTGCTCCTTTTTTAGGCGGGAATGTGCCCGCCAAGGACTGAAGCTAGAGTGGTGATCGTGGCAGGTTACATTTTTTATAATAATTGTCCGAAATACAGTTGTTTTTAAACTTTAACAACAACCAATAATTTATTATTATTATTAATTATTATTAATTATTATTATTATTAATTTATTATTGGCTCCGGCCCCCGACCAGAATGGTCGGGGGCCGGAGTAGAACTTATAAAATTTCTTTGACTTCGACCATGTTGGTCGAGAGTCGTAGTGTAACTGAACTCACTTTATAATTTTTTGTAGTGCGGAGCATCTTTTTGATTACTCCGCGAGAAAAAGTACGCGAGTCGGGCGCTGCACATCTCAGAGAGGTGCCCAGCGTCCGGCCCGTTACCGTGAGATCCCCAGTGTCAGAAAAATTGACAGACGCTGTGACTGTGAGATCTTCACTGGTAACTCGCTCGCACGCTGATCATTTGGCTAATATTACATTTTGAGACGTCGCTTCGTCTTCGAATCATTGAAATATTATTTTAACAAAAATGTTCATCTTGATGACTAAAATAATAATTCTAAAAACCCAGGACGTAACAATATATACTACTATGAGTATATATATATATAAATGTAAGATTTCACGTTTTATGGTAAATCGATAAAGCCGTAGTTTGGTTAACAACGGCATTAAGCTATCATGTAAAAGTACCATTACCCGAACTCGATCGCAAGTAGAGTCCAATAGAGGTGATTGTATAAGGGGGCTAGGCGAAACGTAGTATACGTGAAAAGAGATATCAGTGTAATACCGTGGAGAAACAAAGAAGAAACAAAAGAACTCGAAGGTGAACAGACGACCAGTATAACCCAGAGAGAGAGAGCATGTAAAAAAAGAGCTCAATGGAAACGCGAAATTGGTCCCGATCTCGCGAGTTAAATTGCCCAATAAAAGAGACCGAGAATCTTGCGACTACCCGTGTTACATTGTACTATACACGCAAGAAAGACGAGAAGATAAGACTATCTTTTCGATCAAATTTTCAATGAATAAGAAAGCATCCCCTTGAATTTTGAATATTCAAGCGGCAATGGGATTGAAAAGAGGAATAGAATGAAACCGATTGAATAATCGGAATAAATCTTTATGCGTTCTCTCTTTTCGTATTTTTTTTTTTTTTTTTTTCATTCTTGACATCAGTTTTTAAAAATATGCCATATATGTGGTACGTACGGAGAGATTTTTTTAAAATTATATACATGGCAATTTAGTGGTTATAGCGCCGAAAAGGGATGCAAAAATTTTTCAACATCGATTAAAGCAATGTGTAGTTCATATTATTATAATTAAATTTTTTTTCTGGCTTCATCAATGCAAATAATTAGAATGGACTTTCAACGAGACGTGAGAATTCTGGCAGCTCTTGAGGATCGCAACATCGCCCGAGTTCTCGGTGTTTGTTGTCGCGAGGAGCCATACTGCGTCGTGATGGAATATCTCGAGCACGGGGATCTTTGTCAATTCTTGAAAACTCATATCACTGCTGAAGACGCGCATTCAATGCCAATAGGCGTCAAGACCCTGAGGTAAGGACTCTGAGGAATCTTATATATTTCCCAACGACAGTTGAAATATATGTATATGGGATCAAAGTATATTGAAATTATATATCACTCATATGAAATATAAAGAAAAGAAAATTTATATATGTATATTTGCATATTTTCTATGGGAACTGTAACCCCTCGAAACAAATTCATTTTACGCAATTATCCTTCCGCTAGAGCTAAATGAAAAAAAAAAAAAAAAAAACAACACAGAAACCCTTCAATAATTTTTTCACAGCTTCAACTGCCTCATCTACATGGCAGCCCAGATAGCCTCGGGTATGCGTTACCTCGAGAACTTGAATTTTGTGCACCGTGATCTGGCTACCAGGTGAGTCACGTAGAGTTAAACGTTTCTACTTAGTCCCTCTGTCTCTTCTCATATTCTCCTTTTTCAAGTTATCTTTTTTTCACCAAGATGAACCGCAAGATCCTTTCAGCCCCCAAAGGTCCCCAGAGTGCAAAAAAAAAAAAGGGTCGCGCAAACGAGCTTCTTTGCAAACCCTCTGTCCCTCTTCTGCATTCCCTTGGCTTATACATATTTTTTCTCTCCCTCTCCCCCTTCGTATCACTCGTGTGCGACCCTTCAGAGCAAACCTATTCATCGAAAAGCTCCCATTGTTGTGTCTCTATCGCTTTTACACCCTGTTATCCAATGAGAGAAGGAGAGAAAGAGAGTGAGGAACGCAACTCTGAAAGATCACGGGGTGGAGAACTGCGCTGGAGGTATCGATTTACAGTTGCTAAATTGAATTATTTCGGTCCGTCGTGCATTTCCATAAACCGAAAACAAACACGCCGCTAGCCACACACGCTTTGGAGGAACCTCCCTCGTAACAACTGCGGGGGGGGGGGGGGTGTGACCTCTGCTAGTGTTTCTCTCGTTCTCCCCCAGGATATTCGACGAGGTTCGTGCACAAATCGCATGGGAAATCATCGGTCGATTCATTGGCCACGTTCCCTCTCGGTTTGTCCACGATTGCATACGCTATCTCCCCTCTTCTCCCATAACCCCCGACACGCTACTCTCCCGTGTTCCGGGGACACCAGGACCATACTTAATTAGACGCGTGAGTCCGCGTTCGACAGCATATATGCTTGCCGAGAACGAGGTATGGAATACGTGCGGCACATCGAAGAGCGTAATGCCAGCATTCGAAGGGGTAGCCAAGCTTCGAATTCGTGTTACATTGCCCCATAGCCTCCCACGGGAATTATTTTCCGCGTCAGTATATTGTAGAGTAGGTCGTGTGTGAGCTGAGGTGCGACATGCCACAACGAAAATGACGTCTGGCAATCTATGGATTGGTCATATTTATCGGGATCTACGCGAAGGTAGTGTGTCGGTAAAGTTATTGGATCGTTGTTATTGAGAGAACTGCAAAATGTGGTGAAATAATTTGGCACCGAAACACGGATTACACGTTAGGACGAAATGTTTTCAAGGCAGCGTGCCTTGAGTTCTCATCAGATTCGCGGGGGGGCCTTTTTAGTTCTCTAGCCTCTGAGAAATGAACCACCGAAAAGTGTTAATGAAATTTTTTTATCAAATACCGTCGATTATGCCCACATGCATGAGCTGTTCATGTCATTGAATTAAGAAAAAATATATAGAATTTTTCGTATTCATTTGAAAGCACGTGATTTTCTTGATCCATTTAAATCATTTTATTGAAATGGAGCTATAAGACAATTAAATGAATGACATTTTGGGGGGGGGGGGGGAAGGAGGAGATGTTGTTATTATATGTCCAGTGAATTCGAGATTAGTGAAAACAAAATCTATCGCTATAAGGTCGCGAAAGAAATTTAAATAATCGAAAATTTAAATCCCCTCGCGATAACATTATCATAAAAAAATTATGAGTATCACTAATAAAAAAGCTTCTTCATTTCCCATTGTGGTTTCTGCAATTTTAATTGGAATCTCATGAGGTAAATATTTTTACAAATATACTTATTTTTACTTGTGTATTGCGTTGTACAAACAGCAAACAAATCCGGACACACCGAGTGATACACGTGGACAATATTTTATCTCGTGAATTTCCTAGCCTTGACACTTGACACTTTTCTTTTCGTCTTTTATGTAGACGTCAATGAGAGTAGTAAGCGAGAGAGTCGCGTTCATTAACGAGCTCGAAAGTATACCGAGTACAGTTATAACGAGTGAGTGAGGAAGAGAGAGAGAGAGAGAGAGAGGAGGGGGGGGGGGGGGGCAGCGAGTAGGAAGTAGCGATATGAAGAGGAAATTTTTCCAAACGGAGTAAACGGACCAGTGCACATAAATGATGCTGTGGAACGGGGTAAAAAAATCCCTAGCAGTCGGAGTAAGGTGAAACGTTCGGGTTATTGAAATGTGGAGCTCTTCTCTCGTTGAATCGATAGTACTGGCGCAAGCTGGCAAATAGGCAAATATACATATAGGGTTCATACCTCCTACACATTTACGTCTCTCTCTCTCTCTCTCTCTCTCTTTCTCTCAAACACGCCTCTACTGCGGTACATACATAGTATCGTCAAGCCTACAGTTCTCTATTCCCCAGCGTGAAACCGTCGAGTTTCCCGGTTTCCGTGCAGTGTCTCTCAAACTAGAGCTCGTAAATCTTGACGGAAGATCCCAACAAGGTTATACGGGAGAGGATATGTATACATCGTAAGACATTAATACACGCATTCAAATTCCGTGACGTTTCTAGATAGAATAGAACGTACGACTAACTTTAAACATCATATTCCATCATTTCACCCGGATCGTTAGTCAACCCAAGAGACAGGAACAATTTCATATGACAATAGAGAATAATTCATTTTTTCGTGAATATTCGAGCACCAAGAGAAGAGAGTGACATTACGACGAGAGGCCATATAACGTCGAAGCTGCTCTGTACTTTTGAGTTTAAAAAAATATAATCTCCAGGGTCACAATTAATGACAAAGTCCACTTTGCAGTTTTACGACAATGACTCCCTGCTCTCTCTCTCTCTCTCTCTCTCTCTCTCTCTCTCTCTCTCTCTCTCTCTCTATCTATCTATCTATCTATCTATCTATCTATCTCTCTCTCTATCGCTTTCTTTCGGAGACAGCAAGAGGAACACGAAGAAACCTCTGAAGTATACCAGGTTTTGCAACTGCACTTAGTAGTGGTGCATGCACGCCGTTAAAACGTTAGAATGTTCAATTGAGAAAAACTTTACAAGTTTAAGAAGAGCGATGCTAACTTTTTTACGCGATCTTGTGATCGTGACCTATGCAAAAAAAATACACTGTAATCTATCGAGGAACACGCGTCCGCGAGATAATTTTTCCTTGAGTGAAGAATTAACGTTTCGTCTCATCCAAAGTGCATCTCGTCTTTAGGATGGATCACGAAAATTCGAGACGAGAGCAAATGAAGAAATAGCGGTGTATAAAATACGTGAGTTGATTCGAGGGTCGAAAAGGTCTGATATGGCGAAGAGGCAAAAAGGGAGGGAAAAAATGAAAAAAAAAAAAATGCAAAAAGGGCGTGAAGTACGGAAGAACCGAGGAAGCAAAAAGCAATCGACAGCTGATCAAACGGTAATGCTATTCAATTGGCCCGCTCGAAGAGAATGGGCGAGAAGAAAAAAAAGTCAAGTATATGGGGCAGGGAAGATGAAGGAATGGGCAAAACTCGCTGAAGCGATATTGGGGCATACCGCAAAACGTGTAACCAGCCACACCACTGTTCTCTCGACCGAACATAAAATCGTGTACAGATATTGGCATTTCTGGCTCGCTCATTGGCACGCTCACTGGCTCTTTCTCTCTCGTGATGTGCACTATCAACTCAATTGAAACAGTCAATGACTGGGGCGTGGACAGTAACTGTATTTTCGGTCAGGATGGTATTATGGCTCTTGAACCCTCGAGGAAAATCGTATAGGCAGAGTACCAAGAGAACCAGGGCCTTTGTTCCTACTACGCTTACAAATGTAGAGAATGGCTCAGGCCGATTCGCTTCTGCGGCATCCTATACGTGTATATGAATATAGCACCTTTGCCGGTTGGTGTTCATTTTCTCATCGTACCGCGATCATTGCATCCCTCGGCCTCTGCACCGAAACCGCTGTTCTCTCTGTTCCTCACTGCGCTACCTACATATGGGCCATTCAATGTCAGCTCGAACAACCTCTTATCCTCATAATCTGCCATCGGATTCTGATTGTTATACTGCTGTTTCAGCTATAAAAACGACGCGAATGAAGAATATAAAACTTGTTTTTTTAAGACAACCTCAATTATATAAAATGTTTTTTCAAGCTCAATTTAAAATGTCCGGCTCAACGAATGAAAAAGTAACGTATCAATTAGTTTTAACTTAAAAAAAAAAACATCGTAATGGTTTATCTTGAAAATTATGGATTTCGGCAACTTCTACTCCTTCAACGAATCAGGAGTCGTGAAAATTTTTCGACTTTAGTCCATTTTCTCATTAAAATTTTGAGCTTTCGACAAAAAATTTTGTTCAGAGATTGATTTAGTTGTATAAATTTTTTTACTAAAGATGATATACATGATCGAATGTTGATGAATTTGGCATTAAATGCACCATATATGTGTAAACACTTATCTATGTGTATCGTGTTCACTTCATACTCTCTTGGTTCTCCGGCTAAAAAGAGCGTATTCGAACTCCCCTTTGCTGGATTGTTCACTTCAACCCTCCACCCCATGCAACTGCGTCTAACACGCCGATCTTTTATCCTTCTGAGCGTAGAAGCGAAGTAACGCGGCTCGAGCGTGCGTAATACCTGGCAACCGAATAATGCAAAAACTACGTGTATATATGTATATACATATACGTAGTTTACTGAATAAGGGATGGAACGAGCAAGCAGCACACAACCCAATGAAGATACAACATCCTAAATCTCTTCATGTACCAGTTCATCGAGAGTTATATGTGTACACACACACACACGCACACACACACACACACACACACACACACACACACACACACACACACACACACACACACACACACACACAGCAACAACCGGGAGAAGGCGAATGCTCTAGTGCTCATTAATTATGCAATACTATGAATATTTGAGACTTTTCCCATCCGAACACAGTGAATCGCGCAGTCCGTTCGCTCTCGCGGTGCAGTTGGAAAAACGAATAGAAAAAAAAGACGAGCGTGAGAAATTGATGGAGATGTACAACGAAGCCAATGCAATGGTGCATTGAGTTTGAAAAAAAAAGCCAGAAATTCACGCTGTTCCGGTAGCGTACGAGTTATATAGTCAATGTAACGAGTCTGACGGGCTAACAAAATCGATACTGGCAGTAATGGATTTAGTAAAATCCAATTTTTAACAAAGATAATGCGCATAAAAAAGGTTTCTGCAAAACATGAAACAGCCTGGAAAATGATCTGTACATTTTTATTATTTTTTTTTTTTTAATTCATTAGTTGCATCGTATTGTGTTGTGATTAGTTGCATCGTATAAATTGCGTAGATTTTTTTCTGTGAAAAAAAAGACTGAGCTTTCGAATCCCAGAAGAATTGCTTCGAGATTGATTGCCCAACAGTATTTTCTTTCCACTGAAGAAACTCGTTACCAATTCAGTCGATTAACTATATAATATATAATTATCGTTGAAGCGAATAAATCGATAATTTTAATGTTTATATATTAAATAATCGTCAAAGTTGGGAGTAAAAATTTATCAATATTGAATGAAGTCGGGATTAATAAAGAAGGCATATAATTACGAGAAATTTTTTTGCAATTCATGATGAGAATATCTTAAAAGTAATTTGCCTTCTTATGCAGAGTGATATTGCCATCCGTATCATCGCAAAAAAAAAATACTGAACTGAGGACAAGATCTACTCGTAAGAGAACGCGATATAAGCTCTATAGCTGAAAGGCAATTGAAGGATGGATATTGTACGGTATTATGATGAGTCGCCAACGTCAAAATGCCCCTTTTACATGGTTATACCAGTTTTAATGATATCATGTGACTGTCATAGGGTTGCATTGTTAGCTGTAACGGTTGCACGAGGGGGAGGGGGGGGGGCTAGAGTTAGCTCCGTTGTTGGTTAACTTCGTTGTCAGCGCTGGATGTGTATCGCGGGTATCGATAACACGCGAATACCCGAGAAAGCACATCGGTCTCTTCACCGGAAAGCACAATGATGTCTATTAATTTGGAAATCTGGCACGAATTTGGCCACAAACAATGGACAGGAATTTATATACATTCATTGGCTGGTTAACAATTTCTCGAGTTTCGACGTTAATACAATGAGGCACAATTTGTACTCCCTTCTCCGCGGGTAGTTCAGTTTCTACCAGCGTGTAAAACCGCACGAGACCGACTAATCAACGATCCCCGAAAGCTCTTCACCCAGAGACTCCTCTATGCGAGAAGCTTTCCACGAGATTTCAGTAAAACATATATAGGATCGCACGACACATTATGTTTGCTCTTACGGATCTTGTACATCGTATATACACGCATATCGAGTGCTAGGATAAAAATGGGCGTAATCTATACGATTTGGCACGTAAAACGATGCCAGTTGCGCCTTTTAGTTCGTTAACGGTCCATATATACCTGTACATACTAACGAGAAATGTTTTATAGAGCGTGAGTTTCTGTATCCGTTCAGTATACAGCAAACCCGCACCAAGGGCCAATCAGAATGATCGATAAAGCGATGCTAATTACTCAGCTGTTCTCTCTGTGTATCTCGAAATTGGGACTGCCAGTCTATACATTAAGCTATCTCAGTTTCGAGAGAAGTACCACGTGCTCGAATCAATTATATCCTCCCTCCATATTTAGTTTGAAATAACTGCGCTTCTCGAAATATACGCGAGCTTGAAAATCGATCGATATACGATGCATAGATGTACCATTTTTTGGCCACTGCACCGTTTGCGGCTATATATTTTCACCGTTATGGGATATACTTTCGCATGTGTCAACAGTGTTCAATTATTTTTAACAGATCAATACATCTGACATACGAATAAATAATTATTGCAAATAGGAAAATTGATACTAAAAACTTCAATAAAATATTTCTTTCCGTCGCACTCCGATAAGCTGGCTCATGGATTCACGAGAGAGTCTATCAATAGGAAAAATCTTTAGTTCCGTTCTGTTGAATTCACAGAATCCGTAGAACGTTTGCAAAAATCAGGAAAATCGCGTTACGTGGGTAGCTTGGCCCGCGGATGGTTCACGGCACTCGTGAATGTCCAATGCCAAGTGAATCGAAAAATATCGCGTGATTGACTCGTCGAAATTTGACCAATGTTCAGAGCGATATATATATATATATATATAATCGTCCGTAGTACAAAAAGCTCTTCAGAATACGATCAAGTCCACTAGACCGAAATTCTCACGAAAATTATCGGAACAATATTTCCCGTTGGCAATATTGCTCGATATTGAGGTACCTACTACGTGTTCACGTGAAGAATCGATATAATTCTAGAAATATATTGAGGTTCCGACAACTCGGAGGGTGGAAGAATGAAAGAGAAAGAAAAACAGGCGAAGGGTCGGAGAAATTGTTTCAGTTCCTCGGAACAATCTACGAATCAACCCTCCATACACAGACACACACACACATACAAATATACGTATTTTTATATACATATTTGATATGCAATACATTAATAAATCGAGAAAAACTAAGCTTCAGTGTTGGGGTGAATCACCCTGACGGGATGAGACGACCTTCGAGGCCATAGCTTCACAGCGCATCACGCGAAACGCTCATCCAATTTTCGCTATTCAATGTACCCACGATAATAGCCCGCCATAATTAATCCATTTATGCGAGAAACAGGCTGCTGATAAACGATTGAGAAGTAATGGCAGGTCAGAATCAACGAAAGTAACAGAGCATCTCGATTTCTAAAACGCGGACGGGAAACTCGAGGGTTTTTTTTTTTTTTTTTTTTGACGTTATCAAACTATGAAGGATTTTTCAAACATAAAAACAAATATCGAAACGATAAAAAGACTGGAAACTTTTACATTTTTTTCGACATATTTAATCTTGATAAAAAAAATAAATTCCAAACTCTTTTTTGTGTCGTCAGGAATTGTCTGGTGGGCAAAGCATATCACATAAAAATATCCGATTTTGGAACGGACAACGAGCTGTATTCTTCGGATTATTACAAAGTCGATGGTAGCGTACCACTTCCGGTACGATGGATGGCTTGGGAATCGATATTTTTGGTGAGTCATCGATGCTACGAAATACCCACACTAAGCTGAACTTTCAATTTTTGACCTTACGATTGAAAAAAAAAAAAAATAAAAATAAAAACGGTGTTTCATTGGTGACCAGTGGAAAACTTCCGATGCGACAATGCGACTGATCAAGCAAAAGAAAACCAAGTTTTGGGCCTGAAAAAAAATTTTTTTACGGCACAGGTTTTGATAAGCCACTTTTCGACGCCTGCTATTATCGATCCGTAAAGTAGCACTTATTTTCGTAACTACTTTCGCAACTGACACAAAAAATTTTGTTATGACAGTTCTGAGAGTCGTGCACCGTACTGCGCATGACAAGTGCCGTAAAAAGTCTTTTCGTGGCACTTGTCATGCGCAGCACGGGCACGAGTCTCAGAACTGCCATGAAAAAAAAAAATTTCGTGTCAGCTACGAAGTTAGCCACGACAAGTACCACTTCACGTATCGATAACAGGCGTCGAAACGTAGCTTTTCGATACCTGTGCCGAAAAAAATAATATGGTATGCGGCGTGCGCGTAAAGTGACTGTTTTCGAGCGAGGTTATGTTTTTAGAACGAGCCGTTGGCTTTGCCTGGTGAGCCGAAGGCGAGCCGGAGGCTCGTTCTAAAAACACCACCTCGCTTGAAAAGTCACTTTACGCGCTTGCCGCATAATATATACTATTTTTTTTTTTACGATCGTAGGATGTGAATACACCGATGAACACCGAGCTTTTTGGCCTCTCCAAAGAATTTTCTATGTCTCAAGTTTCAGGACTCTGACCAAATGTATTTCAATCGCTCTATTGTCACAGGGAAAATACACGACGAAGAGCGACGTTTGGTCGTTCGCCGTAACACTGTGGGAAATTTTGAATCTCGGGAGGCGAATACCGTACGAGGATCGTACGGATGCTGACGTTGTCGACAGCCTTCGACAGCTTCAGCGGGGTGACGCGAGTACGAGCAGCGCGGACGATTCCAAGGACGAGGTACGCGCGCTTTTCGATTATTTGCCACGACCAACAGCATCGTCCAAGGACATTTACGATCTTATGCTCGAGTGCTGGCGACGCGAGGATTGCGAGAGGCCAACCTTCCGCGAGATATCGCTTTTCCTGCAGCGGAAAAATTTAGGTTATGCGCCAACTTCCTGATATTAAAGACTCACGAGGGTCGTTGAAATCGCGCGGAGTGATCCGTTTGCGAATTAACGAAAAAAATTCCCGATGAAATTGTAAAAAAAAACAAAAAAGATGAAATTGCACTTCGATCGTTTCGCACGGCAAAGTGAATCTTGCTGGGGCAACGATGGTGATTGAAGGTCGCAATTATTGTACGTAGATAGTACAATAATTAAGTTGACAAAGGGGATAAGTTTAAGCAATAATGCGTTCCTCAGCAGAATAAAAGAGCATCCTCTTCAGTCGGGGAACAGTAACGTAATTTTTTTTTTTTTTTTTTTTTATAACATTGAAAATTTGGGTAGACCGAGGCGTTGAAAAGCGTGCCCGAGCAATCGTTTCCGGTTTAATTCTTCGACTGTAAGTGGGTAGCAGCCAACGCTTGATGATAATTCTTTTTTAGATTTATCTAAAAAAAAAAAAAGTGAGCTTTACCATCGGCGTTTCTACTTTTCTCCGCACGAGGAAAAACAAGTATTGAAATTGTTAATGAAAATACTTTTTTTTTTTTTTTGGATTCTTCGTTAAACTTAAAAATAAAAAAAATTCCAACGCATCTCCAGATGGATGCATTGTTAAAGCGATTCCTCACTTTCGACAGGACACAAAAATATAGTCTGCGGTTGAAACTATTTTTTCGAAATCTCGTCAGAGCTTGCCCTCAAAGCCTCGATGAATTATACTCGCAGACAGCGAAGAGCTTTCATTTCCAGTGATCGTAAAAGGGTTAAAACGTACCAATCTCGCGAGGGAATTACTCTGCGCCTTGGGCGAAAGAATTCCTCGCGAGAATAATGGCGAACGTTTATTTTTCCTCGTCTGAAACGTATATACAATAATTGTTTTCCCCGGATCGTACATGAACGTATAATTCCCATTCCCCGCGCGTTCTTCATAGTGTTTCATACTTTTTTTTTTTTTTTTTTTTTGTGCACGTGGGGTATATAGGACAGAGTCTCGCAACGCTGATATTAATCAAGCGATGCGCGACAGTGACAAGTGCGATTTCGTGCTGCAAGCGAAAATATATTATATTATATGTATATGCAGGAGCAAAGCTCTGCTGTTAAACGAGGCTGTTAAATCATCAGTTTGATATGAATATAGTGTAATAGCGTTGCTCTCGGGGTGCGTCATGGACGGTAGGAACCATCCCAAATTCGCACAGCTGAATGTGAGATAACATGACAAGGGGAAAAATTGATAGAAAAAAAAAAAAAAAAACAAAACAAAAATTTTCGAAGCAACGAAACTTATGACATCCGGGGTGTGTTTGTGAAATTTTCTGGCTCAAAAATCGTCTACCGATCGAGCAATTGCAATTTTCTTTATTCCTCACTAACAGTCAATGATTATGTTATAGCAACGTTGCTGGCTTTCCATGCCATTGAAATTTTGTTGATTTTTTTTTCTCGCCACTTCGCGGAGATCAAACGATTGGGACAGCATTTTTTTTTTTTTGCAATACTGACGTGTGAAAGAATCGTAAATATATGTAATGGAAAAAAAAAAAAAAAAAAAAAAACATTCCTTCAATGGAGTAAGAGAAGCCAGTGTCAGAATCAACGAAATTTGTCGTCTCGAATTCTGTTATAAGTGTGTGTAAAAAAAAAAGCGAACCTTGCTTTGGATTTTTGCAAAAAAATTACGAAACCGCGGTGAGCACGGAGGAATCGTGATTAGTAATCGTAGTAATAGAGACGAGAAACGAAAAAAAAAAAAAAAAATAGGAATTTCTGCCTGAGATTTTAAACTCGTAGTGAATGCTACCATAAATATTACAATGGCTATGACACATCATAATCATAACTTTATATAATAGGCGGGGATCAATAAAAAAATAAAAAAATAAATTTTTAACAAAAATTAATATATTTATTGTAAATATACGTGTATAATCGATAAGGAGCGTTATTCATTGCGAAACAACGAAGCTTACGATAAATATTCTCGATTCTCGTGATGAGATTGCGACTCGTGCGTTGTAGTGAGAAAATCAATGTTTTGATCTAGTTTATTTTCAAATCAAACATTGACAAATTCAAATGTTTCCTTTGCATAATTGCAATTTTTATGATGACGAGTTCTTCTTTAACTGTATCTGAGATTACGGGGCCATTGGAAATTGGATGACAAGTTTGTTTATTTAAAAAATTAATAATCGATTCGTATAAAACGAGAAATAAAAGTTTTCAAGAAATTAAAAAATTTCATTTGGCCCACTATACTGTTTGTAACTGGATTGAGTATAAATTTTTAACTTTCGCGAGGATCGAGAGATGAACATTTTTGTAATAATCTTCCACAAATGGCACATTAAGTATTACTTTATTGTCCATTTTCGTAATTGCTTGTGTGACGTTGATTTTTTTTTTTTTTTCTTTTCAATCACATTCGTGGGAATTGTACATACGGACGTGTGACGTAATGTTTCACAATCAATGCATCCTGCATGCACGCGTGCTGAAATAGCGAATTATATAAGAGACAAGGGGAATAGGGGAAACCAAAATGTTGCTGGAAGATTATTAAACTATTTGACATATCGAAAAAAAATTTCTTGGACAAATCATTCAATGGAATTATCATGAAGAATTTCGTATACGAGATCGAAAATATGAGTCATTGAATGTTATTTCGCCCAACTCGAAATTTTATTTTTTCATTTTTTTGTTTCGTTTTTTCGTTTTTCATCTTTCAGAGCTGCTTTTGCAGCGTACTTGCTGGTTGGCAAGGATCTCTCGATTTATATCAGACGAATACACATATGATAGCGTACCTACACACCATATCTAACAGTAGACTATGTTACCGTTACGATATTTAGAGAAAAATACCATTTATATAATTGACGTAACGAGTACGTTAAAGGGACACGAAGAAGGATGGAAAAAAATAATTCAATCGAACAAATCGATTTGGGCGTCATAGTTGGTTTGGGAAAAGAGTTAGCTCTACCTATTTTTAAGTATAAGCATAACGCTGCCTTTGGCTATATTGTTGGCCCCACCCCCCCCTCATCACACTCCCTGTACTGCTAACGAGTAACTCACTTGTCTACTCATGTGATAATTTGTATATCTCAGTGTACCTATTTCCTCTTATACGATGCACGCTCATCGAGACTCCCACGAATATGGTATATCGCGATCCTATTCATGACTCTCTTCAATCATTACTGTCATTTTTTCTTCTCTCACGCTCTCTCTCTCTCTCTCTCTCTCGCTCTCACTCTCCCTCTCTCCCTGTGAGAACTCAAATTTTCCAAAATTTCAATCGTTATTTTATCCAATTAGTCATTTGATTAGAAAATGTGAATGGGGGAAAGAAAAAAATTCAAAGAATTACCTTAAAGTATACTTTCTTTGAGGGATACGACAGGAAATTCGTAAGGCACATCTATATTATTGTTAGAAACAAAAAGAAAATAAAACGCTATGTAATTCGTACCGGAAAAACAGTTCACCTACCTCTGAAGTTTAACAATTTTTATTGCAGCGTGACTCAAAATTGTAAAACTGAAACTATATACTCGAAAAGTTAAATTGTTTTTTTTTTTTAATTATTTAAGTACTTAAATCACGCGTTTGATAAAATAAATTCAAATTTGTTGAACAATTTCAGTTGCTTTTGTCCGTTAAATGTAGCATCGATGAAAAATAAAAATTCAATAAATAATTAATTAGTCTGATATATAATTCAAGAAAGGTGGCAACGTATACCCCATACCACTTCGCATTGAACGATCAGTCATGGCGAATGAAAAACGAAATAAAAAAAATCGTTTCTACGAACCGATGGTTGTGTAGTCAGCGTAGAAAAACACAATTATCAATCTACACAGATATCACTGCTTTATTGCGACTTTCTTGGAAAGTAGAAAGAAGAAAATTTCATTCGTCAAAATTTGGACATGAATATGGCTAGCCAGTACGTTTCTAGTGCTATAATTTTCAATCTTTATGAAAGGATTGACTGCAAATCCGCGCACTTCGAAAAATTTCGATTAAACGTTGGTTGACGTTGGAACAAGACGAATCAACGGTAAAGTACGAATTGCGAAAGATCATCATGGCTTCTTTATAAGATTAAGATTAATTTTGTACTCGTTCCGTTCGAATGTTGCTGTAACATAGTCGATGAAAAATGAGCTCTATACGTAAGTTCGTTCGAAATATGCGTAATTTCTGAATATAGAGCGATAACGGAATGGCTGGATCTTGTTGATTAAAGCCACACATGATAGACAATCATGCTTACGACTTGAGACTGAAGGATTCAATTTTTTTCTTTTTTTCTTTAGATCAGTTACGGCGAATCGCCGATAAGTCCGAGTTGCTGAGAATAGAGGGTATTGCTTTGCATAATGATCGATGAAAATATATTTTAGGCTTTCCAACATGCCCGCCAACGTGCGGTTGTAGAATGTAATTCGATAAATTGAGAAAATGTTTTTTTTTTTTTTCTGTTTACCATGAACCGTGAATTATTTCCGATACCCAATTGACCGTGAGGATTGGTCAATGAGAGACGAGGAGGAAGAATAAAGCGTGGAATTGTAAAAAGGCATAGTTTACCGCAAAAAACTGTTGCAGAGCTCACCCAGCTAATATATTATATATCCTGACTTATATGCTATTATAAACCTCATCGTTGTATTCACAGATTTATTTTATACTAAAAACTGTTTATAATTTTGTATCTCATCTCTGTAAATAGCAAGCGAATTATGTGAACGTGTTTTCATTATATAAGGACAAATGATTCGACATAGATTAACTGGTGTATTTTCCAAGGAATATATCACATACACACACACGGATATATATATATATAAATCGCTAGTGACAAGAAAAAAAAAACGATTGATGTGTAATTGGACAATGTAATTATAAATTAATCATAGAAACGTAAAATAACGATGTACAACGAGATAGAGTATAACATGTATTATAAACACGATTAGATTTTAAGGGACAAATCGTGAAGTATACGCGTTACGATCGGTAGCGAGTATATACATATAATTATTCTCAAGTAGATTCTAAAACTAGTCACTCGAAGCACCGTTACAAAACAGGTGTATAAAGGTAGATAATATCATTAATCGAAAAATCGATAAAATAAAAGATACGATTTTTTAATTTCCAATGACTAGTTCTGCGATTGGAAGATTTCACGAAACGCATACTGACAGTGCATATAGATGTAACGAATAATATATAGAACGAAGCAATAAGGCAAACGAAAGAAATAACGATATATATATATATATATACTTACAAAGCACGAAAATTTTGTGATAATTACTGCGTTTGAAAGAATTTTCAGTACATATTCTTGAAATTTGAATTCCTATTTGTTTACCATTTCTCAATGGTGGATTTGGTGCGATTATAATTAGATACTAGATTGGTAGGGATGTGCAAATTTTAGATCAAGACAAAAATGAGAAGAAAAAAACAATGAAACAATGAAAAATAAAAATGGATTATAGTGAAAATATATGAATGGGGGTTTCCCGTCTATAACCCTTGCTCAATAGAGAATTGGACAGTGGTATCGCTCAGCAAGAAAATCCGGATTGGAGCGAAAAGAGATCGACTTGAAAATCGAAAAATATGGAGCGGTATACCTGGAGACGAAAAACTCTGAGGATTTTGTCCAGGATACCAAAAATACAGAAAACATCGACCTGGATCTCGAAAATCCAGGATCATGTAAGGCGAAGTTACCGCTTAGCGGCAACGATATCGACATCGTTCCATCCGAAATATCTTAATGGTAAAAATAGAAAGCAACGACAATTTCCTGTTGCATTGAAGTCTAAAAATATCACAAAGCGACTAATCGCAACCAATCCGCCAGGGATTTCCCTCGATTGTTTACAATTTTGGTATGAAGTTTTACATGCGACTCAACAGTACTCGTATCGTCATAAGAAAAACTTTCGTAGTTGCAGCATTATTCCGTGAAGTTGGGCGTTACCTAAATGCATTGACTCTGTATAGAATACTATAATGATGTAACGAATTGTAATTTGAACAATTATCAAAGAGTAATAAAAACACACGCTCAAGCCGATACTGTATTCTCTACGATTTATTTCTCACTCGGGTTCTTTCTATTGTAAAAACGAATTGAAAAAAAAAATTAAAACGGCAATATAACAACATTTTCAAAATGCAACACATATACAACGCGCTATTCTGAGCTCGCCTTCGGCTCACCAGGCAAAGCCAACGGTTCGTTTTAAAAACATAACCTCGCTCGGAAATAGTCACTTTACGCGCTTGCCGCATAATAGACTATTTAGCCATCGTACTCGCTTGGAGAAACCCAGTCATTTACCGTTTTCCCCATTTATATATATAGCAAAGAAGTATACTTCTTTGCTATATATACGTTACAATACGTATATATAGCAAAGAATACGTTACATATGTATACATATAATACGTTACATATATACTATACGTTACAAATAAAATTTGTAACGTCAACGTCAACACGAGGTATGAAGACACAGTAAATTCAGCTGTAAACTCATACATACAACGGATAGAACAGTGTGAAATAAGGACAATCCTGTCATTTCGTGTTTTTATGCATGTCAATATCTCCTTTTTCCCTCTAACTATTCTTTCATCTGATGAGAATAACAAGCGAGTTCGTGTCGATCACACACGAGCATTCAACTTCTGACGCGCGTACCATGGTACACGCACCCGGTTTTTTTTTGTTACGAAAAAAAATCTTTGCACGATGAAAAAAAAAAGGTTTAATCGAGATCCTTTCAACAAAAACGTTTCGTCAGAAAGAGGGATTTTATAGTGTTTGCTATGGACGTTGCATGAGTATAAGTTCTATGACCGTCGGCGCCGTCGGGGATCGACTTTAGTGGCTAACGAGCCCACCTCTCAAGTTCATTCATTTGAACTTGCCGCTCGACAACTGGCGCTACCTGTGCGTTGGGACGTAACAACATTGATAAATGTGGTAATTTTAGTAGCGGTCACGATACCGTATTTTTACGGTAAAAATACCGGTCACGTTTACGGCTGATTTTACATTTTAGGGTGCGTTCCCACTGCGCGCGTCGTGCGTCGCGTCATGCCGTCGCGTCATGAGTTGACCAATCCAAACGCCAATTTATTGGTCAACTCATAACGCGACGCGCGACGCGCGCAGTGGAAACGCACCCTTACGGCTCACATCTCTAGTCGCTGGCGCTAATCTCCCTTCATTCGGGGTCGGGAGACTAGCCAAATTGTGAAAAAGAGTCTGGTGTGCATTCCGAGTGTCGTTTTTATTTCGTTACGATTTCCCTTGGTCTATGGTACATAGCCCCGTTGCAAATATCACGGGCTACAAGATTACACATATTTCGTTAAAAAAAAAAAAATACTCGACATTCAATCAGAATTGTTAGAGCAAGTTTTATTATAATGGCGGACGAGGAACTACCAGCGGGGTGGGAAAAACGTCTCAGCAGGTCTACCGGTGGGTCTAATTCATCAGAGCTGATTGAATCGTCCTTTAATTGATGTTCGTTTGACATCGTTGAAACGCTATCTCTCGTTTATATCACATTAATAATAATACAATGTAAGACGTGGGCGGCAACCAGTAACTAAACGTGCACGGGCGATTCTTCGAACCGGCATTAATTTTTTTTTTTTTTTTTTTTTCAAATCAATCGAACTTCCGATATTTCGCAATTTCTCGTCGATTTAGAATTTAAACATTACCGTTCGATATTCGTGTTTGCATGTGATTGATGTTTTATTTTTATTTACTCGTCGATTCTCACGATAATTTAGCGTCAATGTTACAGATTCAATATTTCGAGGTTATAAAACACACATTTTTTACGTTAAATACATTTGTATCGAGGGTTAAAGATTGGTCAAACGTGTCATCGATGGGCGTTAAAATATTGATCTGCGTGGTTGTTGAAACATGCACAGAGGAAATACTGCAAAGAGAAATGAATATTTTTCTTTTTCTTGGGATTGTTACCTCAAAAAATATGCCTAACCATTTATCTTTGGATGATTTTTTTGTTTTAATTTGTCCATCGGAGATCGTGCAAAAATTCCAACAATATTTTGTTTCAATTTCGTGATACTTCCTTAATATTTGATTTTTAACATTGGGCGAGAATCGACTGACTTTTTAGAATAAAATCGGAGCTCCGATGTTCGTCGAAGCCTGATTTATGCTTTTGTGTTTGAGACGATCCTTAAAAATTGCTCGTACACTTTCTTGTTAAGCTGAAAATAGAAATGTTTTGTCAATTTTGCTATTTCTATTTTCATAATTTTTTTTCAATTGTACAGAGTCTTCTGCCTTTCACGGATCTCGTTCTCTTACTCTTTGCTATTTCCATATTTCAGTTCGTCCCTTAAGATCCTTTTTCAAGACACAAATAGAAACAAATTACTCTGATTAATTATTTTACATTGTAGAATATTTATTTATATTTTTTAAAATGAAAATCATGGTTTTTGCTATTAAGACAAAAGTGGAACGATGGGCTACAAGATTTAAAAGAAAGACTTCCTAAACATGATTTTTTCTAAATACGATTTTTCGACTATTCGGAACAGCACTGCGGGGCGCAAAATGAAATTTGAAATTATGCGTCGTATGTACGATATTGAACAATGTTTATTTCGTACAAACGTGGTAAAATATATGTAAATAGTATAGAAATTTGATACAATAATGTCCAAATAACGTTTCGATGAACTAATTTACGAGAGTTTCCGTAGAGTGGACTCTAGGAAAAAAGTATCCGTCGTCATTGAGGTCTGGTGTTATAATCCCCCCCGTTCTCGCACACCGTAATCTCGTCCGGTGATGACGCGAGGCCATGCCACAGTCGAACCCTTGTTCTTGGGTTTGCTTATTTCCAGGCGACAAGAGACCTCTCAAATTCACCCAGAGCTCTCCCATGTATAACGACAAAGGATTTCGTTGTCATAAGTTTTTGTATTTTTTTCTTATGAAAAGGGAATTTTCTTTGTGAGAAAGTCGTTGAATGCAGCGATTATTACAGCAATTTTTTATGAAAATGAATCCAACCAAGCGCTAATCCATATATACAAAAACTGCGATAGTAAAATTAATCATACATTTCTTGTGAAAAGTCACAATAACACTAGAAAAGAAGTCCGCCTACATTTTGAGCCCAAACGATTTGGTATACAATAACACCCCAAAGTTACGCCATGGGTCGTACCGGCATTGACGGCGTGAGTCGAAAAAAACGTAAGTCGGGGTGCACGTTTCATACAACTGTATAATGTACATATCGACGGTTAAATTGGGAGTATAAATGAATTTTTTTTATTTCAAAATCTGGTAGTTTAGGAAAAAACATATAGTACGTATTTTTTAATTTTTTTATTTGAATCAAAATTGCCGTTAATATAACAAATTGAAAAATATAACATTATGACGTCACACATGTTACGCTATATCTATATATATATATCAAAATCCATGAAATTAAATTGCCTATAACAGGTGCATCTGTCATTTTTAACGAAAAATAAAAAATACGTCTTCATTATTTTTACTTACTCTACATTATGCGCCCCAATGATAAAAAAAAAAATTTCATTCATACTCCTAATTCCATAGGAGTGTATGAGCTATGCTTATACATAACCGATACGCCTCTTTGGCATTATTCCATCGATGTGTACTAAATCCTCATCACAAATAATCACTAATAATAACTCACAGAAAACCTCTGAACAAGAAACTATAATAAATACTGTTTATTTTTGTAATAAAAAGTATTTAAATAATTAGAAGTGGATGGTTTCAAAAATTCAATCTACACTTGAATAATACACGGACAGAAAAAAAACATGTCCAAGTTCGTGCGCGAAGAGCGGCAGCGTTGACGGGCAGGAGAAACTCGTGACGGGGCCGGGGGGAGGGGGGCAGGCGATGGCGTAGCTGCGAGTTGGCGTAAGTCGGGGTATTTCGGTATAATCATACATGAATTTTCACCCTGAATTACTATGATAGATCTCGTCACCTAAAAAATTTTTAATATTACCAATTAAAGTTCTGTCGATCATATAAAATTGGAAATACCGAGCGTTGTCAAATCTTACAGTCGCTCCGCTTGTCAATTTTTTAAGTAAATCTTCATAGATCATTTTAAGAATGTTTCTATTGGATAATTTATTTTTCCCACATTTTGTGGAAATGATGTAAATAGATCAACATTCTCTGCCACATGGAGCAAGAACGATCGAGCATTGAAGAAAAAAAAAGTTTTTTTTCATAAGTTTCTGGCAATTATCACATTTGAAATTTCGAGAATCTAAAAATTGAGACTCGTTTGTGAAAAAAATTGTCTGCAAAAAAAATTTGATATTTGAATCGTATAAAAAAAATCGAGATTTCCGAACGTTTGCTTCAGATCAATTTTTCGAACGCTTTGTCCATATTTGGGTTGAAGTGTCGAATCAGGGCTGCAGCTCAAAATGCATGGAATTTTTTTTCCAACGCTTGTTATCACTAAATTATATTATTAAATGTAATTTTACGGTGGGGGAAGATTTCCAACACCATAAAAAGTATAAAAAAAACTGGCAATATTAAGTAATAAAAATATTAGCAGATAATAGCAGGTATCGAGTCGGTACCAAGATACGAGACACACACACACACACTTACTCACTCACTCACTCACTCACTCACTCACACTATAAATTATGAACAGATTGAACTAAACGTTCGTGTCAAAGACGACACGAACAACGAATTGGGAAAAAAGTTGTTCGTAAAACGTGTAATTTCAAACATTCTTTGCGAATCAAAACGTCGCTCTAAAATAGTAATTTGGCACCAGAAAGATGCTGTACATTAATTGCTTATTTTATCCTTTCGCACTCACCGCATAAAGATTTTATTATGAACGAATTAAAAGTGAGTTCGCACACTGTGTGTGATTGGGCCCATTTTATTTGTGAAGAACTGGAGCATTGGGTCATTCACAATTCGGCACCTCAGATTCGTGGCTCAAACAAAATTATAGAAATCGATGAAGCCAAGTTTGGCAAAAGAAAATAAAATCGGGGTCGTATTATCCAATTTGTTTTTTCATGATATCCACTCACCATCTGTATTAGTGTAATATCTGTATTACTTATCATTGTCGGTTTTTCAAATTTTTTATGTCGTTGGAAGTCTTCCTCCTCTTCAATATTACATGGGATATTATTTTTTAATGATAACAAATGCTGAAAAAAATTTGGAGCAATCTTGAGCTGCGGCCCTGATTCAACACTTTTACCAATATTTGTATCCTGTTATCATTGCATAAGCTCCCTTGTAGATTTGAATATTGTAAATTCGTTTTTCCTAATTTTATACGACTATTCGCTGACGGTAAAGAATGCTGTCCATGTTTGCTGCATGAATCATTTTCGCCTTTTTGATCGGGGATTTTTTTTTTTTCGACTTTTACCAGGAACGCATATAAATTTTATCGCTCCGTGTCTCACTCTATTATTCCGAGGTAGGTTACGATTGTCAATAAATGAATCATTGGCTTACTGTTGTAACGTTGAGGTGAAATGATACATTGGGCAAAATTTCGACGTGCCGAATGGGCCGCCATGATTGCGAGGGACATAGCTGAATCAGCGGTTTCCCGATTTTTTTTTTTCCATAACTTTTTTTGACTAACATTCCAGAAAAAAGACAAGTGTCATCTTCCGCTTTGTTAAAAGACAAAGAGAATGACGCTCTTCCTTCGCTCGAAATGTAAACCATTTGCAAGTATAGATAGGGGAAAAGGTTTTTTTTACCAACCGAGGCCAGCTGTTTCGTGTATCATTTTGCCTTATTCTATATTCCACAAAAGAAAAAAAAAAAAGAAAAAAAAGAAATACGAGCTATACACGTGCAAGGTTCATCCTGTTCATTCTAAATTATTATTTTTCTCGATTATTACGATCTTTGCCAATCAGAGTACAGTATTCTCGATTACGCAGCTTGTTTCAATCTGATAAAACTCCTGACCACGGGGAATTTATCAGACCGATAATTTCCCTGTAGCCTGTCAATTGTTTTCCCCGAGTGTTTCATTGAAATATCTGTCAAACCCGTGTCCAGCGTGTCCCTTTCCAGCCTCCAAATATCGAAAACTTTCCTCGAATACTTCACTCTGATTGGCCAACATCGTAATGGAAGAAATAATCCTCCGAATACCCCTCAACCTTCAAAATTCCCTCAAGTTTTCCTCCATATCAACGATCGGGATCAGTTTTGCAGTAAAATCCCTCGTGCTGCGCGCTCGAGATTTTAAGGTAGTCCTAGCGTTTTTGCGCATAGTGCACAATCGTATGAAATTTTGATACGTTAGTCTTAAAGCACCCTCCAATGCACCTGCAAAGTTTGAGTGTACCTTAACGACCTCTTTAGCGAGAAAAATTAAGTTGAAAATCACGATTTTAGCATAGCGACTATCGGAAGAATCATGACCGCGCGGAGATTACCTCGAAATTCATACACTAATACAGTCCGACCTCCAAATAAGAAACCAAAAGCCCCCAAGGGGAAGAGTTTTTCCTAGAATTCGGATACCCCCACCAGGCGCACGGCTGCACGCTCACTGCCTCTGTCTGTTTCTCTCACTCTTTTCCGCATGCGATATGCGATCGAGCTCGGAGCTCGTGTCGTAGTGGGGGAAGTGCTTGAGCGAGAAACTGGGTAAGGTTTCTTATTGCCGGGTTTCTTATTTGGAGGTCGGACTGTATAGTCGAGAATCACACAACCAAATGCTCATTTTGTATTAAAAATATTGAAGATTCAGATTTTCACAAAAAAACACAAGCTCAACGGATGTTTGAAAAAGATTTTACGAGTTTTCGGTAGCCATGGGTACCGACTCTCTCTTGTTTCATGCATGCCCCGTTCACCGCGCGCTTCGCCGCGTCTACGTTTCCGCTAATTCCCTCCCCACCGATCGCGCTAGGACTGCCTTAATTTGCAAAACTGATCCCTCTCGTTGCTATGCAAAACATTCGTGAAATATCCGATAATTTTGAAGGTCTTGGGGTATTATAGCTGATAAATCTTTTCTCATAATTCGTATTTCCCGCCGTTTGTTCAATGATGAGTGCAAAAATTGTTATAAAAAAATTCGCTCAGATAAAACGAAAAAAAAAAAAAATAAACTGAGTAGTTTAAGAAATAATCGAGCAGAATTTATATAATTTTTGCAACAATGAAAACAAAACGTAAGGTGTCAGAATTGTACAAAAAAAAACGTACGAATTTTGCAACGGTCGGTGATTCCAATTTTTAACGAAGAAAAAAAAATTACGTATGTCGAATAACGTAGTCGACAACATGTTTTATATTGTTTCGTTAACATATTTCCGACATTATTGTTAAAATCTCATTTTCTTGTATCGATACACTTGATATTGCTTTATTGTTTTTTAGATTTTTATATCACTGCAATAATCCACGAATCTCATTTCAAATGGATTTTTTTTTAAATGACTCCTATCTCAAATCCATACAGGGACTTTATTTAAAAATCAATCGAATGAACTGAATTCAAAATGAACATTTAAGAAAATTTAATTTCACGAAAACTAAACTTCCCGCTTGTGATAAATGATGTTTTTCCAATGACTATATGTGTGTGTGTGTGTGTGTGTGTGTGTAAAAAACCGAAGTGATCAATGTTATCTGGAATAATTATAATCCGCGTTGTGTGCGTCGACGTATTGGAGCCTCGAGACAAAAAAAATCGTGTTTCTGTGCGTAAGCCGAACTTTTATATCTCGACTGCCTAGAGAGGAATTTTTTTCTCCTGGGTATGGTTGGCTACCAAATGTTTTAATTAGTATATTCGTCACCACCTCACGATTACATATCGATTAAGTTATACTTATGAAGTAAAATCGTTGAAAAATACGGAAGAGTTCAACCAACTTTATTCAAAAAATTATTTTTAATATTTTGAAAAAAAAAAAAAAAAAAAACGTTGAATATCAAACGTTCTAGCTAGGTTACCGCGATCACCACAGAATGATTAGTAAATGGAAATTTTTTGAACTAAACGTTTTTGGCTAACACATCAAGTAGGTGATACTAATTTCACATGCAACGTATACATGCAGAATTACTTTCGTGACTAATAATCGTATACCGTTTATCGTATATGCTTGAATAGTTTTTTTTTTTTTTTCTTTTAAATCGTGAAAATTGACGAAAATTTCAGATAACTCGTATCACTTCGTATTTTTACAGAGATCCCTAAAGACAGAGGTGATAGAGAACAGCTCTTATCTGTGAGGATTGAGTGAACAATGACCGCGTGCGTGCGGCCACTGTTGCTCAAGGTAAGTCATGACGCATAGCCTTACGATGCTACCTGTGAAGATTCTTTAATGAAGCTTGGCCCCGCCTACCATATATATATATATATATATATATTTCGACATCAATGAGAGTTTGGTCGTAAAAGTGTGATCCGTAGAGGATCACTTCCTTTTGCCGTTAATCACCGGTTTATCTTACTGTTTTTGTTTTTTCCTTTGTCGAACAAATCGCTACACGATACTATTAAGCACGTATTGTAAAAACTATCATAAAATACAGGTCTGAACCGCGTTGTATTTTAATAAAAAAAACTGGTTTGATCCGATTTTTTCATTTTTTTTTTTACAGACGGTGTTTTTATAATACAAAACGAAAAGTCCCCTCCAAATCCTCCACGAATCGGCCCAAATCGTAGACGGGCGGGAGGAAAGTTTTTCTGTCGTTTTAAAATTTCGACATTTTTTCTAGGCCTCTGAAAACATTGGGAATTCATGGATTGTTTCTCCGCCTTTTGTTTCTGTTTAATCAAGGGCGGGGGGAGTATTGGAAACTTTCCGCTGCTCGTGTATCACATCCGAGTTTTTTTCCAAAGACCAGAAAATCTTTCACGTGTAAAGATTATGATTGAGACTTTTCTGGGTTCCGTTGCTATGATGTCGATTTTGATGGAACTGAGATAATGAACTTTATAAGATTCAGAAGGGTCGATAAAATTTCCAATCTCGACAGGCGCTTGGAACTAGGGAATATAAATTTAAAAAAAAGAAAGAAAATTAGGTCCTAGGACTCTCCATAGGTTCGTCCCATCAGACTAACTGATGTTCAGGGGTCAGGCTGTCCTCATGTGGAACGAAAAAAAAAAAAAAAATATCAATATATGTGCGATTACATATATATTATATATTATATAAATCGGGAGCAAAGTTATGGGCATTTTTAAGTTTTCGAAAAACTAGGCAAATAATTGAGAATTTTTTTTTTCGTTTTTCACAATATTTTCAGGTTCTAGGCGATCGGAATTTGTCCGCTGATTACTCATTATGAATCACGTCACTTTTCCTGCATCTTAAAAATTCGATATGAACACTTAAAAGGAAAACAAAAAAAAATTTCAACTGAACAAAAGTATATTATGTACCATATTTATTAATATTCGTGTATTTCCATATACGTGAATAAACAATACCTGCATATGGGGCATTCCATCCCAAGTGTATGAACCCGTGAACCTGACCCTCTCGAATTTGTTTCATTATTTTTTCTATTATTACATTGAGTCTATAGGGTACCTTCAAATTTTTTTAGATTTTTCGAAATGGCCGTTTTTTGAAAAATATAAAAAAATTCCCAAAAATCCGTGATTATGTGTAGAACATTTGAAGCAATCACCCAGAGTGGAGAGATTTTTTTTTCTGTGTTTTAAACGCTTTTAACGTCAAAAAATTCCGAAAATTAAAAAAAAAAAATCCCCCACTCTCGGTGATTGCTTACAATGTTCTACATATTATCACAGATTTTTGGGAATTTTTTCATATTTTTCAAAAAAGGTGTTTTTTTTTGTTTGAGTTTTCGGCATTTTTTCGGCGTTAAAAGCGTGTAAAACACAAAGAAAAAAAATCTCCCCACTCTTGGTGATTGCTTAAAATATTCTACACTTAATCACGGATTTTTAGGAATTTTTTCATATTTTTTAAAAAAGGTGTTTTTTTTTTGGCAAAAAAAAATTTTTTTCAAAAACGGCTATTCGTAAAAATCTAAAAAAAAAATTTAAGTACCCTTTGGACTGAATGTAATCATAGTAAAAATAATGAAACAAATCCGAGAGGGTCAGGGTCACGGGTTCATACACTTGGGATGGAATGCCCCATATATATTGAGGTACACTTAACATTTTGGAATACTTTCCTGATGAGAGTCAATGTCTTGTAGTATTATTTTTTTAAATTCTTATTATCGCCTTCATTTTGCACCCTTTTCAGGCGATTATGTCCCTTTCCCCTTATTAATGTTTCCAATTCCATTTCATCGAGACCACCCCGAGATGATAGTCCCAAGTCGCACTTTTCCAATGTCCAGCCGTGAAATTTACGATTAGCGTCCTCGAGGTGAGAATCCCCGAAAATATTCTGTAAGAAATTTCGAAAATTCTTCATTCCTTGTCAACAGGTCAGCATTACTATTTAAATGTTTACACGAAAGAGAGTCAGTGGGACGTGCCGGATAAGCCAGCTGATCCATTAGGAAATGCGAAGCATGATGGACCCGAGGAGGTACAATGCTGTCATCTTCTCGTAAAACATGCAGGCTCCAGACGCCCATCTTCCTGGCGAGAAGACAATATCACCCGAACCAAGGAAGAAGCACTCGATCTCGTCAAGTGTGAGCGCAATTTTTTTTTTTTTTTCATAACAGTATACTGTTTACCGAGCGAGAAAACGGTCGTTTGCACGCCGAGTATGAAGTTGAGCACCGAGGCGAAGCCGAGGTGTTCTCAACTTCATACGAGGAGCAAACGACCGTTTTCTCCGAGGTGAGCATACTATTTTTTACAACAGAGGAGAGAAAATAGCGAGTTTCCATCCGCAAACGAGGACCGGCAATCGACTGGTTCCCATCCTCGTTTGCGGATGGAAACTCGCTGTTATCACTCTGCTGTTGTAAAAAAATTCATTTAACTTTAAAAAAATTAAAAAAAAAAAAAAAAAAAAACAATCACAAGATGAGAAATCACATTCTCGTGATATTTTGCTCGATTTCCTTAAAATTGGACAAGAGCGAAACCATGAAATACGCGAGTGTGTCCCTTTATTATCTTCATTGTAACGAGTCTTTTCTTTCTTCAGCTTACAGAGAACAAATAGTGTCAGGGAAGGCAACGTTTTCCGAGCTCGCTGCGAAATACAGCGATTGCAGTTCAGCCAAGCGTGGGGGTGATCTTGGGCCATTTAGTCGTGGCGCTATGCAAAAACCCTTCGAGGAGGCTGCCTTTGCATTGAAAGTTGGCGATCTTTCGTTTCCAGTAATCACCGACAGCGGCATTCATATAATTCAACGAACAGCTTGAATATATTACAAATGCAAATAAAACAAAAAGCGCGCGCGCAAAAGAAAAAAGGAAAAAAAAAACCAACGACAGGCAATTAATGTCAACCGTTAATGGTCAGACTTCTCAACACTTGATTATTATTATTATATATGTATTTTTTTTTTATCATTGTTGATGTATTCCATGCACTGGGTATGTTTGTTCATCCTCCGCGTACTTAGAAGCTCTCGGGAACGAAGAGAAAACAAATATATATAGATAAGGAATCAATTTCATTGATTTTTTTTTTTTCAAGGTCCTCGTTTTGTACTCAAAATGGGACAATTTTTTTCGTCATTTTTATTGTACCACCGTGAGGAAAAATATCGAATTATGTATTCTTCATTCTTCCGCAATTAAAGTATCAGTGAACAAATAATTAAATTTAAAAAATGTAATGAAAGCTCGAAACGCAATGTCATCCGTGGGAAGCTTGATTTTTTAGAGGGGGGGAAGAAAGCTCGTAGGAATGACGGTCATCGGTTTGGCGCTTTTTTCGAGCGAGAGATACGAGAATATTTGAATTATTATTATTTTTTTTTTTTTTTGCAAATTTTCATCGTATTATTACAAATTTCCAGGCTTGAAGCTAAATAATAATTAAGCGTAACGAGGACGTAACATGAGACTGATCGTTCCGATGAAAATGATGAAAAAAAATGTGGATACTGATTGAAAATCGAAGGGTAGGACAGATAACTCGACGTCTTGGTCATTATACCAATGTTGCTATAAACGGGGATGAGCTAAAAAATTTAAGCCCTCTCTCGCAGTTCCGTTATTTATTCCCCATAAATAGCCAATGTGTCGGTCTCAGAATAAAAACGCTTTGCCGGAATGCACAGTGAATAACTCTTGAGTAATTACGCCACCCTAAAATCCTCGAAACTGTTTGAAATTTGACGAATTTGTTTTTTTTTTTATTTTTTTTTTTTACAAAACTAAGGAATGGACCATTTTTTGAATAATGGGTGAGATGCAATTGTTGCATCCATCCTAACTCTGTGCGATTGCTCTGGGCAATTGTGATTTACGAGGTTCAGATTTTTCACGCTCGGCTCGTTTAGAATTTTATTTTACTTTTTTTTTTTATCTTCACGCTCTACCTGAATAGACTCCGCGCGAAATTATTGCGGGCATAATTTGACGGCCATAGCCTCATGAGTATATATTGAACGGATGCGACCCAGTGACCACAGTTTATTTGATCACGCTGATCGTAACATACAATTTCCCACTTCTCAATGTAACTGTTACGTGAGAGCATAATTATCATGTATCGTCATATATATATATATATATATATATATATATATATGTGTCATTTTTCATCAGATCTTTGAGTAGGAAACTGTACGTTACACGGAAATCTACAGCTCTGTGTAAACCAGGATGAGTAGCTAAAAAAAAACTCTCGCGCTTCTTCTGGCATAACAATAAAAATCTTATAGGCGTACTTTACCAGCGGCTATAAAATAAATACCCGTTTTATCTTCGTTTTTTTTTTTTTTTTTTTTCTCTTTCGATAAACGTGTAAAAACTACAGTCTATATACAACTGAATGGATCTCAAAGAATCACTGAAAGATGTTTTTTCAAAGACGTCTTTGCAGCTTGACAAAAAAATAAAAAAAATAATGAAAAATTTTGAAAGAACTCTTTTAGCCAACCATCAGGCCAATATGTGACAGTCACGTGACAAACAGCCGCGAGAGAATTCCTCTGTTAAGAAAGCGCGGGGTTTCCCTATTTTCTCTAAATCTGCTGATTTTTGCGGCTGAGAGCCCATTACATTTTCATACACCGATTCATCGTGCAGGGCCCAGTGGTTTGTTTGATTTTTTTTTTTTTTTTTTCTTTTTTACTTTTGCCTCGTACTATTTTTCGTTTGAAAAGCTTGCGAGGTTATATTGAACTCTGATAACATATGAAATCTTTTAATTTTTCTTGTGACCTAATATACTTTCCGATTGATTTGTTTTGTCTGAGGGTTGTTTGGGCAGATGTGGGACTAGAAACGCTCGCATATATTACACTTGACGATAAGTCGTACCCAATAGAATCAAGCTCAAATATGCGTTTGGTGTTTTCACATTTCTCGACTCACACGACACGATTCGAGGGGCGCTTTGCTCCATCCACTCACTTTTTTAGATAGCCGGGTTTTTCACTTGCCCCTTCGTTGGTGCATGAATTACTGGATTGGGAAGTTATGGAACAGCCCACATTGCACATGTCAATTTTTAATTTTTATTTGTACCTAGCAAGCGCAATGGAAGAATACATTTTTTTTTTTTCCCCCCGCCTCGAGCCTACAGAATCAAAATTGTTTTCAGCAAGATCATATATTTTAAATTCCAGTAATTGAGTCATACGCAGGGGCCGAGAAGAAATATTTGTAAAATCAACAATAGTATGTTTGCAGGCGATATAACGATACGATTCGTTGATCAAACGCCATAATTATTTGATAAAACGAATTATTCGTTGAATTCAACGAAATCTTGTTATTAAAAAATTTCAGGCTTTAGTATTTCATGAAATTTTTTACATTGTACTATCGTGACTCACAATATACACAGTCGCGAATTCTTTTTTTTTTTTTTTTTTTTTTGGAATATCTTTGTTTTACGATGGACGATAAATTCAAAAGGGAACGACGATACAAAGCAACAAATCAAGTGTCTCGGAATTCTTTTCGCATGCATCGTCTTTTGGGAAATTTTCCGATTTCAGCGTCGTTAAATGATCTCTCAATACGCCGTGGTCTGAAATTTTTTTCAAAAAGTTGGCGAGACTTTTGGAAATATTCCAAATTTTATTGGCTCCGGTGCTGGAAGTAGGAAAAATTGTTTTTTTTTTGACGAAACCATATTTTTTGTAATTTACCACCAAAAATCAACTTATTTTTTCACTTATTTATCGACTTAATTTTTTCTATTAAAAAAAAAAAAAATAGAAATTGATTCAATTCTAATACTCGATTCAAGGAGAGAATTACTGAAGGTAAAAGTTGTGTGACGCGTTTTGAAAGACGTAGTTTTGAGAAAAAACGCGTTTAAAGTTTTCCTTATCGTTTCTCCGTAGATTAATGACATTCCCCGTTAATCAGCTAATCCATAGCCATACAGGGAGGACTCGAACAAACTGTCGATCGTTATAGATTTTTATCTGACCCAGAAGACCACCTTGGCATGTGAAAAATCACACAAATTTTCCAACACATCGTTCTCATAGATGGTAAAAATTATTTTGGTCAGAAGCGATGAGCCATTGGGCGCCCTATGCAGAATTGAGTAACGATAAGGGTCAAATGGGCTCTGCTTTTGCCGGATATGTTGACCATTTTTTGGCCGAAACTTTTAGCTTTCTCACATGTGCACTCGATGCGTAACGTGGTACACCTTCCACGTGTTTCTAAAAAAGGACAAATTTTGAACTAATATTTCACTATATAGTTTCCCTGCTGGTGTTTATTGGAGAAAGTCTCTACGAAAACAAATGGCCTGAAAAAGCATCATAGTATTTCTCGATAACCTTTTTATACTTCTCCATTCTCATTATCATGGGTGCTTTCCAATTAGAGCACAGTGTCGACATTGCTGATGGAATCGGCCTATCCGAGCAAAGGAATACACCAGAAATGTCGACACTGCGTCGCTCTGTGCTCTAATTGGAAAGCACGGCATATATAAACGTGGATGCTTCTTACCCCTGCTTGTTGGTACAAAAAATATATGTCTCAACGTGATCTGTGATCCCTTATTTAGATGCATTCACCGTTACTACAACTCGAATGCTTATATTTCCGCGAGATGCAAGCAGATTCGACAGACGAGAATTTATTTTCCATAAGGTATCTATAACTGGCGTTCCAGCCTTTACGCGCAATTCTACAAGGATAATGAAAAATCCATCACGATTCTAGCCATTTTTTTTTTTTTTTCTTTCTCTTTTATTCTCTTTCAAATTCGCCGAGCACTTTCTCCAGGATGGATAAATTTTTATCGATAATTTGATATTGTTTCCCCAATTCGTGCGAAATCAAAGTTTCATAAATTATTTCAGACTCCGATAAAGTATCCTTGTACGACGAGGCTCCGCCAGGAGGGAGAATTGAAAGATTGAAATTGAAACTTTGAGATGAATTCTTTAGTGGTATTTATTCTCGTTTGCCTTAGCTCCTCCGTGACAACCTAGGCCCGTATTCAGCAGTTGCTTTTAAGCGACGGTCGCTTAAAGTATGGTTTTATCCATATAATTAAAAGCGACCCTCGCTTAATTAAAATCAACTGCTGAATACGCGGGCCCTAGGCTCTATCGGAAAAGTGAATGATAGCTCAACTTGCCACACGTATTATATGTAATTTTTCATATGACTTGTAGTGTGTCTACAGCATTATGGTCGATCATAGCCGAGTTATCGTTTCGCCAATGTACCCTATTCTTTTATCAAAATTCATTAATACATTTTTCTTCGATATTTTATTGTATCATTACTCCTATCCTGCCGATATTATCTTGCCTCGAACAAAAAATTTAGTACGAAAAATGTTTCGTTTCTTTTTTAGAAACATTATTATAAAAAATTTATAAGATTACGCGTACATTTTGCTTTTGTTTATTTTAAATTTCCCGCGAATAGGAAACTTGACTAGCTCAGTTTTATTATCATTTTTAGATAATTATCTTTTCAAATGTTTCACTGTACTAATTTTTATTTTCTACACTATGGAATAATGAAAAGAAAAAAAAACGATCCTGCAGAAAAATGATACTTCAATCCTGACGAGAGGGAAAAAATTTCTCGCGGTGACGTGACTTTTTTTTAAAAATACATCTCTGCGTCCGGACTGTCCCTGCTATCAATAGAAACGTCGTTCGAATTTATTATTATTTTTTTTTTCTCGTTCAACGTTTCAACGTTCGAACATATCACGTTGTGAGATATTTTTCGTTTTCTTTAAAAATCGCTCTAGCCCCACAATTATTCGTCTTCCCTAAAAAAAAAAAGTTAATTACGATGAAAAAAATATTCTGCTTTCGTACTTTGTTTTGGATAGTATTGTTCATCGATATACCTGTGCCTTGATATGAAACGACGCTTTTCACGAAAAGTCCGGCTTGTAGAAAAATATTTACCACTGCCTCATCGATAATGAAAAATAGCTGAACATACCAGAAGATAGCTGCTCAGAAACATTTTTTTTTTAAATATCGACTAGGCAGTAGTAAATATTATTTTCGATGATGATCTTTTCACGCCGGTTATCGTTATGCGATATGATAATAGTATCTCGATGAACGAAACAATCCAAAAAGACTACAATTTATAGCGAGAGGCGAATTTATTCACGTGTTACATTAAAGAGTTTCGGTGCACCTATTGAAAATGCTGCCATCAACTCAATTTTTGTTTTATAAGTGACAAATATATAAAACGTGAACTGCTCAAATTTCGAGTCGATTCTCCATGTCGTTTTTGTAAAAATAATTTTCGAAAATTTGGCTTATACACGAGAGTAAATGGGAGCAATATTTGTTTGAGCTGTCAATTCCATTAAAATACTACCACCCGCATAAAATTTATGTCAGATCTTTATTGGATCTTTAATATGACTGTCAAAAAATTTGAATAGGTTTGTCCATCTGGTTTATTAGTTACAAGCCAAAACATAAGCTCACTATCCACGGGTATAGCGCATGAACGGTCGGACTCTCTTTTGTTTTATGCATGCCCCACTCACCGCGCGCCGCCGCACCCTCGTTTCCGCTTATTCCCCGTCGCCGGTCTGTACCAAAACTTCTTAAATGGGGAAAATGAAAATGCGATCGAGGCACCTCTCAGGATTCGTTTGTTTTTACACCTCTTTACTTTTACGTGACACATTTTGAGGCAGAGAACTATGAATTTAGGAGGCGTAAGAAGATTTTTTTTTGTCATTCTAGACACGCCAAGACATGTTTGAGCTATTTCATGCAACTCAAGGAATATCTGAGGCCGAGATTCTCGGATTTCATTCATTATTTTTCATATCCTTTCATTAAAATACATCGTGCATTGTGTGAATCGAACTAAAAATTAAAAAAAAAATCTATTAATTGCATTTCTTCGATGAATTTCACACCAATTTTCGTTTTTAAAAACAAAAATAAATCATGCACTTTTTGGCTTTTAAAATTTGTTTTTCTTTTTGATTTTTTTTGTGTACTTTTTTTCAATTCATGCAAAAAATCACATTATCATCTTAGCAGTCGTTCAGAAATATTCCATCT
Source organism: Rhorus exstirpatorius (assembly GCA_963564615.1). Classification (NCBI taxonomy): domain Eukaryota; kingdom Metazoa; phylum Arthropoda; class Insecta; order Hymenoptera; family Ichneumonidae; genus Rhorus; species Rhorus exstirpatorius. The sequence continues at coordinate 14,586,856 of OY751316.1, read as the reverse complement.
CCCACGACGATCAATGCCATTTTACGTGACAAAATTTTTATTTCTGTCAATCATACCCAAATATCATTGCACGAAAAAGAAAAAGACAAAAAAAAATCTTTCAAATTTCACAATCGCCAGTGTAGTGAATTCATGAACGTGGATATTTTTCTGCAGTAATTTTTGGAAAAAATCCCGTAAAAAGTATTCTTTTCATAAATTTCGAAATATATGATAATTCTGAAGGGAGAAAGCCTGGTAGCAAATTTTACAAATTGGTAAAACCCCCATTGACATGAGTAATAATAATTTTAAAAAAAATATTGAAAAAATGTGGCACGTATTTTTACATCGAAGAGAAGAATTTAAAAGTCGAATCATGTGAGAGCGGGAAATTTAAAAAGGCCCGATCTTTTTTCTCATCGAAAATAAAGAGGTACGATCATTGCTGCGTATCCAACTTTCGGACTTGAAATTTTTATATGTTTTTGACGAATGCTTTATGCGCCTATTGCCAAAATTTGAGCTATATTGACCGTTTTAGTTTTTTCGTGATAAAATTTCAAAGTCGAGCAGTTTGAGTTACTGAAACACGTCTTATTATGGCGACGGTTAACCAGAAGTGCGGTAATCACGGTTTTGCTGCTCACGTATCCAACTATACCCGTTGGAAAACTGAAATTTTATAGATCAGATATAATAGATATTGTAAATAATTGAAAAATTACTCTTCACCGTGTAATTCAAGCTTCTACATCACAAAAAAGTTTCAATTTTCCGGTTGAAAATGCTCAGAACTCCGACTCTCTCTTGTTTCATGCGTGCCCCGCACTCACCCGCGCCTACGTTTCCGCTTATTCCCCGCCCAAAGAAATAGTCGTACCTCCTTAAGGTCTTCTTTTTTCTCGTTCATGGCTGATTTGATAAGGTAGGTCCGATGAATATAATACGCAATCACAGAAGAATTTAACGAAAAGATAATTGAACAGGGCTGAGGAGGAGTGTGGTATAAACATATATATGTGTTTGTAAGTGTGTGTGTGTGTGTGTGTGTGTGTGTGTATGTGTATGTGCGGCATGCCTCGCAGGTTTGACGAGGTGCTACCATATAAATAATACATCGCGGTACCTCAGATCAGTTCGCTTGTGGCTACCGTACCTGCCACAACACAATGAAACATTATCGTATTTTCCGAGACTGACACTGTTTATTCATGAATTTTTTTTTAAATTTATTTTAATTTTTTCTTCTGATTTTACATTCAACCATATCAGCAACGCGAAAAATTGTTTTTTTTTTCCTTCGTTATTTCGTAATTTTTACACGTAACGATCGAAGAGCGATTAGTTGACGGTAAATTTGTAGTAACTGCAAGTGCAAGCAGGATGTCGCACGATAATTTGGGATTTACGTCCAGTACGGTGAGTGTTGATCTATATTATTCGAAAAAAAAAAAAAATAATAATCACCGATGACTAAGAACATTTATGGTCAACTCGTCTCTCATGCTATATATATATATATATATATATATATATATATATATATATATATATATATATATACATGTGTGTGTGTACATGCATGGTCACGTTCTTTACTCCCACGTTGTAATATTTTTCTATAAATTTTTATACATGTATACGAGAAGTCTATCCGCACGCTCTTGTCAGTAAATTTTTCAACACGTCGAGAATTATTAACTTTGGACGCTTGAAAAAATGTATTTTTGTTTTTTTTTCCAACTTGAGATTTTTTAAAAGTTAAATGAAATTGGTACATGCTATCATGGAATTAATAATAATAATAATAATAATAATAATAATAGAGGCTTATGATAAGGACAAAGTAATATTGAAAAAAATACATGCTCGATCATAAATAACAAGAATAAAATAATTTGCGATAAATTTTCGTTTCAATTATAAATATTTCAATCAAAATTGCCGATGTATATATCCGTTTCAGATGGAATTTGTGATTTTGAAAATTAGTCGATGTTTGGACGAAACACATGTGAACACACGAGATTAAAGTCAGGGCTGCTTGGTTCGATGATCATTAATTCGAAAATAAAGTGCGAGAGCACACGATTAATTTCCGTTGATGTTTCACCGATTCGAGATTTAATGGCCGGAAAAACAGGCGTATATACAAATAATAAATGTATAAATTTATATATATGGGGCATTCCAGGTCAATTCGACTAGGGTCTGACTCTCACCCTCTCCAATTTGAGTTTAACCGACCGGAGGCGTTCTGTCAGCCTAAAATAGCATCTCAAAATTTTTTTCAGATTTTTACCAATCCCCCTGACCCCCCCCCCCCCCCCAGAGCTCCTTAACTAATGATATTGTCGAAAAGAGTGATTGCGAAATTTTTAAAAATTATGAAAAAAATTACATAAATTCTGTAGCCTAAACCAAGAATATCCCAACCAAAATGAAGATGGGCGACAAAACGGGAATTTTTTATCAATTTTTTTATCAATTATTATTATTTTTTTTTAATTTTCAGAATTGAATATATTCGCCATAATGCAACAACCATCGGGAAAATAATTTAAATTTAGGAAAAGATTTTGAAATAGCTTGGTTTCTTCGTGGAGGAAGCCGGTTTTCGTAGAAAGTTTATTTTTTGAGAGATTAATGAAAACGTGTTCAGAAGTACTCTAAAACATCTAAAAACCTCTATGTGTATTCAAGTGTGCACACAAGTCGAATTACCACCACATAAATGCAGCTCAGATGTGAACCCATGGTCAAAACCCACTCTGAAAATTTAGTAACTTTACTAAAAAATTCTCAGCTTTTCGATGGAATTTAAAAAAAATCAAAATCGCGCACTATCATTGAAAAAAACAAGTTTTTTGCAAAAACCTTGATTTTTTAACTGTTGCTGAAGTTCTACCGAAAAAAAATTTTATATTCGAAAAGATCAGATTTTTTTTACAAAAAAAACATATTGGGTTCCATTTTCTTTTCAACACCCGGAAGTGTTAAAAAATAAAGAAAAAACAATCACGTACGTCAAATGGAGAAATTCATTAATGTATAGCTCGTTAACGGGAAGGTCTAGAGGTCTAACATTTGGGGGATTTGGTGCCAAGATTTTCTTGGCACACACAATAACATATCAAAATTTCAGCAAAATCGAAATTTTGAAGCCTGAAAGCTTACATATAATTGGCGTTTTCACCCATTTATATATATTAGGGTGTTCGCAATTTTTTTAAAATTTAATTGTATTTTATTTTTGTGTGTTCCAACGTATACCCTTGCGGGTTTGTACGTATTACCCGTCCCATTTGATCCCTCCTATCACTCCCTACCCGCACTTCGCTAAGCTAACCTAACTTCCGTAGCACATCCGCAGCTGATGCTTTTTAGCTACACTGTATCGCATTCGCCGTGGGCATGGGGAATCTGCGGAAAACCCATGCCGATACAGACGGCTTATTTTTTACTGAGTTTTCGATGTGTTGCCATCAGAAACTCAGTAAAACTGTCTCCCGCTCGGTAGTCGACGCACTAAGCCAGTGAACATCTAAGCGGTCACCCATCCAAGTTGTGGCCTCGGCCATTACTGCTTAGCGTGGGATATCGGCAGTGCCGCACACCGACCGCGTGTCCACTACCGTCGGTGAATTAAAAAAAAAAAAAATTTTCGCGCTCCATCGACGAAAAACATTAATTTAGGTAGAAAAAAAATTCCCTCAAAATTTTAGCTCGATACGAGAATATTTAGAACTGCCCCAATCGATATATAGGTCGGCATCTCCGATCTGCTCATTAAACGTTTTTATATGGAAAATTAAGAATTTGCAGGTTTGTTCTTCAAATTCCAACGATAATATTGTATCTCGATCGCATTTCTAATTGACCGTGAAAAGACATTTGCATATTTTGCTTTCAAAAACCTATGAATTCGTTAATTTCACCGAAACTATGAGTGATTCCAGAAAATCTCAAGCAGATTTTTTATGGTGATACTATCAATTTCTGATTAAGGAAACAAAAATACATCTGTACAATTTGGCTTGAGTAATGGATGCGAAACACAATAAAATATTGTGAAAATGCTTGTATTTATTTAAGCGTAGTAATTTAGAAGAAATAACGTTTACTGGAAGTAATAAGAAATTGTGATGTATTCTGATTATAAGCGGAATCTTTATTTGTCGAATGTTATTAATTAACAATTTTATATAGATACGTGAGAAGTAGTAAAATATCATTTTGTATGTTATTGATATTGTTCAACCTTTCTAAAAAAATCTGTTTTAAGAAAATAAATCTTTCATTCAAGTAAATAAACTTTCAGAAAGAACTTTCTTCTTATATTGACCCTATGTCAAAAAACGAAGTAAGATACGATAAAATGCTAAAAAAATCTTCTTGTTCTAAAGTGAATTTGCCATGAAAAATACGCATACAATTTTCTGGTCACTAATTATTATTTCTCTCATAGTTTCGGTGAAATTAACGAATTAATAGCTTCTTGAAAGTAAAATATGCAAATGTGTTTTCACGGTCAATTAGAAATGCGATCGAGATACAATATTATCGTTGCAATTTTAAAAACAAACCTACAAATTCTCAATTTTTCATATTAAAACGTTTAATCAGTTATTGCAGTAATGCCTCATCTATATAGTCGCAAATATAATGAGCAGATCGGGAATGCTGACCTATATACACATCGATTGAGGATTGAGGCAGTTCTAAATATTCTCGTATCGAGCTAAAATTTTGAGGGAATTTTTTTTCTATCTAAATTAATGTTTTCCGTCGATGGAGCGGAATTTTTTTTTTTATCCGGACACCCTAATATATATATATATATCGTTTTATATTATGAAGATATATCGCCGCTGCCACCGCCACCGCCGCTGTTTAAAGAATTGAGCTTATAACGGGTGTAGAATTTGAAAAGGATGACCAGCCCAAACATAGCTTATAACGGGTGTCCAATTTGAAAAATACGACCAACCCAAACCTAACCCAAACATACAAACAATCCAATCCCAGCGAGGGCGCGTAGTGCCAGAGCCATATGAACCCCTAGTATATATGGGGCATTTCAAGTCAATTCACTTAGTCATCAGCCTGACTTCCTCGGATTCAGTTGAATTTTTTTGGGCATATTATGGTTTAAAAAAAATTATTTTATGGGGTGATAGAACAATTATTTTATGGGCTGTTTTTTGACAAGTGATAGAAATCTGAAAAAATAACCTTTTTTTAACCAAAATATGCAAAAAAAAAAATCGTCAACTGAATCCGAGGAGGTCAGGACGATGACCACGTGATTTGACTTAGAATGTCCCATATATATTAGGGTGTGTCGGAAATAAACTTTTTTTTCTTCTCTCCTACCACTCAAAACTTTAGGTTTTGACATTAAAGAGGTCCTCGTTCAAGGAGGGCGCTGTAGCTTGAAGTTTAGAGGTCGCTCAACGAGGATTTAGGTTTCCCATCTAATTAACACGTAAAAAATATTATTTGTCGTTCAAAATGTTGTCAGGCAACCAAAAAATTGGCGATGTGTGTGTTTCTTGGCTTATTTGAAAGCATGACTCATCCCCTAAACGATGATAGATCGTTTTTGGACTTACCTTGTTCTAATTTTTTTACGCCACTTTTCGACCACTATATAGTCACTTTTTCAAGTTTACAAAGTCTCCAAGGTAGCAATTCATTTTGGACTCATTGATACCTTGGAGACTTTGTAATCTTGAAAAAGTGACCATAGTGGTCGAAAAGTGGCGTAAAAAAATTGGAACAAGGTAAGTCAAAAAACGACTCTTCATTGTTTAAGGGATGAGTCATGTTTTCAAATAATCCAAGAAACACAAACATCGCCAATTTTTTGGTTGCCTGACATCATTTTGAACAAAAAATATTTTTTTTACGTGTTAATCAGATGGTAAACCTAAATGCTCGTCGAGAGACCTCTAAACTTCAAGCTACAGCGCCCTCCTTGAACGAGGGCCTCTTTAATGACAAAACCTAAAGTTTTGCCTGGTGCGAAGAAAAAAAAAAGTTCATTTTCGACACACCCTAATATATATTTTACTTAATTTTTATTGTTGCGAAGGGATAAAGAAATATACCATCGAATCGCTCAATCGTCATAGTGACCCAATAAGTAATCGATTAATAAAAATTAAAAATTAATTCATTCAATCAGCTAATTATTTCCATCGATCGTTCAAATATTTGATTTTGTAATCGTCCGACTGTACTTCAGTTGATTGTGCATGTCATCATTTTCATACTTTGTTTTTCCTTCACTCTGAGGGAAACAATATTATATCTTTTTGCTTTTAAAAGTACGTCCTAACAGAAAAAAAAGCATAACCACGAGTGAGTTCGATTTTTTATGTTGATATGCAAGCTAAATAATTATTCGCTGCATGGCGTTTCCTGGTGAAATCTGAAACAGCTTAGAAAAAAAAGGTATGCGACAACACAAACTAAACCGATACCGTAGAAAAGCCACCGTACTAGCTACTTTTCGAAGTATCGGATGAACCCTTCGATCCACATGGAAAAAAAAAATATATGCCCGAATATATTGAAAATATCAGTGACCGTTCCGTACACCGATTCCCAAGTTGGAGGTAGTTTTTTTGAGTTTTGTTTGAAAAAGACAACACTAACAACAAAAAACCAAAATATGTCATTTTAATTAAAGTCATGACGACAAACTTGAAAGGGGTCCTCAGGACTCTAGTGTGGATCGCAGGGATGCAAAAAACAAGGGTAACAAGCCAGAGGGTTGATTGAAGTAGGGTTGAAGAGGGTCTTTGATAAGGGACTGGATATGCAATGTTGAAGCCTGAACAGCGATCGCGGAAATAAAGAACATGGAAAATATAAAAAATTTTGCGTGCTGAAACTTTTCAACGGTCAAATAACCCCTGTAACGATACCGATATATAGCATCGCCACCAGCAGTCTGTTTCTTCAACAGGAGTACATGAAATGCGTACGTAAAAACGCTAAAAAGAAGTGGAAATGAAATAAAATTTAATACACGCATTAATGGGTGTGTGTCGTTTGGTTATAATTATTTCACACTATACGTTACAATTATCACACTGATGCACATGCAATTATTATTATTATTTTATCCTTCATTTCCGAAGACTTGCTAAAATCTTCTCCATTTTTATAAAAATCATTCATGCCGAAGAGCAACGAGTGCAGCAAACAGGCTCGTATAGCGATGTTCCGAGAAAAAAAAATTTTACAGACATCGTTCGTCATACTTTGTCTTCCTCGCTCTGCATTGTCGTTCTCTGTTGACTCGAAAATTATCGATACGAGGAATGTCGAGGAGGCCTAACAAGAAAAATACGGAAAAAACAGGAAAAAAAAAACACGTAGGAATGGTAGCGATGCTTTATTAATGAGGGATAATCGCACAAACGTCATCTCTGCTATATCTCGAGAATTTAATATTTTTTCGAAAAATATTATGAATCGATAAAAACATTGATAAGGGTCATTGTCGAGATTGCATCGAAATAACGATAAAGATTCTTATTTGTACGAGTTTTTATCATTCGGTCAGGTTTTCCCTGTCACGTATTCGCTACGTGCAAGAGTATGCAATCATATGATTAAAAAGCTCAAGAGGTCAACTCGGTAAAAAATTAGTTTAGATGTACGCAGTTATTGTTTTAGATCTACGTATATTTCAATTAGATCTATCTAGATCTCCTTGATCACTCAGATCTGAGTAAATACCTATTACCTAGATAACTTTATTATTAGCGAATACCTACTGCCTAGACTACCTCGATCACTCATATCTAACAAGTAAATCCACTGCAATTGAAGTAGATATAAACGGAGATCCAATAATCAAAATTGTTCAAACATAATATTGGATCGACTCGAATGTACGTAAATCTATATACGTATATCTAGCTGAGATCTACGGGTTTCCAAAATTTAGATCAACGTAGATCAAGTTTGATCTAAAAAATAACTACGTAGATCTAAAAAAAATTTTCCCGAAAGGATAACGTAGCGTCTTACCGAGCTCAGTCATTGAATCATTATTTAACAAATTGTAAGCCTGAATTTTTTTTTCCAATTTTCTTTCATAGGGAACGGTTTATTTATCAGAAAAATTGCTTAGCACAAATGCATTTTGTATGCCGTAAATAGGAACAAAATTAAAAACGTTCAGCAGCCGGTGGCCTAGCTGTCGACACGACGCCAACCTCAGCCAATAGCAGCGGTGCTGGTGCCAGCGACAACCAATAGGAGTGTTTGCCAATATGCTCTAACAGTTTAGTTTGTCGCCACTGCGAGCGCTGACTGTGAAATCCGAATACTAAACTAAGTCGTGCACGCCTCGAGTTCAGGAAGCGTTAGATGTTCGATCAGGGACAATAAAATTCACTGCTTTGGACAATTGTACTATATAATAGAAAGAGAAGAAGATCGGTACATTATAATACATGATTTGTGCGTTTAACAAGAGGTCGAGCTCCAAACGACCGTTTCGGAGTGAGCATTTGCTATACAAGCATAATACGCACGTATTACAACTGGATACGAGCTGCAAGTGACGGCCACGTGTGAATGAAACGTGCCTCGCACATTCACCAAGGTCGTCACAGCTATACACACATTTATTATTCACCGCCCGGTCGTAAGAAGTGACATTTGATCAAATATCACGCGCGCACGTCCTCGTCATCAATTAGTTGTCCGGAAATTGATGTATTGCTGATAGTTCCTGTGTCACTGATCTCTCACCGAGATCCCCTCGCCCCTTTTAAATCATCGTCAACGACCATGAATTTATTTTTATCAAGAACGACAAAGAGGTGAAATGAGATTTTATGCAGCAGAATATCAATGATACTTTTCGCTACGGAAACGTCTCCAGACGGTCAAATTACGTAGTGCAGTGTGCACCGTTTAAAGTAATATATATTGAGGTAGGTATATGCTCATGTGGACTTGTGTGGCTATTCAAGATTACCCATGATTCGTAGCGTGGATTTCGTTTAAAATTCATGGCTACAGAGGCATCTTGGTTAATTTTGGTATTGCTAGGAATTGATTTTCACAATGTTACTTCAATCGAGTGGCTAATTTGATTAACGCCAGAATAAATCATGGCAATTGTATCGTTTAACACCGTTTAGCTGTTCTCAAGAGACGACGATTTGCTAATCCTCGACTAATCACTTCGAACTCGACTCAATTGTAGTTAGCTTCAAGTTTTTTTGAGCCAAGACCAAAGTATAGGGTTCTCGAATGTTTGGTGCGAGTGTAAGAAGATTTCTTTATTGTAGCTATCGCATTCCAATTTGACGACACGGCGATATCTACGTTTTATATTTATCACGAATAGTTTTCTGTTGTCCGACCAATTATAAGCATTATAATTAGAGATAACAGCGACAAAAAGAAAACGTAGAAGCTCGACTGACATGCTTGTCCAGAATTTTGTCGTGCAGAAATCGGAGAAATCCAACTATTTTTCGAATGAACATTTATATCCGACACAAATAGCGGCATCACGAGGAAATTCGTAACGAAAGCTTCTAGTATATCTACAGATGAATCTGGCTAGTTTTACCGATGAATTCTCTTATGTCGCCGTGCCCAACCGGAAGATAATAATTTTGCCAAAGTGGTTAAGTGTTCAAAGTATTTTCAATGCTCGCACGATTTATCAACAATTCAATGCGACACACGGTGTCGCCGATAGTATTCGTGAACAATAGCTTCAAATCATTGACGGTACAATGGAATATATGTCCGCAACTTCTCAAGTTGTTCTTTGTGAATTTATAGCAAATTAAAGCCCGAAATGAAGATTGATACCTCTCTTTTTTTCTTCCATTATTTTGAATATGCAACGGTGCTCATAGAGGGCAATTTTTTTTTATCGTTTGACCCTTTAGACTATCAGACGGAAAATTTGAAAATGCAATTAACTACACATAAATTATCTCAATTTCAGAGTAATTTCTGTGAAAATACATTTTTCACGAGGCCAAACTTTTAGAGTTTGAAACTATGGAGATTTTTTTTCGCAAAAAGTCCTCTGGAGTTCGCGCCATGATAAGATCGAGTAAGTAATCTTGATGAAATTATTCGGAGAGCATTATTACGATCACTAGAAAAGAATGAACAAAGATCTGACAAGACTGAGCTCCATATAGAAAAGTCTTTGGAGAAATTTTTCCTTCTTTAAAGTAGCTCCTCCACAGGATAGTTTAATTCGGAAATGGTCGAAATTTGGCATACACGTTATTTAATATGTTATCCCAACATCTGTGCAATTTAAATAAGCTTGACCATCCCGAACCCCAGATATTTACAATCAAAGATGGCTTCATTTACACGTAACATATGCGCCATGCATGCACAGAAGTTAATTATTAATTCTACCGTCAAAACTAAAATTCAGAAGTTGATGAAAAACGAGAAGAAGCTAGCGAGGGATTTCACGAATAATGTGAAAAAAATTCAGGAAGATTTAGCATTTAGTTTTTGAGATATTGTAAGTGAAAGAGGTACGTCTAGCCTGTGAGCGGTCCCCGACTCTCTCTTGTTTCATGCGTGCCCGCTCACCGCGATTCACCTTGCCTACGTTTCCGCTATTTTCCGCCGCTGAAAAATCCGTTTCTTCATTTTTTTCTCATAGACGCTCAAATATTTCGGACAAAAGCAGAGCGTCATATTGTTCCTCTCTCAATAGAGCGGAAGATGAAACGTTTTTTTTTTTTTCGAAAATTTTCTCCTCGGAAAAAATAAGAAAACACTAGAACAGCTCTCTCGCACTCGTGTGTCATGTAGAATATACACCTATAACTTCGCTTTAAAGGGGCACTGTTTGTTAATTCGCATGTATGACGTCATTAGATTTGCAAAGGCTATCAACGCGATATATATAGACAAGATGCATACGAAAAGACGCTAGAAAATATATAGGCCGTTTCGATCTCGTGACGTAATAGAAAGTTAAGTGTGATACTTAATTCACTGAGAATGGAAATGACCTTAGGGGAATAAGAGACACGTTGGCAGTACGTGTTCTACGAGTCACCTGTTAAGGTACATTCCTGTCAATATTTCTGCTACTTAGAAGCGCACATAATTATACCGGTATGTGACTTACATGTCTGAGAGTTTCAGCATATATAGGGAATTTCATACCACTTCGGCCACTCGAAGATGATTTTATACTGAAAAATATGGTCGTGTGAACATTTTTTAATCTCATACGATACATGAAAATTATATTTTTAGACCAATCGTATTTTTTTTTTTTATAATTTTTTATTTAAGAAGTGATATCCCCGGAACGGTGAGTTCTGTGAGTGAAAAGATATTTTGTACAAAGCTGTTAGGCTGCTGATTACATATGGCGAGTTTTCTTGTAGCTTCGTACACAATACGTGTATCTGTTCGCTCATAGAATACGAAAAAAGTCATTCGAAAGAGCACTCCTATACAATCGAATTAATCAAAAAAAATTTTTTATTAAAAAAAAATCGAAAAATGACGGTAAATCTCTAACGACTCGGAGCTAATTCATATGGGAAAAAAACGTATTCCTAATAAAGCTTGGTCGTTAATTTAAAAAAAATATTGTCAAATTTTCCCTCGAATCGAGCGGAAAAACTGCGAACAATAATTTTTCAAGTTGTATGCACTGTTTCGAATACAATACCGTTTAAAATAAAAATAAAAATTTTAAAAGACAAGATTGTTCCACGATTTTTAGTAGGATCAGCATGAAACTTGGCCAGTAGATAGGCATAGGGCCGGTTCTGGACCACTTCAAGGCCATTACGCATGCGCAAGCGAGCGAAATTCAAACTTGCGCATGTACAAGCATTATTTCGAAGCTTCTGGAACATTCGATGACGTCATGCAAGCTTCTAGAACACTCACTGTGGAATGTTGGGAGGGGGAATTTTCAAGGACTTGTGCTACGAAAATTTGAGGGATGACGTCATCGAAGTTTCCAGAATGAGCTTCGAAATGATGCTTGCATATGCGCAAGTTTGAATTTTATGCGTTTGCACATGCGCAATGGCATTGAAGTGGTCCAGAACCGGCCCTGCCTATCTACTTTGGCCCGAATCACTGTACTAAAATTAATTAATTTTTAGAAACTTTTTGGCCGCCAGTATAATTTTTGTTCAAGCAGCATGAAATGCCTCGTATATATGTATATATATAGCAATTACACAGAGGAGATGAATCGTTTCGGTTGACACAGCACTTGGCTCTCGCGCAACAAAGCTCCATGAACCGGATCAGCGAGAATCTTGAACTTCTCTCATGCCAATGCTGCTCAAGTTTTCATATATATCATGATGGAAAACAAAACAAAAACAAAAAAAATTGCACAGTTTTTCTTTTATCAACTGCTGTAACAGCGATTAATTGTAAAATCACTAAACCTAAATTACGCGATATCTATTGTGTATTATAGCCATTCACGCTCTGTACTATCAAGATCCTATCGCTATTTTTCGTCGTGAAAATTGCCAGATATTAAATGCGAATTAATACATATTAATCTAATATAAGTTAATTCATAATTAATTATATATTAATTGAATAAAAGTGCCTATAGGCTCATGAAAAAAATATAATGCAAAAATATATTAATTTTTGTCGAAGAAGTATAATTAATATGAGTAAAATATATTTTCATCATACATATATTTCGCATATTTTTTTTATGTATTTCTCCCCCATAAATTTCCGTCGCAATGATCGCTAAAAACAATTAAGAAAAATAGTATTGTCGCACAATATATTTCAAGCTTCAATCATCGCGAAAAGCAACTCTCAAGCTTGAATAAAAACGTGAACACTGCGAAGGGGGTTTTTTGTTTGTTTTTTTTTTCTTATCGTAGAGCATAATAGTCCACAAACCACTGAATTCCGTCAAAGTGAAAACCATCGTATAATCGGTGGACGTACACTTGGCAAGGAGGAACAGAGAGATTAAGTAATTTTACTGTAGTATTGTGAAAATTTGACTAAACTCATAAAAATCACGCTGAATAAAAAGTGTAGTCGCGGCAAAGGCGCGGCGGCGCAACTGACGATTACGAAACTTATGATTTCCAGCGACACGTCGAAGCAGAACTATTTAAGGGGGTTTTCTCGTGTGACAGCTCTTGAAAAAGTTCATTTTCATGCATTTTTTTTCGAGATAACAATCAATGATGTCGAAATTTTTTGTAATCTAAAAAGTAATTCGTAAAGAACAAACAGATTTTTGAAAATTTTCTTATTTATGATTCACATAGTAATCCGTAATAGAAAAATAAAAAATTGTCTCAAAATTTGAACAAATTTGAAAAAAAATATATGAAAAATCGAAATACTCATAGCTTTTTAGAAAGCGTCGATATTCTTTTGACTGAAAAAAATGAATTTTGTTTTATTGATAAAAATATTGTTACGTAAAACAACAGCGATGTAATCGCTGAAGAAAATCAGTAAATAATTGAAATATGCTTTGGGCAAAATTGGTTGCACTCGATCAGTTTTTGAGTTATCCTATACGCGATAAATTGAAAAATGTAATTTTGAGAAAATCGTGTTGTAAGAACTTAATTTGAAAATCGAATCGAATATTCGACGGAAAGAACGTTCAACTGTATTTCAACCATATATGTCTTGATCTAGTTTCCCTGCTATATTTGAAAAAAAGTATTCCATACCAGTTCGGATAAATCTACGAATATCTAGGTAGACTTACGATTATATGGGACATTCCTCACCAACTGGATCATCAAAATTTCGCACGGTCTCAAAAAAACGTTAATACATAAAAAAAAAAAAGATATTCAGAGTGTCAAGAACATCTAAAAAATATTCCAATGTTTTGAGTTTTACATTTTCCATTTTTTCAGATCTTTACATTCGTTATTGTGATTGGACTGTAAACATAATATAAAAAAAATTCTGTTGAAATTGGGATTAAATCAAAAAGATCGCTCTCGATGACAAAGAAAAAAAAAAGAAAAATCTCCTTAAACAATTTCGCCTGAAAATGAATGAAACTTATTCTGCGTAGCTATGGAAAGTTCTTCCTTAAAAAATACATACGAGATTCTAAATTTTAGGCCTGAACACATTTTTATTGTCATCTATAATTTTTGGTACACATCGAATCGGAACTTGAGCAAAAATGTATTAAACGTTTTCGAGAACGTGAAAATTTTGGGTGTTCGAATTGTTTATGGAATGCCCAATATAATGATATCGGATTTGCCAGTGAGTCGTTAAATCACTAGTTGGTTCGTGCTACATTGAAATTATCCGTCATTATATCCGTGGTCGTGGTGAGGAAGGCGTGTCTTTCGGATTGGTTTAAGCACCGGCTCGCGCGAACGGGTCCTCTCCTTAATCACGCGACATATCTGGTTTATACTCGATCGATCGGGAAATCTTGCAATATCAGTATAGCCCGTATAATCGGTGCCCTGTTATATACCCAGCTGAATCTCTGCGATCTTTGCTGTGGACAGCTGATTCGATATAGTGATCGTTGGCTATATTTGTAGTGGACGCGCTGGGATAGTTGTGCGACTGGACTGGTCTTTAATAATATGGTCAAGCTGTATTAAATCATCGCCAGCAATGCGCAGCTCGTGGTTCGAATTGTGCAATCCTAAATATACTACACGGCTTTCGTGCGACTCTCGGGATCTATATGCCTCCTCTTGGTTTTCGGCCCAAACGAACCCGAACAGTCATCCTTTTCAAATTGGACACCCCTTATTTAGAAACGCGAAAAAAAAAATCCCAACCCAAACAGCCCAAACAGAGTCATATTTTCCAAATCAGACACACCATATTCATTTAAATGATGTTGGAGAATATTTCCATGTGAATAGCTCTATTATGTCCAACAATATGAACATGTAAAGCTCGAATTAGAACGTAAAAAAATAAGAACAACTTGTAACGTTTAGGAGCAGTAAAAATTTCATGGATTAGGTATGCGAGTTGCCCGTTTATCATTAATGGTAGAGAATTCAGAGTTTTTTTTTTCATCATAGATCTTTATCTGGGAAACGTGCGCCATATATACACGCTGGCATGCTTTTGAGCGATAATTCAGTTTGTAAAATTTTCCAAGACAAACATTGACCCGAGGCTTCTCATTCGCTTGTGAAATTTTATGATGCCGAAGTCATTATAACGTCTGTCAAAATAGAAAAAAAAAAAAAAATTGTCAGATATGAAACAGAAATGAGATATCATCGTAAAGTTGGGGCAATATCAGTGGATAAGCCGACCGATTTTATCGCGATTTGTATGAACGATAAATATGGGTAATGACGGAAAAATTGTGGCAACAATCACGTTCCAGTTGAGTCGAATCAGTGCTGAATTTGAAGAATAATTACTAAAAATTTTCGGGCAATCAACATTATGAGAGGTCATCGTATGTACGCAAGGAAATTTATCGTCATATTAGAGCCATTTGATTAATCGTATTATCATTGATAAATCAGAGAATTATCTGCTCTAACTTTCCGACAAAGTTCTCTATATAGGGATCCGCATATGAGAAGCTCAGCTCAGACAGCAGTATCATCGATTGCGCCTTTTCGCGGATTTTTTAGATGATATACAGCGTGATTAGAATAAAATTGATCGAAATAATAAATATTTGTCGTTGACAGTACCACAATTGCAAGCAGAATTGAAAAAACGGGGAGCTGTAATAAAAAAAAAAGAATAATTTGATAAAAAGGTACGAAATATTAAAAATATCATTTTTAATACATAAATAAAAGTATAACCTCACAAATAGCATCACAAGAATTTCTAGAAGAATAATGAAATATATATTTTCCTTTAAATTGTTTTTCTACGATGAGAATGATAATTTTTAATTATCAGATATCCCATGCATCAGTAATTATCTTGATCCAGAATTTTAGTGTCCGAGTGATTTCGATTATCGCGACGTCAATGCCAGTACGAGCATGCCAATCGTTAAAAAATCCCTCTCCTTTACACAGCGGGACACAACAATTACACATAATGGATTAATTCAATTTAATAATCCTCTAGTATTTTAATTTAGGCACTTAAACCTCACTTAATCTAACGTGTTACGTGTATATCTTTGAATTTTATTTTACCCAATCACACGTGAACCACGCAAATGAATAAAAATATTGAACATGTGTATTATTTTGAATTGCTTTCGTAATATTTTTTGTTAATGAGAGCTTCTTTTTCAATACAAATGTTTGTTTCGATAACAAAATTTCCGCTAAAAGGCACAATCTATGATGCTGCCACCACGCGGCTGAGTTTGGCAGTGCGGATCCCTATTGACTAATTTCTTTAACGCTTGTGACGGCGAACGAGTATTCATAGATGGCGCTGAGCACATGAACATTATCAGAGATAAATTCAATTAAATTTGATGTTTTTATTAACAACGGTTTTCCCGTGGAATACAATCAAAGCGTAACTTAACTGACTGAGAAAACTAGTTATCAAAACGTCTTGAAAAAATACATTTATTCCGACTTCCAATTTGGTATTGATCTGAGTCTCCCGACTATTATGGACCGGGACTCCCGCGTTTGCAGATGCGAAACAACTGCGACACTCGCCATCTAGCGGTGAATCAGTAAACTTTTTTGCATTAGCTCGCAGAAAATCCTGAAAATAACGTAATTGTAATTGTAATGGTTGCGGCTAGACCGCTAACCGACGACATACTATATCGTACAATTCGGTGTGGATCGAGCGTATTCCAGTTATCATTGCCTGACCAGGTCCAGATCCTGAATTACACTAATTTCTGCTCGGGTAGTTTGGACTTGGGAAAAAATTGTTTAGATCTAGGTTGATCGAAATTTTGGAAAATCGTAGATCCCAATCAGATCTGCCCAGATCTCCGTTGGATGTAATCAGATCTAAGTAGATCTCTGAGATTTAAGTGGATAAATGAAGGTCGAATATGCAAAAGTGTTCCAACATAATATTAGGTCGATTCGAATGTACGTAAATCTACCATTACATACGGAGGTTTAGATAAATCTACGATTTTCCAAAATTTAGATCTACGTAGACCGAATTTCATCAAAAAATAACTACCTACATATACATTAGATAGACGTAGATCTAAACAATCTTTTTCCTCACTGCTGTACGGTGTGTGATCATTTTAGCCGTACCATGATCGCATTCAGGCATAATCTTTCAAAAAAAAATTGATATTCATCTCTGGATCCAGTCAAGGTTTGGCTCTCCAAGCAAGGACAAAGAGTGAACAGCCATGAAAAACCCGCTTGTCCAGTGATCCCGCAAGATGACGATCACGATTATGTGCCTTATCTATTCTTAAGCTCGGGTACACGTCGCGATAGACGGGGGAGTCCAACAGAAAAAAAATTAATTTAATATAAGAGAGGCTCTGACATTAAATTGCGAAGTGATTGCTCCAAAATCTCTTCGTCAATATATTCCCTTTGTTTCCATTCTACCGATCTCTCGAGTTCTCAAGACGTCCAAAATCTAGTTCATGACAAGATATCGTTCTTTACTGATCGAGCAGGTATTTCTTCTTCTCTGATACCCCGATAAAATCAATATCTCCCGAGTTCTTAAAAAAATATGATTACTGCACGAATGTTTTTGGCAATTTTTTTTTTTTTAATGAACACGAATCGATGAACAATGAAATATTTCAATATCAAGAATCTCTCGCAGATATTTTGAAGTTTCAAAGCGATGCGACAGTAGTAAATCCTATTGTACGAGCTTCACATTTTACAGAATTCATTTTCATGATCGAAAAATGATTTGTCGAATACTCTGGCATCTAAATTTTCTTGGACGTTTGATTCTGAAGTGTACGAAAATTTTAATGACGATGAGGCAGTAGTAAATATTGTCCCACAGACTTGAGCTTTTGCACATCCAATTTTTGCATCAAAAAGTATAATTAACTTGATAAACGTCAAGATGTATGAAACAGAAAATACCTGACAATGATGATTTTGGCGAAACCTTCGTCATTGATGCGGCAGTACCAAATAAAAAATTCGAAAATTACGTTTTTTTGCGAAATCGACCCAATGTCTAGTTTTCCTAGTCGAAATAATAAATTATGTTAACATGATAATCGAACTATTGGCATAAGACAAATCTCAAGAAATTTTCGTAGCAATAATCGTAAAGCCTTCGTGTATATATGGATTTGTTCTATTCATCGGAGGCACGTCAAGTTCATGAAATTTATTAGAATTATTTATGTATTCAAACTTGTTAATGTGCATATTTGAGATCCCTCTGGTGCATGAGATAAGGATACGACAAATGTGTTTTGAACACGACGATTAGAAAAAAAATTTCAGTGAATCACTGCGGCTCTATATAGGAAATTAATGCTTTTTTTGGGAAAAAAAAGAATTAATACAAATTACAATTTTTCATGTTCAAGAAACTCTTGCATTTTTTCTGTCCAAGTCCTCAAACGCATCTTTAAAATCCTTTCAGTATAAAAAAAGCCATTATCATGGAAAGAGAGAGAGAGAAAGAGATTTCAAATCTATCGCTGGATAAAATTGAATATTGTCGATTAAAATGTTTCACTTTCACGTCTAAGGCTGCCATTTGAGTATAGTCCCACGAGACGTTATCGACAGAATTTTCCATCAGTATAGGCAAACACTTTTGCTCTCTGCGGAATGTTAACGATTACAGCCTGCCAGTAATGTAAAAAATAAATAAATGAAGTAGCAGTTCCCTGAAATCGAGAGATATATAGACGATAATCCAGGTCGAAATTGTTGGACCGATTGGGAAACAAAACTGATGATTCGGATAACGTTATGATTTAAAAAAATGGCCGCTTAATGAATCTCCAATGAAGAATTTTCTGTACTTCAAACATAATTTTAGTAATTTTATAAAATTAGTTGCGTCATTTCGTAATCTTCAAAATTTCAAACGTTGAAATTCTCATTAAAATTGGTATCCACCAGGATAAGAGGATAATATCGATGAACGATAATGGAATAGAGAATCAGACTACACGTCCAATATAGTTGTTTTATCCCTTTGATAATAATAAAAAAAAAAAACTAGGATACATCAGTTTTTGACGATCCTCAGTTTTCCCGCAAGATCCGAAACATTTTTTTCGTTAAGTTTATTTAATCGTTAATCGAGAAACGGAAAATCTGATTAGAGCCGAGCGAACAACCGATGAAGCGATAACTTATCCGACATGAGATTTATACTCGAGTGCGCTATCAGTAATTCACATTAAAAAAAAAATTTAATAAGAAATCGATCATAATAATATCGAGGGTTAGACGTTGTCATTTAAGGCATATGTTCTCGCAGATAAATATTTGATTAAATCTTGAACGAAGATTATCGGTTTCGAGAAAGAAGCGTTATACAGGGCACTCTTCGTACTTTGATTTTTAATTTGTTCAGTAGGAGAGACTGGTGGTGGTTTAACCAATTTTTCCATTCGACAGTTTTTTGGTCGTTCAACGTGAATTTTATGCGCATATTGCATATTGCATCGGCACTCCGTGCTACCGGCCTGATCGGGGAGACTTTAAGCGTCCCCCACCATCTCCCACCACGCGAAAAACCGATCGATAAATGCGACATGGTGGGGACTGTCTATTAAATCGAGGGCCATTAAATCGAGGTCCTAGTGTATATATATATTATATATAGGTGATAATATACTTTATGTATATTTTACATATGTCATATTTATTGCTGCTCCAAAGAATGTACATTTTCGCATATAATTTTTTTTTGCGAGAGACAAGGGTGCTACAGAGAGGGCGACGTATCCACAAGCTATAAAGGAGTGGAGGAAAATCATTTTTTGAATAACAACACTCGCAATTCCAAGTAGCCACAGAGCAGATGATTATCGGTATTTCCGCAAACGCTCAAAGCCAAACGCTTTCCGTAGCCACCAAGGCCAATGCATGATTAATGATTCTTTAGACAATAATTTCTCGTTCGACTGACATTCGTGAGCGCATGGATTACTGGAATCCCGAAGAATCAGGGCTGTCTTTGAATTTTCATCTACTAACCTGTTCTAAAAGTCTCGCGCTACGTGCAAGAGCAGCACTTTGAGAAGCTCGAGACGATAAGATGGCACGACGTCTTACGAAATTGTATATAGCAATCGAATCATTGTTTAGAGAAGTAATGTGGCCAATGGTGTGCCGAAACAGTTTTTCAATCTTTTTTATGCACAATAGTTGGTTGCGAAAAACACATACGCAGTGCACAATATTATTTGGTGTTCATGAATAAGAATAAAAAGCGTATATAGAGGATGACACACAACGTCAACGACATCAGCCAGTAGGGACGCTGCTGACGCTAACAACAACCTATTGGTCGTTGTCGAATATGTCCGCGATGCTATTGCATCGTGGACATATTCTACAATAGCTTCTCTGTTCGCCACTCCGAGCACTGCCTGTAAAATACCTAAGAGAGCAATTAAGTCAATCACGTAGCGAATATAGCTCATAGAAAACACAAATATTATCTGAATAATGTCAATAATACGGAGGACTTAGAGAATCGACAGTGAGACGAAAATCGAATGGTCTATTCAGCCTCGAGATGCTATTAAAATATCATCGTTACAAAAGCAAACGATCGCGACATCGATATGAAAGAGTGAATAGTCGCGAATGCATAATATTCTGTTTACGTTCGAAGCACTTGACGTTGTGCGTCAGATATCATCTGGTTATTACGTAGATTCAGAGAAGGCTAAATATCATATGCAGAAGCTCAATCAAATTTATTGTTCTTTTTATTTACTGGCTATTCGGTGAATCAGCACTAGAATGATTGAAACACAAGCTTAAAAATAAAAACACCAATAAATATTAACAAAAACTTGTGTCTCGTCACTAAAAACAAACAGAACCATTTTCTAGTGAACTACGTGCAAGAATTTCGACGACGCAATCGAGAAATGAATCTTTTTTTTTAACCACCCTAATCAGCACATCATAACTCTTGTTGGCCTATTCGGGCACTACGACTTGAATGGTGACCCAATTGATCAAAGCAACACATCGTTGATCCGCTGCTACTATTAGTATCATAAATACCGGAAATCCATTGAAATCACCGACTGGTCGACCTCAACGACGTTTTCACGATAAAATTGATACTGAACGCTTTAGCAGTTTTTCGGTCGGTTTCATGGTGAAACATCATCAAGGTTTGGCCCTGGCTATTTTTTTTTTTTTCATTCTCGAGTTCAAGATTACCGACTATCAGGATTAAGCCCGAGTTTTTGTACGCTCGCCAAATGGAGAACGGAGTACGATTGTCGTCGCTTTACACGCAATTTACGGCACTTCACGGGCATTTATGTTATTCGCTCAGGTCAATTACACATCGTGCGTTGTTCCTTTTCATGTGCATTTGATCATTTTTTTTTTTCGAAAATATTAAAAAATATATACAAAACGATATACCGTCAAACTTTTAGTAGCTTGAATCGCAAACTTGGCGAAACGAATAATTCGATAAGCACTGATCATCTAAATGCAAGATCCTGGATGTATACAAGATACAAGGAAAGATGAATACACGAAAATTTTTGTTACAAAAATGTGCTCAGCAGTGACGAAGGTCGTTGGCGCAGGTTTCTTTTTTTTTCTCGCTTTTCAACGTTCGTCAAGTTGTGCAATAACAGGTATAATTGCACGGTATAAGTGTGGTTCGAGAATAAAATGAATAAACGTTGCAGTGATAGCAAAGCGGTGGTTTGAACGCGTAAAAACGTGGATATATATATATATATATATACATCTCGACAATAGTAGTTTAGTAGTGTGTAGGTGGAACGAGCGAGACTTGGTACAATGGCCTTGACTGTTTTACCATATACGAGACTTAAGGTAGCACGAGCACTAACTTCATTATCACAAATATTGCGAAATTTTTAATACGTTATGAATAATGTACAGAGGAGCATAATCGGGAAAAATAGTTCAGATCGACGTAGATCAAATTTAGATCTACTTATTTTTTAGATCTACGTAGGTTCTAAATTTTGGAAAATCGTAGATTTATCTAGATCCCAATCAGATCTACTCAAATCTAAGTAAATTTACTGGAGAACTAATTAGAAAAAGGATTCGAACTAAATATTAGATCTTCTACACAATATTAGGAATTTCTAATATAGTTCAAATACAATATTAAAAAATCTACGTAGATTTAAGATTTTCTACAATTTCGGTCTACATATCGAAAAAATTACTGCGTTGACCTAAATGAGATCTCCGTAGATCTGTGCCAATATAGCGATATGAGTTCGGGAATATTGATTTTTCGGATGTTTTAAGTAGTTGGGCTAGATCGTTAGCCACTAAATATATGGAAACACGTGAAATCTTTGTGAGAATCAATCATTTTCAAACTTATCGATCGTGAAACTATATAGCAATAACCTTGCAATGTTTACATGCGTCTCAATGATCTGTGGTCTCAACAGTGGTCTCAACAGTGGTCTCAACAATGATACGAGTCAAAATTCGTCCTCTCTTAATATTTTACAATTATCGCAGAGAATGAAATGAAATAGGCACACGTGAAATTGTACTTTATCGTATTATTATTGTTTTTAAAAATTGAAATAACCATACTTTAATATGTTCATGATGCAACAACTCTCACTCGACTAACCATTGTTCTCGTACTAGCTTAATTCTTAAGGGGTAACACCACTGTAAAAACAAAAGAAAAGCGCTGTTTTAACCATTTTTTTTTAGATGGAAGTAAAGGTAATAGGATAATAATATTTAAGGAAGTTATTAGGCATATATTTAAGTATAATACAAAAATTTATTATCAAAAAATATTTAAAAATGGCGACACTTGAGCCGTTCTCGTGAAACTGAATGAATTCTGCGGCACGCAGTGCTGCAGAATTTCATATGCAAATTTAAATCTAGAAAAAAAAACTACTTAATCTACATGTCTATAGCTAGAGAAATACGTAGGGGATTTAAAAATATTGATTTTTGTGTAATTGGCGAGTATTTGAATGAAAATTTTGAATTTTCGACAAAAGAGAGGGCACTTATTTGTTAATAAATAATGTTTAAATTAACTTCTCGAAAATCCCTTACGTATTTCTGTAGCTGTTAATATATCTATAGATTAAGTGCTTTTTTTTTAATTCAAATTTGTGACAGTTACACTGCGTGCCGCATGTCTCGCGAGAATGGCTCCAGTGTTGCCATTTTTGAATATTTTTTGATAATAATTTTTTGTATTATACTTAAATATATGCCTAATAACTCCCTCAAATATTATTATCTTATTACCTTTTCTTCCATCCCAAAAAAAAATTGTGCATTTTTAGATTTTTACAGTGGTGTTACCCCTTAAATACGACAAAAAGACTCTATAGGACTTTACCCGAAATTAAAAACGTTTATTGCCTCATCATACAGAGAAAGCGATGTAGATGGAAAAAAGACTACTATTTCCAATACCTACGATTCTAGGATCGCGAGAGCTGTGAAACCAACCTAGCATAACGTTTTAGACATGATGAACATAATGGCAGTGTTCGATCAAGTGCATTTTTTCACTGCCGCAGCAAGCAGAATGTTTGAAAGAGTCAGAAAATCATTAGTTGGATAGGAAATTGTATCTCAGGTGAACATTTTTAGGATCTCAACTGATTTTTTTTCATTAGGCGTCCATTCAGATTCTCTTGGGGAAAATATCCCATCGATATTAATCATCAAATGCGAAAATTTGCCCACCAATTATACCGTCGATTTGATATTGGCATGTTCTAATTATTCAAGCGGCCAATAAAACATTTTTTTCTCGAACAATGGAACAACTATGGGTTGTTGATTGAACGCGATAAATTCATGGTTCGCCTATATTTCCTCCAACTAATTGCGCTTGCAGTGAAAAACACATAAATAGTGTTATACTATTAGATTCTGCTGGTAATGCGGGGTGACGCACAATTGTGAATTGCAGGGCTCGGTGTCAAGGAGAACGGGATACTTTTATATCTCTCGTTATAGTACCCCCTCTCTACTGATTCTTGTCGTTCTCATGCTCATGGGACAACAGGACGGAAATTACAGTGTAAAAAATTATTATAAATTTTAGATAAAAAGAGCGTACAACTCGAGTGAACTTATAGTTACACTTGTTTACGATCCACGATGACGCATATTATATCCTAAAAAAAAAAGCCGAATGAAAATATTAATATTTATTTCATTTATCCTCATTACTCATATTTTTACGAATTTCTGTGTCCACTGTTCGATGTATAGGTGAACCTCTTGATGGACTTTTTTTTTCTTTTTATGCATGTTTCAGGATGCCGTAGACCCGAAGACCCGTTCAGGATCGTCGCAAAAAGATCGAAAGGAAGACAGGTAAAATTGGATTGTTGAAAAAACAAAACACGTTTCTCTCAATGACGATAATTATATAATGCGTCATGTGCATGGTAGCTCGTGTACTTAGTGGAATATATGCGGCAATAACAACATTCCTGCATACAGCTTAATGCAGAATTCAGAAGGATATGACAGATAAAAATCTCGAATTAATTATACTCGAACATTTTATTTCCCGACAATTCCGAGTATCATCTATTTTAATCCACCTCACGAATCCACATGCGAGAATATTACGCACGTAATATGTCATTGTTTGAAAATAAAAGTCTGTTGAATTAGCGATGCCAAAATTCCAAGCTCTTGTGAGTTATTTCGTATAAAAAATTGATGAGTTTCCCTTGGAATCTCTCGTATTGTAAACCCCACAGAAAATCTGGTTATCCAATGTCAAAGAATTCTCACGGATATAAGGAAAAATTTTTGCCCCAAATGATGGGAGAATAAAATTTGACGATCTTTCGCAGACTTGCTTTGAAAGGGGTGATGAATGGGGTATTTTCCGTCGATTTGGACGAGGAAAAGAGAAGAGTTAAAGAGCTCGAGACCGACTATGATCCGTACGAGCACCGAGAGGTCGAACATCCAACCACGTGAGTGCAAAGAATACGAACAACAAACCATCGTCTTATATGGTGACATTGAATGTCAATGAAAAGTTTTCATTATTATTGTATTCTCTTTCGTTTGATACTCTTTGCAGTAATTTAGATACGTTATTTCATCTTCTGAAGGGAAGTTTGGGCACGGGTATTCTGGCTATGCCACAAGCTTTCGCAAATGCCGGATACGTCGTTGGTTTCGTCGGTACAATTATCATAGGACTTTTGTGCACCTATTGTATAAGGTTACTCATACACGCCGAATACGAGCTATGCAAAAGGAGAAGGGTACCTTCGTTGACTTATCCTGCGACTGCAGAGGCAGCTTTCAATGAAGGACCGAGGATATTCAGAGGTTTCGCAAGTGCCTCAGTGTAAGTGTCAATCCAACGACATCATACCCATTTGATAAACATCCCTAGCAAAATAAAAATGTGTCCGATTGAGATGTCATGCAGCATGATGCAGGAAAAAGGACCTATTTTTTTTTTTTTTTAACTTTTATGAAAATGTCGTCGATGGATTTAGGAAAATTCTCTATGCTGCAGCTCTATATCCTTATTGTGAAAATTTATGAATCATTCCACAAAAAGTAGTATGAGTTTTGGGCCTTAAAATTTCGATTTTAAATGTTCGTTTACATTTTTTTAAACACATTAAAATGAATAATTTGTGAAAATTCGAGACCTTTTTCTACGTAAGTAATAGAGAAACACCTATTTTTAGTTTTCCTAATTTTTTCGTTTGACTGAAAAAAATATATATTGGTTATATTATTTTCCATCGGAATTTGTTTAATTTTTCAAGAAAAATATTTTTAAAATTTTGAATTTGAATTTTCATTATGAATCATGAGTTTAAAAGTTAAAAAGTGACAAACAACAGCGTTCCCCAAAATTAAAAAATTTTTTTTTGCAAAGCTGAGACAATTTTACATAAAATCTATGCTTAAAAATGCGGTCACTGTAGATTTAACGACAAAAAAAAAAAAAACAAAATGTAAAATAGTCAGTTTATTGAAAGTTCATGCGAACGCTTTTGCTCCTGTCAAGTTTTTTTAGTTATCTACTCATGCGATGCACTTGGAGGCATATTTAAACGCAACACCAGACTTGAGAATTTGTAATTGGGAACACAAGGGCAAATTCTTGACACGTGAGTGCTGTGCAATTTTGGTTGTGAAAATAAAAGGAACACCAACTTCATTTTCTGTTCTAACAAGGAATACCGTTCAACTGAAGCTGAATTGAACGACAGATTTTCGAGGACGCTCACTGTCAAAGGCATTCAAGGATTATATTGCATTATCCCAACCACTGACGAAAAGCTCGTCTGCAAACGATTTAGCAAAGCAAAAACCTCAATAACTGCTAAAGTGATTATGTGAAGCTTCGATAAAGCAATTGTTTCATATTTTTTTTTTTTTATGTAAATTCGTCTAATCAAAATATTTTGGGGAATGCTGTCATTTTTTATTTTTAAACTTTTAAACTCATGGTTCATAGTGAAAAAACGAATTTAAAATTTTTGAAATATGTTTTTTGAAAAATTTAGAAAATTTCCGATGGAATGTAGTATTACCGCTATATTTATTTCTTTTCATTCAGATGGAAAATTTAAAAACGAAAAAAATGAGTAAAACGCAAAAATAGGTGTTTCTTACGTAGCGAAAGGTCTGAAATTCTCACAGTTTGTTAATTTTAATGTGTCTAACAAAATATAAACGAAAATTTGGAATCGAAATTTTGAGGCCTAAAACTCATGCCACTTTATTGTGGAATGTCTCATGTATATATATGGGGCATTCCAGGTCAATTCGAATAGGGTCTGACCCTCACCCTCTCCAATTCGAGTTTAACCGACCGGAGGCGTTCTGTCAGCCTAAAATAACATCTCCAAATTTTTTTCAGATTTTTAACAATCCCCCCCCCCCCCCCAGAGCTCCTTAATTAATGATATTTTCAAAAATAGTGATTGCGACATTTTTGAAAATTATGAAAAAAATTACATAAATTTTGTAGCCTAAACCAAGAATATTCCAACCAGATGAAGATGGGCCGACAAAACGGGAATTTTTTATGAACATTTTATCAATTTTTTTTTTTTCAATTTTCAGAATTAAATATATTCTCCAAAATGCAACAACCATCGGGAAAGTAATTGAAATTTATGAAAAGATTTTGGAATAGCTTGGTTTCTTCGTGGAGGAAGCCGGTTTTCGTAGAAAGTTTATTTTTTGAGAGATTAATGAAAACGTGTTCAGAAGTATTCTAAAACATCTAAAAACTTCTATGTGTATTCAAGTATGCACATAAGTCGAATTACCCCGAAGGTTACTTGATAGTGAATTTGGCTAGAATCGCAAAAGGAATTGAATGCAGACTAGGGTCAGACCCTAGTCGAATTGACCTGGAATGCCCCATATATATATATAGTTAGGCTGGTTTTTTTTTAACTTTTTTTTCTTCTTCTTACGTACCCTTCAAAAAGTTATTTTTTAGCCTCAAACGAAGCCCCGTGAAATCGGAACTCCGGTAGCAAAATTTTAAAAGGTAACTCATCCAGTTTGAATTTTTCAAACACTCTAACCGAAATATCTCGAAAACTACATAAGTTAGGAAGCTGTTTTTGGTTTTATTTTGTAGATAATCAAGTTTTCTTTGAAAAAGGTTATAACTTCTGTACACCCAAATGTTCATCCTGTATTCGATACGAACGTTTAAAGTTGAGTTCATTGAATAAATGAATGAATTAAGATGCTTATTACCTTGAAAATTTTGTTTTCACCCGTGTTCTAAGCTGATGCCAATTATGTCACGCAAACTATTTCATGGAAAATTCAATTATCTACACATTATGTCTCGTCATGTTCTCGCTATCTTTTACCGCTCACTAGGCTGTACACTTTAAAATAAAAATTTTAAAATTTATAAATTCCTCGATAGGAGAATTTTACATTTTAGCTCACAAAAACTTTTCTAATTAATTTGAGTTCCTCTATTTTGAAACGTAGTAAAATACACCAGAAGTAGGCTATCGGAGAATAATAATTTTCTACCTGAATAATAAAACTTTACCACCAGCGCGTACAATGTATTGCTAGTAAATAAAAATTTTAATTTTCGCGCCCTACGGCTACGCCGCGTGTTCGATAATTTTTTCACTTCTTCACCCTGTACCCAGAGAAGAGTCGTGTTGGTCCGAGAGTACAATGCTCTATTAACTAAAAATGAGGAACAAAAGCAGTTCGTCGTGCAAGTCGTTTACAATCATCGCAAAGAATTTCCGAATTATAATAAAACGAATTTCTATGAATAAACTCTACAGTAATTTAAAATGATAACCTCGTTTTTTCAATTTTTATTTCAAACTATATTGTAAGCAGTAGATGATATAGAGATAATCGTAACACGTATCGTGTAAACAATTGAATTTTCTGTGAAATAGTTTGCGTGACATATTTGGTATCAACTTAGAACACAGGTGTGATAAAAATTTACAAAGTAATAAGCATCTTCATTGATTTATTCAATGCACTCAACTTTAAAGGTTCGTATCGAATACAAGATGAACATTTAGGTATATAGTAGTCTCGACCTTTTATTTTAGAAAATTTGATTATCAGCAAAATTAAACCAAAAATAGCTTCCCAACTTGTATAGTTTTCGAGATACTTTGGTTCGAGTGTTTGAAAAATTCAAACCGGATTAGTCACCTTTTAGAATTTTACTACCGAGTTCCGGTTTCACGAGGCTTCGTTTGAGGCTGAAAACTAAGTTTTCGAGGGTACGTAAAAAGAAAAAAAAGTGAAAAAAACCGGCCTAATATATATATACTAGGGGTTCGTTGGGCTCGGGCGGTACGCGCCCTCGCAATTGAACTGGGTTGGGTTGTCCCACAAGGCGTGTCCAAAGTCATCCTTTTCGAATTGGACACCCCTTACATAATATGGGCACATTTACAACTTTACCTGAAACATCACTAACCAATAACAACTCTATCAGAATTTATTTATTATTGCGTAATAAAATCTAACTAATTCTTACATTTGTTGTTGGCTAGTAAAGTCGTAGGTAAAGTTGGAAATGTGAGAACATATACATGTAAATAAATTGCAAATTTATAAACTCTCATTTTTCTGACTTGACGCGAATCTTAGAGGCTCGTCCGATCGGAATCCTCCCGTTGCAATTGTGAATCCAAGTTCACTCAATCTCAATCTGAAATAAATGAAGCTCTAAAAAAACACGAAAGTTTTATCGCGCATCTCAAGTTTGAGAAAGTCCCTTTGCATATTCCAGCTAGGGATGATCAAAAGTTGATAAACATGCTAATTTGATTTATTTCAACTGAGCATTACTAAAAACAACAAAATGTCTTTTGCTCAATTACAGGCATGTCGTCAATGCATTTCTTCTCATATACCAGCTCGGAACATGTTGCGTTTACGTGGTCTTCATTGCGGAAAATCTCCAATACGTACGTCTTTTTTCTACACGTCAAACTAGCACATGCTGGGCTTCTTTGGTTTTGCACAAAAATCGGTTTTCTTTCTATTCCGGAGATTTTAGAGTTCCACTCGAATTATTTCGTTATATTCCAGGCATTGATCGGCTGGGTTCCGGAAATCGATGTGAAATATTATCAGCTGGCAATCCTATTGCCTCTGATACTCATCAATTGGATCAGAAATCTCAAGTTCTTGGTGCCTCTCTCGACAATCGCCAACGTTGTGACCTTCGTGAGCTTTGGCGTGATACTTTATTACATTTTTCGCGAAACACCGTCGTTCGAGCATCGAGCACCCGTTGGTCAGGTTCAAAATTTTCCGCTATTCTTCGGTACCGTTCTATTCGCCTTGGAGGCAATTGGCGTCGTGAGTATTCCACTATAATTCATACTTCCACTTACTTGATCGACGAGATCATTCTATACTTTGGCGGACGAACAAAAATAATGGGTCATTTTTAGGAATTTACTTTATTCGAACAATTCGATAGATAATTCTCGTATTCGAACGATATATTGAATTAAACTTCACTTCTGCCTGCCAATTTTCGTCTAAAAATACGGAAAACTTGATAAAAAAAAATCTTTCTCAATATGCGAGAATCCCTCATGTACGAGAAACTTTTTTTTTTTCTCTGGAACGAACAGTTCTTACAAATTATTTTTTAACCCTTGCACTGAGAAGTTAATAAAGAAGTTAATAAATTTGCTTCAAATTTTTTAACAAATTTTCTTTTGGTTCCAACATGTCCGATTTTATTTTATAGAAAAAAAAAAAAAAAAAAAAAAAAAAAAAATAGAAAACGAGCGGTTTGCGAGAATCTTCATGATCTCGAATAAAAATCTCTCCGGGGATGTTTCAATATGACAATATGATTCAATCCTCGCAGATAATGCCCCTTGAGAACGAGATGAAAACACCAAAGGCGTTCAATTCTCCTTGCGGAGTGCTGAACATAGGTATGGGTGCCATAATAACGTTGTACGTTGGTATGGGATTTTTCGGCTACATATGTTACGGGGATGAGATAAAAGGAAGCATAACGCTGAATCTCGAGAAAACGGAAATTCCGGCAAAGCTCGTGCAGCTACTTCTAGCACTTGCGATCTACGTGACTCATGCACTTCAGTGCTACGTTGCCGTGGATATTGTCTGGAACGATTATCTTTGTCGTCGAATCAAAAAGGAGTCTCACAAAATCATTTGGGAATACGTCGTCAGAACGATGATCGTCCTAGTTACTTGTGAGTACAATAAACACACCTCGTGCTATCATCATTGTCCCTCGTAAAAACTGGAAACATCAAAAAATACATAATATATATTTTTTTTCTACCAGCGATATATTTTTATGAAAAAGTTCGATGTAGAACATTTTTCTTATCGATTAAAAATATATTTTATATTGTGGATGTTTGGATGTATGGCCAAAATTATGCCTAATTTTTTTGTTGTTTTCTTCGTCATTTAGTTCTCATTGCCGTGGCGATACCCAAATTGGAACTCTTCATTTCTCTGTTTGGTGCACTGTGCCTGTCGGCGTTGGGTCTCGCTTTTCCGGCGATCATCGATTGCTGCACATTCTGGAAGGTAACAAATCGCAACGAGAAGATTTTCATGGTCGCGAAAAACGGATCATTGGTGGCTTTTGGATTTTTGGGTTTGATCGTCGGAACTTATACCAGCTTGAGCAAAATCATCGAGAGCTTTCAATGATTAACTCGCGAGTAAGGCCTCTTTCGCTCTTTGATACGTGTGTGTGTGTGTGTGTGTGTTTTTTTTTTTTTTTTTTTTTAATTTTTATTTTACGAAACTCAAATGAAACCGCCGTGGTCGATTTTGATTCGCGCCCAAAAAGTGCTTTGAGCCTGAGTCACGTGGCCGGTTCCATGTAAATATGGTTGTGAGAATACAGAGTATGTATATGTACGAAGAGCGATTGATAAACGGAAGGGTATAAGACATTCCAGCTGTTGATGCCATAAAAAATTTTAGAAAAAAAAAATCATTGGCTTCACGATAGTTTTGTCGCATATATATATATATGTTAATCGCAATGTGTTAGGAACCAACGATTACATTCCCCCTCTTTCCATCATTATTTACATTCAAAGCCTTTGCGAGGTATTCACATTTTTAAGTCGCATCTTCTCCGTTGTCACGGAAAATTACTCTGCGGAGAAAAACGCTAATTAACCGGGGAACCTGTGGCTTGAGAACCTGATATCAAAGGGATTTTCAGGATTTTTATTGTGAACAAAAACAAAAACTTTCTAAAACTCGCGTATTATTATTCATTGTGCATTTGAACGATGCGAAATATTTTTCTTTTTTCCTTTTGAATCAATAACTCGAATGTCAAATGATTTACGAATCGTCGTGCCTCCTTGTCGGAGTGACGAATTGATGCAAAATTTGGAGTCTCTTATATTCACGCTTGATACGTGAAAATCAAATATACTTTTTAATTTTCATCAAATTTTGTACTCGATGAACCAAGAAAAACAGGATAAAAGTATAAAACTGCAACGACTGTTGGACTTGAAAAAAAAATAACGATTTTGACAGAAAAAAAAAAACTTCGATCTATTCGTGGAAATTTTTTTTTTTTCTTATGAACATAAAAACATTCTAAAGATCATCTGATTTTTAACATCCTGGATCAGACTCTTCCCCGTTGAGCGATGAAACTTTCGGGATAATCGAGCGATCGAATTGAGAAAAAAAAAATATATATATATATATATTATGCATCTTATCACGCATGAGACTTTGATTGTATTTTATTTGGTAGGAAAACAAAAGAATTGCGCGCAACCACCGACCATAATTCGATGAGTCGAAGGTTTTTCAAAATTATCAATTCATTAGATTTATCTGAAGCTCCATGACCGCGGACGTTTAGATTGAATTTTTATATCTGCAAATGCTGCGTATCGATGTACGGTCATTCAGCGAAGCATCGAGTTTGCTTGAAACTTTTGTTATATACATATATAAATATATATTTTTTTGTTTTTTTTTTTTTGTTTTTTTTTATTAATACTCTACTAAGGATTTTACGCCTGTTGACTCATCTAATAAATTTTACGAAAGTACGTTTAAGATAGTTACATACGTACATTGCGATGAATATATCGAGAGATCCGAGCTTTGATGTATTTTTTTCTTTTTTTTTTTCTCGCGATCTTAAGAATTGCCCATATGTTCTCGACGAATTTCGTGAGAAAGAATGAGTTTTCGTGAGAATTTCGAGTACTTTCCGATGACGTAAAAACGCGAAAAAAAATCGAGCATTTCGAGGATTCTAAAGACATTGATTTTTAATAACAATAAAACGAAAGAGTCGTTGATACATAGTTCTGGAAAATTTTCTTTTCGTCGTGTGAAATTAAATCTTTGACTTTGCCGAAAATCGGAATGAATTCTTTCAGAATTTCATCCTATTTTCGAAATTGTCGTCTTCCAAAACTTTTACAGCCTATATTTCGGAAAATTTCTGGAAAAAAAAATGTCGAAAATTTGTGACTTTTCATCCATTTCTCAAAACTAAACGAAATAATAATTACAATAAAAAAATTTTAAAAAACCCCGAAAAAATGTATCTATATTCAAGAAAAAATTGGAAAATTGATTTTATTTGACGAAAAAAAAAGATATTAACGGCGACTTGTTAAAAAATATTTTATCGATAAATTTTTGGCATTATTATTATTCGAAATCAACGATCTTAGCATCTTCGGTCGTTGTAGTTTTTTAAAAAAGATTTTTGACGTACCGCGAATTTTTTCGTTGAAAATTATTACGGTACCTTGATCAATCTATCATGTAAATTCATTCATTATTTTTCTATTAAGCATATGTCTCAGCGTAAAAGGATTTATTGCACAACTTATATACCTGAAATATTATCCGCTGAAGCTGTGATGAAACTGCGAAAAGAATGCCAAAGTTAAAAAAAAAAATATATTCTCCATTATTCCTTCATCGTATACTTAAAATAAGATCGTAGTAGTACTAGAATAATTCAGGCTGTCCTAAAGCACAGCGAGTAAGTGAGCCACTTGTAATATACTGAGATATAAGTCGTACGTTTCGTATTTCAAATGAAAAAAATAATAGTGAAAATGACAATTAAAGGTTGTACGAAGAAAGTTAAAAAAATAGCAAGTCCCCTCCGACAAAACTTGCAGATATTGCGAGAGTTCGAGCGAGCCTGTGTCATATTGTATAAATCGCCGAGTCGTATATTAAGTAATATGTATATATTTGACAGGCTGATTTAAAAATTGGCACGTTTAAAGTCAATGGCGCGATCTCTTATTGAAGAAAAAAAATCGAAGTATTACTGCGATAGCGCATACACACACACACACACACACACACACGCACACAACACACATATTATATATATATATATTATATACATATATTTTTAAAATAGAGTGTAACACTGGAGAGCTCTACCGTGGTATACTTGGAAAAAGTAAATATCAATTTTGCTCAGATCCAAGTTCCTGCAGCTGCACCAGAGACCCAGCGAGGCTGGTGCTGAAAAAAATCCGATAGTCGTTGATGAAACGATGCGCGGTCATTGGAGAAACAGATTAAAAATGGCGATGCTGCCGCATCGCAGCTGTTACATGAGTTTTCCATTTGGAGGTTAGAATTTATATTTCCAAACGTTCGAAGAGCGAGTATCAATGATTTTCGTGATTCAAACGAGTATTTTGAAGAACGGAAGATCCGAAAATCTAGTTTAAAGTCATGTTTGCTATTACTTTATTGATATAAATAAAAATTGCAACATATTGCTTCAGTCGTTCATCCTCATGGGTTCTTACACTATTTTACTACTGTATAATGTCTCAAAGACGCTTCAAAGAACTGATAGTCCTAAAAAGTAGTCGAAAAAGTAGCTCAACGTCCTTAAGAAGTCATTAAGACATGAACAATAATTTCTTTTGAGCATTATTTTGTTTACATTTTTTTTATTCAGCCATGAGCTGTCGAATGTTCTTGATCTGTTTTACCAATCACTGCTGCACACGAGCATAAGCACCGGCCAAAATTGCGCAGCGAATTATAGGCCCGACTCATAGAGAAGATGCACGTTGAAAGTGAGCGTCGAGATTATGTCAAAGCTGGCTAGCTCCGATCTTTCTACGTATGATTTAGGCCTATATGCCATACACTCAGAGACAAAAATGTTCGTATGGACAACTACAGGTTCAACTGAACGAAAAAAAGGTTATTCATTCGATAGATTGTTTCATCGAAAAAGTAGCCAATCTATAATTACAAAAAAAAAACGAAAAGTAACCAGTGTATGTTGCTCCTGTTGTTATTGATATATTTATAGAGCAGATTCGGCCTTTGGCTTGTACTACAAGTACCATAAAAATGTAATACGTACTGACAGTATAGGAGGTGGAAAAAAGTTGATGGAAAAAAATTCTCCCAAATGACCATCTCGATCATTGATCATTTGTACTTGAGCCATAATTC
Source organism: Rhorus exstirpatorius (assembly GCA_963564615.1). Lineage (NCBI taxonomy): Eukaryota > Metazoa > Arthropoda > Insecta > Hymenoptera > Ichneumonidae > Rhorus > Rhorus exstirpatorius. The sequence continues at coordinate 14,551,751 of OY751316.1, read as the reverse complement.
GTTGGAATTTCGCTATTGTCATCAGATTTTTTTTTCCATTTGCTCATTTGATTTCAGCCCAGACTGTCGGTGAATAAGTGCGTAAGACGGTTTGGCTTGTATCAAGCTAAGCAATTGTTTTCGTCGTCAGACTCTGAATAAGTTTTAGTCACGAGCGTTGTATGATATTCGATGTATAATTACCATCAATAATTGTAAAACAATAATCTTCGTGTGTTTCCAGAAAAATGCTTTGTAAACAAAAAAAAATAATAAAAAAAGTTAGTTATTTAATTCGAAGTTAACGAGTCGTTGAACTTGAAACTCAGAGAGTTTTACTGAAAAATAAATTGAAACTTTGAACATTGCTTCCTCATTATTTTTGCACCTTCACGAATCCTCCTCTGGTGTATGAAAATTAAGTTATGATCTTCCCATAGACTTTATTTGCGAGCTTTCGGTCCGATCGTAAGGAAAAATGGGGAAATGGCGATCACTTAAGGGCACCATTGGACTCTTGTATGATATAAGTTCTCGAATATCCTCTCGATAAAAATGATGGTTTGATGCAAGTTTCATTTACATAAAGACGGAGAAATCATAACTCCTTATACGATAAAAATAACAGGGGTGACTGGATTTTTCTTTATAAATAGCCAAAATACAAAAGCTTAACTAATTATGAAAATAATTGAAAAATATATATTCAACCATTCATCAAAAATGAAAAAAAACGAATAAATTGATAATTTTTTGAAATAAATAATCAATCAGACTTATTAATTTCATTAGGTATTGATAAATAAAATGTTGTTCTAAATAAACGTCGCCTCGACCATTCGTAAATCCTTGTTTCATTGGTCCTGAATCTTACATCGAGAATAATGAAAAAAAAAAAAAATCGAAGCTCGAAAAAAACCGATCAACCGGCGAGATTTAAATAAAACTAGCTCACGCGCGCGTACGCGTGCGTTTGCTTTCTAGTTGACTTGTGTAAAAAAAACTTTACCACGAAGCGAAAAAAAATTCGAGTCGATTGTTTTAAAAGTCTCTCAACAGAGTCAATGAACATATTTTCATTCCCATCAGTAATTAACGCGTAAACAGTTTAGTCACGCGTAAACGTTTAATTACCGCGTAAATGGTTTGGCTTGACCAGTTTGTATTGTACAAATCAATCACGCGAAGATAGTATCGTTCACAAATACGGTTGCTTTATGCAAAGTTCCCCTTATAGTAAGGGATGTATTCTATAATTACTATATATTAATTACTGGCCGTAGTACATATTCTCTCCACTCTATCAGTGTCTTTTGTAGTGTCACTTCACATGATAGTCTTTTTCGAAAACCCTTCTTCTACTATTATGTCATTTTTATCAAGGAATTCCACTAATCGATTTTTAACAACTATTTCTATTAATTTTTCATATGTAGGCAGTATATTAATGGGCCTATATTCGTCTGCTTTTATTGACCCAGATATTTTTTGGATGGGTACTGTATGGTCGTTGTTTTCCACTTTACACCGGAAATATTCCGTCCTCTAGAGATTTGTTTATTAGCGCAATGATCGCTTCAGACTGTAATTCCCATGTATACCTCATAATTTCAGTTGTTATACCCTCCTCAGTACCTTTTTTGTTCTCTAGTTTATTTATTATATCATTTATTTCCTCATATCCAACTTTCTTAAATGTTGAGATTTTGATTGTGCAATCTACATCATTGTCGTTCTCATCTAATATTCCTATGTTTCTTATTATATCGTCAATACTTTTTATAAAAAATGTATTAAAATTATCCGCTATTTCTTTTATATCTGTACACTTATAACTCCATCAAAGTTTATTCCTCTATTATTGGTACCTTTTTTGCCCCTATCAACTTTTTCATAGTCTTCCTCATTTTTTGCGTCTGTTTTATACTTTTCTATATTTTTTCATTGTAAGTAGTCTCTTTTGCTCAGTCTTATTTCTTTTACTGTCTTATTCCTGTAGTATCTATAGCTATTCCAATCATGCTCATTATTTGTTTCTCTCGCTTGCTTATATGCTATATGTCGTTCTCTACTTACAAATTTGACGTTATCCATAATCCACGGTTTTTTTCCATTTTGTCTTTATCAGTTTCTTTTCTAGCAGAGCATTTTCATTGATTGATTTTGTTATTACTGTTATATAAGTTTGTCAGCCATACTATTTTTGCTTTCTAAATAATAGTGGTCAATTGTTTTAAAATTTGGATTTAGAACCTGCATGTATTTTTCTTTACTCCAGTTTCTGTAGTTACGTGTTAAAATTTCTGTCTCGTCATTGTCGCTTCCGCGTGTACTTGTCTATCTCTACTTGTATTATTTGATGAGAGAGAGAGAGAGAGAGAGAGAAAGAGAAAGCACTATCCGGACATTGTGAAAATTTTACGATGATTGACCATCTGTAGGTTTTCGGTTATCACGAGTCAAAGTTACCCGTGCTGAAATTTTTTAGGGATACCCTAAGTCCGACCATATCCCGATCGGGATTGTCCATGGACTCCCCAAAACCGGTATCCCCATAGGAATCTATATGGTATCCGTCTCGTAATCGGATTGGTGGATGTGGCAAAATTTGTAAGTTATGGCGCCACTTTCTTTCAGGGTGTACCGATTGAATCCCAATCTCACGTTTGTTCTGAATCAGGATTTGTTGAGAGCTCCTCAAGACGAGTATCCTCCGATGATTTAATGGGATGATCGAAGAATTTTAATTTGCGAAATGCCCAGTCATATTCCGAATAAAGCTTGTTGACACATTATTCGATTGGCATAATAATATAATAATAATAATAATAATAATGAGTAGTGGTGGTGGTGGTGGTGTTGGTGGTGGTGGTGGTAGTGGTAGTGGTCGTGTGTTTGTGTGGTCGTGTGTTCGTGTGTTCGTGTGTTCGCGTGTTCGTGTGTTCGTGTGTTCGCGTGTTCGCGTGGTCGTGTGTTCGTGTGTTCGTGTGTTCGTGTGGTTGTTATTGTCGTGTGGTCGTGTGGTCGTTATTGTCGTGTGATCGTGTGGTTGTTATTGTCGTGTGGTCGTGTGGTCGTGTGGTCGTGTGGTCGTGTGGTCGTGTGGTCGTGTGGTCGTGTGGTCGTGTGGTCGTGTGGTCGTGTGGTCGTGTGGTCGTGTGGTCGTGTGGTCGTGTGGTCGTGTGGTCGTGTGGTCGTGTGGTGGCGGTGGCGGTGGCGGTGGCGGTGGCGGTGGCGGTGGCGGTGGCGGTGGTGGTGGTGGTGGTGGTGGTGGTGGCTCAAAAGTTGAAACGCCATCGTGTTTCAGGATCAATAGACAATACTCTTGAATTTTTCCAGATTTTTCCCGTCGTGTGTGCGATTTTAATTATCAGCAGCCATTGTTAATTAACAAACAAATCAACGAAGGAGTCAGTCCACTCAAAAGTTGAAACGCGATCGTGTTCCAGGATCGATAGACAATACTCCTTAATTTTTTCAGATTTTTCCCGTCATGCGTATTCTTTTCTGAATTTTGGCTTCTCGCTACCGCTGCTAGCTTCAGCCTCATGTATAGTGTATATAGAAGATATTTATAAAGTAAATGTACAAGCATTCGACAGCGTCGTGGTTAGAGCGTTAGTTCATTAGGCAGGCAGATAGGTAGGTAGGTTGTCCTTAAATCATTTTCCGGGTTCGCAAATAAATTTTCAACGACCGGAATCATCCTCGGAACAACAACAATCAATAAAAAATGTCAAAAACATTAATGTTCATAAAATATAATATTTTTTGCCATTCATTTCGGGTCCAATACGCAAACGAAGGCTAGTGAGACGTCGTAGGTTCAAACCCCGGTGTCGACGTTTTTTTTTGTTTAAATTTTTTCTATGGCTCAGATAATAATAAACAATTGCCTATAACCTGAATTTCAGAAGATAAATATTTATTCGGGATTTTATATATATGCCAGTTTAAACCACATTTTGATCGGGTTTTGACTGGATACCATAATTGGAATCCAGTCAGGGGTCCCTTTCGGATTCCAATGTGCAAACGTTACATTCAGTCATGGGATCTGATCCGATGACCAGCTGGATCCCTATCAGAAAATAAGGATCCTTCTCAGAATCCACCTGGATCCCGACCGAAATTTCTGCACGGGTACCCGCTATCCACGGTTCATAGGCCGTGAGCGATTCCAACTCTCTCTTATTGTTTCATGAGTGCCCCTCACTGCGCCTACGTTTTCGCTTATTTCATGCCGCTGATAGCAACCGAAGTACCTCAAATCTCATACTATTTTCAGACAAGCCTCGTATCTTCTGAGAGGAAGCACCAAATTATCCAGCTGGCAGTTTTGGAAACTTTCGTGGGGTCGCATTTTTTCACATTTTGGTAAACATCGAAATTTTCAATTAAAAATGGCAATTATAAAAAGCCCCCCCCCCCCCCCCCCAATATACAGTATACGGAGGAATTATAATTTTATTTTTAAAAAATTCAAAATCAGTACAAAATATCTTCCTACACGATACTCAATTGAGGTAAAAATTTTGCCTCGATATGGTCTAAAAGTTGTACAAGCCTTCAACGGACAATTTTCCGAAAATTTAAAATCTCTCAAAATAAGACTTTTTGAAGTTTTGCATGTAAATAATTTTACGAAAACGAAGCTTTCCATGAGACAGAGCGGAATAAACGTTGTCACGTCAGCTATTCAGAGTTGGGCTGTTTCGGAAAATCGTAGTGAATGTGAGGGTACACTGGGAAGAGTGTGTGAGGTTTATTAATGAGGGAGTTTTTGCGCAAGCTCGTGAAAGCAGGCGTCATGGCGCGGAGAGACGCTCGAGCCACCCGACAATATCGTTGCTGGCGACGGCCGTATGGATCGAAAGCCTTCGGTCTCGCAACGCAATGTCGTTAACTAATGGCATCGTACGCCTTTCCCGTAGATTTTCCATGAGTTTATTGGTGCATCGACGATAACGCATTACCCCGAGTGTACATATGATAGATCTGATAAAATAAAAAGTGATAACGATTCGGCAAAGTGCTGCTGGGGAGGTGCTACGGATATGAGAAAGGTTCTCCCTCCGGTTTTACCATTCATCTGCTACTTGCTCAATCTCGTTTATGGATGAAGGGTAAGTCAATGAAATATAACGAGCATAAATGTCCCGCAGTGAATGAAAAATTCGAGTGGTAGAGGATAGGAACGATTACGATTAAAGTGAGGACATGTCCGTGAAATCCACAAGGACTCGAAGAAGACATGTCCGTGGGATTCTCTGGGACACGAAAAATTCTAGCTCTGATCACTTGGCTTTTATAACTTACAGTTAGGATATCGAATGTAGAGGAAGCCCTCGATTTAGGAATTCACCTGAAAATACATTGGGAAACTACGCAATTTTATTTAAAAACCCATGGAATAATTTCCTGGAAATTACGCGGAATAAATTTGAAGAGAAATCGTTTAAACTTTTGTGACATTCTACTCGCGGTTCTGTTTACATATATTTTTAGTTATGGAATGTTTAATTTTACGAGGTATGAAATTCTAGGATTGATGGAGTCCTGTAAGGAAATTGAAAGTCTTACTCGACTGGATTACTAATTTTTTGAATGATCACACGTAGATTTTTCTACTAGAAATAAATTCCCTGAGAAAATTACGAAAAACTGGGGGGGGGGGGGGGGTAGAAAAAACGAATTTTTGAAATTTTTTAAAAATCGTAATGACTGTTAAAAAAATCTCGATAATTCGCTTGCCTGGTTTTTCGAACAACGAAATCGGCCGAGAGACGACTCAAATTGATATTCCACGATTTGACATATGACGTCAAAGAATCAATATCAAGTAGCGGCAATCCTCAGGCCTTCATTGTGAAATATTTTGTCGAAATTTATATGCCCCAAATCCCCCGCCTGCGATAGTCTGGGGTATGCTATTTAGTTGCCGGTGACACGATGCGCCATGAACGAATATGAATAATCGAGCGGAGCCATGTGCGTTTCACTCGGTCGTATAATAACGGCGTTATTATGTACTTTGTCGCGATGATGTTTCTGTTCTGCTTGCTCGAGGAATTTAATGGCTCTCAGTTAATTGTTCTCCTAATTTGATTAGCTCAACATTGATTCGGGCTTTTTGTAAACTGATCAATATCTATATCTTACGTTTCCATAAATCGAGATCTAAACAGCGTAGCCTTTGTCGGGGATTGGATTAAAGCGCACTGATAATATAGTGAGCTATGCCGGACACCGTGATAAGACTCGTCAGAGCAATTCAAAACTTTGAAAGCATCAATTCATCGACATAATCAATAATCCCTCGAAAGCTGGATTTGGTCCAACGGATTCGACTGATTTGCTGTAGGAATCAACCACGCCTGGTACTCGCATCGAAAGCCCAGGATAGTCTTTATAGAACAAACGGATGTCACCGTTTAGCCCGTAATTAGAAGACTTGATTTAATTTCACATTTATCGATAAGCATTAAGAATGACGGTGAAATCAATGCTGAAAGTCTTAAGAAGCAGGGGTAAGAAGCATCTACGTTCGTATAATAATAAGAATTGAGAAGTAGAGGTCATGGAGAAATACTTTGGCGCTTTTATAGACCGTTTGTTTCCGTAGATACTTGCCCGAATAAAGACCAGCAGGGAAACTATAGTGAAACATGAGTTCAAAATTCGACCTGCTTTAAAAACACGTGGAAGGTGTTTCTAAACATCTTCCACGGTTTCTATAAGATATGTGAGGTGCTTGTGAGGAAGCTAAAAGTTTCGGCCAAAAGATGGTTAATATATCGGACAAAAGCAATCCGTTCGGCTCTCCGTTACTCAATTCTGCAGAGCCTAATGGTTCGCTTCTAGTCGAAATGTTTACCATCTATGAGAACGATATGTTAAAAAATTTGTGTGATTTTTTCACATGCTAAAGTGATCTTCTGGGTCAGATAAAAATCTATAACGATTAACATCAGTTTGTTCTAGCCCTCCTTTTACGGCTACGGATTAGCTGATTAACGGGGAATGTCTTTACCTTCGGGTTAATCTATACGGGGACATGATAAGGAAAACTTTAAACGCGTTTTTCTCAAAACTATTTTCAAAACGCCTCACACGTTTCCTCAGAGTCGAGTCGACTATTTGAATCGATTTCTATCTTGTTTTGTTTAAAAAATGAAAAAAAAAATAAGTCGATAAATAAGTAAAAAAAAATTAGTTGATTTTTTGTGGTAAATTACAAAAAATACAGTTTCGTAAAAAAAAACAATTTTTCCTACTTACAGCGCCAGAGCTAATCAAATTTGGAAGATTTCAAAAAATCTCGCCAACTTTTTGGGGAAATTTTAAATCACGGCGTTATTGAGGGATCCTTTAAAGATGTATCGGACGTACCTTCCCAACCAAAAGTGCCTTTCGTCGACAGTATTGCATACTTCATGCTAAGATAAAAATGGGGAAAAATCCAACCATAAGATAAACGTCCCAATAGCCGGACGTGTGCCAGTAGCCGGACGCTCCATGTTAAACTATACCTATATATGGGGCATTCCACGCCAAATAAGCCACTGCTGGACCTTTGCATTTTTAAATTTTCTAATTTTTTTCAAATTTTTATCTCAAAAAATGCACCCAGTAGGATTTTTTTGAAAAATTTTCTATTTTTTTTTTCGTTTATCTATAACTTCCTGAAAAATCAAGCGATTCGAAAAAATGAGGGGGTCAAAATTTTTGTTTTGAAATAATCTTTCGTTTAAGATTATTTTAAAAATCATTCATGTTTTAATTCAATCAGTTTTTTTTTTCAATTTTAAGCATAAAATCGCATTTTCTACATTGTTTGTGTCCTTCGATTTTTTTCATTGTTTTTTATGAAAAACTTATTTATTTAAAGAATTTTAAGCCTAGTTTCATAGTTGGCAATTCATTCTTTCTATTTAAAAAAAATATTTGATTGTTTTTTTCTCAAATTAAATTAAATTAAATTAAATTAGTAATTCCAAAATGTTTGTAATTCGGTGAAAATTCGACCGAAGCGTATGGATAAGAGACCAACAATTTATCTTTTCGAATGCAATTGTTAAATCTGTAAAATTTACCCGAAAGACATTTTTTATAAAATATAAACACGGTAAATTTTTTATGCTTGACATTATACACAAGAAACAATGACTTGGCCTTAGTATTCTGGAAATATGAGGGATTTGGGAAAATAATTAATTAATTTTTAGCAAAAAACCAATTTGTGGGTTCCTGGTATTGCGAATATCAGTAGCAGTCATCACATGCACTCCAGTTGCCACATTTTTTCGGGTTACACGAACGCTGCAGTCGGTGGTATGGATCGCTAATGGCACTCTTACCACGCACAATAAATTCATATTTTGTGAAAAAAGTCTTTCGGGAAAATTTTACGGACTCAACATTCGAAAAGATAAATTTAGATAAATTAAAAGATAATTAAACGATAAATTTTAGATTTAATTTAATTCAATTTAATTTAATTTGAGAAAAAAAACAATGAAATATATTTTTTTTTAATAGAAAGAATGAATTGCCCACTCCGAAACTAGGCTTAAAATTCTTTTAATAAACAACAGTTTTTCATATAATAAATAATAAAAAAAAATCTAAGGACACATACAATGTAGAAAATGCGATTTTATGCTTAAAATTGAAAAAAAAAAAACTGATTGAATTAAAACATGAATGATTTTTAAAATAATCTTAAACGAAAGAGTATTTAAAAACAAAAATTTTGCCTCCTTCATTTTTTCGAATCGCTTCATTTTTCAGGAAGTTATAGATAAACGAAAAAAAAAAATAGAAAATTTTTGAAAAAATCCTACTGGGTGCAATTTTTGAGATAAAAATTTGAAAAAAATCAGGTGAGTTCTTTGTCATGAACTCAAAATGAGAAAAAAAATTAGCAAATTTAAAAACGCAAAGGTCCAGCAGTGGCTGATTTGGCGTGGAATGCCCCAGATATACCACTATATAGATACATTTTAACATGGAGTGTCCGGCTACTGGTACAAATCCGGCTGTTGGGACGTTTACCTTAATAAAGACGATAAGAAGATTAATTTTGAATAATAATAATAATGCTAAAAATTTATCAATAAATTGTTTAAACAAAACATTGTTTAACAAATTTTTAGGGAAAGTTTTTGTTTGATACGTGAAATGAATTCGTTGATTCTTCTGACTACACATGAATTTTTTTTAAATTTTCTTATCATTTTGAAATTTTGGATTTCGAAAATTTTTTAATTTTAAAAAATGAAGGAAAAATCGTGAATTTTGGATACCAATGTGTTAAACAATGTTTTGTTTAACAAATTTTTAGGTAAAGTTTTTTTTTGACACGTGAAATGAATTCATTGATTTTTCTGACTACACATGAATTTTTTTTAAATTTTCTTATCATTTTGAAATTTTATTTTTCGGAAATTTGTAAAGGTTGTATTTACGAAATTATTCGTTGAATGCCCTGGAAACTTCTTAATTATAATACACAACGTTTTTACAAAAACATATCCAAAATTCACGATTTTTCCTTCATTTTTTTAAATTAAAAATTTTTCGAAAACCGAAATTTCAAAATGATAAGAAAATTTTAAAAAAATTCATGTGTAGTCAGAAAAATCAACGAATTAACTTTCACGTATCAAACAAAAACTTTCCCTAAAAATTTGTTAAACAATGTTTTGTTTAAACAATTTATAGATAAATTTTTGGCATTATTGTTATTCAAAATTAATCTTCTTATCGTCTTTATTGTGGTTGAATTTTTTCTGATTTTTGTCTTATCATAAAGTATGCAATATTGTCGACGAAAGTCACTTTCGGTTGGGAAGGTATGTCCGATACATCCTTAACGACGGTGCAATCAGAAAATTTCCCAAAAGACGATGCGTACGAAAATAATTCCGAGACATTTTTTGCTTTGTATCGTCTTTCCCTTTTGAATTTATCGTCCATCGTAAAACAAAGATATCCCACAATAAAGATTTTGTGACTGTGTATATATTGAGAGTCATGATAATACAATGAGAAAAATTTTGTAAAATTCTAAAGCCTGGCATCTTTCACGATTCGTTGAATTATTATTTTTTATCATTCGTTCAATTCAACGAATAGTTCGTTTTATCAAATGATTATGGCGTTTGATCAACGAATCGTATTATTATATCACCTGCAAACATACTATTGTTGATTTTAAAAATATTTCTTCTCAGCCCTACTAGCGTATGAATCAATTACTGAAATTTCATATATATTATCTTGCCGAAGACAATTTTGATTCTGTAGATTCGAGATGGGGAAAAAATGTATTCTTCCATCGCGCTTCCTAGGTATAAATAAAAATTAAAAATTGACATCTACATATGGGCTGTTCCTTAACTTCCTAATCCAGTAATTTATGCACCAACGAAGGGGCATGTGAAAAACCCGGCTATCTTAAAGTATGGAGCGAAGCGTTCCTCGAATCGTGTCGTGTGAGCTGAGAAATGAGAAAACTCAAAACGCATATTTGGACTCGGTTCTATTGGGTATGACTTATCATTAAGTGTCAATGCACCTATGTGAAGTCACCTGCAGCGATAACATTTGTGAGCGTTTCTAGTCCCACACCTGCCCAAACAACCGTGAGACAACACAAGTTAATCAGAAAGTATACGATTACAAGAAAAATTAAAAGATCTTATATGTTATCAGAATTCAATAAAACCTCAGAAATTTTTCAAACGAATCATTCTCCGACAAGGTTTATATTTAAGGCAAAAGTAAAAAAAAAAAAAAAAACCACTGGACCCTGCACGATGAAAGACGTATGAAAACGTAATTGGCTCTTACAATTAGAGAAGTTCATTATCTCCCCAATCAACGAGAATTCTTCATTGTTTATGCCAAGCCACATTCCTAATTGTTTTCCAAAAGGTTCGTCACTTTTTCCTCTTTATTTTGTTTCCTCTAGGTTCGTGGGTGAATTTACGGTATGCATGAAACTATATCTGAATTTTAATTCAAATTCCCGACTAGACAAGTACATGACGCTAAAATCATTAACGAAGTTAGAAAATTTGAAAAATAAGCCAAGATGGTGATAAGTTTCCATCGTACCTTTATTTACGGGATTGTTGAGACACCCAAGAGAGATAACCTGGAGTTGATAGAATCAATCGAAATATCGAATGACCTACCAGCCATTCGCGTGTTCGGAGGGATGAAAGGATGCGTAACTGATGCGCATATTATGCCCGATGAATGGAAATCTTTGGTTAACAATATATGATCATGATGCCCAAACGAGATACGAGAGTGCATTTGGATATTTAAGATGAGGGATGAGAGATTTATGAGAAGGCGTTAGGAGCAATTCTTCATTCACCACGTGATGCGTATGACCCAGCGTAGAGCTCGTTGAGCGAAGTAAAGTGATTGTCGTCAGTAGGCTACAGTCGCTAGAACTGCACGGCCGTAGCCCCGCCGCCTCTGCATTATAGCGCCCGTGAGAGGTTAATTCAAACATCATCAGCCCCGCTTTCCTATATCTACGGAGGAAGTTCAGCGACCATTTTATCGTTCGATATACACGACAAGTCCGTACGATAGGTAAGCTCGAATAAAAACCGATCAAAACGATACTCGTCGAACTAGAGCAACACGACGGAATTCGCGAACTAACGGACATCTTCGTCGTCCATTCACAGGGGTCTTTGAATATCTGGGTTACGTTTTTTTTTTCTTTTGTCTCGAGTTAGCTTCCACGCGACAATTTACGAGAGTTACGAATCAATTATTTTCTTTTTTTTTCGCTGCTGCTTGGTTTGGGAACAAATGACACTTGTCTAAATCCATTTGATTAGTAGTGCGCTCCATGTCAGCCGCTTTAAGCGGGCTTGAGTAAAAAAATTAAAAAGATATTTTCAAAAACTCGTCAACGATCGATCTTTTTTTTTTTTTTGTTTGACGAGAAATATTGTGATAAAGAATTTTATTCGATTGTTCGCGACTTATGGTGAAAATTATTCTGGCCTACGGAATTCCTTTGCATCATACTAACGCCGGAAATATGCAATCAGCTCGATTGTTCATATTAAAAGATGACCTTGCTCTTACATTGATTGCATGCGATGCCAATCGTTATGGCTAATTTTGAATCAAAGCATTGCTCGTCTATTCAATCTGTGCATATATATTTGTCGCTCGTTCATTTCAGAGTAACTATCGAGCAAGACAATAATTGATTCCGATCATTTCGTCCTCCCTCGCTGAGCGTCAGCCTTTGAGATTTCATTGTAACGGACCTCCTCGCACTCCCCTCTGTCAGATGGACCACTGATATAACACCGCCAATGAGGCTATTGGAAAATTTCATGGAAATGATATCGCGTCCTAGTTGAGATTTAATGATTTCGATCAGCGCTTGAGGAATAGAATGGGACAACTTTGAGATAGTTTGCCAATCGGTATTTTAAAGTCGTCCGATATGGAGGGACGTCTTGGGGAGCTTTCACCAATTTTTTTCATATTTTACTTTTTGAAAAATATTGCTTCGCTTATATATTCCGTCGCTTATTGTTTCGACTCCTCGAGAGAATTTAATTTTGTTCATACCTCCCGGTGTGTTGAAGACTTGATTACTGCTTTGCGACATTTTGCTTGTCATACACGTAAATGCATAAATTATTTAACATCGTTTCGGGAAAACAATTTTATTGAAATTATTTACCACTGAACTGAAATGAATTATTGTAATTTTTAATTAGGTTACTCATCATATCTCCTTATATTTAGAAATAATAAATATTGTCCTTGAATTAATTATTATTATTTCGAAAATTTAGTCAAAGCAAAATATAAGGGATCGTAGAAATCGTGAAAGAAATATGTAATTGAAGAAATATTATTAGGCATTGAGGCCTGTTGCATTGAAGCGAGTAAAGAATATAAATAAGAGTTCAATTAGCCGATCTCTGTCTCGCATCCGTCAATGAGAGCAGAGGACGTACTTTGTTTCTGATTTCTCAATCATACGAGATCACATACAGTTTGATTCTAAAAAAACAGAACATGTTTGTCATGGTCGATGATAGGGTCCTGAAACAAATTTAAAGAATCTATAAACATCATTTACAATTGAGCATAAAAGAAATTGGCTTAACAGTATTAGCTACAGTTATCTTTTTGATTCAAGTTCAAATTCAAATCTTGATATTTTCAAATTCCTAGTGAGGACAAACATGGACATTCCTTATATACACCCATTACTGAATCCGTGCACACTATTCAATTGAAAATGTACCACCGACTACGATTCGCCTTTTCTTCTGTCGTAAAAATGCGAGCGATCAAAGCGTTCGATCTGCGATAAAAATATGAAACATTTCACGAGGATTGGAAATATTTTCGAGCCAAGAGATTTTTTCGAGGTTGCCAGCTTTCGGGTCTTTTGCGTCAAAGGCAGAATGAAAAACACGAGAAGAAGCGCCATTCGAAACACTTGCTCGAAAATTTGCTGAGCTCAACTACATGAATTCCCCTTCAAGGGAATATACCTCACGTATATTAATTACGGTCGTGTCCCACGTGAATGTACTTATATATTTGGTGAAAAAAAAAAAAAAAACGTCGATCACATTACAGACAACCGGATAATTTACCGTGTGCGGCAGGGCAGACTGGTCACGTACGACTTAGCTATATATGGGACTATCAGCGTACATTGTATTATTAGTCCACCGGACATTAACTCGAGCTCTCAAATGCCATGTAGGGAATCGTGTCCCCTCTGCTCTCTGATAATCGCCAAAGGCAAAGGAGATGTATAGGCAAAAGTTTTTGTGCTATGTTCGTGAAGCGGTCGAGATCGAGCGGACTCAACGCGATGAAAAGATTGATAGAGATACTGGGTTTCCGTTACATCGTTAACGTCATTCCATCGCAAGCACTTTCAACTAGTGCTAATATTGCTGACCTATCTGCACTTAAAACCGAATTTCAATCGTTGAATGCTACTTCATTATATCCAATTAATATCATCGAACATAAAAGCGGATGAGATCCGTGGAAAATATATCGATCAATTTGTCATGCATATATTGACCCGAGCAAACATTTGATTCAGCTGTCCTGACATGGAATTCAGCCCTGATCAGGTATTGGTAAGGTAAGCATGATCATCGGGCTAATCGGATGAGGCCCAATTTGGATCAGATTATACACGATATATCTGGGTTATCGTGCTTGCATTATTTAAATCAGGGGCGGGACTAAGTGTCTTACATTAAAGAGAGCCGTTAAGTGCTTATACGATGGCGTTATAATAATAATTATTATTATTATGTTAATTATAAATCTGATGATAAAAGTGATTTCTTATCCATGCTCCAATTTATTTTATCATCGGAACATCCTCAAAGTTACCAAGCTCCATTTGCCATATACTAACTCCGCTGGTATTTCCCAGACACACTGTTCACTGTTGAGTTCATGATCTTCGGCCTATTTATACGGATTTACCTCGTAACATCGATTCCTGATATTTTTCTTTCCAGATAATTCCACGAGCATTTTCCAGCAGGAAAATACAATCATGGACAATACTACTGGGGAGTCCATTAATTTGCAGCTAGTTGGACCACAAGACTCCTACAAGTAAGTGTATCACTATGTATATCAGAAATCATCTGTTCAAATGTACTCGATTCAACAGGGATAGGATGTCGATAATTAAGGGGCTAATAGGAGATCATATAGTTAACGGAAACTCGTTGAGACGGTTAAGGCTGAAAGAGGGAGTAATCCGAATTAGGGGACAATAGGGCCAACGAAGAGCATAAATGGAGCCAGAGTTGTGGACAATGCAAATAAACTTTACGAAAAAAAGTTAACCTGTAAAGTGGAATTCTTAACGCTAATCACATATTACACCTACACCACTGCAACCGGTTCCTCAGACTGAAGAATGAAACTATTGAATATGATCGATCAAGGTTCAATCACCGAAGTTATGAATCGAAATTTTGGTTGATTTCAATTGAAATTACTTGCATCTTTTTTGATAAAACCAAATCATCACATTAGCCTTTGCGTTGGAAAATTCCAAATTGTGAAATTGTTGATGATTTAATTGAATCAGTTATTGAGTTGATTCTTTTGGGCACAGGGCAACCGCTCAGACGGAAATGACGTCCGACGTAGCGGCTTCGACGACGTCGGTTCAGGATGAGGGTCCATATGATCCGCACAAGCACCGTAATCGACCAGCCCCTACTTCGTAAGTAAAAATCTCAATGAACAGGCTGCACAGTCTCATAAACAATTTTTTCATGATTATTCTGGGTCCACTGGCTTTTTGGGACGTTTTAGGCAATATCTTTTTCCAATATTCTCGATTCGAATTCATGCAACCCTCGCGAAATCTCTAACAAAATATTCATCAGTGGGCATTCTTCAACGGACAAACCAGCGAAGTGGCTGACACGCCTACTGATGTAACTTTATTTTCTTTTCTTTACGTTTGTTACAGAAACACAGAGACCCTCATTCACTTATTGAAGGGTAGTCTTGGAACCGGTATTCTCGCAATGCCAAATGCGTTTTACAACAGTGGCCTCGTCACTGGTGTTATAGCGACGATTATAATCGGTGTTTTGTGCACATATTGTTTGCACGTACTTGTGAAAGCTCAGTATGAGCTGTGCAAGCGATTGAGGGTGCCCATACTCAGTTATCCAATGAGTATGAAATACGCCCTTGAGCAGGGACCCCAGAGCGTCCGATGGTTTGCCCCTTACGCACCGTAAGTAGTTTAATCTCGATTATCGGTTCCTGATAATCAAATTACACGTATAGAATATCCCCATAGTCGATTAGTAGCGATGTTGCCGAGTATCTCGAGTGAATCGGAGCCATGATTGCAATTTAGTGGCGACTGGGAGGATGATTGTTTGATGATTAGTCGATTCAAGCGAACTTGGGGCTGAAAGGAGCTGGTGCTGAAAAGTCTATTTCACTAGAAACGTCACATGAGTAACGAATCGTTGATTCAGGACTCCTTTTGACTCTTTGAGGGACAATCAACGCTGCATATCGTCAACCTTCTCCAATTCTGTGCATGATTGTGCGTCTATCGACGAGTTGTAATTTTTTTTTTCGACAGCTTCTGGACATGGGAATTAAATCGTGTCTAACTGTCATTAGAACGAATCACATTGACTCGTACCACTTTTTTGTTCCCAGCTGCTCCCTGGTTTCGAACACGGGAGTCATGCTTTTTTTTGTGCACTGGAAATGTTCTATGATGATATTGCGATATGCTAAGGACTCCTTTGTCACTGGGAACCAATGAGAGATAAATAAAACTTATAGCTTCTGATTATTTTCAGAGGCATTGTAGATGGGTTTTTAATCGCGTATCAGCTAGGCATCTGTTGCGTGTACATTGTATTCATTGCAACAAACATACAGCAGGTAGTGTGTGCAATCATGTCCTTAAGCCCATCGCTTACGTCTCTTTGTACGACAATGTTAGATAACGCATAAAAAAAAAAATTAAAAACAAAAATAGCTTGGTATGAACTAGTATATATCGACAGGATATTGTTAATCAAAATTTCAGGCGGACTCGGAGTACTTGTTTACATAATATTTTCTTCCGTGTCTTTCAACAGGTTGCGGATCAGTATTGGCCACCTCTGAGCATTAACATTCATATGCTCATATTGCTGGTTCCACTGACACTGATAAATTATGTGAGAAACTTGAAACTACTGGCACCATTTTCTAGCGTCGCTAATGTCATCACGTTCATCGGACTCGCCATGGTATTGGCATACGTCTTTGATGACTTGCCGTCACTTAGCGAACGTCAAATGGTTGGTTCGCTACGAAATTTTTCCTTGTATTTCGGAACAACTTTATTCGCTCTGGAAGCCGTCGGTGTGGTATGTCGGAAGTTTTAGAAATGTTGCTCGAGTGAGTCGATTGTTTTTTTTTTTTTGTCAAGCTCGTTAATTTTTTTTCAATACTGAGTACTTACAATTTGAGCATGCATAGAAATCGAGTGTGGGGAACTGAAATTGGAACCTGCAACAGTGTACTCTTGTCTTGACTCGGTTTTCCGAACTCGAAATTGAATACAACTGAATACAACTGAAAGTTCTAACAAGTTTGAGTATGCGCAACAAAAAATTCAATCGCCAAAACTGCTGGAGGAAACACGGACGATCGTAGTTACAAAAGAGCAATGATTACTCGTTTTTTTTCTTCAGATAATCGCATTGGAAAATAATATGAAGACACCTCAAAATTTCGGTGGTTCTTGCGGAGTTTTGAATATGGGAATGAGTGTCATCGTTGTCCTGTACGTTGTTGTTGGTTTTTTCGGATATATAAAATATGGCTCGGACGCCGAAGGCAGCATTACCCTTAACTTACCAAAAAGCGAAGTGTAAGTCCTATAATCCACCCCAAGTATATGTATATATATAAATAACATATTATATATATTTTATATATATCACGAAAATTAAAAAATATTGCCCCAAATGAATATTCGCTTATCTATGAATTGACATTTTTTTTTCAGAATGGCCCAATGCATCAAAATTATGTTTGCTTTCGCAATTTTCATAACTTACGCTCTACAAGGATACGTACCGGTTGAAATTATTTGGAACACGTATCTCAATCATCGTATACAGACGCATAAAGTTTTTTGGGAATACGTCTGCAGGACTCTCGTCACTCTAGTAACGTGTGAGTTGATCATTATCAAGTTTCTATCTATCGTCTGTCGAGGATGCATTGGCTGTTCCAACCATAAATCCCGATTCATTCAGTTCATGGAGATTGAAAAAAAAAATCTGAAAAAATTCTACCTAGACACTCAAAGTATCGAGCTCGAACAATAATAATAACACGAATGAACTATCGAATGTCACGAATGTCTCGAGTGCAGATCGAAGTAATTTTTCGGCAGGTTTTTCTTCGTTGATTTCATCGAACTCAAATAAATCCGCCGATAGAAAGACTCTCGGGATTCTCTGAGCCGATAAAACGTACAAAACTTTTAATTAATTTCTCAGAGTTTTTTCAACGTCAATGCATCATCGAACAAGATCGATTTGTTGAGTCTTATAACGCCATAATAGTCTAGTCATTCTAGCGAAAAAGTAGGTTCATAATGCAATCTTCTACAGAATTGATTTTGATTTTGGAAAAGGTTCAGGGGTGTCCCCTGAGTGTAAATTCCAGTTGGTGGGACGCGAGGATTCGAGTTTCAGCCACGATCTTGAAAAAATACTTTATCAAATATCTCGTGAACCGTCCATCGTACGACAAAAATAGTAGAAACCTTTTTTTATAGATAGTTAAATTTTCTACAACTTTTATTGGAAACTTTTTCCTGTATAGTGCATGGTTTTTTTATTTACAGCGTGGCAAACTTTTCCAAACATCACTATTTTTACTGTTACATTAACCATTAACTATATACTTAGCAATAACCATGTTTGGAAAATTTTACCGCGCTTATGAATAAAAAAAACCATGCACTATAAAGAAAAAAAGCTTCGAATAAAAGTTGTAAGGAATTTTATTATCTACAAAAAAAGTCTCTACTATTTTTGTCGCATGATGCACGGTTCACGAGATATTTGATAAAACGTGGTTTCCAAGATAGCGGCTTGAAGCTCAACCCTCGTGTCCCGAAAACATGAATACACTCAGGGGATACCCCTGAACCTTTTCCAAAAGCAAAATCAATTCTGTAGAAAATTGCAAAAAAAAATGGCTAGAATGACTGGACTATAAAATAAATTTCCCCGTTGATGTCCAAGCCCCTAATTTGATAAAAAAGATATTGACGAGATCTCACGATTTTTATGAGCATAATGAGATCGTATTTTTGCTCAAAATTAATTCAGTGTTCATGCTCGCTTTATTTTGCAGTCAAAATTGACAGTAAGATCGACATTATGATTGAAAAAAACAAGAAACAAATTGCCTTTGCTTATTTAATATATCGAAAGTGATCAAATTCGAGGTCAAACCTGAGTTTCCTGTTCAGAGAAACCATTTATCAAATATTTGTACATAAAAAACCTCAATCGCTCGATTTTAGACCAAATATTCGCCCAAACGTGCAGTACAGTCTTACGTAGTAAAGACATCTACGATATTTCCCATTACAAACTCTAAATATATATGAATATTTGAATATATATTATATGTATATATTTTTTTTAAATTATTATTGCAGTTATATTAGCCATTGCGATACCGAGGCTCGGACTATTCATCTCTCTCTTCGGAGCACTGTGCTTGTCCGCCCTAGGAATTGCATTTCCGGCGATAATAGAAATCTGTGTTTTGTGGCCCAACAAGCTCGGTCCTTGCAGAATATTAATGGCGAAAAATATCTTGCTGATATTGTTTGGCGTTGTAGGCCTTATTGTTGGTACTTACGTCAGCCTCATTGACATCATAAATTCATTTGCGACGCCGATCGAAGTTGCGACAAACGTAACGGAAATTGCTCTTAACGCGACGTACGTTGCATAAAGCGCGTTTCATCGTTTACTTATACTTCTCACACAAAAAGTTGCCTGCGCTGGTTTTCGTCGTCTTGTCAGTTAGTCAAAGTGCCATAGCTGAAGAGTTCACGCGTTCCGGATGCTCGATAACGTTTTTTACTCTTTCATGAAAAAAAAAAATCTAAAAACATCGAACCAGCAATCTTCGTTTATAATTTTGTGTTCCTGAGCTCGAATTCAGGAACTTTTCTTTTTGCGATTGTCAGAATTATCATTGGCTCCACGCTATGAAACATTTTGTCATTATCGTTAGTTCGAAGATCGACGTAAATTAACGAAAATTCAACGATAAAGATGTCTCTATCGCCTGAAGTGGGAAAAACGGGGATCAGGTATAACGAATCTGCAAATTGGTGAATACGACTATTTCCAGTTTGTACGAGTATATCAGTCGTGCAAGACTTTCGCACTCGAGAAGCACATCGATGCCTAAAAAAATTTTGCTTTCTCCGTTAGCCATTGTCAATCATAACACAAGAATAATTAAAAATTCACAATTATGGACGATCCATTCGATAGCTCCCAGCTTTTGGAGAATTTTTCAAAAAGACTTCTTCATGATATTCCAGGTGAATAATATGAATTTTTTTTCTTTTTTTTTGCGTGTGCATGCTACTTTTCGAACATGATGTTTTCATTGAGTTACGCGTGAAGTCTTCATGTTCCTAGAACAATTAACTTACAATTTCATTGCGACTCGTTGAAAAATTGTCGGAAAATTAATTAAAAGCATTTATAGTATCGAGAAAAATAGTTTAAAAAAAAGTGCGACGATGTTGGTACCTAATGAGGATACAATTAGTAGGTATGACGAGCTATAGATTTATCAAGTATTACTAGCCCTATGGCCTACATCACCTCCGTGGAAAGAAATTATATTCAAGCTGCATACAAAGATATATATCTTTCATATATCAGATATATATTTCGATGAAAATGCGAAATATATGCAATGGAAAGATATATCAAACTTTATTTAAAAAAAACCTCAAAATATCAAAATATATTGCTGACATATATGAAACGAAGTTCAATATGTATCGGATAGATTTTTTGATGAATGTATATGTAAATTTTTTCCATGGGGGTGGGGGGATCGTTATTGTACAACCGATGATTTATTTCTCGTTCATGCGCCTCTGTAATATAATATCAATTTTCGGCGAGAAAAGTTCATCAACACACGGGACATACATGGAATTGAGGACAATCGAGCTATCCAGATCAGTCGAATTGTTACTAAATTAAAAAAATAAACAATATATATGCAAATGAAGGCAGAAAAAAATTTATCAAGCATCGATAATTTCGTTCAGATTTTTCACTACTTTACATTTATTAATTTTTTTAAATTTATCGCCGATAAAAAAAATCTATAACGAAAAAATTGTGTGAATTCATGTCGAGGATGCAAAAAAACAAATCAGATTAACGATAGATTTTTCTTCACTCTCGTTTCGTTATTCGTCTTTATTCTATTTTTATTTTGATTTCTTTTCAACTTTAGAACTTATTCGACTAATATGGATCACTTTATTGCCGTTTACGATCGCGATCCAGCCTGTGCGGTAACGCGCTACAGGGAATTAATAATTTGGGAATTAATAGTTGGATTTAGGGGAAATCATTGCGAGACTCATCCTCCGGGGCTGAATAAGCTATTTCAAAATGCCGAATAATTGCTATAGAGTTATTTAGATATCGCGAGAAAAAAGGGTATCGTTATAAAAATTTGTTGCAAATAATTAAATTGAAAAAGAGTAAGAAACGCGGAAATATTGTTATAAAATCGGTATACGATCGAAGATGTAATATAGTATGAAAAGATTAATTAGCTAGACTCGTAGTGATTGAATAATTAGACGATTGATTAAGTGCCTCGAACTTTCGTCAACGTGGATCTGGATGTCAGTCAGATTATACAGAAAATAATGCTAATGGTGGCATTGCGTGAATCGAGGGATTTTGAAAAACATGCGTGACAAGTTTTTTTTTTTGACAATATCATCGAGAGATTTTAGTAAATTTTCCTCGATGTTTTTTATTGAGCCAATGGTTTGGGAAAAATCTTATGACGATATTGGCAAAAAATATAATTTGGCTGACACACTAGGGCAAGTGTGGATACACGAAAAAAAAAACCTTAAAGAAGGCTTTGCTAAAAAAAATCAGAAATTTTTATAGCGAGTAAAAAGAGTCTCCAGTTTACCAATAGGCAAATTCTTTGGATTCATTGGGATTGAGTTTGCTATTTCTTTTTTTAATTACGTGTGCAGTGAAATTGATTGGATCGTTTGGATTTATCTTTTGTCCAAAGATCTTTTATTTTTCAGAATCATTGACTCAAATCAAGCGATGTTGCCTCAAGGCACGTACAATTTTTTTTCTCGTATTGCTAGGATTTTGCAGAAAAAAATATTCGCAATGCGATGTGTTAATCCATCCTACAAAAAAAAACAATAGAAAATCGAAAATTACACATATCGATGGGCTAATGTCATCGATGTATTCAGGATAAGCGAGATTTTTACGGTTCAGCTAATATGAAGTGTGAATTTATGATTGAATTTATAAATTCTAAGCTAGGTATTAT
This sequence comes from Rhorus exstirpatorius, assembly GCA_963564615.1. Lineage (NCBI taxonomy): Eukaryota > Metazoa > Arthropoda > Insecta > Hymenoptera > Ichneumonidae > Rhorus > Rhorus exstirpatorius. Next base: position 14,529,575 of record OY751316.1, on the reverse strand, counting down.
TGACACTGCCATATGTTGAAGCTGCACGTACGATTTAATCTTTGTTGGCCACATTTTTCATAAGCGCCCTTCCAACTGTATGTACCTTTGACGGAAAAAAATATATATGCGAAAATATTCAAGGATGTATTGGACGTACCTTCCCAACCAAAAATGACTTTAGTCGACAATATTGCATACTTCATGATAAGATACAAATCGGAAAAAATTCACCCACAATAAAGACGATAAGAAGATTAATTTTTAATAATAATAGTGCCAAAAAGTTATCAATACATTATTTAAACGAAACATTATTGAAAAAAATTTTAGAGAATGTTTTTTTTTGACACGTGAAATGAATTCGGTGATTTTTCTGACTACACAAGAATTTTTTGAAAATTTTCTTACCATTTTGAAATTTCGGAAATTTGTAAAGGTTGTATTTACGAAACTATTCGTTAAATGCCCCGGAAACTTCTTAATTGTAATATACAATGTTTTTACAAAAACATATCCAAATTTCACGATTTTCCCTTCATTTTTCAAAGTTAAAAATTTTTCGAAAACCGAAGTTTCAAAATGGTAAGAAAATTTAAAAAAAATTTATGTGTAGTCAGAAAAATCACCGAATTCATTTCACGTGTCAAAAAAAAACATTCTCTGAAAATTTTTTAAACAATGTTTTGTTTAAATAATTTATTGATAACTTTTTGGCATTATTATTATTAAAAATTAATCTTCTTATCGTCTTTATTGTGGGTAAATTTTTTCCGATTTTTATCTTATCATGAAGTATGCAATATTGTCGACTAAAGTCACTTTTGGTTGGGAAGGTACGTCCAATCCTTAACGATACATCCTTAACGATATTTGGCGCAAAAATATTTTCAATCTGAATAAAATATAATGTTAATATATTTTCATCATGTGTATTTTACATATGTTTGAAGTACATGAAAAATATATACGTCACAGAAATAATTTTTTGCCGAAACATTTGTCATATATAAAAAAAATATATACTATATATATTTTCGCATATATGTATTTTTTCCCTTGGGGGACTGACGAATACCTCTAGGAATAAGATGTTTTTTTCAGGATCCTAGATTCTCGATCTTAGATTATTATTTTTAAATAATTTAATCTCGCGTCAAGTTCGAGCAAGGTTTGTAAATCTGAAATTACTTTCCATCAAACGTACGACTGATCCCCATGAAAATCCGCGTAAAAAAAAAGAATTTATCTAATAGTCTTCTCTAATTTTGATTTTTCTGAGCCTCGATTCAGTATCTTCAAATGATAGATTTGTCAATTTGTAAGTGACGATTCTTTTTTTATTTTTTCGCAAATTCCGATTAATATTTAATTACAGGCTTTTTTTTAACGTAAATTTCAATCAGTATTAGGTGAAAAATGTATACAATTTTTTTGAAATATGAATTTTGGAATATGTTTTACCTTGACTAATTTATTTTTAATACTTACTTAAAATTATCATTCCAACAATCGTGTATCTGAGAAAATATTGTTTATAACAGCGCGTTACAAAGTTTTTTCAATCAAAACTCATAAAAATGCGAATTTCACATCATTTACGATGTAAAAACTGAGGGTAAAGAGAAAATGAGGGATTATAAGGTTATACGTCAGTGGTTGAAGGAAAACGGGGATGAGTCGTATCTAATCTGCAGTGCAAATTTATTCGCTATTTTAACTGATATTTTCAATATTCCATAGGATTCCACGTGAATTTTTCCGTTAGGGGTATCGATAAAACTAATATTCCATAGTGTATTGATAAAGTGGTACCTCGAACGGCTCGCGTATTTCGTGTTATAAGTTGTCTCAACTACCGATCAACGAGCAGAGCTCTCCCCCTTCTCTCTCACCCGAGCGAATCAGAGTTTTTTTCCCCGCCACTACCGTGTGTACGTAAGCCGTCCGAGGTTCCACTTGTACAATCGAATGATGAGGCATTAAGATCACTGTTCAAAGGAAAAATCATTTTTAAAAAAATTATTTTCCGACTTTAAATTACGAATAATTATTCCTTCCAAGTATTCCGATTTATTGTTATTATTATTATTATTTTTCAATGGCAATTTGAAATTAGGTTGAACATTGCAAGAAAAAATTAGACACACAATTTTGTGTTTCTTTTTTTTGCGACGATTTCGAATCGACATTATTTCACGACATAAAATAATGTTAAATGGATTTTCATTGGAACGACGCTTGTGTCGCTGGGCCGAGAGACGTAACCTTTCGTATTTCCAGTCGTAATTCACAGATTACAAAAAAAAAAGATAGGCTTAGGACGTATTGAACATAGACCAAAATAAATAGTGCGTATGAAAGTAACGTTCTCTGGGAATACATTACGTTTGTACAGTAAGGGAGACCATTTTTCGAACAGTTAGTACGTGTAATCTTAATACTTTTTCTTTTGTTATATACCATAGACTTCTGAATATTTAATTCGAAATCATTCTACAATTGCTGATAAATTTATGTTTATGCTTTTTTTTTTTCGAATTAACCGATTAATGATTCTTGAATATTGTTAAAAAAAATTGCGAAACAATGTATTTATATCGAAATTCAATGAAAAATTCGCATTTAAACTTTAAAATTCGTCAAACAAAACGAAAAAGAAAAGTACAGCACAATATGTATAATGTATATATATACCAGTGCGGTGTTTTATTACGTATAATACGATTTTGTATATCTTGTACAGAATCGAGAATCCCGAAAGCGATTGCAATTTGGCGATAATTATTTTGTGTATGATGTCGAAAAGTGTTTCTAAGTTTCTCGTCGTCCGTCGAGACGAATGCTACGTATGCTGGAAAAATGCTCAAAGAGTGAATTTACTTTGTACGTTTTCATGCACCAGCTTTTTCAATATAGCTGTATTTTATTGTGACAATAAAGATCTGTCATTATTAATGTTTCGTTTTATTTATTGAGGACCAACGTAAACTGAGAAAATTTTTTTAAAATTATTTTTTAAACGAAATTAATTAACAAATTAAACTGTTGTATTATTGAGCGTTTTTTAAAAATTATTTTTTTTTTCTACCAGCATGAGTACCTACTCACATTAAAAAAATAGGTTGCGCCATAGCGATAAGATGTAAAAACAACTCTCGATCGACACAATCAGTCAGTGAGTGTTAACGCCGCTAATACTCACACTAACAAGTGCTAATACTTTTACTCGCGGAAAACCTTTTGCCGGTCGTAAAAAGCGTTGTTTGCTTCCTATCGAACGATCTATATCAAGGGGTACAAAATCAATTTGCTCTAAAACGCAAAGCATAAAGATTTATAAAATTTCTAAGTTTTTTTCCCCTATGAACAAACTTAAAAATTCTTCCATGATAATCCTAGATTCCTTCTCTTCGTGAATTTTCCTTTCAAGTCTGAAAAACCTTTCGTTTTCATAAAGGCTCTATTCTGTCTCTCGGAGATATGTGCTTAGTTGTCTCCAGATGTGAATTTGCAGCCAAAAAACGGGTTAAAAAGACGAAGAAATCTTCAGCTTTATATAATGGTTCGATATGTGTTCACAACATATGTGAGCTATAGATAGCGGTTTTAAGTACGGATGTAGTAGAACGTAAGCTTCAAAGTGATTGGCTACGCAGTCACTGATACACAACAAGGCCCCCCACCGTCATCAACAAAAATGCTCTCGTGGCCTGTTCATGCCCATCTGACGATCAGTAGCCCACAGTAGGCTGCCAGCCTTAGAATACTCCGCAGGCGTGCTCGATCGTTTCTTTTTGTCAATTCGTCTTTTTTGCCGATCGATCTTTCAAACATGACTTCACGGGGACCATCATTCGACTCGGATTGCATGACCCTAACGCGATTCGTACTGGCCGAACAGCGCAAGGTACCAACGGCAACGGGTGATCTGACGCAACTTCTTAATTCCATACAGACAGCTGTGAAAGCTGTTAGCTCTGCCGTGAGAAAGGCCGGCATCGCCAACATGTGAGTATAATACTCATATTTTTTGCCTGACTCCCAAACGAGGCTATCCCAAACAAAACGATTGGCCAATAATCTTCGTAATTTCTAGCTTCTAGCTTTTTTTCAAAATCAATTCAGTGTTGGAGTATTACTTAATAAGTTGATTAACAGAACGCAGTCGTGCTTATAGGTAGTACATGTATCAGTTTATTTAATTGCACAATGTGACACAATAGAAACATAGATGATTGATCATATTGGAAAGAACAGGAGAGTGTACGAGCGTATAGTGACTGATAGGGTGCGGTATTCGTAGTCGGGTCTTATTTCTAAGACGGTCTTAAACGTCGTTTAGCACGTCGTTGGCCGTGCTTAGCCCCCGACAGGCAAACATCCAAACCGTATTCCTCTCCAGGCAATGAGTGTAAAAAATAACCAGTCAAAATTAATCTCACAAATCTCGGCTCCTAATAAAGGTAGCAAGTTTTTTTTTTTTTTAATTAAAGTTCAAACGATTTTGCATAAAATAGCGATATTATAAAAATGATTGATTTGAACTATAGAGTAAAAAATGAACGTTAAAACTCAAAAAAGTAAGTGAGTGCGCCGAGAAAAATAAATTCGGGGGGGGGGGGGGGGGGGTATTTTACACTCATTGCCTGTCAGGGGTTAAGGATGTATCGGACGTACCTTCCCAACCAAAAGTGACTTTTGTCGACAATATTGCATACTCTATGATAAGATAACACTCGAAAAAAATTCAACCACAATAAAGACGATAAGAAGATTAATTTTGAATAATAATAATGCTAAAAAGTTATCAATAAATTTTTTAAACAAAACTTTTTTTAACAAATTTTTAGGGAAAGTTTTTTTTACACGTGAAATGAATTCGTTGATTTTTCTGACTACACACGAATTTTTTTTTTAATTTTCTTATCATTTTGAAATTTTGGTTTTCAAAATTTTTTTAATTTTGAAAAATGAAGGAAAAATCGTGAACTTTGGATGTTTTTGTAAAAACGTTGTATATTACAATTAAGATGTTTCCGAATAGTTTCGTAAATACAACCTTTACAAATTTCCGAAAACCGAAATTTCAAAATGATACGAAAATTAAAAAAAAAAATTCATATGTAGTCAGAAAAATCAACGAATTCATTTCACATGACAAAAAAACATACCCTAAAAATTTGTTAACGAATTTTTTGTTTAAACAATTTATTGATAACTTTTGGGCATTATTATTATTAAAAAGTAATCTTCTTATCGTCTTTATTGTGGTTGAATTTTTTCTGATTTTTATCTTATCATACAGTATGCAATATTGTCGACGAAAGTCACTTTTGGTTGGGAAGGTACGTCCGATCTTTAAGCCCGTCTTAAAAATAAGACTCGACTGTGAATACGGGCCTCGAAACTCTTGGGACTGACCTTCTTGGCTTGGGGTCCGGGGTTTTCGACCGATAGGGTAATAAAACCTACCCTTCTCTTGTGCCAGTACATACATACTATATACATGACCTTATTAGCAGAATCGATGTGACGTCGTTGTTTGTATATTCCAACATTCAGTATACTGTAGGAACCATACGAGAAACCGAATTTTTTAAAGACCCGCCATATCATGAGACACGCGGTAGCTTTTTGATGCCAAGCTATATAACATAATAATGCTAAGCTAATAATAATAGTTTCGCGAATCCCCACCACACTTTTATGTATATAAGCTCCGAGCTGGCCTGATGATCCCAACATTTTTCGACTTTCGATCGACCTCATGACCACGTCGTAACCGGTTTTTATGCTTTTTGTTGACTGAATGGTCCCAAGAACCAGAAGTGCATTAAGGTAGTCCTCGTGCTACATTAGTACGAGAAAGTTTCCTATGTACCAGACGATAAAATATGCACGGCGCTAGTGGTCATATGCGGCATACTTTTCATTGAGTCTGTACAGAAATCGCTGTTACACATGGAAGCGTGCATATACCACTCACACCATAGAATATTTTCTCTAGTTGCGATCGTGCAACGTCGCATATCTTCAGTATAATATGTGTGCGTCTGTGCGTAGGCTCAGTGCTTAGGAGTTGTATTTATGTGTAGCATTTATCTTTGAGAGCGATTCAATCCAAATTGTTAATTAAATAAAAGTACCCAAAAATGTCCAGCCAATAACGGCATAATGGAAAGTTTATTAAAGAAAAAGTTCTCGACCGGAAATTAAAATTGTTCGGAACCTTTCAGGAAGGAAAAAAAATGAAAAAAATAAAACAAGTTCGCGCAGAGGTCGATTCTAACCTCTTAGACGAAAGACGTATCGTCAAATTAAACGTTGAAAATGTATGGAACATTCCATAAATATGTTTATTTTGAGTTGGTGTTGAAAATATATGGAACATTCAATAAATATGTTTATTTTGAGTTTATTTTGAAAATATATGGAACATTTAATAAATATGTTTATGTTAAAAATATATGAAACATATTCAATAAATATGTTTATTTTGCGTTTATGTTGAAAATATATTGAACATTCATTAAATTTATTTATTTTGAGTTCATGTTGAAAATATATGGAATATTCAATAAATATGTTTATTTTGAGTTCATGTTGAAAATATATGGAACATTCAATAAATATGTTTATTTTGCGTTTATGTTGAAAATATATTGAACATTCAATAAATTTATTTATTTTGAGTTCATGTTGAAAATATATGGAACATTTAATAAATATCACAAGTTTATTGACAACACAAGATGATGTGTATCCTTTTATGTAAGTAAGTTTTCGTGAAATGGTGATGTCACTATACAGAAGAATTTGAATTTGAGAAAACGCGCGCCTTTCTGTATACTCGTCTCTCCGTATACAGTGTTGCCGGGTTGCAGCTACTCTATCTGCTTACGCGTCGAATTTTCATTAATATTGCATTCTTCTTGTGATCGCCGTTCGTAAACGAAACGGTAAATAATTTTGTTCTTTTTTTCTAACATGTGAATAATAGTCTTCTTCCGTCTACAGTTTTTTAATTAAAATCTGGTGACGCGTTTAGTTGTAATATTTTAAAAACCGTGCTATAGTGTCAGGGTGTGTTGCAATACTTGCTATATGCTCTACATGTTTGTAGATACAATTGACTAAAAAAAAGGTGTATATCTGCTTGTGGGTCTTTAAATCGATCGTGTGATTGGAAAACATGATTGAAAAATTAGAATAAAATGTGAAGAGTTACGTTTCAGAGTGTACTTTTTGTTGCTACGCCAGGGAAAGCAGCGAAAATTCTATATGCAGTAATTTTTGCGTCAATGCCGAATATATACTTGTTATTATTTTCATGAAAAGATTAACGTGTGTGGCGTGACACAGTAGCGACCCTCAGTGTCGAAAGACGCCTATTCGGGCTATCGTTTAGCAATGACGGAGATTAATGAAACAGTGAGAAGCCTCAAAATAAGATGAAAACATTGAAACACAATGTGGCGAAAGTTTCGTGCGATAACAAGAGATTAATTATGAATTAATTATGGTCCATCTTCCAAGTTTAAGAGATATAAACCATCAAGAAAGTTGGGCTTTGATAAATACAATCCTGATAAGAAAAATCGAAAGTAAACGATAGGATACTCATTATCAAAATGGTAAACAGGCCTTTGAGATATTTGTTTTGACAAGAGTACGATTTCCGTGGCGCCACAATTTGATAGTAAACTTTGGGTTATCAAGTCAAAATAAACATAATTTGAAGAGTGGTAACAGTTGATATATCGATTATTTTTCGTTAAATTAGAATTTTTCGTTATATGAAAAATTATGATTTTTTCGAATTTAAAAATTTTGTCTTTGCTCATTGCGAAGACACCTTTACTTTATCACTAATAATTAAAGTCAGGCATGTAACTTGGAAATATTTAGTTTAAGCAGTGTCTTAAAAAGGGTTTTGTCGAAAAAAAAAACGCCAAAGAATATTGTGCAGGGTGTGTATTATGTATAGTTAATCGTTTGAATAAATAGTTTGAAACATAAAAATCTACGTTTGTGACAGTCGGGGGGGGGGGGGGGGGGGGCTTCACCCTAGGCCCCACTGGGGCTCCACCCCTGGATCCCAGTGGACCCAGTGGATCACCCCCCCCCCCTCCCCCACACACACGCACGCACGCAATATGACGCAACTGAAACGCCAGTCGAGCCCTTGTTCTTGGCTAGGCGATAAGAGACCTCCCAAAACCACCCAGGAGCTCTCTTAGCAACAAAGGATTTCATCGTCATCCATAATCATAAAACAGTGTCTAACAAACAAAGTGCGATAGATGGAGCATTATTCCATTTTCCTCGAAAAAAAATGGTTTTAGACAAAAACTGTATGGAACAAAAAAGATAAATCTTCTTATAGGCTACAACTTTTGTGGAAAATATTTTTTTCTAAGATCACCACTCTGATCACCACTCAAATTCTGAAAAGTAATCAAACTAGACAATTATCAAAAAAATGTAAAAAAAAGCGAAAACATTTTTTTTTCAATAATAAAAAATAAAAGAAACATGGCTCGCGCGGTCGATTTCCATTATTGGTGATAAAATTAAGATATTGTACTCATGAGCTAAAAAAAAATCGTTGGATTTTAGCGTTGTTCAATTAGCGCTAAAAGCGCTCATATTTCATCAAGGAAGCCGAAACGGCAAATTTTTTATTCTTGATATGGAATTCTCATTATTTCGGTTGAAATATCAGAAATCAATGGTCAAAACTTGGCCCCTCCGTTTTTGACGCAAATACACCATTAAATATGTAATCTTCGGGAGATTGGATAAGTCGGCGGAAGTGATTTTCTCCAGTGTTGTCTTCTCCAACCGATTACGTTCTATCATTCACAATTTCTTTTTTTCCAGTGCCATGCAATCCCAATCTCTGTCAGACAAAACCAAGTCACAGACGCTGAGTGTAATAATGATTTTAGGTATGGCATTGCCGGTAACACAAACATCCAAGGTGAAGAGGTGAAGAAGCTGGATGTTCTGAGTAACGAATTGTTCATAAATATGCTCAAATCATCTTACACGACGTGTCTTCTCGTCAGCGAAGAAAACGACCAGATTATCGAGGTAGAGACTGAAAAACAAGGAAAATACATCGTATGCTTTGATCCACTGGATGGATCATCGAATATCGATTGTTTAGTCTCGGTTGGGTCGATATTCGGTATTTACAAGAAGCTGGATGTATCCGAGAAGCCATCAATTTCGGACGCTCTGCAGAATGGTCGTCGATTGGTTGCCGCTGGATATGCTCTGTACGGATCAGCGTCTATGATTGTACTGTCGATTGGTCATGGTGTCAATGGATTCATGTACGATCCAGCACTGGGAGAGTTCATTTTAACGGAAAGAAATATGCGTATACCGAGGAGAGGCAAGATCTACAGGTACATTTGCCCATAAAATTCCGAGTTACGTTTATTTTTTTCTTTCTTCAAATTTCGTTGTTGCATTAATTTTTTTGTTGCTCAAAGCATTAACGAGGGTAACGAGGCGACGTGGGATCCAGCGATCAGGGAATACGTTCAATCGAGGAAGTATCCAACGAGCGGAGGAGCATACGGTGCTAGATACGTTGGTTCAATGGTTGCCGATGTACACAGGACCATTAAATATGGAGGTATATTCTTGTATCCTGCGTCAAAGAGTAATCCAAGTGGAAAAGTAAGTAATGAACACTTCCCTTCGGTATACCGAGAGGAATGATTTTTTTTTTCAAACAAACTTGCCCCATTGATTCAAACACGGGTGTATCGCTGAGCTTTCTTTTTCCTCGTGCCCCTCGTGTAAATGCGATACCCGTAGGGTTCACCGGTTGCGGCAATTTTCGCTAACGGATCAATGTTCGATTGCGTGCTTACAGCTACGTCTTCTTTACGAATGCATTCCCATGGCCTACATAATCGAACAAGCTGGTGGCTCAGCATCGAATGGTGAAATGAGCATATTGGATCTAGTACCCACGAGCATACATCAGAGATCACCGATATTCTTAGGATCGGCGGAGGACGTTGCCGATGTATTATCCCATATCAAAATAAGCAGAGAAAAAGTGCATTAAACGTGTCATTGTATCATTGAGTATATATCATCATTCAACCCTGAATCCATTTTTTTAAATGTTGGATCACAATAAATCGAGTTTAAAATATTTGCCTTTCCCATATTAGTAAAAAAATCCCGAATGTTTTTCCAACTGTACTTCAACTACTGAACTAGAATGAGCCATTTTCAGATTCAGCAATTGCTTAAATATCATCATTTGTTTCTATGAACAATAATGGGCAAATAGTATTTCGTATTATGTTTCCTAGAAAGTGCAAAAGTTCCAGAATATTATCAAATTTTGCTCTCAAGGATGGTAGCACCAGGTTTTGGTATCAGATGAAACTGAATTTTTTCATACGTGGTAGTCAGGGTTCAATATTTGTTGTGTGAATGAAATTTCAAGCCTCCTACAGGTTCATCTGAGCGAGATATTATTCATTGAAATCGCAGAATTTTACGCGATCACGGCTCGAATGACGTGACAACCCATATATAAGTAAAAAGTTCATGAATTTCGATATCAGATGTAGGCAATAAATGTCGAGTAAATTAAATATAGAGGATTTTAACGATACTTCCGAAGAAAAAAAGATTTTTCCTCATTCTAACCTCGAAATCGCAACTTCGTTGCGCTTTCTCGGCTCTCATGAGGAAAAATTATGTTCGATACTCGTACGAAAAGGCTTTTTGACGAAACTCGTTACAGCACTCGCCTTCGGCTCGTGCCGTAATCCTCTCGTTTCGTCAAAAAAGCCTTTGCGGACTCGTGTCGAAATGTACTATTTTATGGCACAGGCATTGAAAAGCCACTTTTCGACGCCTATTTATTGATCCGTAAAGTAGCACTTTTCGTGGCTACCTTCGCAACCGACACAAAATAGTATATTATATGCGGCAAGCGCGTAAAGTGACTGTTTTCGAGCGAGGTTATGTTTTAGAACGAGCTGTTGGCTTTGTAGGCAAAGCCAACGGAGAGTTTCGACGCCTGTTATGGATAAGTGAAGTAGTACTTGTCGTGGCTAACTTCGTAGCTGACACGAACATTTTTTCATGGCAGTACGGTGCACGACTCTCAGAACTGCCATAAAAAATATGGTATGCGGCGTGCGCGTAAAGTGACTGTTCAAGCGAGGTGATGTTTTTAGAACTCTCCGTTGGCTCGTTCTAAAAACATAACCTCGCTCAAAAACAGTCACATTACGCGCTTGCCGCATAATATACTATTTCGTGAACTATTCGAATTGCGAGTGCATTGAAGACAATATGGACACATTTTCATTAGCTGTTGATATCGTGCTGTCATCATGATGTGCATAACTTCAGATCGTAGATAATTAACATATCCTGCAAAGTAGCACGCGAGGAACAGGGAAAAGCGTGCATACGCTTCTGGCCATTCCTAATCTAAAAGGCAAAATATGCAATGGAATATTAAACGCGAGCATGTTGTTGCTAGTAATTTACAAAAAAAAAAAAAAAAAGGGGTCAACGAATATATGAATTATAAATATTGAGTTAAAGTCAATAAACCGTCACGAAACCTAAGAATTTCGTAATAGAATCTCAAATATTTAGGACTTGAATTTTTTTATGTCTTGAACGAACACTTGTTTTGGATTTTCGATATTTTTATAATCGGAATTCTGGTCATTCTGATTTTTGGTATTTCTGATTTTTTACCCCCACCCGCCGCCCTCCTTAAAATAACGCATCACAAACGTTCCTTGAAACTTAATTTGATAGTTGTATTACAACTAAAATTCCGTCTTACGTACTCACTCGTACATTGTGTCGAATCAATTAAATAACGGGAAATTAACATTTATCTTTAGTTGAAAAATGTTTGCTGTATTCTTGTGTAGATATCTAAATACAACACAGTTTTTCGTGTTAAATTGACTAAAGAGGAATCATCAGAGTATATTTAACACGATCATGATGTCAGAACAACGCATTACAAACGTCCCTCACAACTAAATTTATTAGGTGTTTTGCAACTAAAATTTTGTGTTGTGTACTAACTCATGCATTGTGTCGTATCGATTGAATAACACAAAATTAACTATTTCGTTTTGTTGAAAATTTTTGACTGTACTTTTGTGTAGAAAATACGAACATTTATGTTGATTACAGCATTGACATTTTTTAACGAGTTGACATAAACATGAAATGTTGAAACCACTTTAAAAAAGTGTTAGTGTTGACACAAATAATTTAACATGTGAAAATTTTAACATTTACACAAATTATTTCCCACAGTGTATGACTTACAAACTGTCTGAAATGCTAATGGCTTGTTACGATGTACCCATAGTGATAAAAAAAAGTACATATTATATCAGTGAATGCACGGTTCGAAAATTTCGCCGCGTTTCGCAGTCGTTCGCTTCGCTTCCGTTTACTTCACTACCGAATAGTGTGCGTTGACCTTTATACAACTATTATTTCCTATATGTAACCAACCCCGATCGGATAGTTTGTTCATACTAAAATTTGAAAAAAATACTAAAACTCCACACTTTAAAATAGACAATCGACTACTTAACAAGTTTAGCCATAATGACCACATTCAAAGTATTCACGTATCAGTAAATGCAGGTATTTATGAATTCGACTGACCGAAATGAAGTACACGACCTTGAAAATTCGTTATTGTAATTGTACGACTTCACCGATAATAGTGGTTTGCATCGGAGGTGGTTAGAATAGCGAAAAACAGTATAGAAGTCGTTCCATGCCCACTATCCTCACTAGCCTCTCCGTTTATTCCGGGATTGTCAAAAATTCTTTGACCGAATCAGATTAAAGTCCCATCGAAATTTTGTATCCGGATTCCCTTACTGTAATTCTAGGAGTATAAATGTATTACTTGCTATATCTAAATATTAACACGCGGGACCTGCTATAAGAACCATAGTGTCTATTGGCGCTGATAATTTATAAACAGAATCAACATTTTTGTCTACCACTTTTTTGTTTATATAGCTTACAAAAAGTATATAGGTTTTGTAGAATTCAGAGAAATTTAAGTGCTGAGGCCCGATGGAACGCCTCTATATAAGGAAATACAATTCCAACAACCCCGACGCATTATCCATTATCAGGCAACGATAATTTTCTCTAGTTTGCTTACCATATAGCCACATGTGAAATCGAACAGCGCGCACTTCATTGTAAGAGTATCCTCCGACAAACGTAGTCTACAGAAATTTTCGCTATGGCCAGGTTCAAAAGCAACCAAATCATTTCCAACATCATAACGATCTGGATATTTCTAATGATTAAACTTCACGACTATAAATTTTTCGCCTACGGTACGTATACGGTACGGTATTCTGTTGCGTGGACAAAAAAATGACCAATAATTCATTCAATTTGGCTTATTCACGACAAATTTCTTATCGGTCTTCTCCTTGCGTGCTGATAGACGATTTCTTCTATTTTTTTCAATATTTTTATGAAGTTTCTCTTTCTAAATTAATGTCATACGATCAAACGATTGCCAATTTCGATCATCTGGATACATAAGGTGTGGCAAGCTGCAGCGGAAATTCTAGTAGCACTTCCGACCAGCGTTGGTCAACACCGGAGGAATGCTTACGTACGTGTAACAAAGATGAAGCACCATTTTACTGTTACTATCACTTTACCCTTGAGTATTACACAACGATGAATGAGTGAGTAACGTAAGAACACCAACTAGCGAAATTATTTCATTCGCCCGTACGAAGATCCGTGTGATTATTGATCACCAAGATATTTCATAATGCAGTGCGTGTAAGCTCTGTCGACCGAATAACACAAATCAATTGTCGAATCTCGGGGAATGCCAATGCGTGGAGGCCGATGGTTTTGAACGAACAGTCTTAACCATCAACAGAATGATACCAGGTCCGAGTATTCAGGTAGGAATAGTGAAAGCCCTCAAAAAGACTTCTCTTTTTCTTTGGGTCTTTTGTAATTGAATTAGAAGGAAACAACACAAAAATCGGATGTCTGCGTCAATAGGTGTGCGAAAACGATATGGTCATAGTAGACGTGCTGAATAAGATCAATGGAATTGGGGTTAGCTTGCATTGGCATGGATTATATCAAAACGGCTACCAGTACTACGACGGGGTTCCTTTTGTTACCCAATGTCCGATCCACTCTCACAATACATTTCGGTAAAGATGACTTAGACAAGAAAAATATTTGAAGGGAGAAAGGTGGTCGGAGAGTGATAACCGGATGTAATTTGACATTGCAGTTATCAGTTTCGTGTTAAAAATGCTGGTACTCATTTTTATCACTCGCACATTTCCGTACATAAGATAGACGGTCAGTACGGTAGCTTGATCGTGCGTAAACCATCCAACATCGATCCGCAGAAACCGCTTTACGACGAAGATTTACCGACTCACGTGCTCCTCCTGAGCGATTGGATGCATGAACTATCGATCGAACGCTTTCCAGGATTACAAAAGCAACTTGTGGGACAAGCTGCCGAGAACATACTCATCAATGGAAGAGGAATCTGGCAGGTATGATTCGGATCTAAGCAAGGCACCCGGAATGTTTCAATTCACATGGTATTTCGCTTTCGCGATCTTTGGGTTCACGGGCCCAAGTGGACTTTGATAAAATGAGATTTTGCAACGAACTCAAGAAACTATCGCTCTCATTGTGTTTCGCATAGAATCCAGATACCAATGAAACGTCCGACACGAGTATCGAGATCTTGGATGTTGTGCTTGGAAAAAGATATCGCATACGAATAATAAACTCTTTCAGCACTGTGTGCCCAGCCCAGCTGAACATCGAGGATCACCGGCTGAGCATAATTTCCCAAGACGGAGAAGACGTTGAGCCAGTTACGGTCGATAGCGTCGTAACGGCGAGCGGTAAGATTTTTATATTCATGGAAGAAACGCACCGATCAACGTTGACCCATTGCGTAACTTTGCAACTGATAGGAGAAAGGGTAGATTTTGTCGTAAATGCTGATCAACCCGGCAATCGATCGTACTGGATTCAAGTGAGAGGATTAGGTGAGTGCGGGAAAAACATGGTTCAGCAATTGGCTATATTGAGATACAAGGGAAGCGCATCAACGTCACCAATCACCGAACCACCTGCCTATGAGAACGGACTTCGTCGTGGAATCGTAGGCGCATACTGATAACCGCGGAACCGCGATCGACAATATATTTTTCTGAATAAAACCGTTTTTATTTTAGTTGTACAATCCACTTGATGCCATATGCGACGACGAAAATTCCATGTGTGTGAATAAATTCAAACGCGTCGGGGATGACGATGATGATCTTCTGGCAATTGATGCGGATTATCAGTTTGTAATTCCGTTCAAATTTCATGACTACGTGGAAGATCGAAATAATTTTTTCAAGCCCGGCAACTACGATTCATTCTTCAGCAAGTATTTGCTTCCAATCACAGTGACAGCTAACGCGCGTGAACGTCACGATTTACGCATATCCTCATTGAATATCTTGTTCCATACAGCGCCTACTATTCATACTAACTTAATAAGTATCGTCGATGACATAACTGCTACGGAACTACCGGAACCACTAATTTCTCAACCGAACGCGGAGCATCGAACATGCAATGCTTCGATGAATGTTCACAAAGGCAACGATGGTCCAGCTGCGTGTGCCCACACGCTCAATGTTAAGAAAGGATCAGTCGTAGAAATCGTACTTTATGATCAAGGTACGGACACTTGTATATGAGCAAATTTTTTCCGTATCTAATAGCCATCCTATACTTAAGTATCTTACTAAGTTACCTTACCTTATCTAAGTTTACTAGAGTCTACCACAAATAAAATATCAGCCGGGACGTTCGTTATAAAGCTTTGATGTACTCAAATAAGCGAGTCCTGATTACTGATTGACAATTGATAGTCCATCGTACGTTTAGAATCATGCCCGTGGTTTCATTGTTTGGACACGTGCAATCATTGAGGTTTTTTTTTTGATGGCTCATATATTGGCGCTACTTTCGAATGCCTCGGATTTCAGAGATACGCCCAATGTTGAGCCATCCCTTTCATCTTCACGGTTACGCGTTTCATTTGTTCGATATTGGCCGTTTCTCGGATAATCGTAATATCACAGAAGCCGATATAGCTGTCATATTGGAGGAACACAGGCAACGATTAATTCAAGGCACTTACAGTCGTATGCCGGCTAAAGACACAGTCATAGTACCCCAGAGTGGTTGGGCCATTTTTAGGATCAAAGCGGATAATCCTGGTGAGCTTTGCCATCACGATAGCAAACATAATCCAGTCTAAAAACACGATTTAAGGGCTCATCGTTGATTGACACTTGTGTCGTCGTTATAGGTTGGTGGTTGTGCCATTGCCACTTTCTTTGGCACACAGTAACCGGTATGTCATTTGTGCTTCACGTCGGTGAACGAAGCGATCTGCCACCAGTGCCTCAGGGTTTTCCACGCTGCGGAGATTTCAGGCCGCCGATCTGCTCTAACGATTAACACGAATGCAGTTACATCTGATTTTACTGCTATAAAGATTTACTGCTATATATGATTTACTGCTATAAAATCCTCTGAGTAAATAAATAAAAATAAGAAATAAATACATAATGATTCTTAACGAATAAGTTCCGCGTATGCAGAGTTTTTCGTCATCTCACATCGATATCCAACACTACTCCTTTTAATCCCCTGCTCGATCCTCTAACATTGTTGGACCGATGTGATTCATTCAAATGAGCGGAAATAGCTTTCAGCGGTAAAAGACGTATTTTCCACCGATATATAGGCGTTCGGTGATGGATATCGGCAGTGTGTCGAATCAATAGGTGGGCCAAGACGTTTTGACGGAAGAATTGGCGTCGGGGGAGCTTTAGAAAACTGGGTTGTTTGTCAGCAGGATTCGCGCAATCCGACTCGTGACACAACGATTTCCAGCTGGACGAAGGGTGACGAATGGGGTTGAATGTCGTAGTGGGGGAGACACAGGGTGGGTGGTTGGATGAGAGAGAAATGTATAGACGATTGGGGCATGGAAGGTGAGCGAAAGAGAAGACACGGGGGAGGGGGGTCTCTGCGGCATAAGCGGAGATACGTGTGGAGGAGCTTTTAAAATCAGAAGCGGCCGCAAACTCGGACGGTTCGCCACGCGAAATTTCTGTTTCGTTTCTCGCAAAAACGACAGTTTTCATCATTTTTATTTTGTGAATTGATAAATTCGTTTCCACACACACGGTATTACGTAAGCTTTCTGACATGTAACAACAGATACTCCGGCTCGCTAAATTCAGCTCTTGAACGGTGACGCAAGTTGACCCACCGAAAAATTTAAAGAAAAAAGCTCTTGACACGACACCACTGCCATCTGTACTCAGAACGAAATTTCTTGATTAAGGAAAAACTTAAAACTCGAGAGAAGAGAAAAGGTGTGCACGATCTCTCGAAGTGTGTGAATTGTATTAGTAATCGTAGAAGTGTGCGTGTTCGAAAACCTTTCATTTCAAGCTCAAACAAACTATCGTACACTAGCGAATGCACATGATACGGTGATTTAGGGGGAAAAAATGACAATCGCTAATACATCAAGACTCGCTTCTGTAGCGGCTCTTCTAGTGATCTTAGCTACTCTCGTCGAGCATGGTAAGTTTTTTTATCCGTCATAATTTTCTTTTTACACGAAAAAACGAACAAAGTCGTTGAACTTTTCGACAAACATGGGTTTATTATTTCTCTTGTTAACTTTCGATTCTGTGACAATAGTCTCGGAGTCATATGCCTTTAGGTGGGAAATTGAGATAAAATGATCGAAACTTTACTTGAGTAAAACTGAGATCTACATGTCAATTGATTCATCCTGGAATATTAATTGTTCATCATTCTTCGTACAAGTTACCAGGAAATGTTAAAATTCCAAGTAGGCTCGAGATAGCCGGTACAATACCAGTGAAATTTTGAATTTTTTAGATTTTTCTAAAATACAAAGAAAGGAATGGTTTTACTTTTTGTAATCAATTCCAAAAGACTCAATACCCTATGCAAAGGTACATTGTTTTAGTTGGTTCATTAAATTTAAATTTGCTTGCATCGTATGCACGCTTTAAGCGCTCAACATAATTTTATTCGCACTGTTTCGTCACTTCTCATGCAGTCTAAACAGGAAACGAGATGGATTACAATTATCAAAGTAATATCCATAACCACGCACTATTATTTCATTGCCATGGATAATTCAAAGAGCTGATGCTTCTCTGATTATCTCGACGCCAAGTAATGGAAAATAAAAATATTCCTCTTCAGTATCGAAACTTTGCGTACACAAATCGCTATGTATGAGCAAAAGAGTTTCAGTTTAATATGACCATAAGTGTTACACTGAACGCCTCGAGCAATCGAAGGATTATGCAATTTTAACATGAGAAACCCAGATCTTGGGAATAATATCGATATCGATCGTGAAAATCTCGTCCTGATAAATAACGATCTGAAGATCCACGGTGTTGTCGTTCTTTGATCATTGAATTACTCAATCGAAATATCGAAATAAATGTGAAATTATTGAGTTTATCATAGTCGAAAAAAAATAAAATTTGTATAAAACAAAAGTACTAAAAAAATCATTAGTCGAAAAAGATCAATAGGCATTTCTCGAATCGAGTACACGTTGTCATTGCAGGCCAATCATTAATAGTACCTTGAAACGTTTCGTGAAAATCCTCGATTTTCTCACGAAGGAATTCACGATTTTTAATCTTGTTTATTTAATGTTATGATTGTTTCGTGTGTTCGTCTGTCGTCCCGTCGTTTCATCCGGGCGAACAGAAGGTTCGACATGGGCCCGAGATCAGTGACGTATTGTGTAGGAGAGAGGTTTGCCGAATCGATGTGATAATTTTTATTGGTTTTTCGAGATTGCCTCAGATTGGTTGTTATCGGTATTTCCCATTGACCACGTATGACCTAGGGATAACGTGACCCGTCATCATAGGCGTGTAAAAAGTGGGCCACTTGAAAGAGAGGAGAGCCTTGAGAAGCAAGGTCTCCTTTAGGGCACGCAAAAGTTAAATCCAGCGGCAACTGGGCAATAAGGAGTTGAACGGTTGATGAATAGGTGTGATTAATTGGGACTGCAATATAAAATGAATCTAAGATGTTAAGGAACAGTCTGCGTTCGTATGTCTGACTCGATCGTCGTATTGTCCTCGTTCGTACGTCAGTCGTTATAGTCTCGATTCGCTAGTTATGTGGCGCGAGACTATACGTAATGTTTCGAGACTCGGTGTGCTCTGAGACGCGACGTCTCTCTATTGTTATGCCTGGTTGCCCGTGTGAATGTTCGTTGGTGTTTGAGTGTGTATGCGCGTGTGTGTGTGTGTGTTTTCTCAAGTTTCACGGTGTTTCCAATCGGGAAGCGATTGGAAACACAAAAATCAATTTTTCGTTCTATTTCGAAAATTGATATCTCATTGTCGGCTGACTGAAATCGATGCGTTTAGCCAGCGTCCTGGGAGTGGAAGGCCACTCGCCCAAATTTAAATGATTTTACAAATTCTCAATGCGTTTACTCTTTGTATAGACAGATGGTTGGAAAGATTCAAGAATGATGATAATATAACACGAGGATAAGTGAAGCTTATCACTCGTGGAGGGTTTTCTCAGCAAAGCGCCTTCTTCCTTGTTCCTGCCCTCAGCCACAGTGCTGAGGGTTTTTCCAAGGAATCCGGTTCCCTACCTCGAGGTTATTTTTCTGAGACGATCACCTGGTTCACTATCCAACTTCCCGACGCAGTGCGGGGGCTTCAAGCAAACCAGGCTCCCTATCACCTGAAATCTTTTATTGAATAGGAATGAACGAGAGTTGTGATTTGCTTTGTCTTTAGAAAGACAAGCACGTAAGTTATAATAGATTCGCCCTAAAAAGGAAGAATCAACGATGATCACGAAGAGTCTTAAAAAAGACTATTCGAGATAGTTGAGGTAGCCAGATGTCGTTCAGTTCGTAGTCCTTGATGCACGATGTAATACGAATTCGTTGAGAATCTCGGAGAGTGATGACACGAAGTGGATATCGAAAGTAGACGAAATTACGTCGTAGAGAAAGAATGTCAAGAAATCGCTTGACGCGAATAATGCTCACCGATAACGTTGATCAAAATGAGGACGAGGCTTGCTCGTCAGGATCTTAAATACTTTTCCATGACCAACCGGCGCCGTGATTTGATTGGTCGAAGGTTTTGTAGTAGGGCAATTTTGCCAAGCTTCTAGAGCTTTTGCACACGGTACGATGGTGACGTCATGGGCTTCTCGGAAGGAGAGATTCTATTTTGGGATTTCGGGGAATCGCGAAATTGATCAAATATGGACATAAATAAGGATGTCGAAATATGCTATATTGTAACGGTAGGCTGCCTAGTCTGTCCCGTTACAACCTATTTACGGCAAGCTTGAGGCAAAGAGTAATATTCAATTTTAAAGATGAAAAACAGGCCTTGGGTGAAGGAACTCTGAATATCGCGACAGATAGAGCCAAAGAAGGGTGATGAATTCTAGCCTGAATGTATGCGAGAGGGAAGTCGTAGAACATAGGCCAGCACTTGTAGCACTTCTCATTTCGTAGGAGCAGCCACTCGATTTTCCCATTGAAATACCCAGGTTGATTTAAAACATTTTTTTTCAATAAGCACAGTTGTTATAACACTAAATAGCACGTCCGTATTACGGTAAAATGGAATATGGACGAATCAAATAACCCCACTTTCACGAGAAAAAAGTTACATGAGATATAAATTCCAGTAATATATTTTATTTACATTAAAAAACGTATTTGTATGGGATAGAATTATATATTTTTGCGAAAAAATGATCGATAAGGGATCAGGGCCTTCTGAGTGATCCATATTAATCTAATTAGCGGCTCATTGCCGTCGACGAATCGGTGCATTCTGTCATCAAAGGTACCTCGTCATGAAACCACTATAGACGATGTAGAGTCGCACTAATGAGATCATAATTGGACCTACCAGATTAGTGGATATCTCCGGTATGAGATTTATGTATCATGAGATAATGTGTAAAAAGCGATGTTTCTTAGTATAGCAATTGTTTAGTATGAATATTTTATTAAATTATTCATATTAGTGGATCGAACTGGATCGACGCATCTCCTCCCCTAATATAAAATTCGACCTTTTTCTTTACCGAACATCGAACTAGCATGGTGTGGTTAAGAAAATACCGAAATTGGTCAAAATTTCAGCCGTAGATGCGAGTCCCGAAGTATTTGTACTGATATGACAATCAGAGTATCCCGATTGATGTACGACGCACAAAAAACTTACGGATAAATGTTTGAGTTTGATAGTTTTTCGATGTAATCAAATGAAATAAAAATTGCTTCGTTAAAGCGGAATTCGTTGAGGCTGCCATTAATCCCATAAATGTACTGTTCAAGGACATGAGTTACGAATTTGAAAAAATAACATTGAAGAAATTTTTTTTAACTCGCTTTTTTCGGCCTACTAGGTATAATCCCTTTAGAAGGAACGTTCGGTAGATGGTCGACATCGACAAAAAAAACTCTTCAATATGATTGAAAAGGCCATAAAAATGGGTTTCCCTTTGAATTTGTTCATACCAGTGTGACAGAAGCCCTACACCTGCCGACGACCCGAGTCCACAGAGATATTGGCGCACTCAGGGCTTCACTGACGCCTAAGGCGCGTTCCAAAACAACGAACACACTGCATCTCGGTCGATTGCGTGCAGCACAGATCGATGGGGCTTAATTGTAAGACTTCGGACTGAAGAAATTATTCTTCCATACGTGTGCTCTGTCTATCCAACTGAATCTTTGATTTCTCGATTCGTTTTTTCGTCCAACAATCGGCAGGATATCGTGACTCGTTATGCTCTACACCCAAGAGGAGAACCTCTGTTGGTATGAATCGGTAGATTGGTGTAAAAAAAACGACTCAACGGCGTCTCGAAAAATTAATCAAAATTATTGTCGAACTCAGGCAAAACGGCGCGACTAAAAGGGCCCACGGCAGATCGACAGGATATATCCAAATTGTCATTACCATTCCAATTAGCGAATGTGCATTTTAAATTCTAGAAGTACATTTTCGATCAGGGAGTTCAAAAAACGCCGGAAAATTTCATGAAATCAGAATTATAAATGACTTTAGTCCCAAAGCGGAATATTGAGTGACCCAGTTTTATTCTCACTTTCTCTAGCTCTCTCTTCTCTCTCTTCTCTCTCTCTCTCTCTCTCTCTCTATCTCTCTCTCTCTATCTCTCTCTCTCTCTCTCTCTCTCTCTCTCTCTCTCTCTCTCTCTCTCTCTCTCTCTCTCTCTCGCTCTCTCTCTCTGTCTCTCGCTCTCTCCTCTCTTCCTGTCATTTCGTTAGAGTACCTCGTTGAGCACGACCTTCCGAAAGCTTGGGCAAGGATTACGCAAGATCATTCGTGAAAGCTTAATTCAATCAATAATTGTATCTTTTTAAGATTGATTAGCTGCTATAAGCTTGAAGTTAGGCGGAACACCGATTCAAACCTTTGAAAATGAGGCCAAGCTGATCACCAACACGGAGAAAAACAATTTTCGGCCTCCCTGAAAGTCCATCGGTATTTCGGATGGCAAATACAATTTTTCGTTTGACCCAAATATCGAACGTCTCTAAAAAAAACAGTTCTTGCTTCGATTGGGGTTGCATATTTTTTGGGTTGGAAATCTATATTTCCGTTACGAGTCTAAAAAAAAACTGAATATAAAAACGGAACATTTTGCACGATGTTCCGCATAAAAATGTGACATTCGCGAATATGCTTAACGTTTATTCATAACAGAGCGCCTCTTCATTGCAGTTTTTTGTCAAATTAATTGTATACTATAACGACTGTCCGCAACGATTGGCGATATACATAGGAAGAAAATTCGGTCTCACAGATAAACCTAAATCGTTATTTAACAAAGCGAAAAACGAATCTACATCGTATAAGTAGTAGTTGTATAGTGGTACGCTTCATTCCAATATATAGTTTTATGCGCTTTTTACGTAATCAGCTTATACACTTTATACACTTTAACCATATAACACATAATCTTTCATCTACGTTGTATAATATTTGATGGGGGGGGGGGGGGGGTCCGCGTTTCAATTTAGACAATATTATCGATTCTGATATATTTAGTTCGTAATCGGCCCTATGGGTATTTATCGCTGAGCTTTGCGCAACTTGAATAGAGCGTTTACAGGACCGACAAAAAATCCCATTACGATGAAATTTGAATTTAGATTTTGTCTTTGAATTTCAGAAAAAAATAATAAATAAAACATCCCCTAGGCATACGTAGGAGTAGTTTTTATTGTGTAAATTGGAGCTTTTTTAAATTAGGGGTTCTTACTGAGGTCTGTTTTTATTGTTTTTTTAAGCCAAAATTTTAAGATTCAACATGGTGAAGTCAATATGGCCAAAATACAAAATGATTTGACCTTGGTGATAACCCGGAAAAAAATCATTCAGATCCACGAAGATCTAATTTAGATCCACGTAATTATTTTTTTACATTGAATTTGAGCTACGTTGGTCTACATTTTGGAAAATCCTAAATTTACCTAGATGTTAGTTCGCAACGGTAGGTTTACGTACATTCGACTAGACCTAATATTACTTTCAAACACCTTTGATTTCAGATCTGAGTAGATCTAATGGACATCTGGATAACTATACGATTTTCCAACACTTATAGCTACGTTCATTTAAAAATAACTACGTAGATCTAAACTATTTCCCCCCGGGAACTCATACTAGACGGATTGTCGAGTCTATTAATTCGAAATTTTGAGTAAGCGTTTCAAAAAATTCAAATAAGCAGAGCGTGGCTGATTTAAAAAAAAACGAAAATCTTTTGCAAGATTTTCGTTTTTGAATCTTCTTTACCAAGAAGTTTCAACCACCAAGTCCGTGGCTTTTGGATACCGTCTAGCCATTAGTAAAATTCATCCTTCAGGTTCTACGAACTTTATGGATCTAGCCTTTCGTCCCAAGTACATTTGCTATCGTTTATTCATCGAGTATCGTTGTTTGTCTTTTCCCGACGCTTTAATAATATTTAAGCCCCGTTTTTTCGCCCCAAGCTGTGCTCTTTCTTTTTCTTCCGTCCTACCTTGCTTAAGGGTCTTCATCCTCTTGAACGAGGAGCCCCGACAGAACCGTCGCTAACGAATAAGGCTTGGGATCAACAAGAGAGAATTAGCCGTTGTACAAATAACAAATGGAATCTCAATGAATATTATATCATGGATCTTGAAGTTTTCTATCCGTTATAATTGTCACCACGCAAAAGGCCCATCAAATTCAACAGGATTGTTTGCCAGACAGTAGGTAAAAAGGATGATCGCTTATACGCCTCTGCTTGCATACGAACCTATCTACTTAGGCAGATGAGCAAGTATCAAAGATCCGATGTTTGGATAATTACAGATTTTGGCCAACTTTGTTCCAAGTTTAGGCCACCACATTCCAAAGGATATAACTCTAAAGACAATAATTTTGTTGATTTGTGCGAATTCCATCGAAGTATCGGCGTGAGATGTTATTGTAGCTACAACATATCCATCTATCCTAATTCAACGATCGCTAAAGAAATCAAAATCAGTATAAGCCATCGATAAATGAGGAAAGATGACTAAAGTCCATCAATCCTACTTCTATTAGGTCTTGAGTCTCTCGACAAGCGAGGATATTTGATCAGAAAAGTATTTTATTCATTTATTCGATCCATGAGCGTCCTCCGACATGAGATGAAGGAATGAATCTTCAATTTTTTCAAGCTATAAATTCGAAATTAAAATATACTGTAACGCTTGCTTAAAAGTGTCTTTTTGTCAAGAATGAATCTGAGTAAAAAGAAAATTCAATTTTTCATATTGCAAGATCCAGCTACTCTGCTCGAGTCATATGAGTTTCAGGACTTTTTGAAATATCAATACTGAAGCTCGGCATATCTCAGTGGAGCATGGCCTTCACCCCCGTATCCTTACGTAATGCGATCAGCTGGCAGTGGCTGCAGTATAGGGGCAAGGTGAAAGAGGTCGTTGGGCAAAGATCGATCGACCTCGGGACTGCAGTTTTGAGGGTCTCGGACTCCTATATTTGTGACTTGCGCAAAACCATGATGCCTGCGTCACAATTCCTCCCCCACGTGATCGGTTCCGTAATTTTTTTTGTGTCTCTGTTCCGGTGAAATGTCGGTTATTCACACTTGCTCATAGTGCAATTTATCGTTTCAATCAGAAGGCGTTAAATTTCTATATAATAGACTGAAGAAAGAGACTTGATTTGATCGCCTCGCCTCTAGAGATAAAAAAAATGCAATTATTCCGATATACCGACGAAGCGAAATCGTGAGAGTAGGAACTCGTGGATCGATGATTTTATCGCCTCGAAATGATGATTTTTTTACATTAACATCTGCGGTCAAGACAATATTCTCAATTAAAAAATAAAATTTGATTCGTGGCTGAAATACTGACTGATTTTTTATGTGCAATCTTCAATTGTCATTATAAAAAATGAAAATTTCATTGTTCGAATGAATGCCCAAGTCTCCTTGGTGTATGGAAAAAAATTATACAGCCACAACCGTATCAGCCAGGGCCAGGGTTTCCCCAGTTTCTCTGTGCCCTCGTGCAAATGAGATACAGTTGTGCATAAGGAAAGAGTAGCTGCGGAAAGTACTCTGGGGATGCTCTAGAAATTAAATGGAATATTGAAATTCCGTGGGTCAAGGGGGTAAGGGATTGGGATACGTAAAAGCCGAAGCACGCTTTACGATTGGAAAACTAATATTATGAAAAATAAAAAAATAAAAACTTCACACCACGCAACAGTCCTTTGGCTTTCCTTTCATCTCTGCAAGACATTTTTTTTCCGAACATGACGTGTTTTTTCAAACTTTCCGACAATTTTGGGTGCTCAATACACAAAACTGAATATTTTTCATCCATCACTTCGTAACTTTGTCTGTATGAGTTTAATTAATACAATAAATTCGTTCGTCCATTCTTCTTGGCCCACAACATCGGGACTTTGAGTCTTAATTGGTGTTAATTATTTCATGTCCTTATTACCCCTGAGCGAGGATGACAGCTGGGATAAATATAAACCCCTGTTTATGATTTTTACGGAAATATGAAAATGCCAAGTTTCTTTTGACTTTCTATAACTTTGCCAGTCATCAAGCTCTGCTGACGATGAATAGAAGGGAAAGGTTGTGATTGTCTCGACGAAAAACTAGGGCAGTCGGTGTGTCGCAACACCAGTACCTTGTATCGACCCACTAGGGTACTCTGATGCATATATCGTTCTATAATATAAAGCTATATCGCCGCTGCCGCCGCCGCTGTTTCAGGGATCGAGGATTACCCATCCTAACCCAACCCAACCCAACTCAAATGCGAGGGCGCGTAGCGCCTGAGCTATACGAACCCCTAGTATAGATATATATATAAATATACGAGAACCATTATAACAATATATACATATATGGGTGAAAACGCTAGTTATATGTAAGCTTTCAGGCTTAAAAATGTCCATTTTGCTGAAATTTTGATATGTTATTGTGTATGACAAGATATGTAAATCCTCTAAATTTTAGACCTCTAGACCTTCCCGTTAACGAGCTACACATTAATGAATTTCTCCATTTGACGTACGCGATTGTTTTTCCTTTATTTATTAACACTTCCGGGCGTTGAAAAAAAAAAATTGAACCCAATATGTTTTTGTTTGTAAAAAAGTCTGATCTTTTCTAATGTAAAATTCATTTTCAGGTAGAACGCCTCCGGTCGGTTAAACTCGAATTGGAGAGGGTGAGGGTCAGACCCTAGTCGAATTGACCTGGAATGCCCCATATATATATATATATAGAAGCAGTTATTGTTAATTGATGGATATTATAATATATAAATATGATATATGTATAAGATACTTTTGTTAACTTTAATTGTTAATTTTTTTAAATTAACTTGTTAATTTTTTTTTGTTTTTTGACGTTTTCATATCGAATTCTTGGATTCAGAAAAAAATGCAACGTGATTCGTAATCAGTGAAAATTTCCAAGCTTGAAACTCAAAAATTTCATTTCAAAACGTCAAAAACATGGTTTTTCCCCAAAAATTAAAGTAACAATTTACATCAGATAAAATTAAATTTAAAATCAGATTTAAAATATAGACGTTTTGATATAAGTTTGAACAGGTCGTGCATTTTTTGGGAAGTCGAAAAAAAAAATTGAAAGTAATTTCGTCGCTCTTTTTTTGGGTTAAAGAATCACCTCAAAGAATATGAAAGCAAACAAAATATGAGGTTTTTAGCCTTGTGGAACTGACATTGAATACCCCAATCTCTTTATATTATACACAATATCTTGCCGAAAATGACCGTAAATGCACCCCTGCATTTGCGATGCCCATATAAAAGCCCATCGATTCTTGTACACGGCGGCGGCAATATCTTTATACAATATGAAGAGATAAAATTATATAATATATTCGCAAACTCTCAACAAGGGTATTTCGTTCCAATCCTTCATCGACCCGGTCACACGCGATGTTGCGCAAGGTTATGGATATCCTAGAAGAACGGCTGTAAAGAATCGTGTTCAACTGTCTTGAACAAGTCGATGTATATATATAGACACAATAATTTTTATTTCTTTTTTTCAAATTTTTTGCATCTTTTATGGACAATCGTAAATTTCGTTTACTTCGCCATAGGGTCGATATTATCAAGAATTTTGTTTCTATAAAAAGTTTCTAAACGTTTCTATGAAAACAACAACACTAATAGATTTCAACATAAAGATATGATTGATTAACCCTTTGAGGGGCACATTTTTCTATGGAACAAATTTTCAAAATCATAGGTGGTCTAAGGGTATTTGGGCTCGCTAATTACGATTCTGATGTCAGAATTAGAAAATTCAAGATGGCGGACCTAAAACGGCGACTATTTTAGGTTGAGTTCGTGGTTTTTCGTTAAATCGGCACGAAATTTGGTATACAGGGGTTTTACGGGTTGCTGATTACGATTCTGGCGTCAGAGTTGAAAAATTCAAAATGGCGAACCCAAAAACATAAACTTTTTTCTTCGAAATTGGATTTTTAGAAAATTCGATAATTTTTTTTTTAATTTGAGCCTGCCAAAAAATCTGAAAAAATTTTATAAGTTAGTAATAGACCTGAAGAATATATGAAAAAAATTTCAAAGCGTTTCGACACTTCGTTTGAGAACAGCTGAATTTATTCTGAAAAAAACGAGTTTTTTGCGTTTGAATTATGTATAATTAATTATAAATAAACAAATATCCACTTTTTTCCTCAAGTATCTTTTAGCTTGAACCTTCAAGATACTAGAAACGACTTAGAAGTATAAAGGTATTGGAAAATAGAACGGCAATAATGGAAAAAACTGCAGGAAAAAAGGTGGTACATATGTGTACCGCTGCCCCTCAAAGGGTTAATTAGCTGGTTCGTTATACGAGAAATTGTCGAGAGTGCAAGATCACTTCCGTGACTAGGTATATCAATAGATCCATTGGCCCAATTGCGGATCGTTGACACAGTTGTAGGATTGAACTAAATTTTATCAGGGGCTTATTTTATTTCTACGTTCTTACTTGTTGAAACTTATCAGAGAAATGTAACCAACTTTATCGGGCCGGGTTCCTCAAATTTTCCCTGTGCCCCTGTGCAATACAGTAGAGTATCTTTTTCCGATATTTTGACGTGAAACCGAGCAGAAATGTAGAATAGAATTTGAATAGGGCAAAGGGTTAAGGGATGGAATACGTAAAGGGCGAATGATGCGATGCTATTTTCAAAACTATTGAAGAAAACAAAAACAAAAAATATTTTGTGCTTACAGGTGAAGCGATAGTATGTTACGAGTGTAACAGCGCTTTTGATCCAAGATGCGGTGACCCTTTCGATCCGTACAGTCTGGGAACCGTGAATTGCAGCTTTCAGCCGAGATTGGAGCACCTGAATCATCTCGAGCCGACTCTCTGTCGTAAAATCGAACAAAAAGGTACCTTTTTATGTATATATTGGAACGTTTGAGATTTACTGGCGAGAATATTCTATTGCGTAATTTACGCAATACAATATTTCGCTCTTAATTTATGACTTCTCAAACAATGGGAGGAATTTGTAGTGGGATTTAGATTTTCGGTGTAAATGAAAACAGAGTTCGAGTGCTGGACTCGGTGAGGAAGCCGGAGATAAGATTTTGGATCGATATTATTTTACTGCACGGGCAGAAGGCCTAAGAATTTTATTTGCTTTTCGAGATGGCCTCAGAGTCCTAACCACGACGGTGAGCTATAAATGCTACGCGTTGGTTGACCCTTCATCATTGGCCATTCAAGATGGATTTTTGGGTCCAAGATATTTTATATTCGAGAAGCGAAAATAAAATTATTATTTCGTGTCGTGAAGCGACGCGAAATATTTAAGGAGCAAAACTTTAAGATTAAACGATGTCGTTAGAAAAACGACTGAAATTCAATAAAAAAAAAGGAAGTTACAGGCACTTGATAGAAAAGGTAATTAATTTAGGAATTGATTTGAAATTGAAAAATTAGTGAAATGTGTTAAACGTGTCGCACGGTTAAAGGAAAAAGAAAGGAGACTCTGTTTCTTTGTGGTGTCGTGCGCGTCAGCGTCTAGTTACGATCCTGAGAAAGATTCTCGATTGAGGTTTGTTCGTCCGAGTCGCGTCGTTACACGTTGCCACGTGGTTCTGAATTTAAGAGACTTTGAGTGGCGCGCTCGAAGAGCACGTTGACGTTATTTCAACAATCGGGTTTTCTACCAAGAGGTACCTCAAGCTGTGGTCCAACGTCCGGTCGCAGTGACCGGGGCTTTCCACAGTTCGAGGGGCCCTAATCTAGGGGTTATTAGGATGCTGAGAATACCACCCGCCTTGAGATCCAACTTCTGAGCGCAGTGCTCAGGGCTTCACTCTCGACGGGCTCCCTAGTATCTGGAATCTTTATTGAAACACGAGTTGTTTATTGATTTGTCTTGAAAAAGACGAATCAATTACGTTATAAGTGAATCGTCTTGAGAAAGACGATTTGATGGTGAATTTCTCTAATTGTCTTAAAAAAGACAAGTCGAGGGTGATGACTCGATGAATATCTCGTCCTGGTCGGGTTGTCCTCGAAGTTGATCAGACGTCTGGTCAGTCTCAGCTTCGAGCTGTAGTACGGTTGAAAGTTCTCGACTTTCAAGCGAGAGTGAAACAGCGAGAAGCGCTGGGAATAAACATGTTAAGGCAAAGCTTAACACGGTACTTGCTCACCTTACGATAATGGCAAAAATGAGAGCGAGTCTTGCTCGTCTCGTTCTTAAATACTTTCTCACGAACCATCGGCGCCGCGGTTTCATTGGCCGATGGTTACGTGGTAGGGCAATTTCAACGAGCTTTTAGTGCTTTTGCACCTGACATGCTCGTGACGTATCACAATTCCCCGAAGGATCGGATTCTATTTCGGTCCTTCGAGGAATTCCGATATTTGGCGAAAATAATAAGTTGTTATGATTATTGTTCACGATCTCGTTGTAACGTCCCGTTACAATATCTTATGCGTTTTGTATCGATACGATTTTTTTTTCTTTCTTCAACGCATGCAAAATTTTTGAGTGGCTGCATAAGATTTTTTTCACAAACAATTAGACGAAAAAAAAACCTTAAAAAGTATGTCAATCCATGGAGAATTATTTCTTTGGCATGAAATATACACTCAGAAAAATGTCTACAATCTGTACAGTTGAATAAGGGGATGAAAATTTTTTATGGTCACTGCAACTATTTTGACTGATCCCTTGACCTTTTGTATGGTTCGAATAGCTAAATTATTGTTCGCATAATCAAAATAATTGTTGCTGAAATCATAAATTTATTTCTATCGCTGTTTTTTTTCACCATACTTTTCTCTCGGTGCATTCGGCAAGATACGTAACGCCTGCAATGCGGTGGCCTCAAAACACGCTGTAATCTCGAGGGTCAAGGGTCAGATAGAGGAAACTTACGTAACACTATCTCTCTGTTGACAACAAATTTCTGGTTTAAGAAAAGATTCCGACACTCACAATGAGACTCCCTATCTGTTTTCACGACATTCATATCGTTAAATTCGACAAATATTTTACATTCCTTAAGTATACAATTATGTAATATAAGTGGATCGTGAGTAGTATGCGCCTTTTGGATTTGAGTTTGAACCGTTGGAATGACGTTATGAGAAATAAAAAAAAACTACGCAAAAGCAATATCGAGTCAAAATCGAAGGTGAAGTTTTTATGAAAGCCGTAACCCCGCGGAAAAAAATAGTTTAGATCTGCGTAAATCGAGCTTTTTGAGAATCGTAGATTTACCAACGTACATTCGAGTTAAACTAATATGTTATGTTCGAACTTTTTTGCTTATCAGATCTTCACTTACCTACTCGAATCTCAGTAAGTTTACTTGCATGGATCCGAATAGATCTAACTTAGATCTAAGTGTATCTACGATTTTTCAAAATTTAGATCTTCGTAGAACCAAAAAAAGAACTACGTAGATCTATAAAGTGTATTTTTTCTCAGGACGCAGAATCTCGTACACCCCCGAGTCGTCATAATAATCACAAAATTGTATTATTGAACGATAAAATAATAATAATAATAATAATAATAATAAATGGTAGATACTTTTGCAACGTAATGTTTATTCTTATCAAAGGATAGATCGAAATTTCAACATTGAGATTACGATGGATTGATTATTTCATTAATTTTAACTTATTCGCAACATATTTTCAATCCAGAATAATTTTTTTTTTAATTCCAGTGTACGGAAAATTGCGAGTGGTGAGAGGATGCGGTTATATTTCGGAGGAGAGAGACAACTTGCAGTGCGTGAGAAGAAGTGGAACACACGACGTATTAGCCCATTATTGCGCATGCACCAGTGATCTATGCAACTCGAGCAACGAAAAATTATCATCTTACGGCATAGTGGGGATATTTTCAATTATTCTCGCATACGTGAAAATGTAAAAGAATCCCGAGACGAATCATTTGTACGAAACGAGTAAATGTATAAGCGTTTTCAAGCCCAATGTTAAAATTTTCTCGTTCGAGCTTGCAACGAGTAAAATCCAGGAAAAATCTATAAATTTCGGCGTTGTTTTACGCGTAAATACGAAAAGAATGGGCCGATTAAGGCTGCCGTAACCCGCTAAATGGCTGCTCCAGGGGGTTTTTCGAGAATCAAACCACCCACCCCCATCTTGGCCAAGCTCAAGATCTTCATCCAACCTACAGAAGCCAATTCAACAATATGTTATCGGCAATGATCGGTACGCGATCGTTATCATCACGGGGACCCGGTACATCGTCACAAAACATTCGCGATGCGAAATAATAAGCTATGTTTTTCACAACAAGCGAGAAGGAATCTCGTGCGACGTGAAATCGGTATCGCGAGGCAACTTCGAGTTCCGGCTCGTTAAGGATTATCGAGAATCATCGATGCACGAGCGATTTTTCGTTTATATCGCGAAAAAAAAAAATGAGTGAAATCTAATGCGTATAATATCGGCATCGCGATTATGCCTTATTATTTCCAATTTTTCGAGTAACGTTCGATGATGTTCGAGTTCTTATCTCCGGTGAAGAGACTAATCACCGATAATATGCCGATCGTTCCAATAATTCATAATCGTAGAATAATTTATCTACGGACTAGACTCATTTATATCGCGTGCGAGACGCATAATAGTACCCGTAAAATACATATCTCAATCAGCGAGACCACGCGATTCGTTCCCGGCCGATATAATAATATGTCTTTTATCCGTGGCATTATTCGGTACGAGAATGATATTGCATCGGTCCCTGCGGGGAAAAAATAGTTTAGATCTACGAAGATCAAATTTATATCAACGTAGTTATTTTCTAGATCTATGCAGATCTCAATTATGAAAAATTGTAGAATTGCCTAGATCTACCTAGATCTCCGTTAATTATATCTAAGTAAGTCTACTGAGATTTAAGTAGATCGACGGATATCTAATGAGCAAAAGTGTTCAATTATATGATATTAGATCGAATCGAATGTACGTACATCTCGTTATA
This sequence comes from Rhorus exstirpatorius, assembly GCA_963564615.1. Classification (NCBI taxonomy): domain Eukaryota; kingdom Metazoa; phylum Arthropoda; class Insecta; order Hymenoptera; family Ichneumonidae; genus Rhorus; species Rhorus exstirpatorius. The sequence continues at coordinate 14,496,325 of OY751316.1, read as the reverse complement.
TACGTAGATCTAGGTAGATCTACGATTTTCCGAAATTCAGTTATACTTACTTAGTGATTTTTTAGAACTACGTAGAATCTCAATTATGGAAAATCGTAGATTTATCTAGATCTCATATTAGATCTAAATAAATCTACTGAGATTTGAGTAGATCAACTGAGTTTTAATGAGGAAAAGTGTTCGAACGTAATATTAGATCGACTCGAATGTACATACGTAGATCTATCGTTGTATACGGAGATCTACGATTTTCGAAAATTCAGATCTGCGTAGGTCAAGTTTGATTGAAAAAAAATAACTACGTAGATGTAAACTAGATGTACGTAGTTTTAAACGATTTTTTCCCGGATCGTTATGACGTATAGTCGGTTGACACACAGAATTATCGAATTTGCCTTCTCTTGTTAAACACTAGTCGTATCATGCTCCAAAGAGCCACGATTGAATCCCCATACTCGTGCATATCAGACGTCGAAAATAATTATTTGTAGTTGTGTTAATCTGCACATTTCACGTATCAAAAATTAAGAATGAAAACCCAAAATACATCTCTCTCTCGAGTAGAAATCGATATCCTCGAAGATTAATGCAGATAAAATCTATCCGCTAGCTATAATGAAAATTTTTTTAACCTTTAGTACGATCCGGAGACGAAGATAACGAGTCACTTTTGTTCTTGAATGATCGTAACATGAAAATAGGCATTTTATAGGAATCGTACACACCAGACACAGTCTCGCGCGTATCGTGAAATTAATAGATCGTTATTTTCCGAAAAGAAAACCAGACCCGAAATTCCAATTTACCGTAACTCTCATTGGTGAGTGGACAAAATTAAAGCTTCTCGGGAATTATGGACATAGCAGGCCTTGCAATGATTTCCAAAGTCTGCGTAAAAAAAAAAAAAATTACCGCGATGGTTGTTGCGATGTCGATGCGAATTAACTGTGTTGAAAATTCATTGTAAAGTTGTCCAAAAAATTGCTCGATCGATCATACAAAAGACGCAGACACAGACACACACGACAGTATATCATTCATAAAATCAAAAACTGCCGGCTAATACAAAATAATTTATTACGATTGATTTTATGATTAAGCGATATCTAGTCGAATATTTATCGTAATAATAAGCGAGGAGAAAAGCATAGAAAATAACATGAAAGATCGTGATCTTATTGATAAAGCGCTTCGTTCGATTGCATATGTCAATAACACATTCGCATCTCTTTTGATCCACCGCCGGAGTCACTTGACTCGATTCGCGGGCAATATGGGCTTAACAGGATCTCCCAGATTGGCTCTGGGTAGGGTGAACCAAAAAAAAAAAACAGAACGAGCTATTCCATCTAAAAAAATTTTCAGCAAACACATACTCTCAACGCTTTGGCCAATCTCGTATTAATAATCAAGCTGAGAAGAGCCTAAAAGCCGTCTATGCAAGGGTTACATTGACATTGGATCAATTTATTTATTTTTTTTTTTTTTTTGCGATTTAGCTGAAACAGTGATGGAGATCCGATGGTCAAGGAAAACAACAATAAATAAATAAAAGAATGAAGCTCGTTCATGTAGACCTTACCTTGGCATCATTTAAATGAAAAAAAAAAAAGACGCCACGAGCGGAAGTGATTTTCATAGATCCGGTATAGAGGACGCTTCACGAAAATGACAATGAGCTATTTCACGTCCACGAGAGTTATCAACGCTTACCAACCGTCCATTGCCGGATTCACATATATTCCGATTTATTTTTAAACGATGCTCATCAATGCTCCATAGCTATTTACATATATTATATATAAATTTGTATATGATTTTGCACTTGTATACATATAGAGCGAAGATACGTATTTTTAATACATCGCTGACGTATAAATTGAAAAAAGTACAACTGCGCGACCGATGAAAATCAAAAAAGTAAACGTTAAATGCCTCATGTGTCCAGTCTCGAGGAAAATATAGAAGGTCCTTACTGCAGTTGTCAGTTAGTGAAATGACATTCTAGACCGATATATCAGGACACTCTGGTCATATACATAATTTGATTATATCGTTGGAAAAATTCTTTTGTCAATTTTTAGCAATCACATCAAACTCTCGCAGGCATTATTAAAATTCGAAAGTGCATAATCAAAAGTTTGAATCGACAGAATTGATTAGTCGTGTAACAAAGTGTTTCGTAAGTATTCGTAATTGGGGCGATACCCGATTGAGAAGATCTTGAGTATCGAAATCCGGCGAGTGATTTCTAGACTTTCTACAATTTCCTTTGTCTGATTTTCCAATTTCTTCGTTTGCCTAATCATCGTAAAAACAAACAAAACAAAAAAAAATGTACTGTCCGGAGAATGAAAATGATTGATTATCGAAAAGGAGAACGGTACGAATTTACAACATTTTTCATGGAAAAAAAAAAATGAAACAAGAACCTTGTATCATGTATGACTTATCAATGAGGATTACATGTTCTCTTTGAGTACGCATATGCCAGATACTCGAAAGAGAGAAAAAAAAAAAAAATAATAATCGCCCGCGGAGAAAAAGAAGATTTTGGGATCGAAATTTTGAGATATCGTAGATTTACCTAGATCTCGATTAAATCTACCTAGATCTTAATTAGGATGTAATTACATCACCGTTAGATCTACTTAGATCTAAGTAAATGTACTGAGATTTAAGTCGATAATACGGATATCTAATGAGCAAAATTGTTCGATATTAAGGATGTATCGGACGTACCTTCCCAACCAAAAGTGACTTTCGTCGACGATATTGCATACTTCATGATAAGATAAAAATCGAAAAAAATTCGACCACAATAAAGACGATAAGAAAATTACTTTTTAATAATAATAATGCCCAAAAGTTATCAATAAATTGTTTAAACAAAACATAGTTCAACAAATTTTTAGGGAATATTTTTTTTTGTCATGTGAAATAAATTCGTTAATTTTTCTGATTACCCATGAATTTTTTTTTAATTTTCTTATCGTATTGAAATTTCGGTTTTTGGAAATTTGTAAAAGTTGTATTTACGAAACTATTCGTTCAATGCCCTGGAAACTTCTTCATTGTAGTATACAACGTTTTTACGAAAACATATCCAAAATTCCCGATTTTTCCTTCATTTTTGAAAATTAAAAAATTTCGAAAACCGAAATTTCAAAATGATAAGAAATTTAAAAAAAAATTCATGTGTAGTCAGAAAAATCGACGAATTCATTTCACGTGTCAAAAAAAAACTTTCCCTAAAAATTTGTTAAAAAATGTTTTGTTTAAACAATTTATTAATAACTTTTTGGCATTATTATTATTCAAAATTAATCTTCTTATCGTCTTTATAGTGGTTGAATTTTTTCCGATTATTATCTTATCACAAAGTATGCAATATTGTCGACGAAAGTCACTTTTGGTTGGGAAGGTACGTCCGATACATCCTTAAGTCGACTACCGTTATATCCAGAGATCTACGTAGATCTAAGATTTTAGAAAATTTCGATCTACTTGGATCAAATTTGATCCATGCATTAACTACGTAGTTCGGAATTAAATCGGCGTAGATCAAAACGATTTTTTTCTTGGGCGTCGTTCGATTTTGCAATTGGTACAAAGCGGAACTCTCAATGTCAGCGTTTCTCTTCGTATAACAGTCGCATATATACATGGCTTAAAAATTTTTATTGGTGAGGCTCGAAAAGAAACGCAATAAGGATACTGAAGAAAGAAAAGAAAAAAAACATCAACCAATAACGCGATGAAAGCACTCTGTGCTATTATTTTACGCAAAGTAACTGGAAAATTTTTTGTTATATATTCTAATCGGTCACCTTTACTGAAGAAAAAAGCGTTCAAAAGTTTCGAGATGGGAATTTCAGTGTTTAGCCTAGCTTTGAAATAAACTCAAAAGGCCCGATCACTCGTTATAATCTTTGTCAATGGAGTTAAAACGATATTTCTCGTAAAATAACGATAATACAAATGTTCATCAAGGATATTAATAACCGGGAAAAATAATTGTATTCGTTATAAAAAAAAAAAAGGGAAATACGGAGAGTTCGAGTATAGCGTTTATCATGACTGCCCTTCAGTTAAGTCAAATTAGTGCCAATGATAAAGAATATATATTTGCAATTTACTCTTTGGAAATTGACATTGATCGGTAAATTTTTTTTACTAATCCATACAAATGTATATGCTATTGACACGTATGTATCATAAAAAAATTATTATTACCGTCAATTGATGCTTGAAAATTCGCTGAAATTATTATTATTATTATTATTATTTAATTTAACACCGAATTGACTCAAGCGAAGGGCAGATGTTCCTTGACACACCTCGCGTTATTACGACGCTCATCGCTGGCTTTATCATTAATTATTAATTAGTTCCTTCACTTCAAGTAACGCTATAAAATTGACAATTTAAAGATTCAAACGTGGACATATCACGATCGAAATTAATTTTTAAGGACTTTGACCGTAATTTATTTTTCACAATCCTACGCGAACCCCAATAATCATCAGGGATTAAAATGAGTAAAGAGCTTGGATGGCAATGCGTTTAAGAATAATTCGTGTAATAATATAGTAAAATTTATTTATCGACGAATCAAAAAGAAATCCTCCAGTGGCCTCAGATGTCTTCCGGCTGATGAGCTACGAACAATACTTTTTTGTTTGTTTGTTTGTTAGGATTTGGTCTCATTTTTATGTCAGCACATCGAACACGGGGTAAAATAAAAACGATTACTCTTTTGATCTGGTGTAATCGTTTTTTTTTTTTTCATTTTCAAAAGAATACGATGTAAAAATGTGTCGAACGAGAATTGAATGTAGAAAATTGAAATATACAAGAGTTTTATCGCGTAAGACGTTCCTGTGTGTATATCGAGTGGATCATATTCGGATCAAAGAAACTTATTTATAATAATTATTGTTGAAGTTATACGATCGCAGTGACAAACATTGTATAGAAATTATTGTATCAATAAAGTGTTAAATGGTTACCAAAAATTATATTTCGATCATTTTTTTTTCTTAATTATTTATCACATCACACGTTACGCACTGAAATTCGTTTATCACCATCCCACGCCTGTTGCACCATATAATTTGCATTTTCTCAATGGAAACATAATTCCATCCCGTAGAATATTTTCGTTATTCTCCAACGAAGCGATTCGTACGTATAAAATTGATAAGCAGTGTCTGATTAATAGGGCTAAAAAAAGGTGGTTCTTGGTGATTTTTATTTTTGTAAGGAGAGAAACAACGAAGCTTCTTAAACTTTTGACTGTGTTTTTACACACATTTAAAAAGTACAAAAAAAAAATTGTATCATCAAGTTGTCGTAAAATGGCAGATTTATTAGCTGACCATTGAAGCGCCTCACCGCTGGAGTCTCAAATTAGCTGAAAAGATATGCAGTGCCTGATTCTTGTCTGATACGTAAAAAACAAATTTATTTTTAATTCACATATATTTTTATCATTGATGAACTACAAAAACCCAGAGAAAACCCTGAAATCATATCAATTTTCGAGCTCGAACGAAAAAAGTGACTATTTTTACAAACATTTTTCTTTTCTTTATTCGTGCAATAAAAATGGTATAAAATGACTATTTTTTACCGATGTTCCTCGTTCATTCAGGATAGTTTTCAATAATTTAGCAAATTAAGTTTCTTTTGGGTCGATATAGGTTAAATAGTTTTTTCGCTATCACAGCCGCCAATTCGGAAAAATCACAAAAAACGAGATTTCGAGAAAACGCGCTTTGAGGTTGCCAAGCGTTCGTGCAGCTGCTGGTTGACCTCTAAAACTTGCGGAACATATTCTTCAATAGTTTAACTATCGATGAATGAAAAAAAAAACGATTTCTTGACCCTCTAAACCAGGACACTGCCTTAAATTGGTAAAAAGTTCCTCTGAGCACGTTCGATCGTGTCGAAAATACGAAAAAGCAACGTTTTCGAAGAGAAATTTTCTGTTCCATCAATTTGGAAAATTCAAACGGCACGGAGACACTTTACGACTACGTGCAAAAGAAGAAAAAGAAGATATTGAATTCACAAAATCAACGATAATTATTCGAGTGAATGCGATTTACATTTTTGTTCGTATCCGGGAAAAAATGATTTAGATCTACGTAGATCTAAATTTTTTAAATCGTAGATTTATCTAGATATTAAATGAATCTACTTAGAATTCAATTACATTGACTTTGATCTCAATTAGATCTGCCTGGAGATCTACTCGGATCTAAGTAAATCTACTGAGATTCAAGTAGATAAACGGTGATATAATTAGCAAAAGTGTTCAAACATAATACCAGGTTGAAACGAATGTACGTAAATCTACCGTTGTATACGAAGATCCAGGTAGATCTATGATGTTCCAAAATTTTGATCTACGTAAGTCAAATTCACATCTACAAAATTATTTTTTTAAATCTACGTAGATCTAGATTTTGAAAAATCGTAGATTTATCTAGATCTCAAATAGATCTTCCTAGAATTTAATTAGATTTACCTTGATCTCAATTAGATCTGCCTAGACCTACTCGGATCTAAGTAAATCTACTGAAATTTAAGTAGATAAACGGTGATATAATTAGCAAAAGTGTTCAAACATAATACCAGGTTGAAACGAATGTACGTAAATCTACCGTTGTATACGAAGATCCAGGTAAATCTATGATTTTTCAGTTTTGATCTCCGTAGATCATATTTGATGTAAAAAATATTAAACAACTTTTTCATGGGACAACCCATGAAAATATAGCAAAATAATATATAAAGGATGGCATCACAATAAAAAAAAAAAGGTCGGAGAATGTTCATAAATTTTTTATTAATCACGAGGCTATCATCAAGCCCACTGTGATCGTCGCCAAACTGCTTGGCCGCACTCCGAAATGCTGTTTTCCGTTAGTATTATTATTATTTTAATCTTTCGTTGCCCACAAAGACTTTCTTCGGGCAAATACTGGCATCCACTTTGTTTCTCGAGCTTGAAGCTCATCCCCGGCGTCTTTTCCATGTCCTCCATTTTAAATATTTTACTAATCGAATTTCGAAAATTTCTCTGTTGTACAACAATAGTGCCGAAAAATTGTCAATAAATTGAAGAATTTTTCTCGCATGGGATAGTCAGATTCCAGTAAGTTCGATGAAAAAATAGTACATTATGCTACTAGGGAGGAAAGTGCGTGATTTTCGCCGAGTGCGAGGTTTGCTGCCCGAGCGAAGCGAGGGCAGCACGAGCACGAGGTGAAAATCTGCTCCTCCCGTGTGGCATATAATATTCTTTAACGGACTGATAAAATATAAAATGGTCATGTTCCATCGCTGCAGCGCGTGCGAAAAGTAATCAATTTTTTATCAGAGGGAAGAAAAATGATTTTGCGGACAATAAAGTAAAAAGCGGGCAAATTTAATTTTTTGCCCGCAAAATTATATTTTTCCCCTCTGGTCAAAAATTGATCACTTTCCGCCCGCGTTGCAGGGATGGAATATGGTCATTTTATCATAGTCGGGTAAAAAAAAAATTTTCCCCCCCCCCAAAATGCAGAATACAATCAATTGAAGTATCGCGTGTATTACTCCAAATATCGTCATTTTGAGTCGGCCAAGTGTGATCGTCAAAGCTTTTTTTTCGTAATCAGCGAATCCATTAAAATTAGTCTCACGTCACAAAGCAAAACAAAATGTCGATGGTGATCACTTTACTCCGTCTCTTAGCTGTAACGTTACTGATAAATCAAAAATGCAAGTTTCAAGCCTCGGAATGACGATCTCATATCAACGGTTCTACTCTTTGCTAATAAAAATTTATTCTCGGAACTTTAAGTAACTTGGACAATGCCAAAATTGAGTTAAAAAAAAAACAAAAATAACCACTCAGGCTCACAAACCATGGAATGCTTCGAAAAAAAATTATAAATCCTCGTGACTAAAATTCATTCAGCTCATATAAATTTTATATGCGAAAAAGTTTTGTCATTCGATAAAATCTATACATATGTATATGTATATGAGCAAGTCTACCAATTTTAGATTTCGGATCTGGTCTCACCCTCTCGGACCGTTTTTTAAATTTACCAGATGGGGTATTTTCTGATTTTTTCAATTTGAATTTTTTACATGTGAAAAAAGCTCAGCTTTTCGAAAAAATACTAATTTTTCTAGTTTTTATTGAGCAAAGTCGTTAAAACCAAGTTTTAAAACTAAAAAACCATTTTTATTCCCTTGCCCATTTATTTCTGCTCTTGCCTAAATTTGAAAAAAAAAACACTTTTTTTTTCGAAAAGCTGAGAAAATTTCAGTAAGGATGTGATTTTCAGAATGGGTTCTTTGTAAATACTCCAGATATTTATCTTTTAGATTCTAAAACCTGATATAATCTATCATTTTCATTTTCTTTGAAACATGAATATACCGATGAAAAAAAATAAAGTTGAATGTAATATAAAAACGAAAATACACAGAATTAAATTTAAATTTTCTCGAATTTTTTGTTTTTTTTTTTTTTTAATTAATATCTGGAGTATTTACGAAGAACCCATCTTGGAAATCATACATACCTAGTAAAATTTTCTCTACTTTTCTAAAAAAGATTGAAGTTTTTTTTTCAAAATTTGGGAAAGGGCAGAAAAACGGCTTCTTAGTTTTAAAACTTGATTTTAACGGCTTTTCACAATGATAGATGAAAAATAAATCTTCTTTTCGAAAAGCTGAGTTTTTTTTCACACAGAAAATTTGTTTCGTGTATTTTTTCAAGCTATTAAAATAGCGCGAAAACTGAATGATAAACAAAAAATTGAAAAAATTATAAAATACTCCATACAATAGCAGCGAAAATAAGAGAGGGAAAAATCTGAAAAAATTTGGGACTCGTTTTGTGATGTGAACTTTCAGCTAGTAAAGTTACAAAAAAATTCGAGAGAGAGACCGGATCCGACGTCTAGAATTGGTAAACTTGTTCATATATATTATATGTAATATATGCTCATATATATGAGCCGTTCGCTCAAAGAATGACCTAAGTCGTTCTTCGGATTGAGTTACCAGTGCGTAGGTATTAGTCCTAAAAGTATATTTGTCAAGTTTTGTAATATTTCAGCCATTATTGACCTTTTTGTGATTGGTTGAAATAGACTTTGAGTCATTCTTTGAGCGAACCGCTCATATATATACAGGGTGGTATATTTAAAGTGTGACAGAGCAATAGCACTCAAACTGTTGATGATACTGAAAAATGTTTCATATGAAAGTTATATTGTTTGAAAAGGCCGACATACTGGACCATGCTATTATTTTTCGGTGGAGGCGCTGAAGCTACGTCAAGGTCAACTCCACTTTTTTAAATGGAACCATGTATTTTTTTTTCAACGATATTATTACTGACTTTAAGACGAATTCAATGACCTACAACACAAGTAAAAGTAATAATATCAAAATATCGTGCCACTTGAAAATTCGCTTGAAAATCTATCTCAAAAGTATTCAAGAGACTCCTACCTTGAATGTAATTATTTCGATTCAATTTGATTTTTCGACTATTTTCATACTTCGCGTGCCTACAATGACCTTGTGTTGTAGGTCACTGAATTCGTCTTAAAGTCAGTAATAATATCGTGGAAAAAAAATACATGGTTCCATTTAAAAAAGTGGAGTTGACCTTGACGTAGCTTCAGCGCCTCCACCGAAAAAATAATAGGATGGTCCAGTATGTCGGCCTTTTCAAACAATATAACTTTCATATGAAACTTTTTTCAGTATCATCAACAGTTTGAGTGCTATTGCTCTGTCACACTTTAAATGCCCCACCCTGTATATGTGTGTATTTAATTTCTTGGAAATAATCAGTATGTTCCTTGTACGTGTGTCGATTGAGAAATGAAGTAATTAAAAAAGTTCATTGCGGCTTATATCGATAAAGACTTTTAGACCATTTCGAGGATGGATCCATAGATATTTCCAGTCCTTTGAAATCAAACAGTTTTAATTCTGGACATTTTTTTGTACGATGGGTATTTCTTGAGATATTTCGATGTCGCAAGATAAAAAACTAACCCTGTATATATATATATATACATATATAAGTAGAGGGGCTGTGAATTTTTCTTCCATCATCAAATTCACAACCGAATCACATGCTGTACAGATCCAGTAACAAAACAAAAACAAAAAGAAAAAAGTACAACCAGCCTTTGTTTTTTTTTTTTTTTTTTTTTAATAATTTATTGACTATGAATTATTTGATGGTTAAGCAGCATTTCATTCGGTTGCAGATTCGATGCACGAAAAAACAAAATGTGCACTGCAGTTATTACGATGTAGCTAGTTACTCCGATAGACATCCTCCTTAAGCGTAACATCTCGTACGTGTTATTTAAATGCGGACAGCATTAACTGAGCTTCAAACCAATATACCTAGAATATATTAATTTATGCGGAATATAAAAGAGCCCTGAACTTAACGTTTCCATGACGTGACGGAAGTAAGCATTCATTGTCATTGGCGGAATGTGCGAGGTTTTGATTTTAACGACGACGAAAATAAAGAGGAGTAAGTAGAATGCACTGGCATTTTAGCTTTTCTTTTTCTTAAACAAAAAAAAATATATATATGTTAATTCATTTGTAATGCCCAAATCCGTTTTTTTTTCTTTTCGGCCCAAAAAATTTGTAATATTTTGTTTTGCTGCAAAAATGTACCGATTATCCGTGGATTTCAACGGATACAACTCCGTAAATTAATTTAAAAAAGTAAAAAAAATTCATTCGTATGTCCCGATGCGTAGAAAAAATTTGAGGCGCAGCAACTTTTTTTTTCTAATGGCAAAAACGGCGTAGAACGTCTCGTACATTCGACGGTTGAATTAATATTTTTAAGCTCTTGCAGCAGTGGGAGTATAATTTGACCGTCTGAACGTTTCTAGCCTATAAGTATAAGATTTCAGCTCTTTTCGTATAAAAATTTTTATATTTATGGTATGAAATCTGCAGACTCGTAAAGAACCTGAGTTTCGATCAACGATACCTTTTTTTTTTTTCATTGTCAGTCCAGTCGCTCGATATTTCTTATCACTTTTTCTACACGAAATGTTCATTGCAGAATTTTCGTTATTTTTCCCCATGAAATCCATAATTTCTCAAAGATTTGAAGAGTACATCGAGTAACTTTATTGACCTTTTCGATCGTATCTTTTTTATGTTGTTATTTGTTTTTTTTTTTTTTTCCCCATAAGTCTCTCGACAAAAAATCTCAAGGAATTCAAAATACTTGGATCGATCTCATTTTTTACGCTCTGCGTGCCTTTGTTTTTTTTCTTGCCAGCCAAAACGAGTAATTTCTCGTTGGATGAAAATCCTCGATCTCACCAGGGGCACCTTTTTTCAAGAGTTTTTTGTTTTGTTTTTCGTTTCTTTTCCGACTAGATTAGTTGAGGAATCGATTTACGTAGATGGAAACTTTCAAACGTCTCAGCACCATCGTAGACGATCGTTGAATTGGGTCGCCAACGCGAATGGCTAATTTTTTTTTTTTTGTTAATTTTATTTATTTTTTCGACGGTTAAGTGTCCGAGAGCACCGTAATGCTCGAAGTCTTGTCCCCCTCGATGGTCACGAATGGTGTTACAACCTGCATATTGACGGATATATACAGCGGATATGTCAGCTGCTTGTCCAGCGGCATCACCTGTTTCTGTGATCAATAGTAAGGAAATGTATAGAATAAAAATTAAAAAATATATGTATATATATTATCGGTAGATTTTTCATTTTTATTTTCAACATTCATCAAATTTTTCATCCGTCTACAGACTGATAGCAAGATTTTTTTTGGAACTGAGCTGTAAAATAATTATTCCATCCATTTTTGTTTCGATCTCTCACATTTTAGCCGAAAATTTATATCTCTATTGTGCGTTTTGACATTATCTCGTCGTTAGGCTCCGAAGATAGATTACTCGGCCGAATATCAAAGAACTCTCTTTGATACGATTCCGTCACAATAGAACCGCGGACAAAATAACCGCGAACAAAATAACCGTTCGGTACACCTATTGAAAATGCTGCCATCAACTCAATTTTTTAAAAATAAGTGACAAATATATAAAACGTGAACTGCTCAATTTTCAAGTCGGTCCTCCATGTCGTTTTTGTAAAAATAATTTTCGAAAATTTGGCTTATACACGAGAGTAAATGGGAGCAATATTTGTTTGAGCTGTCAATTCCATTAAAATACTACCACCCGCATAAAATTTATGTCAGATCTTTATTAGATCTTTAATATGGCTGTTAACAAATTTGAATAGGTTCGTCCATCTGGTTTATTAGTTACAAGCCAAAACATAAGCTCACTATCCACGGGTATAGCGCATGAACGGTCAGACTCTTTTTTTGTTTTATGCATGCCCCGCTCACTGCGCGCAGCCGCACCCTCGTTTCCGCTTATTCCCCGTCGCCGGTCTGTACCGAAACTCCTTAATACATATGATGATAACAATATACGAAAATGAATATAATGAATATAATAAATATAATTCATGGTCATGTATTATAATTATTATTATTATTATGTATTGACATTCTGTAATATGATTATGTGTTTACATTTTGTATTATGATTTAAGGTAGTATCTCCACAGGATAGTTAAATTAGGAAATGGTCGAAATTTGGCATACAGGTTATTTAATATGTTATCCGAACATCTGTGCAATTTAAATAAGCTTGACCATCCCGAATCCGAGATATTTACACTCAAAGTTGGCTTGATTTACACGTAACACATGCGCCATGTATGCACGAAGAGTTAGTTATTAATTTTACCGTCAAAACTAAAATTAAGAAGTTGATGAAAAACGAGGTGAAGCTAGAGAGGGATGTCACGAGTAATGTGAAAAAAATTCAGGAAGATTTACCATTTAGTTTTTGAGATATTGTAAGTGAAAGAGGTACGCGCGAGCCTGTGAGCGGTCCGACTCTCTCTTGTTTCATGCGTGCCCGCTCACCGCGCTTCGCCTTACCTACGTTCCCGCTTATTCCCCGCCACCGGTCGCGGAGGTACTACCTCAAGATGTCTGTGGGTCTATGGCACGCGAATTTCGTTACTGTTCGAACCAAAGTCTGCCTGCTCTCTATGTCGGCTGTTCAAAATGCTTCTCAAATTTATTAATTCTCAAAAAAATAAACAATTACCTGTACACGAGAGTTTTCTATACAACTTGAAAAGTGATAAAAAAAAAAATAATGTTACCTGGCGATGTGTATAATATAAAAAATTGGATTGCGGTGTTATTTTACATACGACGTCCGATAAACGTACAGGTAACAAAATTCTATAATTTATATTAAGTGCTGTGCATCGTCATTTCTTATCTTATTAGGTAATAATAATTATATTGTATTATGGGAAATTATTAGTGAGGTGCCTGATCATAATAACTCCGGCGATATTAGCTGCATTCGTGTTCGCAATATTCGCAATAAAATAACGAAACGCGCCGTGAAAACGAATGACGTTCCAGCTACTATCATTGCAAGTTGTACAGCTGGCGTTTCATCACCAGTTGCTGTTGATTTACCGACACGCAATACAATCAACCGTTCTATTCATTCTGTATTTCTTCGCGAATTCATAATAAAATATTCTGTCGGTTATTTTGTCGCAGTTATTTTGTCCACGGATCATAAGTTGTATCACCTTTGATACTTTGGGAACGCTGTTCGGTTTGGCCAAAATTTTAGGTGCATTCTGTTTTACTGTCAGAGCCCATAAAACCGAGTTTTCACGTGTTATTGAATTAAAAAAAAAAAAAAAAAAAAAAGAAAACAAAAGAATTACGCTTGATAACGACAATTAAAAAAAAAAAAATTATCTCACCTCTTCGTTTTTGTGAAGCGACAATCTGAGCATGCCAGGACACTGTATGTGTTTGACTTGTCTCTGCTCGTCCAACGAGATCAGCGAGACCCTGAAATCCAAGCAGCGATCTTAGAACTCAAATCATCGAGGGACATCATCGACGAAACGAGGGATTGTCCCTTTTATTTTTATAAGAAACAAAAAAAAAGGTAAATAAATAGAGGAAACTCGGGGCGTATTGTCGAGTCGTAAAAATTATTTGCTCCACAGTCTCGAGGATTTTTTTTACTCACTTTAGTATGATGTTACGTTTGCTGTGATTGGCAGTTATATGATCCGTGTCCATCCTATGATTTCTCCGAATTCTCAGGGACGTTACGTCGAGATGTACCACGAGTTCCAGACCAAAGTGAAACGCCGTCCATCTCCATATATGATCGCCCGGCTTCTCGACGCATCTTCCACATCTGAAGCATTCCCTCGAGAATTCCTCCTCGCTCATTTGTTTTGGACTTTGTCGCAAGCGCAGCAAACAAAATAATACGTTTTACAATGCCGGAACAAACAATAATCATTATTAGCGATTTCATGTTTATTCATAGTTGGCCTTTTGACTCTGACAAAATAAACAAAGAAATAAATAAAAAGACGAGTAAAAAAAAAAAAAAATTTTTTAATTGATAAATAACTAAATAACGAAATGGATTAAATAAAACAGAAGGAATATTTGTGCATGTACCGAGGAAGTTTGGGCTGACGCGAAAACAGGGACGCAACAGTCAGAATGTCGTCCACAAATCTGGTTTATAAAAAAGGTGGGGGTTTTTTTTTTTGTTCGAGTGAAACACGAATCGATACTTTGATGTCAGCATGAAAATTTCGAATTGTCGTTGATTCGTGCGCACATACCCGCGATCTTTGTTTGCGTCGATTCTCAAAAGATGGAGCCACTGTTCTCTGTAAGCGTTGTGAAGCCAATCGGGCGGTATGAGATTGTCGCTGTGCAAAATTTCAACGTCCTGATCGTGAAGAAGGAGATACTTCATTCTCAGTGACTTGAACGGCGGGGCAAATTTCTTTCCCTCTTCCGTCGACAAAAATGGCTCTGTCCACGTGTGCTTTTTGTAATAATCATCCACCTGGACGGAATCTTCCTTGTTTGGCATGTGAACAAAGAGCCTGAATAATATAACGTTGGCTGAATTATGTTAAAAAAATTAATAAAAAAAAATGAAAACAATTGTAAGATAATGGAGATTGGTCGGCGAAGAATTCGGTTAGTTGGGAAAATATGAACGAGCGACGGAATATTTTTTTTTTCTTTCAGACTCTTCATCCGCTGATAATTGGAAATGAAAAATACAAAAAAAAAAAAGTAACAACGATCTCGTAAGAATTGAAATGGAATGTAAAAATTTGAAAATCGATAAAAAAAAAGGGATGGGATACGTGAAAGGTGAGCGATTCGAAAACTAAAAAGAAAAAGGGGGAAAAAAAAAACAAAATAACAAATGCCAAAGATACGAATCGTACCACGCTCTGAGCATCATGTATATGCAAAATTCCGTTTGCATGGCGACCAATTCGGGGCTGACGATCAACTCGGCCATCAGATCGGGCGTTATTTCATTGAGAAACGTTGGATAACGCCATCCGTATCCAAGCAAATTGACCTCGAGCCATCTCTTGGCCGCTGTTTTCACAGCGGGTACACCGTACGAGACGGCCGCATTGTAATAAGGCACGACCGTTCTTATGTTCGTCGTTTCGATCATGATCTCCGTGCACTGGTCGATGAGACCTTGCAATTGAAACAGCGTCGACGTTGCGATAATTGATACAACGTCTTTGGGCTCGAGGCTAACCTCGTCCTGATAAAACGAGCCCAGTACCGTCGTCAATGCTGAAACATGCAAGGGATCATGGCAAAGTAAGATCAAAAAGTTATTTACGTGCGCAAATTTTATTGTTTGATAACGAGACTCGAAGCACGATTTCCGCTGCTATTCGCAACACGAGCATAAAAAAATCCAAAATCGACGAATTTAGGATGGCTTCTCGTGAAAAAAAAAGCGTTACGATTCGGCGTTTTCCTTCGGGTATTCTTTGAATTTCGTGATTAAAATATGTAAAATGTTTTCCGAGATTGAGAAGATTCGAATGAAAATTGAAAATTGATTGAATACTGAGCTTATCGAAGGTTTCCAAACAACTTTTTCCCTATCCGTGCTGAACATCTGAAAAAATTCACGCGTATACCGTTTTACACTAGATAACTGGCATCATATTGATGATAAACTTAAGAGCCATTTCAGTGATAAATATATTTTTTGGTACAAAAATTTGAATTCTACAAAAATCTAACGCTTGCTTTTTCCAAACTGTTTTTTTCAACGCGCACGTAAATTTTCAAGGTTCTAGGTTGATTGATATACAGGAGCTAATTTATAAAAAGAAAAAAAAATCGTTTTTCATTTACTTAAGGTCTGTATCTGAGTAATTCTCTCTTACGCAACCATGCCTGAGTATGATATACATATATTTAGCATGTTTTATAAGTAGAAATTAAAATTTTAGCAACAAATCGAATGAAGTAACTGGGCTGCAACGACTTCATTTATTGATTTATTCGGAAACATAAAACTGATAATATTTAATTGGAGCCGACTCCTCCCGGGAAAAAAATGTTTTCGTATGGATAAAATTCTACAACATTATATCTCGAATTTGACCTGATGAAATGACATGAAATTATAAAATTTTGTAAAATAATACGAAAATCTGAAATAATGTAACTTTGATATAGTTTCACATGATTTCTCAAATTTCGATAAAATATCAAAAAATATTATGAAATATTAGAAAAAATTATAGAACAAAGATAAATATAAATTTCATAGAATTTTATCTGA
The DNA here is from genome assembly GCA_963564615.1 of Rhorus exstirpatorius. Lineage (NCBI taxonomy): Eukaryota > Metazoa > Arthropoda > Insecta > Hymenoptera > Ichneumonidae > Rhorus > Rhorus exstirpatorius. The sequence continues at coordinate 14,479,532 of OY751316.1, read as the reverse complement.
TTATATAAAAACATTATCTCACGGGCTGCGTATTGCTCTGTGTCACACTCAAACAGGGTACGCATTGGACAAAACGTGAGCAGAACTTTCGACCTTTACAGTCGTACATCTCCTACATCGATAAACGTGGAACCTTGAACGTGCCCGTTCAAAAAACAGTTCAGAAAAAACAAGTGTTAGATTTTTGATGAATTCAAATTTTTCGACCAAAAAATATTTTTATCTCTGGAATGGGTCTTTGATTATCATCGATCTAATGCGGATCTGTTTTCTAGTGTAAAACATGTGTGAATCTTTTCAGATTTTTAGCGGGGATAGGGAAAAAGTTTTTTTTAGAGGTAAGTATTCCCGAGAAGGTCATTGTTTAGTTTTGCTACTTTCGTGAATGTTCATTAAAAAAAAAAAAAATTTTGTCTTTTTTTCGACGGAAAAATTAAGAAAAAAATCTTTTTTTTTCATAGATATTGTCGCAGATCTATAATTTTTTCATGTTCTATCAGCTGATTATTATTGATGTTGGTAAAATAAATGGAAAGGGAAATAAAAATAGGAAAAAAAAAATTTTCAATCAATTTTTTGTAAGTTTATAATTGTTGATTCTAAAATAAAAAACATCAGTAAAAAAAATCAATAAAATTTTAGAAAAGTAGCCAAACTGGACAATTGCGCAAAAAGAAATGTACAATCTAGGTTTGTACAATGTTTTTTTGTTTTTTTTTTTTTTTTATTTCAACTAAAATTATTTTGGTCTATTTTTTAAATCTGTAAACAGTGGCCACCCACCGTGCCCGTTTACTGAAGACTCTACTCGAGGGCCCATAACGAGTTGGGTCCTTTCTAGAGTCGTGAAAAGTGGGTCACTACGAGAACGATGAGTAAAAGCGATAAGCCATTCACTTTTCAATGCTAAACGATTTTTTTTTGTCTCCCGTGCATTGATCAATCAGATTTGTTTTGTTTTGTTTTGTTTTTTTTTTTTTTTCAAATCGTACAACATCTTCTGAACAATGTGCATACATTGTTTATTGGAAAACATTGAAAAATGTGTTTCAATGTATTTCCCTAAAGTTGCATCGAAATTTCGCGCTCTCGCACATTTTTTTTTAACCAGATAAGATATAGCGTAACGAAGCAATTTCAAAATTTTTCTATAAATTGTGAGAATAGTGTCAATTTGAGGGGAAAAAAAAACTGAAAATGGATGTACAAAAATCTCTCAGAAAATGCAAAATTTGATTCAATTAATAAAAAAAAAATCTATTTCGACTCTATTTTAGACCCGCTCAGGATGGTTTTTCTCTCAGTTTTTCGTTTACTTCAAAAAATGTCGTATTAATTAAAAATAAAGAGAATACTTACAATCCAGCGTAATATTCGGATCCGCAATTTCCACATTGATGAATCTTTCATTCGTTTCACGCCAAGAGCCGGAGAACATGCTCGCGAAATACGGACTCTGTAATATAAAGACAAAGTTGGAAAAGTAAAAATATAATAATCGAATGAAAGTGAGTGTAATACTAAGATTTCTAACCATTGAATTTTTTTTTTTCAATTAAATCATCTTACTTGACTTATGTAGACTTTGTGCAATCTCCATGCTCTTCCGAGCATGAAAACTGTGATATCACTGCCTTTTTCTTCTTGGAACAGAGTCTTGTATATGTACTGTGCAGTTGTCAGCAGCTTTCTTCTGTAATTGCATTATGATAATATAAATTAATTGGTCAAATCTTAAAATATATGTACGATAGATGTACTGTGAAATATATATATATATATATATATATATATATATCCCAAACATATTATTGTAGCATATGTATAGTTGCATTAGGGTGGTTCAAAAAAGGGCCTTTTATAGATTTCGCTCTTCTCCGAGATTCTTGTACTTTTTTTACTAAAAAATTTTTTTTAGCCCAGCCCTTTCGCGTGAGCTATTTTTTAGTGAAAAAGTACAAGAATCTCGGAGAAGAGCGAAATTTAAAAAAAGGCCCTTTTTGAACCGCCCTAGTGTGCATAATATATCACATGTATTATGTTTATTGCCCTCACGAAAATTTATGTTGATTAAATATATGCAAAAAAATACATTTGCAATCTACCCAATACAAAACATTATATTTTTGTATTGCATTTTTCATTCGTGTATCGATAAGCTGTGGCAAATGTGACTATGATCAAATGCAGTCGAATAAATTTAAAAAATAAACATTTTCAAGGATCCAATTGACTGATTTACATTAGGGCGAGTCCCAGGCTCGATACTTTACAATTAGTCATCAATCGCATAATCGAATGGGCTTTGGCCAAATAGATCTATAATTCATAGCGATGCCAGTCAATTTTTCGTGGTCCCAAGCCATTTTAAAGAGGTGACAATTTCGAAAGTTTGTATTTGTGTCAGTGGGACAAAGAACACATATATATGTGTATATGTGTATAGTGCACGGGTGTGCCTGAAAGTCCAACGATATCATCCGGTTTAACCGTGTGTGTTTGTGTACCCCATGAGTCGAGGGCTATTGCGTCATCGCAACGGAAATAGGTACAAGTCCGCACATGGAAACGTTAGATGCACGCGAGGAAAAGAAAAAAAAAACAAAGAAAAAACAAAACAATAGGCATGAATGTAAAGCAGTTACGTGTCGGGTATAGAAATATTCAAAGGTAAAGGAACAATCGATTATCAGCTTCCAAACACTGTAACTATAAATAGTCTACTGCAGTGTGAAAATCCGAAAAAAAAAAAATATTGCGGACCAAAAATATAAGAGAATGAGGTCAACGAACTTAAAAATGGATAGCCGGGATTTTTTTGGGTCACGAATCTAAAGTAAAAATCCAATATCTCTTAACGTATAATTAATAATTATACTCATTATAGTGAATCCCAATGAAATAAGAAATAAAAATTAAAAAAACATGGACATCAATGGCACCAAGGATATTGAATTTTAACAATAACGATGCAAAAAAGTTTTAAATAATAATTTAAATACAACATTGCTAACTAAACATTTGGAATAAAATATTTCTCATCTAAATGAATTGTAATAACCGATTTATTTTTCAAGACACAATTTTTCCCATTGATTTGACTCAATTTTGTATATGTTAATAATCGGAAAGGTCGAATTTGTTCGTGAAATATATATGGGGAATTGTTTAACCCTATGAAATAATTTTTTTCCCATAACTTTTGAGTAAAAATAAATTAGGCCCAAGTTTAAAATTCTGAAAAATTTTCCATAGAATCTAGGAATTTGAAAAAGTATTTTTATCGCAGTTAGAAAGAGGGCCGACAATAATTTCTATTTTTTTTTTATTAAAGAAAAAAAATTATTTTCCAAATTTTGAAAAATTGAAAATGTCAATGATAGTTTATTGTAGAAGAAAAAAAGAAAAATAAAATTTTTACCAACACATTTTATTTTTATTTTTTTTTCTACAATAAACGATCATTGACATTTTTAATTTTTCAAAATTTCAAAAATATTTTTTTTCCTTTAATTAAAAAAAAATAGAAATTATTGTCGGCCCACTTTCTAACTGCGATATAAATACTTTTTTTTATTCCTAGATTCTATGGAAAAATTTTCAGAATTTTAAACCTGGGCCTAATTTTTTTTACTCAAAAGTTATTGGAAAAAAAAAATTATTTTGTGGGATAAAAAAAGTGATAAAAATCTGAAAAATAACCTTTTTTTTTAACCAAAATGTCCAAAAAAATTAGTCAACTGAATCCAAGGAGGTCAAGCCGATGACCACGTGAGTTGACTTGGAATGCCCCATATATATATATATATATATATATATTTTTTTTTTTGTGCGACAATGAAATTGACCCATCATGAAGAATTTTCAACAATTTTAATAATTTTCATTAAAGAAGCAACTCGATTAATAAATTATGCAAGTGAAACATTCTCGAGATTGTTAAAAAGATTTATTTACAAAAATGATCATTGTAAATGATCTTAATATTTTTATTTCAAACCAAAAATATAATTTATATTACGAAAAAAAATGCTCAGCGAGTCACTGGTTTATGCTGATTATAAAAACCGGACTGCCAAGTATAGTCAAAAGATCGTTTTATCGAGTTTTTTTTCCTTATTTGCAATCGTTAAATTCCAGCAAGTTTTTTTTTTAGTCTTGGCACTCTCTCACGATTTTTAAATAAAAACGAGGCAACATTTTTTTATTACCCAATGTAGTCTAGTGAGTTCACGCAATATACAGGGCTTTGCCTTTTCGAGAAACCATTTACATCGACGAAGCACGTGCTAGAGTGAGAATGGCATTAGATTTTAACATGTGAATTCCTCGAAAAATCCTTGAGCTCATCGAATCGAATTGGCCCGACGAGTCTGAGCGAAATTACGGAGAGGAAGGGAGCTACAGAGTCAGGGAACGTGTGTTGTATTTTTTTTTTTTTTTCAACTTAATTAGCCAAAATAAAATTATCGAAAATTCCAAACGAATGTTCGAAATACTTTTCTACTCATGTAAAAAAATATTAAGACGGTTGTATGAAAAATTTTAAGACGAATTTCATGTTTAAAATGCACGTTTTATTTATTTATATTTTTATTCGAATTTATCTTTTTTTTATAATTAAAAAATAAATAATGAGGTAAACAGTTACGAGGAATTTATTAAAAAATTTGGACACGGCTGTAGTGAAAATAGTGTACGTAAAACGAAATTTGGCAATATTTTTTGGGGGAAAAAAAAAATACGAAACGAACGAGCAAACGAAGCGTTGAAATTCGTATTCGATTATAGTAAGGTCTCTTTCTGTTTCGCGTCATCGAGACAAAAATAAAAATGCCATCATATTGCGCGGATACACACGCTAGTTACACCGCGCGTTGAAAGTTTCTATTGCGCAAAATTGCAAACTTTTTTATCGTTATTAATCGTCGAAAATTTCGCGCTCAATGTCCCGGTAATTTAATAACCGGAGACCTGAATAATCTGGGCCAAAAAAAAAGCATTGTATGTTGTATACCGGAAGAAACAGCTGGGTTCTTGTACGAAAACTCGCGAAATCGTGATTGACAGTCGAAGATTTTGGTAATACAAATATTTGTCAACTTTCGTACCCCAAATAAAAAAGTCTTGCCGGAATAAAAAGTCTGTGCGTGTGCGGTGTGTGGCCACGCTAGGCAAATAAAATTTACTTCGCCAGCAGACGATGGTACAGGCGGAATATTTTTTTTTTTTTTTTTTCATTAAAAATGCCAAACTCAAACGAAATTTCTACGAATTAATAACTGTTTGTGGCAAAAATACTGGAAAACCTTGGTAACGAGAATAAAAAAATTCAAACTATAATTCATTCGTACTAACTTTTTTGGCGTTTGTAGCGTTTTGTCAATAAAATCCGAATCCGAATCCGAATCGTCCTCCTCGATGCACTTTCTTTTACGTCCAAGATAAACCGAGTTCACAGCGATGTTTGACATCGATGCGATTTTACTCGTGTAGCTGCCCATTTTTTTTTTTTATCTTTTCAAGATTTTTGCTCGATCACTTTTATATTTCGTTCTTTATATATATATATATATATATATATATATATATATATATATATATATATATATTATATATATAAGTATTATATAAAAATCAGGGTTTCTTATTGCACGAGGAATCGCGTGTACAAAGGCACAGAGTAAATACAAAGAATAATAATAATGATGACAATAAAAAAAAAAAGCACCGTTCGCGAATCGTTACATCCCAGCACTATAGACGCGGCGATATCTTTATCACGGAATTTTGTCAATTTTGTGAATTGTCATAGCAAACCCGGGAGATACGTGAAAGCTCGGCCGAGCCGATCCGCGACAAAATGTAAACATCTCTTCGTGAAAAACACGGGGCGCAGAGGAGGAGCGCAGCTGTTTCTCACGAACACGCATGCATAAACTACGAGGCTTCGACAGATCGACAGAGCAAACGATTGCACCATGCTCTATAAACAGGGGCGATAGCAGCGCGCCTCTTAGGCATAGTGGGCGAAAGAGGAAACACGGTAAATGGCGCGAAGAGAACTCTCTCATTTCCGGTACTTACCAACCGACCGTACATTGTACGATTGTGAAAATTTTTTTTGTTTTCAGTTTTACCTCTACTTCGATTACGAGATATCTTTTTTATGTTTATTGCTTTATTATTTATTATTATTGCTAAACAAACAAACAGAAATGATGTAACATTCCATTTTTCCACTTTTTTTTTCTTCAGTTTGTTTCTTCATTCTTTGCTTTTTTTTTATTATTTAATTTTACAAGTAGATTATACGTATAATCATTCGATTTATTTTTTAAATTCTATTGCTTTTCCCATCAGCATTTAAATACAATAAAGATATAAGATACAGTAACGTGGAATGAATTTGTAATATATCAACAAGATAAACGATAATAATTATTTACAAGGCATTAACGATTTCGTGGAATACTTTGCGTTAGACTGGCGTCGGAATTCGTTTCGCAACGAATTCGCGTGTTTTTTATTTAAATCCTGTTTGTTTAGTATACTCATTGATTCCGTTGTGTCATAAAATATGCAGTTTTAACGATAAAGTATGAAATTGATATCGATATATTTGTAGAATTCTTTCAAAGATAACGATTTTCTCGTTTTCTTCATCAAGGACCGCGTTTTTTTTTGCTGACCACAAAAATGGGCACTCGTGTTTTTTGAAAAAAATTAAAATAAAGAAAATAAAAATTATCGTAGCTTCAAACTGATCAAATGGTCAGTGGTTAACTACTCGAGACTCGCCCAATGTACGTATTTCTGCAAAATGATTCGATAGCGTCTCTTTGTTTTATTATTATTTTTTTTTTTAATAACAAACACGATATGAAAGATATACTCTTGTCTATAAATTAATTTTTTGTCTTTCTTTTCTTTCTAATCTGTATAAATACTATATCTAATCTCTCAGAACACATGCGTGTATCGTCCGTTATGATTATTATACGATTTTTCAGCCCCCTTCCCCAGTCCGAAGACATATCTAATATATTTTACAACGAAAATATCATGATACTTACAATTTTCTTTTCTTTTTTCTTTTCACAACCGGAATAAGAAAATTGTATGACCCTTTCGATGACTTATACATCGAACGAGCTGAAAACGTAATTTAAAAAATTACCTCCCCGGCTCATGAGAAAATATATTTATGAATCTTTTTGCTTCTTCGTAGACGCAGCAATCACTTGAAGCGTGCGAAATAAAACATTCGATAAAAATTATTTAATTAAATAAATTATTTATCAAGTTTCATCAATGAGTTTAATTATTTATTTGAAATTAATTGATTCAAATATTTTTTTTACTCACAAATTGACTTTGCAGCAAATTTTGTTATTCGTGTCTCGGCAATGAGTTTTGATGGTGATGTATATACATAGGTCATTCTTCCGAAACCCGAGACACTTGTGGACCTCGTGGTCTTCGACCGTCTTGTAACTTTGGCATTCGTTTAAATAATATGTCGAGCGGAGCATACACATTTTTTTTCAAATTTTTAAATTGACATTACTGTCAGGGGTCTTCCTATTGGTCATTTGGCATTTTTTCAAGCGGTAACTAATAAATGAATTTTTTCAACATGCAAACGTCGATTAAATTTTTTTTTTACAGAATAGTTTTTTTGGTGAAAAATTCTCAGCTTCTTGATGGGAATATTGCCGATTCGATTCATTTTTAACAAATCACTGAAAAAAGCAAAAAAAAAAGGTTAAAAAGTCGTTTTTCGTGGTGAGCCTGTGGTTTTAGACGAACAAAAATATTTTTTTTCGGATTCCTTGCAGTGTTTAATCTACTAGATGAGGTTTTTAGACTGGGACAAGCAATATTTTTCGTTGAAAGAAAAAAATTATGAAAGAAGAAAAATTTCCGGATTTTAATCATTTTCTAAAATCTCTATTTTTTCTGGTAATGCGAAACAATGGGAAAAAAAACGATTTTACTGTGGAAAAGTGCTGAAACAGTGAAAAAAAAAACGATTTATACGCATTACCAGAAAAATAAAGAGATTTTATAAAATGATGAAAATCCGGAAATTTTTCTTCTTTCCGAATTTGTTTCTTTCAACGAAAAATATTGCTTGTCCCAGTCTAAAAACCTCACCTGGTAGGTGAAACACTGCGAAGAATCCGAAAAAAAAAAATTTGTTCTTCTAAAATCACAGGCTCACCGCGAAAAACGACTTGTTAACCTTTTTTTGCTTTTTCAGTGCTTTGTTAAAAATGAATCGAATCGGCAACATTCCCATTAAAAAGCTGAGAATTTTTCACCAAAAAAAGTATTCTGTCAAAAAAAAATTTTATCGACGTTTACATGTTGAAAAAAATTCATTTATTAGTTACCGCTTGAAAAAATTCCAACTGACCAATAGGAAGACCCCTGACAGGAATGTCAATTTAAAAATTTGAAAAAAATTGTGTATGCTCCGCTTGACATATTATTTAAACGAATGTCAAAGTTACAAGACGATCGAAGACCACGAGGTCCACAAGTGTCTCGGGTTTCGGAAGAATGACCCATATATATGTTTATATCCGAGACTCGTAACAGATAAAAAATAATAATACTTGACATTTGTATCGTAACGTCGCGACGTGACGAATAATATAAAAAAAAGAAAAAGAAAAAAAATCCGATCAATTGATAAGTTTCATGATATTTCCGAGATTCGTGTGAAAAATTCATTCAAGATTAATCACGAGTCTCACGGTCGCTGGATACCTCGGAAGAAGACTGCTAATAAGGCCAAGCTCACGGAACGATCATGTTCGATCATAGTCCCAGGGCGATTTTTAATTGTCCCAGCCAAAATCACCAGAATCATCGAATGGTGGTAATGTGTTTAGAAAATTTTATAACGATTTTCCAACACTGGTCCTGTCCAAATTTTTGTCCATCCGTATATCGGGAAAAAAAAGAAAAAAAAAAAAATTATACCAATCACAGCTACTTTCGTGAATTTTTTTTTATCTTTCCCCACCAGACTTCACGAAGGATGATGCGTATAGTGGCGAGAACTTTTTTTCCAGCAAATTCGTCACGCTTATGAAAATAAAGTAGATGATCTTAATTTTTTTTCTCCCCCTTATTTTCGTATGGTCTCCTCGTGATACCAAACTGAAATATAAATTTGCTGATTATTTTTCCGATTCGTCGGGATGATCGGTTTTCATATGATGCGTAAAGGTGTATTGCGTTGTAAAGCGTTTTTTGCAATATGGACATTGATAAGGCATCATTGGATGAGCCGAGCGAAGATGTGCCACAGCGAGTTCACGCAGTACAAACGGAGACTGACAAACACCACAACGATATCTGCAAGAGAATCAAATTCGTTGTTTCGTCGATTAAAAAAAAAAAAAACACACATTTTATTGAAATTTCATTACCATGTCGCGTGTCTAATGGAATAAGATCGTAAGTGCCATTATACGACTTTTTCCGATTGCCAAAATCAGAAGGTCGTGTATATTTTTTTTTATATATATACGCGAATCACGTAAAAATATGTTCAAAAATGTTAAAATTGAAATTTGGCCACTTCAAACCAGAACGTCATAAGTCCTGGCGTATATGACCTTTTGGACCTAACTGAGAGAGGAATAATCACGTAAACTAATTCCAAAAGGTCGTACGCTACATTATACGACTTTCTGGCATTGGTAAAAGTAAAAACGTAGAAACGTTTGGAAAAACCTCCAAAATGAGTAATTGGCAGGATACGACCTATGGTTCTAAATTGAGATAAGAAAAAATCACAATAGCTCATAAGGTCGTATGCGCCACATAACCATTTTTTATCATTGTTTATGTTTTCGTTTTAAATTTTTCAGCGGCACACGCGATTTTTCCCGAAATAATGGATTCAAAAAATCTTTTATACGAAACATGAAATGGTTCATTTTTTCTCAGGAACCACTAAACAAGTACACAATTTAACTATAAAGATATCAAAAAATGAAATTTCTTATCGGTAACTTATGATGATACTATGTGAACGATTTTTACCAGGGAAAACGCGAATTTAAAAAAAAAAAACTTAAAACCAGAAGGTCATAAACACCTGAAAATTGCAAAAAAAAACCGAAAACCAGAAGGTCGTAAGGGCTCGAAAATCTTTAAAAAAATAAAACTTAAGACCAAAAGGTCGTAAACGCCTGAAAATCTTGAAAAAAAAAGAAAACTTAAAACCAGAAGGTCGTATCTTGGGCGGATACGTCCTTTGAGTATCAATCCTTCTTTAATAAGAACCTAAAACCAGGTCATATCCGCCAACATACGACCTCATGTTTTTAGGTTTTCAAATTCATAATTTTCAATTATTCGTGCGTTTTAATCATTTTTACAACAAATGACGGGAAAAAAAAAAAATTATACAACCTTATGGTACCAAAATCGCCTTTTTGGCGCTTACGACCTTGTTCCATTACACACGCGATGTGATTATATGCGGCGTAATTTGTTTTTGTTTCTTTTCATTTTTTCTGTCAAGGACTCATTTGTCCGGATTTCATAGGAATTTAAAAAATTTTCTAAAATAGTTGCACACATGACGAGCGCTACTGGATTTTGCTAAATATCAACGCATTTACCCGCCGGCTGTTCTGATGAGGGTCCTTTTGACGGGAGCCGGGACGCTATCCTTCTCGTTAATCTCGACTTTCGGCTCCAGCATCGACGTCCCCGGCGAATGTTCCGGCTTCAGTTTTGGCATCGAGTCGTTGTCCAATTTCACCGGACAAGTATCGTTTCGCGACTGTGAACGGGCAACGCGTGATTGTCAATTGATATGGCTAAAAGTACACGGCAAGCGAATATCCGACAACGAATATTCAAGATGAAACGAAGTTTTTTTTTTTTTTTTTTTTCATCGGTTTTCAATGAAACTTGAATCGATTTCGAACATTACCAAACGTTCTCCATTACCCTTTCAAATATAACCATATAAATGTGCTCAAGATTTTTCAAACAAACAAAAAAGTCACAATAAATCGCTCAAGTTATTACATTTCCTCAAAAGTATTTTTCAATTTGTTAAAAAACTTTCCAATTTTCTCGGAATTCGACAAAAAAAAAAGAAACTCTCATTTCCGTTTGAGGATCTCCGCCAGCGTTGAGCGTTTGTGCGGCATACCTTGGTACTGTCCACGGAAGCTACGCGCGTGCGGCTGTTTCTCGACTTTGAATTGCCAACGGTTACTTGATCCTTGGAAATCTTGCGTTTTTTCGTGCCTTCGCTCGGTGCGAACGACGCCTTGCGCGCATTCTTGACGTTCGTCGAATTTCTCTTGACGAAAACAGGCGTGCCGTTGCACTGATGCGTCATCAGTGAAAATTCTTTGAAAAATATTTTGTTACACTTTGGGCAATGATAAGTTTTGTTCAACGCGTGTACAGTCTCGTGAATCTTTAGCTGGCTCTTGTCAGCGAAACATTTCTTGCAGATTTTGCACGTATTGCCGGTCTTGCCACGTTTGTGAGACACCTGGGGATTGACGAACCCAAAAAAAAAATAAAAATAAAAATAGAAACAAAAAAGAAAATATACGAGACTGGGTGAGACAACGAAAAAAAAAAAAAAACGTGCCCAACGAGGATTTTTCTTCTCTACCTCGTGTCTGCTCATTTGCCATTTTTCCTTGAACGATTTCTTGCACACTCCGCAGCTGAAACTCTTGGACGTCAGGGTGTCGGAATGCGTCTGTAGATGAGTTAGCATGGTCGTGTGATCGGTGAACCATTGCTGGCAAATTCCACAACGGGCTACGTTCCTCGATGCGTTTGCATTCTCATGAGCCTTTCTTTTCGCGGCTGGCTGCTCCTTCGTCGAGACTCCGTCGTTGTCCAATATCTGTGGATGATCCAAGGAAATAATCAAGATTTAACCCTGCTCGGTCACACTGGGTCGATTTCGTCCCAAGCGACATTTATAGCAATTCATACCTATTTATAATAAACAATGCGGGAACTTTTGTACTTAAAAAATCCGGGATTCACATTCTAGAAGGATTCAAGAGTATTCGTGAATTTTTTGAGATTTTTTAAAGCGATTTAACACATTGAAAACTGTACGTGAACGTTTTCGAACCAGTGTGACCGCGGAAGCAGCGGTCAGCGTGACCACGCAGGGTTGAAATAAAACAAACAAAAAAACAATGAAAAATGCGCCAAAACGTATGACACGAACCAGACGTAGTTTTCGTGTATTCGTTGAACGAAATTTTCTTTTTCTTTCAATACGATACAATCCACAATGTAAAAAAATGATGCGTCTCGTTATTAACAAACAAAAAAAGAACAGCATTCTCTTTTCATTTTTATCATTTATTTATTATAAATTGATCAACGGAAGTGACCTACGATATTTGCGCCAATAGAAAACTTGCATTATATTCAACTTTTAAATTATTTAAAAGATAATTATTTCAAAATATCATTTGCATAGGTTTTTTCAGTAAATCATCATTATTTAATTAATTATACCAGCTTGAAAATTGAGTTGCATTTTAAACGTATATCACGTGATAGTGACGTCACAACACCCCAGTGTAGCAGCGCCTCTAGCGATAAAATTCAAAAATTCCAGCAGCTAATCATTCCTAACTCAAAAAATCTTTGTAATTCGTAAATCTGTAGTCTGTAAATAGGGCTCAAACATGACTAATGTACCTGAACAATCGAAGAAAGTGTAGAAATATTGTTTTGTACGATGTTGCAAAAACAAAACTGCATTAACACAAGAAAAAGAGTTTATTTACGTTAGGAACATCGCTAAATTGCATATCATGGCAAATTTGCAGATATTGCTTTCATGTATCCATGATTATTATTATTTTTTTTTTTATTCAAGTTACAGCACACGCTGTAATGTACGACTCACGACTTCTCGAAATTTCGAGATCTCTGAACAAAAGACGTTTGTAAAATTTCTAACGAGATTCCCTCTCACCTCTGACAATTTTCGACTTCGGCTTTTCGGCTTTTTTCCGACGCGAGCCTCTCTCGCCTCTCTCTGAGCGTTGAGTGCCTCTTCCTGCTCGACACTCGCCGTTATCGGTGACATAATCGGCTGCTGTCCGTGCTCGCTGAGCCTGTGAGCTGCCAGACGTATGAAAAGACCGAACGAACGACCGCAAATTTCGCACTTATGTTTCTTAGGCTCGTGGGTACGCATGTGATTCGATAAGGCACTTTGTTGGGTGCACACCTGCAAAAAAGAATGGGGCAAAAAAAAAAGAAAAAAAAAACATAATTTTCCCGACTTTTGGTAAATTTTTCAAGAGCCGCGACGTGAAAATTAAGAAGAGACCGAACATCGGACCTGACGCCCGATTAATCATCCAAATTTTCTCACCTTTCCGCAGGTCGGACAGGTGAGCGATTTCACGCTTTCGATAAAATGTTCCCTCTTCGTTTCATTACCATCGTGAATCTGTTGAGTCGTTTCACTCTGTATCGTTGCTTCGGGCATCGTTGTTCCGGCATCGTGAAGCTGTTTGTGACTGCAGTAGAGTTCCATGGTGGGAAAAAATCTGAAAAACGAGATTTCTCTTCTTTTTTTTTTTCCATCACTCGCACAGCACATCCTATTCCGATAGATCATCGAGCTGGTTCTATTTTTCCCTAATATTGGAGAAAAATAAAGAAAATTCATCGACGAACCTGTTGCAAAGCGGACACCATGTGTTTGTACCAATTTCCATGGATTCGGCAATGTGATCGCGGAGTCGATGATGCCTGAGCATCTCCCAGCTAACGAATTCTCGATCGCACTGATGACACTCCTTGACCGATTCATCAAAGTCAAATGTGACCTTCAAATGATTCGTCGCTTCGTGTTTAGCGAGCTCCTGGACCGTTTGAAATACCAGAGAACACTTTGAGCAGGTATACTTTCGCGGACAAAACAGCTGCATGTGCTTCATCAAACTACTTTTAGTTCTGAAAGGAAGAAAAAAAAACATAATTGCCGGATAAACAACGAAATTGTTATTCCGACTTGATGATTAATGCGTTCATCGGTGGATAACCCATGGCACGTTGTATACGAGGCGCTCCACCACGAGCAAACCTCGTTATTCGCGAAATTTTAGATCTTGCTTCATTTCAGGGATAAAATTCAAACATTAAAATTCCAAGCAATCACGATAATTAAACTCGAGGGCCATAAAAATAAAATTGGTGAAATGTTTTTTTTTTTTTCCAATACATTCTACTAAATGCTGGAAGATTTTCAAAATTGGAGTGAAATGCGTTGTGCGCAGAGGAGACTGGCTATTTTTGACCAATTTTGCCATAAATCAATTGTCAACCAATGCGAATTATGCGCGTTGTTACTGATGTGATAGATAGTTCGAAGCTCATTAACCCTTTGAGGGGCACATTTTTCTTCTTGACGAATTTTCAAAATTGTTGTCGATTTCATGGTTTTTGGGGTCGCTGATTACGAAAATGCGATCAGATTTGTGTTTTTTTTTTTTTTTTTTTTCGAGAATCCTTAACATATTGTGAATGTTGATAGCTATTTTGACAGTTGGCAGCTGTCAAAAGTGGTTTTTGACACCAGATTCGTAATCAGTGACCCCAAAAACATATACCTAGGTAATAAAATCACATTGTTAATTACCAAAAGTTCACGTGACCTAATTTTTTCCCAAAAAAACAGACTTTTTCAGTTTTAATTGTTAACAACAAATTTCCAGTAACCAATAAGGCGTAATTTCCATTTTACATAGTTGTGGGGACCTATAAGAATCCTAGAACACCCATTGTCCGCGTTGTACATCGTATAGGATAGAAAATATAGGCATTTGAACGAGGCAATGCAGGTGGGACGTATATGTCCCACCACCCCGCAAAGGGTTAAAGTAAAATTAATAAATGTGTTTGTTTTTCTTTTAACTTTCTCGCGATCAGACAGAAGCTGTTACGACTCCTGGAGCGAGTTGAATTTTCGTTTATAGCTCCGAACGCGTGAAAAAAATATATATATATTTCGACACATCGTCGGCCAGATTACTTCCATGAACAATGATTCAACGACTTAGCCCGTAAGATGCCCTGCTATTTTGTCCTCTCAAACTTTTCAAACTGGCCGCTCGTGGCGCTATTTTTCTACTCTCGCTTGAGCAAACGAGACGTCGAATCAAAATTATTCCTAAAGCCTGAACCATTTATGGAAAAAAATTTGCATATATTCCGCTGTGTTGTTAATTTGTCAAAATTCCCGATTGGTCAATAACTCCCTGGTCTCCCCTATCAGCGAGACTGCGCTATCTTCCCGGGTAGGGTGAAAAAAATTTTTTTTTTCAAATACAATTTACCGATAATAACTGTTGCAAGGCGAGCACCACCATTGCGAACTAAGTTTCGGTCTGGGCGTCAATTCCTTGCAGTCGTTGATCGTCAAATTACCGGTTAATACTTGCTCCAATATACTCGTTGGTTTCTCCTCCCTTTTATCCATCTCGTTATCCGATGCTTCGGGCTCCTCTGTGAAACTATCATCAAGAACGATTATATCATTCTCATTCATTTTCTCAGTCTTGTTCTCACGAGAATTCGGAGTCGACGTATCACGACGATTGGATCCAGCTCTATCGAGCGCGAAATCGGATTTAAACCCCGTATCATTGGGATCCTCTTTTATTTCAACCTCGCAGGGCAATTCCGTTAATGTCTCCGGACAAACATTCGGCGGCATTGATGCATCAATCGCGGCTAATTTCATCATCGGTAGTGAAGATGGCAAAGGCACCAAAGGCGGCGGTGCACGAGCTTTTTCCTTACACAACTGTACCTATGATGAAAATTGCATTCACGCATCGTGATACAGTTGCTAAAATTGAGATTTTTCCAAATATCTCAATCTTAATCGTGTTACAGTTTAACGGACTAAAATACTGAATTTTAAGCAAACCAGAAATATTTCCATTAGAATGCTTTACTTAATTAGAATTAATTAGAATGCTTTACTTAATCGTGTTACAGTTTAACAGACTAATATACTGAATTTTAAGCAAACCAGAAATATTTCCACTAGAATGCTTTACACGGATAGATATTTTTTTCCAATTTCAATAACAATTTTGAATTCATATTAAAAAAATGAGTGAAAAGTTATTTTTGAAAAATTGTGAAAATTAAATTATGAGCAGTAGCCCAATTGTTTGAATACCTAAAAAAAAAAAATCCTCGAGAAGCGTAAATGTTTCCTAGAATTTAGAGGAAATTTGGACCCCACCCCCCCCCCCCCCCCCCGCCCCTCAATGTAAACATTTCGACGGGTCTTAATGAAAAAGAGCAAACTCGCTGGGCTGGTTAGAAAAGAGCCATCTCGTTGGGATCGATAGAAAATCAGAGTATAGGTTCATAACATAATATATAACTATTGGAACCTAATAATAGGGAATTCCGGAGCCAAATGGCCACTTCAGCTCAAAATCGAAGACATGTTTTATTCCTTCGTTAATCGATCATCTCTGAAAAAATTTTCCACCCTCTAACAATCCTAAAAAAAAAAAAAAATTCTCCAAAAATTAATTCAAAATTGTATATTCTGCCAAAATGTTCTTTAATCGAAACCTTCTCGAAAAAAATTTCTATACCGAAAAATCTTGGTCCTTCATAAAATTGCGAAAAAAAGATTTTGAAGTGAAAAAAAGTGGCGAATTTTTTTTCTGAGTTTTAAGAACGAAAAAAAAAAATCTTCCCCTGAAGTTTATACTATTTCACGGTGTTCCCTAAATCGGTCTTTCGGAGAAGTTAAAAAAAAATGATGTTCTCACTTTCAATCTACACATATTTTCATCATTATTGATCTTTGCCACTCACTTCGGATCAGAAATATATGGGGAATTCCATCTCAACTTGACCTATCAAAAAGCCTGATCCTCTTGGAAAATCTTCAAACTCTATGATAATTAAGCATTGGTTGGTACAAGTATCTGTGATTTTTTTCAAATTTTTTGGGTCAACCGTTTTCATAATGATTGAGCATCGATTCTGACTGAAAATTAACATTTTCGTCGTCTTAAACAATATGTCGGAAACTTTTTGTCATCGAAAAATCTTTAACATACAAAAAATTTTTGATTTTGATTTGGCTTTTTGATAATAATTTCAAAATCGACCAAAATTTTTTTTTTTTTTTCTAAATAGTTTTGATTCTCTTTTTTGATAGGCTTTTTGATAGGTCGAGTTGAGATGGAATCCCCCATATGCTAGCTGTGTAAGGGTGAAATTAGGGGAAAGATTATTATTTTTCGTTCTTAAAACTCAAAAAAAATTCGCCAATTTTTTTTACTAATAAATTTTTTTTTCGCAATTTTACGAAGGACCAAGATTTTTTTTCGTAAAGAAACTTTTTTCAAGGTTTCGATTGAAGAACATTTTGACAAAATGTAAAATTTTGAATCAATGTTCAGAGAATTTTTTTTTTTCAGGATTATTGGAAAGTGCAAAAATTTGTCAGAGATGATCGATTAACGAAGGAATAAAACATATTTTCAATTTTGAGCTGAAGTGGCCATTCGGCCCCAAAGTTCCCTATTATCAGGTTCCAATGATTATATATTATGTTATGAACCTACACTCAGATTTTCTATTGAGCCCGGCAAGATGGCTCTTTTCTAAACGACCCGGCGAGTTGGCTCTTTTCTAACCCGCATGGCGAGTTGGCTTTATTACATTAGGACCGCTCGATTTGTCCTGGGAATTGGTGAAGTGGACCATATTAGTCAATTTATCCAAAATATCTTTCGTATCTCTGTGATAATAAATTTTTTATAGCCCGACTCGAAAATGTATCCATATTTTTTGAGATCTAGCCAGTGAATAATTATGCAAAAAAAAATGATAGGAACGTACTTGACAAGGATCGGGCGAATTTTTCATGGCATCCAGATATATCTGAACGGTTTTGAAATCTTTCAGGCTCAGTAGCTTACGATGCATGCTCTTGTAAACACTCAGACAGTATTCCCTGAACTCGTAAACGTCGTCGAGTCTCGCAGCGCAAAATTGACAAATTTTTTTGGGCAATGGATCAGTTTTGTACACCATAATCGGCAAACAGACTCGAAGCTTATGAGCTACTTTTCGCCTGAGGCCCTCTTCCCCGAAAATCGAAAACATCTCGGATTGCTCCTCGGCGCACAGCCTGCACGAATTGTCCCACTCTGATACCGACATAATTCTTTTTATGCGTTTTTTTGTGGATTTTTTTTTAAATCGCCGTCGAAAGTTTCTCTGTCACGAAAATTTCTCTTTTACTCCAGTCCGAGACACTGTTTCGCCTATCCAGTAGTGTGTTTCGTGAATCATAAAGATAAGGGTGTCGCAAACTCGTGCAAACGAGGTTATACGTCACGTCGACAGTTTTCGTGAATTCATTTCACCAAGATAAACTTTTTCATGCAAATAACGCCCGTGTTGTTTGGATTATTGGATATCATGTTTTTTTTCTGTATAAACTTTTTACCCTCGTATTGTCCAAGAGGTATTTATAACGAATAACAAACAAAAAACAAATAAGTAGGTCAAATTTATAAATTTTTTAGGTTAAGTCAAGCCTAACTTCGGAGGCTTCGGAGGCGGCCAGTTTCGTTAGTTGAAATCTCGCCACCAGGGTCGCACGGTAAGCTAGCCTGTGCAGAGACTAGTAGAGAGATTGCTTACGCAGGTGCTCAAGGGGGTTTCGACTGGCCGAGGTAGTGGGGGTAGTTCGCGTGGACATTGACTCGGGCGGTGTGGCAGATTCTGAGTCAGCTGTGTGCACATTGGCCTCCCGGGTAATGCAGGTGGACTGAGCGTGGCGTGCACATGGTATCGAGCGAAAACGCAGATATATATGTTACACGGACTACGGACTGTGAACCGCTAGCACAGTCTGCTATATACCCTGTCGGTCTAGGGATCGAAACCACTTCTCGCATTTTTTTCGGAATTAATATGTTTCTAATATTTTTTTTTTAATTTATTAATAACGATGTTTTCATTTTAGTAAATAAATGGTATATACTGTTATTATGACGAAACTTTGCTACAGAAAATATTTTTATTTTATGAACTCTGTATTCTTCAAATACCAATAATAATTGGGTCCTCGAAATATAAAGTCTATATATTTATTTATTTATTTAAATTTATGCAACCACCACGCGCAATTTTTTTTCTTAATTAATATGTTTTTAATATTTTTTTTTGTATTTTGTAGTAACAATATTTCAATTTTAGTAAATAAACGGCACCTACTATTATTATGATGAATCTTTGCTACAGGAAATATTTTTATTTAATTACTCTGTATTGTTTATATATTCATGTCAAATATTTCATAAGAAAGTTGTACACATTGGAATGCCAAAAAATAAGCCTATTTTCATAATCCATGCAAATGTATAAATCGATCTTGTATACTATAAAATCTTGATTATTTGGTCAATTAAAAAAAAATGCATACAAGTCTAAAACAATTGAGTGTAAACAACCAGACAAAGGTCTGAAACATCCAGCTAAATCTACACATTTACAAAGGAATAGAAAATTTTGGATCTTTTTTGGAAAATTTTTGAAAAATTTAGAGCTTGCTGAGGAATCATAGAATGTGCCATATATAGCAGGGTGGTCCTTATTCAGGGCGAGGACGAATTTTTAATCAAACGCCCCCCAAATCGGCTCTAAATAATTTTTAAAAAAACCCTAATTTTTTCAGATTTTCATCTAGACTCTAACCCCTCCCGCCCGAGGGTGAATTTCCCCATTTGAAATACACATATGTTTCGGCCATATTCTCAGGATATATTTTATTATGAGAGTAATAATTTTTTTTAAAATCTGCAACTGCGAGATTTTAGTGTTCATTGGTGCTACTATATGAAAAAAAAAAAACACATTATTATACCGATCAATTTAAACAAATTGCACACCTTTTAACTTTGAAACATGGTGGCAACCCACATTACTACCTCGATTTTCTTGAATTTTTCTAATTTATTTACTTTTTAACGTATTCAGATCCGGTTTTTTTGCAGAATTTTTTTTTCAGAACAAAGTCCCGAACGGAAAAAGTCCTGAACGGACAGAATCCCAAAAATCTGTCAAACGTCAATGTCAATGGTCGGATGGTTTTGCACGATGCCGGGCGACGGCGTTAAAGGTTAAAATGCTGTACATTGGACCGAGGTCGAAATAAGAAAATTTTTTTTTCGTTACTCCGGAGTTTTTATATCGTACAGACGAGCTATGAAACCGATCGCCTACCAGATCCAACGATTTCATGGGCGAAATATCAATTATTGCGAAAAATTTGAAATTTTGGTTGCGGACCGTAAAGAAGCCTGTATACATGTGAACAATGTAAAAAAGAGAAAAATTTTTTTCCTTACTCTGGGGTATCTCTATTTGTACGGACGATCTATAAGACCGATCACCTGCCGGTACGGATCCAATCGTTTGATGGCGAAAATATCCATTAATTCGGGAAATTCGAAATTTTGGTAGCGAAACGTAAGAAAGCCTCTGTACAGCACCAAAATTTCGAAATTATCGAAATAATTGATATTTTGCCCATGTAGCTATTGGATCCGGCAGGCGATCGGTTTTATAGATCGTATGTACAAAAAGTAATAGCCCAGAGCAATGAAAAATTTTTTTCTCATTTTTCTCATTATCTCATACCAGGCTTCGTTACCTTTGGTCACCAAAATTACGGATGTTTCGACACGATTGAAATCTTGGCCATGGAGCTGTTTGATCCGGCAGGTGATCGGTTTTATAGTTCACATGTACGAAATAAAAAGTTCGGAGTTCTGCTTTCCGCCACGAAAATTTCGGATTTATTCAAATAATTAATAGTTTTCCATCGATTCAATTGGGTCCAGCAGGTGATCGGTTCACATGTACGAATCAAATTGTCCGAAGTACCGAAAAAAAATGATCTCATTTCAGCCTCGGTCAAACGTACAAACTTTCAATAGATTTACAATCGATATATTAATAATAGATTTACAATTTATCAATTTACAAATACAATGAATACAATAGATTCACAATTTATAATATTTGCAATAGATTTACAATTGATATATTTACAGTAGATTTAAAATAGATTGTAAATCTATTTTCAATCGATTTCAATACATTAAAAGGTGATATATCCACTTTAAAAGACACACACTTTTTTGTATTCAAAATGCGTCATTATAGAGATTCCAATCGCAATAATTTTACGTTCTTATTATTAAATTGGTTCCTCGTACGTGGAAATGCAAAACTTTTATGCCTAGTTCAGATTGGGCGCGATGAGCAATGAGCGATATTAATGACATCTCTGCTGTTCCAAAAAAGCAGAGCTCTCATTGAATATCGCTCATCGCGTCCGGTCTGAACTTGGAATTAGAGCTAATAAAAGTTGCGACTTGCTCGTTTCCACACCCACCATTGAGGTAGAGCAAATGTGGGCGCGTTTTTTTTATAGTGGTATCCCCTATAGGCCTAATCCACTCTGCCTACCTAACAAAGCCTAAGGCCAATCAAAAAACAAAGCGAAAGTAATTAGGAAATTGAAGGTAGCAAAGGCAGTTTATATTTTCGAGAAATATAAAACACCGACAACGCGAAGAGTCTAGTTATGAAGCAAATCCTCAACAAATAGTTAAGGATCACGTCTCCAGAACAATCTCTTCGTCATTGTGCTACGGAGACTAACAAAAATAGCTTCCGCTTTGTTTCAACATCAACCCCCTCTGTCAACAGAGGGGGTTGAAATTTAAATATAAGACGATAAATTTACGCGGAGTATTGCCCTGAAAAAATGCAAAACAAAGCGGAAATAAAGACAAAGTTGAGGGTAGCAAAGGCAGTTTATATTTTCGAGAAATATAAAACACCGACAACGCGAAGAGTTTAGTTATGAAGCAAATCCTCAACAAATAGTTGAGGATCACGTCTCCAGAACAATCTCTTCGTCATTGTGCTACGGAGACTAACAAAAATAGCTTCCGCTTTGTTTCAACATCAACCCCCTCTGTCAACAGAGGGGGTTGAAATTTAAATATAAAACGATAAATTTATGCGGATTATTGCCCTGAAAAAATGCAAAGCAAAGCGGAAATAAAGACAAAATTGAGGGTAGCAAAGGCAGTTTATATTTTCGAGAAATATAAAATACCGACAACGCGAAGAGTCTAGTCATGAAGCTAATCCTCAACAAATAGTTGAGGATCACGTCTCCAGAACAATCTCTTCGTCATTGTGCTACGGGGACTAACAAAAAGACCTTCCGCTTTGTTTCAACATCAACCCCCTCTGTCAACAGAGGGGGTTGAAATTTAAATATAAGACGATAAATTTACGCGGAGAATTGCCCTGAAAAAAATGCAAAACAAGGCGGAAATAAAGACAAAATTGAGGGTAGCAAAGGCAGTTTATATTTTCGAGAAATATAAAATACCGACAACGCGAAGAGTCTATTCATGAAGCTAATCCTCAACAAATAGTTGAGGATCACGTCTCCAGAACAATCTCTTCGTCATTGTGCTACGGAGACTAACAAAAATAGCTTCCGCTTTGTTTCAACATCAACCCCCTCTGTCAACTGAGGAGGTTGAAATTTAAATATAAGACGATAGATTTACGCGGAGTATTGCCCTGAAAAAATGCAAAACAAAGCGAAAGTAATTAGGAAATTAAAGGTAGCAAAGGCAGTTTATATTTTCGAGAAATATAAAATACCGACAACGCGAAGAGTCTAGTTATGAAGCTAATCCTCAACAAATAGTTGAGGATCACGTGTCCAGATCAATCTCTTCGTCATTGTGCTACGGAGACTAACAAAAAAAGCTTCCGCTTTGTTTCAACATCAACCCCCTCTGTCAACAGAGGGGGTTGAAATTTAAATATAAGACGATAAATTTACGCGGAGTATTACCCTGAAAAAATGCAAAACAAAGCGGAAATAAAGACGAAATTGAGGGTAGCAAAGGCAGTTTATATTTTCGAGAAATATAAAACACCGACAACGCGAAGAGTCTAGTTATGAAGCTAATCCTCAACAAATAGTTGAGGATCACGTCTCCAAAACAATCTCTTCGTCATTGTGCTACGGAGACTAACAAAAATAGCTTCCACTTTGTTTCAACATCAACCCCCTCTGTCAACACAGGGGATTGAAATTTAAATATAAGACGATAAATTTACACGGAGTATTCTGAAAAAATGCAAAACAAAGCGGAAATAAAGACAAAATTGAGGGTAGCAAAGGCAGTTTATATTTTCAAGAAATATAAAATACCGACAACGCGAAGAGTCTAGTAATGAAGCTAATCCTCAACAAATAGTTGAGGATCACGTCTCCAGAACAATCTCTTCGTCATTGTGCTACGGAGACTAACAAAAATAGCTTCCGCTTTGTTTCAACATCAACCCCCTCTGTCAACAGAGGGGGTTGAAATTTAAATATAAAACGATACATTCACGCGGAGAATTGCCCTGAAAAAAATGCAAAACAAGGCGGAAATAAAGACAAAATTGAGGGTAGCAAAGGCAGTTTATATTTTCGAGAAATATAAAATACCGACAACGCGAAGAGTCTAGTAATGAAGCTAATCCTCAACAAATAGTTGAGGATCACGTCTCCAGAACAATCTCTTCGTCATTGTGCTACGGAGACTAACAAAAATAGCTTCCGCTTTGTTTCAAAATCAACCCCCTCTGTCAACAGAGGGGGTTGAAATTTAAATATAAAACGATACATTCACGCGGAGAATTGCCCTGAAAAAAATGCAAAACAAGGCGGAAATAAAGACAAAATTGAGGGTAGCAAAGGCAGTTTATATTTTCGAGAAATATAAAATACCGACAACGCGAAGAGTCTAGTAATGAAGCTAATCCTCAACAAATAGTTGAGGATCACGTCTCCAGAACAATCTCTTCGTCATTGTGCTACGGAGACTAACAAAAATAGCTTCCGCTTTGTTTCAAAATCAACCCCCTCTGTCAACAGAGGGGGTTGAAATTTAAATATAAAACGATACATTCACGCGGAGTATTACCCTGAAAAAATGCAAAACAAAGCGGAAATAAAGACGAAATTGAGGGTAGCAAAGGCAGTTTATATTTTCGAGAAATATAAAACACCGACAACGCGAAGAGTCTAGTTATGAAGCTAATCCTCAACAAATAGTTGAGGATCACGTCTCCAAAACAATCTCTTCGTCATTGTGCTACGGAGACTAACAAAAATAGCTTCCACTTTGTTTCAACATCAACCCCCTCTGTCAACACAGGGGATTGAAATTTAAATATAAGACGATAAATTTACGCGGAGTATTCTGAAAAAATGCAAAACAAAGCGGAAATAAAGACAAAATTGAGGGTAGCAAAGGCAGTTTATATTTTCAAGAAATATAAAATACCGACAACGCGAAGAGTCTAGTAATGAAGCTAATCCTCAACAAATAGTTGAGGATCACGTCTCCAGAACAATCTCTTCGTCATTGTGCTACGGAGACTAACAAAAATAGCTTCCGCTTTGTTTCAACATCAACCCCCTCTGTCAACAGAGGGGGTTGAAATTTAAATATAAAACGATACATTCACGCGGAGAATTGCCCTGAAAAAAATGCAAAACAAGGCGGAAATAAAGACAAAATTGAGGGTAGCAAAGGCAGTTTATATTTTCGAGAAATATAAAATACCGACAACGCGAAGAGTCTAGTAATGAAGCTAATCCTCAACAAATAGTTGAGGATCACGTCTCCAGAACAATCTCTTCGTCATGGTGCTACGGAGACTAACAAAAATAGCTTCCGCTTTGTTTCAAAATCAACCCCCTCTGTCAACAGAGGGGGTTGAAATTTAAATATAAAACGATACATTCACGCGGAGAATTGCCCTGAAAAAAATGCAAAACAAGGCGGAAATAAAGACAAAATTGAGGGTAGCAAAGGCAGTTTATATTTTCGAGAAATATAAAATACCGACAACGCGAAGAGTCTAGTAATGAAGCTAATCCTCAACAAATAGTTGAGGATCACGTCTCCAGAACAATCTCTTCGTCATTGTGCTACGGAGACTAACAAAAATAGCTTCCGCTTTGTTTCAACATCAACCCCCTCTGTCAACACAGGGGATTGAAATTTAAATATAAGACGATAAATTTACGCGGAGTATTCTGAAAAAATGCAAAACAAAGCGGAAATAAAGACAAAATTGAGGGTAGCAAAGGCAGTTTATATTTTCGAGAAATATAAAATACCGACAACGCAAAGAGTCTAGTAATGAAGCTAATCCTCAACAAATAGTTGAGGATCACTTCTCCAGAACAATCTCTTCGTCATTGTGCTACGGAGACTAACAAAAATAGCTTCCGCTTTGTTTCAAAATCAACCCCCTCTGTCAACAGAGGGGGTTGAAATTTAAATATAAAACGATACATTCACGCGGAGAATTGCCCTGAAAAAAATGCAAAACAAGGCGGAAATAAAGACAAAATTGAGGGTAGCAAAGGCAGTTTATATTTTCGAGAAATATAAAATACCGACAACGCGAAGAGTCTAGTAATGAAGCTAATCCTCAACAAATAGTTGAGGATCACGTCTCCAGAACAATCTCTTCGTCATTGTGCTACGGAGACTAACAAAAATAGCTTCCGCTTTGTTTCAAAATCAACCCCCTCTGTCAACAGAGGGGGTTGAAATTTAAATATAAAACGATACATTCACGCGGAGAATTGCCCTGAAAAAAATGCAAAACAAGGCGGAAATAAAGACAAAATTGAGGGTAGCAAAGGCAGTTTATATTTTCGAGAAATATAAAATACCGACAACGCGAAGAGTGTAGTAATGAAGCTAATCCTCAACAAATAGTTGAGGATCACGTCTCCAGAACAATCTCTTCGTCATTGTGCTACGGAGACTAACAAAAATAGCTTCCGCTTTGTTTCAACATCAACCCCCTCTGTCAACACAGGGGATTGAAATTTAAATATAAGACGATAAATTTACGCGGAGTATTCTGAAAAAATGCAAAACAAAGCGGAAATAAAGACAAAATTGAGGGTAGCAAAGGCAGTTTATATTTTCAAGAAATATAAAATACCGACAACGCGAAGAGTGTAGTAATGAAGCTAATCCTCAACAAATAGTTGAGGATCACGTCTCCAGAACAATCTCTTCGTCATTGTGCTACGGAGACTAACAAAAATAGCTTCCGCTTTGTTTCAACATCAACCCCCTCTGTCAACAGAGGGGGTTGAAATTTAAATATAAAACGATACATTCACGCGGAGAATTGCCCTGAAAAAAATGCAAAACAAGGCGGAAATAAAGACAAAATTGAGGGTAGCAAAGGCAGTTTATATTTTCGAGAAATATAAAATATAAAATGTTAGCAAGAAACAGAAAGTGCATAGATTGACATTGTTAGCAGGAAACAAAAAATTCATAGAAATAGGTAATTGTAGCTTTGTGGAACATGAAAAAAATAAAAAAATAAAATGCATAGAGTCACATTGTTAGCAAGAAACAGAAAATGCATAGAATTACATTGTTAGCAAGCAACCGAAAATGCTTAGATTCACATTGTTAGCAGGAAACAAAAAATTCATAGAAATAGGTAATTGTAGCTCTGTGGAACATAAAAAAAATGCATAGAGTCACATTGTTAGCAAGAAACAGAAAATGCATAGAATCACATTGTTAGCGAGAAACCGAAAATGCATAGAATCACATTGTTAGCAGGAAACAAAAAATTCATAGAAATAGGTAATTGTAGCTTTGTGGAACATGAAAAAAATAAAAAAATAAAATGCATAGAGTCACATTGTTAGCAAGAAACAGAAAATGCATAGAATCACATTGTTAGCGAGAAACCGAAAATGCATAGAATCACATTGTTAGGAGGAAACAAAAAATTCATAGAAACAGGTAATTGTAGCTTTGTGGAACCTGAAAAAATAAATAAATAAACTTTAAACGCACAAAGTACCAAGCACGTGTAAGAATGGCGTAATGAAAAGTATTGAATGGTATGATTACCAGGCGCTTTAAAGCGCAACTTTTACAAACGCGAATTCAGCCGTTAGCAAATTCATGCTTTTACAATGAAACATTGTCCAAGCATGAATTTCCCAGATTCCACCACGTGGAGGTGGCTGATTTGGAACCCTCTCCGAAAAAGTTTAAATCACGAAGCATAATGAAATGAAAAATAATTAAAAATAAAATTATAATTGAAAGTAAGTATAGTTTATTTCTCTGTATTTTTAAACATTTAATTTTTTATGATAATCGTTAAAAATTATTATGCAGTGACAAAAATCGTTCACAATCGAAATTGCCGTCCCATCTCTCTCATACAGTTGTAAATTTACCAGAGCTCAAGAAACTGTATCATAAATGTCAGTAATGATTCAAAGTCGTGAGCGATGTCGGGAGATGACTGCAGACTTCTACCATGTGATTCCTCGGACGACCAGAGACTGAATGAACTGGCTAGAGGCCGGAGAACTCTCTCGCCCCTATTCCCCCACTTCCCACTACTCGCCTCGACCAGAAATAATCGATGCATCGATTAATCGATTATGAAAAATTAATCGATAGGGACTCGATTATAAAAAATAATTATAAACGTTTGGAAGTCGATTGGTGATCGATTATTGGTGGCCTAATTTAAACGTTTGGGGGTCAATAGTTGTTGATTGATAAAAAAATATCGACCACCAAGCGTTTTGATTGGCTGACGATCTTCATCTAACGATCTCCGAACGTTTTTATTTGCCGATCGCCGAATTTTATGCAAAACTATTGACCACCAAGCGTTTTGATTGGCTGACGATCGTCATCTAACGATCTCCGAACGTTTTTACCTGCCGATCGCTGTTTTTTATGCAGAATTATCGACCGTCAGGCATTCTGATTGGCTGACGATCTTCATCTAACGATCTCCGAACGTTTTTACCTGCCAATCGCCGTTTTTTATGCAAATCTATCGACCACCAAGCGTTTTGATTGGCTGACGATCTTCATCTAACGATCTCCGAACGTTTTTACTTGCCGATCGCCGTTTTTTACGCAAAACTATCGACCACCCAGCGTTCTGATTGGCTGACGATCTTCATCTAACGATCTACGAACTTTTTTACCTGCCGATCGCCGTTTTTTATGCAAAACTATCGACCACCAAGCGTTCTGATTGGCTGACGATCGTCATCTAACGATCTACGAACTTTTTTACCTGCCAATCGCCGTTTTTTATGCAAAACTATCGACCACCGAGCGTTCTGATTGGCTGACGATCGTCATCTAACGATCTACGAACTTTTTTACCTGCCGATCACCGTTTTTTATGCAAAACTATCGACCACCCAGCGTTCTGATTGGCTGACGATCTTCATCTAACGATCTCCGAACGTTTTTACTTGCCGATCACCGTTTTTTAAGCAAAACTATCGACCACCAAGCGTTCTGATTGGCTGACGATCTTCATCTAACGATCTACAAACTTTTTTACCTGCCGATCGCCGTTTTTTATGCAAAACTATCGACCACCCAGCGTTCTCATTGGCTGACGATCGTCATCTAACGATCTCCGAACGTTTTTACCTGCCGATCGCCGTTTTTTATGCAAAACTATCGACCACCAAGCGTTCTGATTGGCTGACGATCGTCATCTAACGATCTCCGAACGTTTTTACCTGCCGATCGCTGTTTTTTATGCAAAACTATCGACCACCCAGCGTTTTGATTGGCTGACGATCTTCATCTAACGATCTCCGAACGTTTTTATTTTCCGATCGCCGTTTTTTATGCAAAACTATTGACCACCAAGCGTTTTGATTGGCTGACGATCTTCATCTAACGATCTCCGAACGTTTTTACTTGCCGATCGCCGTTTTTTACGCAAAACTATCGACCACCCAGCGTTCTGATTGGCTGACGATCTTCATCTAACGATCTACGAACTTTTTTACCTGCCGATCGCCGTTTTTTATGCAAAACTATCGACCACCAAGCGTTCTGATTGGCTGACGATCGTCATGTAACGATCTCCGAACGTTTTTACCTGCCGATCGCTGTTTTTTATGCAGAATTATCGACCATCAGGCATTCTGATTGGCTGACGATCTTCATCTAACGATCTCCGAACGTTTTTACCTGCCAATCGCCGTTTTTTATGCAAATCTATCGACCACCAAGCGTTTTGATTGGATGACGATCTTCATCTAACGATCTCCGAACGTTTTTACTTGCCGATCGCCGTTTTTTACGCAAAACTATCGACCACCCAGCGTTCTGATTGGCTGACGATCTTCATCTAACGATCTACGAACTTTTTTACCTGCCGATCGCTGTTTTTTATGCAGAATTATCGACCATCAGGCATTCTGATTGGCTGACGATCTTCATCTAACGATCTTCGAACGTTTTTACCTGCCAATCGCCGTTTTTTATGCAAATCTATCGACCACCAAGCGTTTTGATTGGCTGACGATCTTCATCTAACGATCTCCGAACGTTTTTACTTGCCGATCGCCGTTTTTTACGCAAAACTATCGACCACCCAGCGTTCTGATTGGCTGACGATCTTCATCTAACGATCTACGAACTTTTTTACCTGCCGATCGCCGTTTTTTATGCAAAACTATCGACCACCAAGCGTTCTGATTGGCTGACGATCGTCATCTAACGATCTACGAACTTTTTACCTGCCGATCGCCGTTTTTTATGCAAAACTATCGACCACCGAGCGTTCTGATTGGCTGACGATCGTCATCTAACGATCTACGAACTTTTTTACCTGCCGATCACCGTTTTTTATGCAAAACTATCGACCACCCAGCGTTCTGATTGGCTGACGATCTTCATCTAACGATCTCCGAACGTTTTTACTTGCCGATCACCGTTTTTTAAGCAAAACTATCGACCACCAAGCGTTCTGATTGGCTGACGATCTTCATCTAACGATCTACAAACTTTTTTACCTGCCGATCGCCGTTTTTTATGCAAAACTATCGACCACCCAGCGTTCTCATTGGCTGACGATCGTCATCTAACGATCTCCGAACGTTTTTACCTGCCGATCGCCGTTTTTTATGCAAAACTATCGACCACCCAGCGTTTTGATTGGCTGACGATCTTCATCTAACGATCTCCGAACGTTTTTATTTTCCGATCGCCGTTTTTTATGCAAAACTATTGACCACCAAGCGTTTTGATTGGCTGACGATCTTCATCTAACGATCTCCGAACGTTTTTACTTGCCGATCGCCGTTTTTTACGCAAAACTATCGACCACCCAGCGTTCTGATTGGCTGACGATCTTTATCTAACGATCTACGAACTTTTTTACCTGCCGATCGCCGTTTTTTATGCAAAACTATCGACCACCAAGCGTTCTGATTGGCTGACGATCGTCATCTAACGATCTACGAACGTTTTTACCTGCCGATCGCTGTTTTTTATGCAGAATTATCGACCATCAGGCATTCTGATTGGCTGACGATCTTCATCTAACGATCTCCGAACGTTTTTACCTGCCAATCGCCGTTTTTTATGCAAATCTATCGACCACCAAGCGTTTTGATTGGCTGACGATCTTCATCTAACGATCTCCGAACGTTTTTACTTGCCGATCGCCGTTTTTTACGCAAAACTATCGACCACCCAGCGTTCTGATTGGCTGACGATCTTCATCTAACGATCTACGAACTTTTTTACCTGCCGATCGCCGTTTTTTATGCAAAACTATCGACCACCAAGCGTTCTGATTGGCTGACGATCGTCATCTAACGATCTACGAACTTTTTTACCTGCCGATCACCGTTTTTTATGCAAAACTATCGACCACCCAGCGTTCTGATTGGCTGACGATCTTCATCTAACGATCTACGAACTTTTTTGCCTGCCGATCGCCGTTTTTCATGCAAAACTATCGACCACCCAGCGTTCTCATTGGCTGACGATCGTCACCTAACGATTTCCGAACGTTTTTACCTGCCGATCGCCGTTTTTTATGCAAAACTATCGACCACCAAGCGTTCTGATTGGCTGACGATCGTCATCTAACGATCTCCGAACGTTTTTACCTGCCGATCGCTGTTTTTTATGCAAAACTATCGACCACCCAGCGTTTTGATTGGCTGACGATCTTCATCTAACGATCTCCGAACGTTTTTATTTTCCGATCGCCGTTTTTTATGCAAAACTATTGACCACCAAGCGTTTTGATTGGCTGACGATCTTCATCTAACGATCTCCGAACGTTTTTACTTGCCGATCGCCGTTTTTTACGCAAAACTATCGACCACCCAGCGTTCTGATTGGCTGACGATCTTCATCTAACGATCTACGAACTTTTTTACCTGCCGATCGCCGTTTTTTATGCAAAACTATCGACCACCAAGCGTTCTGATTGGCTGACGATCGTCATCTAACGATCTCCGAACGTTTTTACCTGCCGATCGCTGTTTTTTATGCAGAATTATCGACCATCAGGCATTCTGATTGGCTGACGATCTTCATCTAACGATCTCCGAACGTTTTTACCTGCCAATCGCCGTTTTTTATGCGAATCTATCGACCACCAAGCGTTTTGATTGGCTGACGATCTTCATCTAACGATCTCCGAACGTTTTTACTTCCCGATCGCCGTTTTTTACGCAAAACTATCGACCACCCAGCGTTCTGATTGGCTGACGATCTTCATCTAACGATCTACGAACTTTTTTACCTGCCGATCGCCGTTTTTTATGCAAAACTATCGACCACCAAGCGTTCTGATTGGCTGACGATCGTCATCTAACGATCTACGAACTTTTTTACCTGCCGATCGCCGTTTTTTATGCAAAACTATCGACCACCCAGCGTTCTGATTGGCTGACGATCTTCATCTAACGATCTCCGAACGTTTTTACTTGCCGATCACCGTTTTTTATGCAAAACTATCGACCACCAAGCGTTCTGATTGGCTGACGATCTTCATCTAACGATCTACGAACTTTTTTACCTGCCGATCGCCGTTTTTTATGCAAAACTATCGACCACCCAGCGTTCTCATTGGCTGACGATCGTCATCTAACGATCTCCGAACGTTTTTATCTGCCGATCGCCGTTTTTTATGCAAAACTATCGACCACCAAGCGTTCTGATTGGCTGACGATCGTCATCTAACGATCTCCGAACGTTTTTACCTGCCGATCGCTGTTTTTTATGCAGAATTATCGACCATCAGGCATTCTGATTGGCTGACGATCTTCATCTAACGATCTCCGAACGTTTTTACCTGCCAATCGCCGTTTTTTATGCAAATCTATCGACCACCAAGCGTTTTGATTGGCTGACGATCGTCATCTAACGATCTACGAACTTTTTTACCTGCCGATCGCCGTTTTTTATGCAAAACTATCGACCACCCAGCGTTTTCATTGGCTGACGATCGTCATTTAACGATCTCCGAACGTTTTTACCTGCCGATCGCTGTTTTTTATGCAAAACTATCGACCACCCAGCGTTTTGATTGGCTGACGATCTTCATCTAACGATCTCCGAACGTTTTTATTTTCCGATCGCCGTTTTTTATGCAAAACTATTGACCACCAAGCGTTTTGATTGGCTGACGATCTTCATCTAACGATCTCCGAACGTTTTTACTTGCCGATCGCCGTTTTTTACGCAAAACTATCGACCACCCAGCGTTCTGATTGGCTGACGATCTTCATCTAACGATCTACGAACTTTTTTACCTGCCGATCGCCGTTTTTTACGGGTCAATAGTTTTGCATAAAAAACGGCGATCGGCAAATAAAAACGTTCGGAGATCGTTAGATGAAGATCGTCAGCCAATCAAAACGCTTGGTGGTCGATATTTTCTTATTAATCAACAACTATTGGCCCCAATCGTTTCAATTAGGCCACCAATAATCGATCACCATTCGACTTCCAAACGTTTGTAATTATTTTTTATAATCGAGTCCCTATCGATTATTTTATCATAATCGATTAATCGACGCATCGATTATTTCTATTCGAGGCGAGTAGTGGGAATTGGGGGAATAGGAGCAAAAGAGAGAGTCCTCTGGTCAGTTTATTCAGTCTCTGGTCGTTCGTCGCCGGTGTCGGTCACGTTTGTGGTGCTCTCGCAAAGAGCTTGTTCGGAAATTGGCTGACAGTACTGTCAGTACCAGAAAATCTATAGTGCACGTCACGTATACTGTACATTTTCTAGTACTGACAGTACTGTCAGCCAATTTCCGAACCTGGCCAAAGTGTATTCGCGTCCAAAACGAATGCGCGAGCGCCATAAGTGGCGGCGCGCGGAACTAGCTCCAGACAGACGCTGTGCATTGCATATGCATTGCCCGACTGCCAGTAAAGTACGAGTGGAAGCGTTAATTCACCTGGACGAGGGGTAAGGGAGCATCGTGGCGGAGAAAACATCACGTGTAGATAACACAACGGAAATGAGTGTGACCGGAAACGATATAACTCATGAAGGTAGTGAGGAGATATTCGAGACAAGTATGGATAGAGCTTCACCGCCGTTAATTCAGGAAGAGATAATTGGAGTATTGGCGAGATGTTCGAGAATTTGCAGCAGAATATGACGCGAAGTTTTCTTGAGGTGAGGCGGGAAAATCAACGAATGATTGAAAAAGAAGGGGAGCAAACTATTCAAGCGATGCAGAACAAGATGAGCCAGGTTATGCAGGAGATGAGGAAGAATCAAACGAAATGGGAGACAGAAAGGAGAACGCTAAAGGCAAAGATGAAGGGCCTCGAGAAAATAATTAAGCAACAGCAGAGTTCGCGAAAAGAGGAGAAGCCGGTGAGGAAATGGATCAGGGAGGAGGTCAGTAAGCTAATGGGTGGCAATCCCAGCATTCCAGAGGCACAGAGAGAGGAAATTTGGCTCCAGAAAGTAGAAAGAAGAGTCGAAGAGATAGCGAAGGAAAATAGCAAAGAGGATACGGAAAAATCATGCTGAAAATTGATAACAGGATGGAGAAACAGGAAGGCAAGCGAGAAGGACGAATGTAATAATTAAAGTTCCGGAAGTGGAAGGGGCAAAGCTGAAGAGAGAAGTAGAAGAGTTCTTTGAAAGGGAAATAAAAGTTGCAATGAGGATAAGAAAGGCTTACTTTATCCGAAAAAGGCAGGAAGAGGAAAACAACAACGGAACGAGAAATATCCTAGTGTATCTAGAATCGTCGGAGGATAAAAAAACGACGATGCGGAAAAGGGGCTTGCTGAAAGAATCCAAAATTTTCATAGACGACGTTCTAACGAGGAATGAAAGAAAATTTGGGAGCGAGCAAAGGAAGAAGATAGAAGAGGACACCGAGTAAGAAAGGGCTATATGAAAATCTTCATCGATGGACAATGCTCGAAGTGGAATGAGTATAAAAATAGACTTGAAAAAACGAATTTTCGGAGTTGGGTGGAAGAGAGTCGGTAAAAAACAGCAACCGAAGCGAGCGATATCAATGGTTTTTAAAAGCGGCGACGAGGGATAGTAATATGGGAAGGGCAAAGGGAGGGCAGATAGTCGGCATAAGGAAAAGAAGTCAAACTATAAATGGGGTAGAACGGGATTTCAGTCTGCGTATTAAGGGGATGATCGGGGGGGGGGGGGGTGAGATCGGAAATAATTTCGGTTTACAATAATGAAGGAATGAAAAGAATAAGAGATAAACTAGAGCCACTGATATTGAAAAACATGAAAAAAGGGGGAAAGTTGCGAATGATAGGTGATTTTAACGCAAGGATAGGGGAAGAGCAAGGAAGAGCTAGTGGAGGAGGGGAGAAAAAATGGAAGAGAAGATCGGAGGATGTAACAGTCAATATAAAAGGTAAGAGGATGTTAGAGATGTGCGAAAAACTGTGGCTGACGATTTTGAATGGAAGGATAAAAGGAGACCTGGATGGGAAGCTCACATATATTGGACCGAGAGGATCCTCCTCATTAGACCTGGTGATTCTCAAAGAAGATAAATAGGAGATACCAGTAGCATCAATTGAAGTGGTGGAGAGGACAGAGTCGGACCATATGCCACTGGTAATAAAATTAGCAGGGACGGTAGAGAACGAGAGGTTAGAACCAGGGAGCAAAGATAAAAGGGAAGAAAGAAGTAGCTTGGTTTGAAAGGAGGAGCCTAGCTGGAAAAGGAAATTAACAGGAGAATGACGGAACTCTGGGATGAAAATTTGCAAAGAGGGTTGACAGATGAAAGAATGACATGGATCACGGAGAGCATTAAATTAGCGGCGAAGGATAGTGGTATGGTAAGAGGAACAGGATGAGGTAGGAAGAAAGGATGGTTCGATGATGAGTGCAAAAGGAAAAGGAAGAAAGTTCAAGATGTCATGAGTAGATTTCTGATATCGAAAAAAATTGGAGGATAGATCAATGCTGGTAAAAGAAAAGAAGTAGTTACAGAAGATGTGTAAGTCAAAGAAGAAACAATGGGACGAAAAAAGATGGGAGAAAGCAGCGAACTGTAGTGATTTGAACGGTTTCTGGACAGAGATAAGAATATTTAGAACAAGGAATAAGGTGCAAGGGAAAATTATATAAAAGGAAGAATGGTTAAGACATTTCAAAACCCTACTGGGAGGAAGTGAGGAACAGGGAGCCGGGGACGTAAGGATCACGGAGCAGGAGAGCAAAGATATAGGGCTGGTATCGAATGAGCTGAACCAGGATATTACTATGAAAGAAATGGGGAAGGTGCTTAGATATGAAGAAGAAGAAGAAGGCGACGGGGGCAGATGGTAAAGCTCTGGAGTTTATTCAAGGGTTGCCGAGTGTCTGGCTGGAAGCGTGGCACGGAATAATCAATGACATATGGACGGAAGGAAAAATGATAGAAAACTGGAGAACGGCAAGGATCTACCCTATACTAAAGGCCAGGGATGCTACTGTAGTGACGAATTTAAGGGAATATCCCTCCTGATTGTGGGGTATAAGATTCTTACGGCGATATTCAAGGAACAATAAAAGATACGGAGCGGAGATCCGGAGGTGGAAGGAGCGACAGGAGATCGAGAAAGTAGCGGGAAGATATATGAAAGTGCTACTGGGGGTCAATATGTCACACCAGGATACATATGGAGGATAGAGAGCGGGAAGGGAAAGATGAAGTAGAGGCAAGAAAAAGAGCAGGCGAATATATATTAACTGTATTGGATATGGAGGACAACAGATGGCCGAAGGTGTGTTTGAAGGATAAAATAAAAAACTGGAGAAATGGACATGTATCAAGATGGAGATACGAGGTAGAGCAAGCACTACGACGAGTAGGAGACTGGGAAACGATCAATTGCTTATTAAGGGAGGATCGCCTGAGGCTTCAAGTAAGATTAAAGAAGCGATGCAAAACAATTAACGACTAAAGAATTCAAGAAGACTGGGCTAATTTTTAAGCCCGAGGGGCAAGGATGGCCCGATAAATCTATCTATATATAATTAAATATTAAATATAATATATATATAATTCAATTTAAAATAATATAATATGAGTATAGTATATAATTGAATATCAATGTAATTAAATATATTTCTTGAAAATATGCCGTTGCTAACCTCGATTTTGTCATTGTTTCCGCTTTGTTTTACATTTTTTTCAGGGCAATACTCCTCGTAAATTTATCGTCTTATATTTAAATTTCAACCCCCTCAGTTCACAGAGGGGGTTGATGTTTAAACAAAGCAGAAGCTATTTTTGTTAGTGTCCGTAGCACAATGACGAAGAGATTGTTCTGGCCACTTGATGCTCAACATTTGTTGTGGATTAGCTTCATAACGAGACTGTTTGCGTTGTCGGTATTTTATACTTCTCGAAAATATAAACTGCCTTTGCTACCCTCAATTTTGTCATTATTTCCTCTTTGGTTTGCATTCTTTTCAGGGCAATACTCCTCGTAAATTTATCGTCTTATATTTAAATTTCAACCCCCTCTGTTGACAGAGGGGGTTGATGTTGAAACAAAGCGGAAGCTATTTTTGTTAGTCTCCGTAGCACAATGACGAAGAGATTGTTCTGAACACGTGATCCTGAACTATTTGTTGAGGATTAGCTTCATAACTAGACTCTTCGCATTGTCGGTATTTTATATTTCTCGAAAATATAAACTACCTTTGCTACCCTCAATTTTTTTTCTTTATTTCCGCCTTGTTTTGCATTTTTTTCAGGGCAATTCTCCGCGTGAATGTATCGTTTTATATTTAAATTTTAACCCCCTCTGTTGACAGAGGGGGTTGATGTTGAAACAAAGCGGAAGCTATTTTTGTTAGTCTCCGTAGCACAATGACGAAGAGATTGTTCTGGAGACGTGATCCTCAACTATTTGTTGAGGATTAGCTTCATTACTACACTCTTCGCGTTGTCGGTATTTTATATTTCTCGAAAATATAAACTGCCTTTGCTACCCTCAATTTTGTCTTTATTTCCGCCTTGTTTTGCATTTTTTTCAGGGCAATTCTCCGCGTGAATGTATCGTTTTATATTTAAATTTCAACCCCCTCTGTTGACAGAGTGGGTTGATGTTGAAACAAAGCGGAAGCTATTTTTGTTAGTCTCCGTAGCACAATGACGAAGAGATTGTTCTGGAGACGTGATCCTCAACTATTTGTTGAGGATTAGCTTCATAACTACACTCTTCGCGTTGTCGGTATTTTATATTTCTCGAAAATATAAACTGCCTTTGCTACCCTCAACTTTGTCTTTATTTCCGCCTTGTTTTGCATTTTTTTCAGGGCAATTCTCCGCGTAAATTTATCGTTTTATATTTAAATTTCAACCCCCTCTGTTGACAGAGGGGGTTGATGTTGAAACAAAGCGGAAGCTATTTTTGTTAGTCTCCGTAGCACAATGACGAAGAGATTGTTCTGGAGAAGTGATCCTCAACTATTTGTTGAGGATTAGCTTCATTACTAGACTCTTTGCGTTGTCGGTATTTTATATTTCTCGAAAATATAAACTGCCTTTGCTACCCTCAATTTTGTCTTTATTTCCGCCTTGTTTTGCATTTTTTTCAGGGCAATTCTCCGCGTGAATGTATCGTTTTATATTTAAATTTCAACCCCCTCTGTTGACAGAGTGGGTTGATGTTGAAACAAAGCGGAAGCTATTTTTGTTAGTCTCCGTAGCACAATGACGAAGAGATTGTTCTGGAGACGTGATCCTCAACTATTTGTTGAGGATTAGCTTCATAACTACACTCTTCGCGTTGTCGGTATTTTATATTTCTCGAAAATATAAACTGCCTTTGCTACCCTCAACTTTGTCTTTATTTCCGCCTTGTTTTGCATTTTTTTCAGGGCAATTCTCCGCGTAAATTTATCGTTTTATATTTAAATTTCAACCCCCTCTGTTGACAGAGGGGGTTGATGTTGAAACAAAGCGGAAGCTATTTTTGTTAGTCTCCGTAGCACAATGACGAAGAGATTGTTCTGGAGAAGTGATCCTCAACTATTTGTTGAGGATTAGCTTCATTACTAGACTCTTTGCGTTGTCGGTATTTTATATTTCTCGAAAATATAAACTGCCTTTGCTACCCTCAATTTTGTCTTTATTTCCGCTTTGTTTTGCATTTTTTCAGAATACTCCGCGTAAATTTATCGTCTTATATTTAAATTTCAATCCCCTGTGTTGACAGAGGGGGTTGATGTTGAAACAAAGCGGAAGCTATTTTTGTTAGTCTCCGTAGCACAATGACGAAGAGATTGTTCTGGAGACGTGATCCTCAACTATTTGTTGAGGATTAGCTTCATTACTAGACTCTTCGCGTTGTCGGTATTTTATATTTCTCGAAAATATAAACTGCCTTTGCTACCCTCAATTTTGTCTTTATTTCCGCCTTGTTTTGCATTTTTTTCAGGGCAATTCTCCGCGTGAATGTATCGTTTTATATTTAAATTTCAACCCCCTCTGTTGACAGAGGGGGTTGATTTTGAAACAAAGCGGAAGCTATTTTTGTTAGTCTCCGTAGCACAATGACGAAGAGATTGTTCTGGAGAAGTGATCCTCAACTATTTGTTGAGGATTAGCTTCATTACTAGACTCTTTGCGTTGTCGGTATTTTATATTTCTCGAAAATATAAACTGCCTTTGCTACCCTCAATTTTGTCTTTATTTCCGCTTTGTTTTGCATTTTTTCAGAATACTCCGCGTAAATTTATCGTCTTATATTTAAATTTCAATCCCCTGTGTTGACAGAGGGGGTTGATGTTGAAACAAAGCGGAAGCTATTTTTGTTAGTCTCCGTAGCACAATGACGAAGAGATTGTTCTGGAGACGTGATCCTCAACTATTTGTTGAGGATTAGCTTCATTACTAGACTCTTCGCGTTGTCGGTATTTTATATTTCTCGAAAATATAAACTGCCTTTGCTACCCTCAATTTTGTCTTTATTTCCGCCTTGTTTTGCATTTTTTTCAGGGCAATTCTCTGCGTGAATGTATCGTTTTATATTTAAATTTCAACCCCCTCTGTTGACAGAGGGGGTTGATTTTGAAACAAAGCGGAAGCTATTTTTGTTAGTCTCCGTAGCACAATGACGAAGAGATTGTTCTGGAGACGTGATCCTCAACTATTTGTTGAGGATTAGCTTCATTACTAGACTCTTCGCGTTGTCGGTATTTTATATTTCTCGAAAATATAAACTGCCTTTGCTACCCTCAATTTTGTCTTTATTTCCGCCTTGTTTTGCATTTTTTTCAGGGCAATTCTCCGCGTGAATGTATCGTTTTATATTTAAATTTCAACCCCCTCTGTTGACAGAGGGGGTTGATGTTGAAACAAAGCGGAAGCTATTTTTGTTAGTCTCCGTAGCACAATGACGAAGAGATTGTTCTGGAGACGTGATCCTCAACTATTTGTTGAGGATTAGCTTCATTACTAGACTCTTCGCGTTGTCGGTATTTTATATTTCTAGAAAATATAAACTGCCTTTGCTACCCTCAATTTTGTCTTTATTTCCGCTTTGTTTTGCATTTTTTCAGAATACTCCGCGTAAATTTATCGTCTTATATTTAAATTTCAATCCCCTGTGTTGACAGAGGGGGTTGATGTTGAAACAAAGTGGAAGCTATTTTTGTTAGTCTCCGTAGCACAATGACGAAGAGATTGTTTTGGAGACGTGATCCTCAACTATTTGTTGAGGATTAGCTTCATAACTAGACTCTTCGCGTTGTCGGTGTTTTATATTTCTCGAAAATATAAACTGCCTTTGCTACCCTCAATTTCGTCTTTATTTCCGCTTTGTTTTGCATTTTTTCAGGGTAATACTCCGCGTGAATGTATCGTTTTATATTTAAATTTCAACCCCCTCTGTTGACAGAGGGGGTTGATTTTGAAACAAAGCGGAAGCTATTTTTGTTAGTCTCCGTAGCACAATGACGAAGAGATTGTTCTGGAGACGTGATCCTCAACTATTTGTTGAGGATTAGCTTCATTACTAGACTCTTCGCGTTGTCGGTATTTTATATTTCTCGAAAATATAAACTGCCTTTGCTACCCTCAATTTTGTCTTTATTTCCGCCTTGTTTTGCATTTTTTTCAGGGCAATTCTCCGCGTGAATGTATCGTTTTATATTTAAATTTCAACCCCCTCTGTTGACAGAGGGGGTTGATTTTGAAACAAAGCGGAAGCTATTTTTGTTAGTCTCCGTAGCACAATGACGAAGAGATTGTTCTGGAGACGTGATCCTCAACTATTTGTTGAGGATTAGCTTCATTACTAGACTCTTCGCGTTGTCGGTATTTTATATTTCTCGAAAATATAAACTGCCTTTGCTACCCTCAATTTTGTCTTTATTTCCGCCTTGTTTTGCATTTTTTTCAGGGCAATTCTCCGCGTGAATGTATCGTTTTATATTTAAATTTCAACCCCCTCTGTTGACAGAGGGGGTTGATGTTGAAACAAAGCGGAAGCTATTTTTGTTAGTCTCCGTAGCACAATGACGAAGAGATTGTTCTGGAGACGTGATCCTCAACTATTTGTTGAGGATTAGCTTCATTACTAGACTCTTCGCGTTGTCGGTATTTTATATTTCTTGAAAATATAAACTGCCTTTGCTACCCTCAATTTTGTCTTTATTTCCGCTTTGTTTTGCATTTTTTCAGAATACTCCGCGTAAATTTATCGTCTTATATTTAAATTTCAATCCCCTGTGTTGACAGAGGGGGTTGATGTTGAAACAAAGTGGAAGCTATTTTTGTTAGTCTCCGTAGCACAATGACGAAGAGATTGTTTTGGAGACGTGATCCTCAACTATTTGTTGAGGATTAGCTTCATAACTAGACTCTTCGCGTTGTCGGTGTTTTATATTTCTCGAAAATATAAACTGCCTTTGCTACCCTCAATTTCGTCTTTATTTCCGCTTTGTTTTGCATTTTTTCAGGGTAATACTCCGCGTAAATTTATCGTCTTATATTTAAATTTCAACCCCCTCTGTTGACAGAGGGGGTTGATGTTGAAACAAAGCGGAAGCTTTTTTTGTTAGTCTCCGTAGCACAATGACGAAGAGATTGATCTGGACACGTGATCCTCAACTATTTGTTGAGGATTAGCTTCATAACTAGACTCTTCGCGTTGTCGGTATTTTATATTTCTCGAAAATATAAACTGCCTTTGCTACCTTTAATTTCCTAATTACTTTCGCTTTGTTTTGCATTTTTTCAGGGCAATACTCCGCGTAAATCTATCGTCTTATATTTAAATTTCAACCCCCTCAGTTGACAGAGGGGGTTGATGTTGAAACAAAGCGGAAGCTATTTTTGTTAGTCTCCGTAGCACAATGACGAAGAGATTGTTCTGGAGACGTGATCCTCAACTATTTGTTGAGGATTAGCTTCATGAATAGACTCTTCGCGTTGTCGGTATTTTATATTTCTCGAAAATATAAACTGCCTTTGCTACCCTCAATTTTGTCTTTATTTCCGCCTTGTTTTGCATTTTTTTCAGGGCAATTCTCCGCGTAAATTTATCGTCTTATATTTAAATTTCAACCCCCTCTGTTGACAGAGGGGGTTGATGTTGAAACAAAGCGGAAGGTCTTTTTGTTAGTCCCCGTAGCACAATGACGAAGAGATTGTTCTGGAGACGTGATCCTCAACTATTTGTTGAGGATTAGCTTCATGACTAGACTCTTCGCGTTGTCGGTATTTTATATTTCTCGAAAATATAAACTGCCTTTGCTACCCTCAATTTTGTCTTTATTTCCGCTTTGCTTTGCATTTTTTCAGGGCAATAATCCGCATAAATTTATCGTTTTATATTTAAATTTCAACCCCCTCTGTTGACAGAGGGGGTTGATGTTGAAACAAAGCGGAAGCTATTTTTGTTAGTCTCCGTAGCACAATGACGAAGAGATTGTTCTGGAGACGTGATCCTCAACTATTTGTTGAGGATTTGCTTCATAACTAAACTCTTCGCGTTGTCGGTGTTTTATATTTCTCGAAAATATAAACTGCCTTTGCTACCCTCAACTTTGTCTTTATTTCCGCTTTGTTTTGCATTTTTTCAGGGCAATACTCCGCGTAAATTTATCGTCTTATATTTAAATTTCAACCCCCTCTGTTGACAGAGGGGGTTGATGTTGAAACAAAGCGGAAGCTATTTTTGTTAGTCTCCGTAGCACAATGACGAAGAGATTGTTCTGGAGACGTGATCCTTAACTATTTGTTGAGGATTTGCTTCATAACTAGACTCTTCGCGTTGTCGGTGTTTTATATTTCTCGAAAATATAAACTGCCTTTGCTACCTTCAATTTCCTAATTACTTTCGCTTTGTTTTTTGATTGGCCTTAGGCTTTGTTAGGTAGGCAGAGTGGATTAGGCCTATAGGGGATACCACTATAAAAAAAACGCGCCCACATTTGCTCTACCTCAATGGTGGGTGTGGAAACGAGCAAGTCGCAACTTTTATTAGCTCTAATTCCAAGTTCAGACCGGACGCGATGAGCGATATTCAATGAGAGCTCTGCTTTTTTGGAACAGCAGAGATCTCATTAATATCGCTCACTGCTCATCGCGCCCAATCTGAACTAGGCATAAAGGTTTTGCATTTCCATGTACGAGGAACCAATTTAATAATAAGAACGTTAAATTATTGGGATTGGAATCTCTATAATGACGCATTTTTAATACAAAAAAGTGTGTGTCTTTTAAAGTGGATATATCACCTTTTAATGTATTGAAATCGATTGAAAATAGATTTGCAATCTATTTTAAATCTACTGTAAATATATCAATTGTAAATCTATTGCAAATATTATAAATTGTGAATCTATTGTATTCATTGCATTTGTAAATTGATAAATTGTAAATCTATTATTAATATATCGATTGTAAATCTATTGAAAGTTTGTACGTTTGACCGAGGCTGAAATGAGATCATTTTTTTCGGTACTTCGGACAATTTGATTCGTACATGTGAACCGATCACCTGCTGGACCCAATTGAATCGATGGAAAACTATTAATGATTTGAATGAATCCAAAATTTTCGTGGCGGAAAGCAGAACTCCGAACTTTTTATTTCGTACATGTGAACTATAAAACCGATCACCTGCCGGATCCAATAGCTCCATGGCCAAGATTTCAATCGTTTCGAAACATCCGTAATTTTGGTGACCAAAGGTAACGAAGCCTGGTATGAGATAATGAGAAAAATGAGAAAAAAAATTTTCATTGCTCTGGGCTATTACTTTTTGTACATACGATCTATAAAACCGATCGCCTGCCGGATCCAATAGTTTCATGGGCAAAATATCAATTATTTCGATAATTTCGAAATTTTGGTGGTGTACAGAGGCTTTCTTACGTTTCGCTACCAAAATTTCGAATTTCCCGAATTAATGGATATTTTCACCATCAAACGATTGGATCCGTACCGGCAGGTGATCGGTCTTATAGATCGTCCGTACAAATAGAGATACCCCAGAGTAAGGAAAAAAAATTTTCCCTTTTTTACATTGTTCACATGTATACAGGCTTCTTTACGGTCCGCAACCAAAATTTCAAATTTTTCGAAATAATTGATATTTCACCCATGAAATCGTTGGATCTGGTAGGCGATCGGTTTTATAGCTCGTCTGTGCGATATAAAAACTCCGGAGTAACGAAAAAAAAATTTCCTTATTTCGACCTCGGTCCAATGTACAGCATTTTAACCTTTAACGCCGTCGCCCGGCATCGTGCAAAACCATCCGACCATTGACATTGACGTTTGACAGATTTTTGGGATTCTGTCCGTTCGGGACTTTGTTCTGAAAAAAAAATTCTGCAAAAAAACCGGATCTGAATACGTTAAAAAGTAAATAAATTAGAAAAATTCAAGAAAATCGAGGTGGTAATGTGGGTTACCACCATGTTTCAAAGTTAAAAGGTGTGCAATTTGTTTAAATTGATCGGTATAATAATGTGTTTTTTTTTTTTCATATAGTAGCACCAATGAACACTAAAATCTCGCAGTTGCAGATTTAAAAAAAAATTATTACTCTCATAATAAAATATATCCTGAGAATATGGCCGAAACATGTGTATTTCAAATGGGGAAATTCACCCTCGGGCGGGAGGGGTTAGAGTCTAGATGAAAATCTGAAAAATTAGGGTTTTTTTAAAAATTATTTAGAGCCGATTTGGGAAGCGTTTGATTAAAAATTCTTCCTCGCCCTGAATAAGG
The DNA here is from genome assembly GCA_963564615.1 of Rhorus exstirpatorius. Classification (NCBI taxonomy): domain Eukaryota; kingdom Metazoa; phylum Arthropoda; class Insecta; order Hymenoptera; family Ichneumonidae; genus Rhorus; species Rhorus exstirpatorius. The sequence continues at coordinate 14,434,789 of OY751316.1, read as the reverse complement.
ACCACCCTAATATATATGGCACATTCTATGATTCCTCAGCAAGCTCTAAATTTTTCAAAAATTTTCCAAAAAAGATCCAAAATTTTGATTCCTTTGTAAATGTGTAGAAACAGCTGGATGTTTCAGACCTTCGTCTGGTTGTTTACACTCAATTGTTTTAGACTTGTATGCATTTTTTTTTTAATTGACCAAATAATCAAGATTTTATCGTATACAAGATCGATTTATACATATGCATGGATTATGAAAATAAGCTTATTTTTTGGCATTCCAATGTGTACAACTTCCTTATGAAATATTTGACATGAATATATAAACAATACAGAGTAATTAAATAAAAATATTTCCTGTAGCAAAGATTCATCATAATAATAGTAGGTGCCGTTTATTTACTAAAATTGAAATATTGTTACTACAAAATACAAAAAAAAATATTAAAAACGTATTAATTAAGAAAAAAAATTGCGCGTGGTGGTTGCATAAATTTAAATAAATAAATAAATATATAGACTTTATATTTCGAGGACCCAATTATTATTGGTATTTGAAGAATACAGAGTTCATAAAATAAAAATATTTTCTGTAGCAAAGTTTCGTCATAATAACAGTATATACCATTTATTTACTAAAATGAAAACATCGTTATTAATAAATTAAAAAAATATATTAGAAACGTATTAATTCCGAAAAAAATGCGAGAAGTGGTTTCGATCCCTAGACCGACAGGGTATATAGCAGACTGTGCTAGTGGTTCACAGTCCGTAGTCCGTGTAACATATTATATATCTGCGTTTTCGCTCGATACCATGTGCACGCCACGCTCAGTCCACCTGCATTACCCGGGAGGCCAATGTGCACACAGCTGACTCAGAATCTGCCACACCGCCCGAGTCAATGTCCACGCGAACTACCCCCACTACCTCGGCCAGTCGAAACCCCCTCGAGCACCTGCGTAAGCAATCTCTCTACTAGTCTCTGGGTGCTTTCCAATTAGGGCACAGAGAGACACAGTGCGACACAGTGCGGGGTAGTGCGTGTTCCAACAACCACTCTGTGTCGCACTATTCAGCACAGCAAAAAGTTGTGCTCAATCCTGCTGTGCGCGTCAGTGCCGCACTGTGCGACACAGTGCGCTCTAATTGGAAAGCCCACTCTGCTACTAGCACGGTGCTACTAGTCTCTGGCCTGTGGAGGTGGATTACGGGCACCGATCGAATTCGATCAGTCGACTTCTATAATTTTCCCTTCTCTAACTCTTTCATGGCTCATGGTTAGCAATATTTAGGGTTTTTCGTCGGTCGGGATCACTAGCGTGTTTTTCAAATATAAATCGGTTGATGCAGATCTCTGCTGCCACATTTCTATGTGGGTAATTTGTTCTCGAATGAATTTCATTGTGAAACGTTCATTAAAATGAGTAATTTTACGAACAAGGATGATACTTTTATTAACACTTCGACAAGTATATATTAATAACTAAATAATTATGAAGAGTAAATAAATAATTGAATAGTATCGAGAGAGAGAGAGAGATCGTGATCGCACGCGTTCCTCAGTGCATTACAAACTATATGAGTAGCAGAGACAGAGCGAGAGAGAGAGAGACGCACGGCACCCCACTCACCCCACTGCATCACGGCTTTTGGAACGAAAGAGATGGAGCAAGAGAGTCGCACGAGCACCCCACTGTATTATGCCCGTAGGAGTAGCAGAGACGGAAAATATGCTCTGCCATTGGCTCTGTTCGCGGCAGGAAAGTTTGTGTGGGAGCCGTTTGTGTATAACACAACCACGCAGTGCCGCGAGCGCCCTCGTCAACTGGGGTGACTAATTAAAGTGGGGTGATCGGGATCACGGGATCACGAAAAGCATAGGAACTGGGCTTTTATGTCCACGGTTCATCGCGTCTTGTAGGCTCTTTTTTTATAATCGTTTTGTGGCAAAGCCGCCGTTTCACCGTGAAAAAATGCGATGAATTCGCGTCTTGTGAATCTCATAGTGCGAGGAAAAAAAAAAAACAAAACGAAACGGTAACGAGTGTTTCGAAGAGAATACGGATATTATTGGAGTTTGTTGTGCGCACCCGCGCCTAGGACCGTGTGGACACTGTGTACGCTTTGAGAAACATGTGTGTCGGAGGAGATGAATTACATTTGCTCGATAGCTAGTAGGCTAAATAATATAAAATATCATTGCCTTGCCAATGTGATATGTTTGCAATGTCGTCGTATCTCACTGTCCTCACGTTTATCACAGTCGGATTGTTAGGTAATGTGAAAAAAAAAACAAAAAAATTTGCTCCAAAAAGAATTGTAATATTTTAATGACCTTCGCTTTCGATATATTATTATTATTATTATTATTATTATTATTATTATTATTATTATTATTATTATTATTATTATCGATGTCTGGAATCTGGCCTTTTCGATGTTTTTTTTCTCGTTAAATCTTGTTTACAACTGCCATTTAATGCGGGATTGCATGCAATTTGACTTGATACCTTTTTTTATTATCTGCCGATCGTTGTATTATGTTGTTGTTTTTTTTTAATTTCGCCCTTTTAGGCATTCTCGAGAAATATATGTGTATCCTATTCCTTAATTTCGTATTTTTTTGATAAGGAAACACAAATTCGTGACCCGCAATCGTTATATATCAGTTATTTCCTCGCTTATCAATAGTATTCATTTCCTCCCTCGATTTATCCCTCTCTCTTACGAGATTTCATTCAGGAAACGAATCATCACGCGTCTTTATAACAAATTGAATTTCATTATTCGTTTCATGTCTCTTTTATGACTCGTTCCTGGCAGTGTTATCCAAATACAAAGTTTTAAAATTTCGAACGAGCTTTCGTTGCGATTTTCAAGCTGCAATTACATTATTTTTAAAGGCTTCAGAGAGTTGAATATTTTTTTTTATCGCCCCCAAAAAATATTTTCAACAATCTCTCGATGGCAATTCACGAAATTTTTTTTTTTTTATGATTTAGAAAAATAAAAAAAATTCCTCAAATAATTACTCGTGAATTATGGTTAGTGTATTTTTTTTAATTTTTTTAAATTAATTATGCAACATAGGAACGACACGTGGACACGATGTCAAAGGCTCGGCGTATTGCGAGTTTTACAACGAGACAATGTGCACAGAATCGCAGCAGGGTTGCTCCGAGAGAGAGGAGTGCATACCTCATGACCCGGACAAAAGAAATCACTGCTACGTCCTGTGGCAGTTTGACACTGCTACCAAAAAATCCACCATAAAGCTAAAGGTTTGTCATTCAAGCTCGTTCGGATTTCGATTTTTTCACGCTTTCGTCCCCTTTCAGGGAGAAAAGGTTTCGATAGTAAAATCCTGCGCATTATTTTCAGGGCTGTTTCTTGGATAGCATAGAGTGTTACGACAAGACTCGGTGCGTCGAAAAAAATGCAGACAGAAAGAAAGAAATGTTCTTCTGTTGTTGCGACGGCAATATGTGCAACCAAAATTTCACATGGGATCCCCAACCCACTGAGCGACCGCACACCGAACGTGAGGATTTTATGTCTCGGTTATTCTCTGAAAATTCGTCTCAGTAATCCAGGGGGGATTCACAGTACAATTTGTTTGAGGATAGATCGGATTGGGATTATAAAAATTATTTATATATTTATTTGTTTATTTTATAAATTTTATTTGATTGTTTTATCTCTTCTCTTGCTCTATTATTTCATCGATTCATTGCCGTTTCTCATTTTTTCATTATGCAGAGCCAAAAGTTGTGCCGAACACGGAGCATCAACTTCTCACCCTGGTGTTATCCATATCGATTCCTATGCTCATACTTCTCATTATTCTGTCGTCCCTCTACTGGTGCTTCAAACGTCGGACATTGGGATACTTCAACGAGGCAAGTTGATAAACCCTGAAAACTTATTTTTTCTCCTAATTTAAGAATTTCATGCGCAAAAAGTGATAATTAAAAAAAAATACTGAACTAAGATAATTCTTTGTTCGATAAAGATGTGGATAACAGAAAATTATGAATAACCTTCAACTGATACAGAGTGAATTTTATTTATTGTAATTTTTCAGCACATAAATGTGAATATAGTTTTTTTTTTCATTGGAAAATTCGGAATAATTGCTCCAAAAGATTTTGAATAATATTCACGGTTCTATACGTTATTCAACTTGATAATAATTGTATTATAGATAAATGGAATTCCATCTTCATGAATTCAATCTTCATAAATGATGAACAAATGTTATTTATTTTTCATTTTATCGCTATTTACGATTTAAAAAAAAAATAACCCCTGTGGTTAAAATCGGAGAATAATTCAGCCGGCAAGATTGTAAAAACAATTGCAGTTAACTTTTATATTTATTTAAGGAGATTCTTAACATCAATTGGGTGCGGCAAGGGGAACATGACGGCGCGGGCGACGCGCGGGGCAGGTTGCGTTCGGTATTTGTTTCACCAAATACTACGTTTTCATTTTATTAATTTGCCATTACTCAGGCTCAATTCTGTTTACAAGTATATTTCACAATCGGCACGGTGAAAAACTTTCTTTATGGGCAAATTATATCCATGAAGGTCTAATCTGTCGTTTAAACTGTTCTTTGGGAAAATGTTACCGTTTTTTCACTCCTAAAATAATCTCCGATCGTTGCTTCGAATACTTCTCTTATAAGAGCCCACGTATAAGCGGCATATTTAATGTTTTTTTTTTCCTCAACTACGTCGTCAAAAAATCTGAAATAATTACGGTGTATACCTAGTACCAGCACAAACCTCCCGTCAAATTTTAGAATCATTCTTACCGTTTTTCTCTGGGCTAATAACCTCTTTAATTACAATATTTCTTAAGTAAATTTTGTAATTTTTTTTGCTCGAAAGAAATTCAGTAATTTTCGAATGCGCTTAAGCTCATTCGACTCTGCTTATGGATGAAAATTTTAAAGATGACGCGTCGCTCATAAATTTTCTCATATTCGATCCGTCGGTTCATCGCTGACGCGCAATTTACGAAATTTATCAGATTCCAACGCTGGAACCGTTGCCGCTGCCGCAGCCATCGCCGAATCTCGGTCTGAGACCCATACAGCTTCTCGAGATAAAGGCTCGTGGACGTTTCGGCGCTGTGTGGAAAGCACAATTCAGAACCGAGGTTGTGGCAGTCAAGGTATTTCCGGCGCAGGACAGACAATCATGGCAAACGGAGCAGGAGATATTCAAGCTCGCTCATATGAATCATCAGGACGTTTTGAATTTCATCGGCGTTGAGAAGAGGGGCGACAATCTTCAGTCGGAATTTTGGCTGATAACGGCTTATCACGAGAAAGGCTCGCTTTGCGATTATCTAAAGGCAAACGTTGTTTCATGGCCGGAAATGTGCAGAATCGCTGAATCAATGGCACGCGGCTTGATGCATCTTCACGAGGAAATTCCACCCAGCAAAGTCGAGGGTTACAAGCCCGCTGTGGCACATCGAGATTTCAAGTCCAAGAATGTCCTTCTTAAATCCGATATGAGCGCTTGCATAGCGGATTTTGGACTTGCACTGATATTTCATCCTGGCAAACCATGCGGCGACACGCACGGTCAGGTAAATCCGTCTTGACTCGAAAATCATTACTAAAGAGTGGTTTTTTTTTTTTTTTTCGTTGTTTCGATTCATTTTTTTTGTTTCTTCAATTTTTTTATTATAATAATTTCCCGATTAATTCTCGCAGGTTGGAACTCGAAGATACATGGCGCCGGAAGTGCTCGAGGGTGCGATTAATTTTACGCGAGACTCGTTTCTTCGTATCGACATGTATGCCTGCGGTCTCGTGCTTTGGGAATTGGCTTCCCGATGTACCGTTCAAGACGTGAGTAGCTCCGCATGATCCTCGAACAAACTCTAAATTGAAAATATGATTTGTTATTTTGAATTATATTTGCAAATACATGATTTATCAGTTTTAAATACTAATAATAATCGTCATACTCTTGAGATTATACCAGTAGTGTGTTTTTCTTGCATAACTTTGTCAAGTTTTTTTTACGAAATAATATAATGTAAAACAGGATGTATATTCCTTTACTTATTTTCTGAAAATATCCTGAAAATGCACATCGTGCTATCACACATTTATCTCTTAATCTTCATTTATTCCTCTACTCCAAAACTCTTTCTCTTCCTCCTTACTCATTTTTTTTTTTTACAAACCTCCTCTATTTCCCGATAGCAATCGCTTTTTGTATTTTTCCACACAGCATATTTATCATTTCTCCCTTTATTGCCCATTCATCAATTCCTTCCATCCGCTCATCTGTACTCTTTCTTGCTTTCTCAGTTGCTGACTCTCTACCTTTTTTTTTTTTACATATTGACAAATTCTCCATCGTCTCATCTTGTCCTTTACATATCCTGCACTTCCAATCCTTCTCTCCTTTCTTTTCCGTTCTTCCTATGTTGCCACATCTTAACCTTGGCCAAATTTCTTCGTCCCTTCCATTCACCCCCTCTTTGGACCATTATTTCCAAGGCATATCATCCTTCTCCAATGTATATGGTATCGTACGATGATTTTCTTATTTTTTCCTTTTCCTTGGAATTTCCTTTTTTAAATTTTCTAGCCCGTCTTTTAACTCTTGAGTTTATATTATATAGGACAAATTACTGCATATCGTTCGGTGATTTTTTTAATTTTTCAATAACAAGTAATGTGTATTTCACCGGTATACATTTTTTTTTTAAACAAAAAAATCGTCATAATTTTTAAACGACCGATTTTTTCTCGATAGTAATTTATTTGGAGAAATTTCTGTTTGATTTGCGGAATATGTGAAGAAAAAAAATGATACGAGTATCCATGGTACTTCGGTCGAGAGAAGGAAAAAATTTCGAAATTATTTTTCTGGATATGCGAATAGTCGTATTTTAATAAGCATTCGTTGACACGTTTTTTTTTTCCATCCACAGGGACCAATCGGTGAGTACAGGCTACCGTTCGAGGAAGAAGTCGGTCTTCATCCAACCCTGGAGGACATGCAGGAGAGTGTGGTGCACAAAAAGGAACGACCCCTGATACTGGAAACGTGGCGAAAACATCCCGTGAGTGATTTCTCATTCATAATCCGAAAAAAAAAAGAAAAGATAAAAGTGTTTTCGTCTACATTTGTATGATTCGTTAATTTTTTCGCTCTGGTTGTTTTTTTCTTTCTTTCTTTTCGCTAATTCCAAGGGTCTTTTCTCAATTTGCGACACGATGGAGGAATGCTGGGATCACGATGCCGAGGCGCGGTTATCCGCATCGTGCGTTATGGAGAGAGTCGCTACTTTGAGCAGAACTCTCGTGATGAACTCGTCGACGTTGATACGCGTTGACAATACGAACGAGTGTGTCGCGACCAAGGAATCTAGTATGTAGATAGAGCCTATGGCGTGTATTATAGTTTTAGCCGAAGGGTTTGTACCTAGCGAGGAAGTCGAAAAAACAGCGATTTTTTTTTTATCTCATTTGTAGAACATTTTTTTTATTTAAAAAGGTAACATTTGAGGAACATTCGATAATTTTGTTGTGTCCAAATATTAATTTTCAAGCAAATTACAGTTGTGATCCGGGGGTAGCAGGTTTTCAAATGAGCAATATATCTTAAAAACTACTGCGTCATTTTTGCCAAATTTTTTCGTCGTTTTTTGGATTTAAAAATCTGACGTTTGATCGAAGGAATGTTTTTTTTTTTTTTTTTTCTTTTTTTTTCCGACAGATACTTTCGATTTGAGGAACGAAAAATGTCCGTTTTTTTCGCAAAGATCACGACTGATCTTCAAGACCCAATATTTCATTACAAGTTATAATATTTCGGAAATTTCTACGAGCAATCATCAGATAAACTAATATACTAACGGAATATTTTTAGCCATTTATTTGGAATAAGCTAGTATTGCGAAAAAAGTGTCTCCCAAACATTGTAAGTTCGTTACAAATGAATATTTTTACACAAAGAAATTACCGAATGTTCTTCAAATGTTACTTTTTCAAAAATAACACTTCTGTACATATATGTATATATATGCGTATAATTTTTCAAAAATAAGCTTTTTATCAGTCTCTTAAGTATAACCCATTAAATGCACAAACACCCATTTATTTAAGTTTCTTTTTTTCGTAAAAAAAACCCAAGCGGAAGAGACAGAGAGAGAGAGAGAGAGAGAGAGAGAGAGAGAGAGAGAGAGAGAGAGAGAGAGAGAAAGAAAGAGAGAAAAAGAGAGATAGAGAAACAGGGACGACGGGAAACGTCGAAATTGTAGATAAATATGATTATAATTAACTGCCAACTCCCCGCTCGCTGAACATTCACGGTTTTACACTCGACACTCAGTCAAAGTAGACAGTTTATTGCTCAATCAATACATAAACGCCGAATTCAGTCACAAATTTTTTTTTTTTTTTCTTTTGTCTGTGGTATGTGCGCGCGCGCGCCTGTGTGCGTGTGTGTGTGAGAGAGAGAGAGAGAAAGAAAGAGTAAAAGTTCCAAAAACTAACAATTAATTCATGATAACTCACTCGCCTCTGTTTCCTTTTCATATACCTTCGCTCATTGTAATTACAAATAGTCATCCAATGTAAAAAAGATTTTTTTTTGGCACTGCATTCCTCTATTCCGCGTTGTCAATTTTGTGGAGCATATTTTTATTTTCTTCGCGACGTTTCCGGTTGTCTTGGACGATATCGCGCGATCTCGTCAACGCGAAGCATGAAGTCGTCATTTTAATGATTTTTAAGAATCGAAATAATTCGAGCTTTGGAAAAAAAATTTGACCCTTATTCAGATAAACTTGATTTATTGCTCTGAGGTAACGGCGGGCTGAGCCGTGTAATCCCAATTTCGACAGAGTGCGAATTACGAGATCACGAAAAAAAAAGCAAAGAAACCGTAGAAGAAAAAAGAAAAAAAAATTAAAAATCGTGTATTACTGCAAGAATCTTGTAACCGATCCTATTGCGATGTATCTGGTAGAGTACCGATCGCCTTTGAGCGATTGGCGAAGATCCTCGAGGAATTCAATAGAATTTAAAAAAAAACATTCTCGAGCCAAAATCACATCTTCGAAGATTCATTCGATTCTCGCTGTATTTCGTGATAATGTCGTCATACGTATACACGTTTCACCAACGTGACGGTCACCCAATTGATTTTTCATCGGATTACGTAGTCGTTGATTTTTTTTGTTCTTTAATAATAAGATTTTCATTTTTACACGATTTTTCATCTAACAAGGCCCTCGACAAATAATTGTACAATTTTAATCGACCGAAGAATGTATGGAGTATCAAGTAGACGAAATGATTTTTTTTTTATAAACAAATTAAATTAAAGAAAAGGGGGAAAAAATGCAAATATAATTGTTACAATGTTATGAAAAAAAAATACCGGAAATTAAAGGAGATGGTATCGTGTCCGCCCGGTATGTCGTTTATGTACTGATTTTATTTATTAGTTTTTTCCAATAAGATTTTTTTTACATATTTACATGCATAATTTGACAAATTATTACGGTACTTCAGGCTTAAAAAATTCTACAATATCGACGAGCCAACTGAGATATAATTTTTCGGCGCAATTGATTTAATTCTCTGGTGTTTTTGTCAATGAATTGAAAAAAAAAAAAAATGAAATTAAAAATGGGCTGGCTGAAGTACCATGAAGTGTCTTACATGTATAAACTATCGGTCAAACGTATTTTATCACTCTAAAAAATTTGAAAGTCTATCGACTGTCCCGATTTCGTAGAACAATTCATTTCACAATGTAACAAAGTGCCAAACAGCCGATTCATTCTTGACTTGTTTCTTTTCTTTTTTTTTTTCTTTTAATATTGAAAATAATTTTCGGACACAAAATTTGGCAGTTGTTTGAACGACTCGGAATTTAAAAAAAAAAAACATTAATTGATAATACGTTTAGTGACAGTTTCATCAATCGTATTAAATGTTTATTCAACAATAGATGTAGAAAAGACGATTTAATTACATACTCATTAGATCAAATGAAGAATTATTAACGCCTGTTAGTCAAAAGATTCCAGAAAACTTTTGCCTTTCAACGAATAATCTTTTTTTACTTACACGGCATTGTTCTTATATATCTTGACGTCGATGGTAAAGTACTTTTGACCAATGCGATATGAATGCAACACATATATTTGATGACATATGCTTTTGAAAATTTAGTATACGTGATCGGTATCCCATTTTTAATCGGCCAACGAAACATCATCCTTATGAAGACGTGAGATTTTATTTTTAGTCGTAATTCATTCATGCTTTTGTCATCGATACTGGGTTCCGGCAGTGCCAAATATTTGTACAATGTATAAATAATACACATTAATATATATATATAAATATTTATTTCACGTGACTTCAGCCACCAAAAAAATGACTATGACTCAAAATTTTTCTACATATCAGGTTATAAAATTACAATAATTTTACCAAGTATCAAGTACCAGTTCATGGTGCTTTATGCACTGGATTATACGCATTTGATCATTTCTTCTTCTAGCAGAGATATCGTAAAAACGCTGCTTGGTATCAGAAAACAATGAGAAGTAAAAAAAAGTGCGGTTTTTGTAATTATACGAAAAAAAATACTAAATTTTTTGAACAGGTTCAGAGAAATTTTTCAGGAAAAAAATGTCAATATCTTCTTCAGACCAAATACCCATGAATATTCGTAGCATTAATGTATTCTCATGCTCCGCGACAGAAGAAATTTTGTGAAAAATTGTATCACGAAGAAACCGAAAGTTACAAAACTATGACAATGTTTGCAATTTTTTTTCTCGAAGTCTTATTTTCGGATGGCTGAAGTCATGCGGAATGTCTCGTATGTATATGGAATATATGAATCACGATTTTTCAATTTACTATTGTATATTTATCAATTGTACGTTTTAAGAATTTGCGAATAGATCGGATGTAGAATGAAAGGGGTGAAACAAAAATAAGGAAGGGCGATGAAAAATCCTGTCGATATTCGATGCGAAGTGGCATTTTCAAAAATGAAAGATCCGAGTGATTTTTGTTTGCTGACATATCGAACAATGGATCGGAAAAGCGATCTTGAAGATCCTTCGCACTTTTGCGACGCGTGCGCGTGTTTGTGTGTATGGTAATGGAAATTGTTCAAACGAATGTATGTGTGAAGATGATTTAGTTCGTAAAGTTGTAAATATGGGAGTTTCAAAATTATATATATAGTTCATAGATATATATATATATATTAGGGCGATTGAAAAAAAATGGATATTTTTTTCTCGAAGCTCTATCGAAAAACGTTACAACATTAAAAAAAAGTAATTTTCCCAAAATTTAGGATTGAAAGAAATTTAGATAGTACTCAAGCGATTTTTCGGTTTTTTTTCTGCTTTTTGTTGAAAATCGCGACGTGAATTTTTTTTTCGCTCCCATAGCAAAAAGTGTTTGTGTTCAATAGAATCATGATTTTTTTTTTAATTTTAGTACTCTGAAATTTTTTTGAAGCTGCTTCAAGTAATTTATTTGCCGTTTTTTCTTTCGAATTTTCAGCTAAAAATCCTAAGATTAACAATAGTTCAGCTACAAATAACAATTTTTCGGAACAGTTATTTCTTGCGGGATAAAGTCAAAAGGGACACTAAAATTATAGATATTTTTATGAGGTACAGAGCATGATTTTTGCTCAAATATGCGGTTTTTAATCCTGTGTCAACTCTTTCCATGTTGATAATTTTCCAAACTTTCTCTGAAGCATTTGAAAATTTGAACGTTTTAGCCACTAACCACAGGTTAGCAAACTTCAACAACGTTGAAGTTGGCTTCGCCCAATTCAAGTTGTCTTTTTCATCAAGAAACGGTTATAAATTATAAACGGCTATTAAACAATCAAAAAAATGAAAGCGCACACATGACAAAGCAGAGTAAAAAAATTACTTGTGACCTGTAATGATATTTGCTGTATCGAGGCATAAAGTTGTGACACGATCATAAAGACTCCATACATTTACAGTTTCGACAATCACTCCAGCCCGATTCTCGTTACTTGTCCTATTCTATGATTTTTTTTTAACCTCCAATGTTGTAATAATTCTAAATTGCATCCGTTTATACGAACAGTGCTATAGTTAAGGTTGATATCGATATTTAATCTGAGGCCCTCAGGAAGCGTTGCGCATATATGTGTTTGTCATTCTTATTAGATGTGCGGTTCTATCCAGTGCAGCATGCAACGACAATGGCAAAAAGGTGTTATTATATCAATCTGTCGTAGTTTAGGGGCGTGAAGAAGTAACATTGAGCCTGAAATTGTAATTTTCAAATGATTGAAACCTAAAATTTGTGCAACCTTTTCTTTTTTTCCAAGTCTAATATTTTACTGCAGAAAAGATTGCGATCTGGGAATTTTCTAGTATCTCCATTTGTTATAGAAGTTTGTAAACATTTTGACTTAATTCCGTTAAAAAAAAATATAGGCTAATTATTGAAAATTCGCAAATATTTCTCATCAACATTTTAAAAAAATGGTCTGGTTATTTTGTGCGAATATAAAAAACTTTACATTTAAAACATGATATGAAGTTTATTGTACAGAATAGCCATTCTGTATACATTTGAATTGTAAGATTGTAATGAAGAAATTTATCAGGAAATATTGTTTGAATAATGTCAAGCAGTAACTACAAATTCCGCCTCACTTTTATTACTAATTTAGTTGTTAACTTCTGTTTATATTTTTCCTGTTTCTAGGTTTAATCCTTCAATAACTCATCAAATAGAAGTGCATCGATCTATTAGTTGATAAATTGAAAAATTATTCAGCCTTTTTGTGTCTTAGTGTCGTAAATACTCTTCTATAAAATTCCAAATAATGAATTCACTTTTTTCAAATTTTTTTATTTAACAAAGATATTTGATTTTTTGCCCGTTTATTGCATTACTGGCCGTCTTATCCGTGTAACAAGTATGCGTTTAGGGTGTTGAAGTAAACAAGTTTACGCAAAATCGTATACACACCGCGGAGCTCGTTAACGCCACAGCGCCATTGTTTTTATCACCGTCGGCAAGTTCTTTCACGATTCACGATTTTCGATTTTCACGAAAATTTGGAGCGAAAAATTTTTTTTTGAAATACTTGCACCTCTTGTTTTTGAAAAAAGAAAAAATTGACATTTGTAGCTCAACTATTGTTAATTTTATGATAATCAGCTAAAAAGGCCGAAAAACCAACAAATAAATTATTTGAGGCAGCTTGAAAAAAAATTTCAGATTACTATAAAGAAAAAAAAATAATGATTTTGTTAAATACGGACACTTTATGCTATGGGAGAAAAAAAAATTTCACGTCGCGATTTTCAACAAAAAAATAGAAAAAATACCGAAAAGTCGTTTGCGCACTATGTAATTTTTTTGTAATCCTAAATTTTGGGCAAATTACTTTTTTTTTTATGTACTAACATTTTCCGATGGAGCTCCAAGAGAAAAAAATCGATTTTTTCAATCACCCTAATATAAAATTTATATATGGGGCATTCCACCCCAATTCGCCAGCCTCCGACCCTCACCATTTTTGATTCGACTCACAATTTTTCATGTTGTTCACCCACATGAGTAGAGACTATCATATTTTTTTTAGATTTTTTTTCCATCCCGTTTTGGAGTAACAATTTTTTGAAAAAATCGATGAAACCCAATTCAATCAGCGATATCTTCTAATTAAAAAACGCTATCGGAAAACTTCACCAGGTCAAATTTTTCATCTTGAAGTCTACTTTTTTATGAATTTGTTTAAAAATTTTCCATTTTTTTTCTAACGAAAAATCAACAAGTCAATTTTTCGAAATAAGTGCTATTTTTAATAAAAAAAAAAACAAAAAAAGTACATGGTAAAACAAAATTTTTAAGCCCTGTCTCATTGTGGGCAGATTTTTTTTTTGTTTTTACAGCTATTTGAAGTTTATTAGAGTACTCTAATAGCTAAGTACTCTAATAAACTTCAAATAGCTGTAAAAACTACAAAAAAAAATCTGCCCACAATGAGACAGGGCTCAAAAATTTTGTTTTGCCATATACTTTTTTTGATTTTTTTTCAATTAAACATGGCACTCATATCGAAAAATCGATTTTTTTATTTTTTGATAGAAAGAAAAATTGGAAAATTTCAAAAATAAATACATAAAAAAGTAGACTTCAAGATGAAAAATTTGCCCTCGTGAAGTTTTCCGGTAGCGTTTTTTAATTAGAAGATATCGCTGATTGAATTGGGTTTCATCAATTGTTTCAAAAAATTGATACTCCACAACGGGATGGAAAAAAAATCTAAAAAAAATATGGAAGCCTCTACTCATGTGGGCGAACAACATAAAAAATTGCGAGTCGAATTAAAAATGGCGAAGGTCGGAGGCGGGTCGAATTGGGGCGGAATGCCCCCTATGTATCCATTAGCTTTTGTGAATTTTATTCTCCATCAAAAAATCGAGTCTTAAATGAATTTGTCACAGCATATAAAAAAAAACAAATGTCCCTTTTTTACTGCTCTACTGTCATTCGAGTTTTTGTCTTGCATCAAGCCGATTGATTCAACGCGCAGATTTTCAATTGTTTCGCCTTGTCTCAGGGTTTTGAGCTCATACTCGTAAACTCTAATTTAAGTAAGAAGGATTTTCGAAATTCTTCAACGTGGAATGTATGATACTAATATAGGTTAAAAAAAACAAAAGAGTAGAATTTATATCGAAAAGTTGATTGTGATTATGTGTACGAAATTGTTAACTAAAGTTGTGAGGAATAAAGTTTTTTTTACTTATTTTCAGGAAAAAAAATCGTTATTTCGGCCCCTTTTTCATTGAAAGGGGGGTCGTTTCAAAGGGCCCGCCGTGTCGTCATCACTGAACTCTAATAGCGTTTTCCACTGGTGCACCGAGTGCGCACCGACTCAAGTTTTTCGGATGAGAGTAAGTGAGACACATATGTACTCAGTGCATCTCTGTCTCACTCACTCACATGTAAAAATCTGCACTGAATAATACTGGAACGTGCGCTGGCTATACTGCACATGGAGAAGGAGCGTATCGAATATCGAGAGAGATAGCTCGAAAACTATCTTTCTCTCTGTTTGATCGTGTGACGCACGCGCACTTGAAGGTGTTGTATAGGCGCTTCAAAAAGTTTATCCCACTGAATTATATTACTCTATCGAGAGTGTACTGCAAACTGAGAGGCAATGTTTTTTTTTTCTCTTAATATAACTATAATGACGCACGAGGAATTCAAGACTTATAGCGCTTTCCACTGGGGAACTCAGTGCAGATTTTTACATGCGAGTGAGTGAGACAAAGATGCACTGAGTACATATGTGTCTCACTTACTCTCATCCGAAAAACTTGAGTCGGTGCGCACTCGGTGCACCAGTGGAAAGCGCTATTAACGACTAATAATTGGAAGTAGATATGTATAACTCGGTGACGCTCCGATACAGAGATGAGTATCTCTGTCCGATATAAGCAAGATCTGAAATAGAGGAATAAACTTTTTGACTGTACTGTACAGACAGAGACCAAGATACCAACAAGCGTCGTTCGTGGCTATCTCTCTCGATACGGTCTACCAGCGGCAGCGCACGTTCCCAGTATTAGTAGAGTTCAGTGGGCCGATTCCATCAGAAATGTCGCACTGTGCTCTAATTGGAAAGCACCCTATATTTCCTCGAATTGTGCCACGGGCATAATAAACCACCGCGGTCATACACACACAACAGACGAACACTCAGTCGAAAACAGTCGAAAATGCTTTGACGAATGCGAGAGTGAACATAACCTTAATAACCCGGGCGAATATAACAATTTAGTTGCGTACTGCATATTTAAAAAAAGAACACCATGGAGAGTGAAAGCCCGATACACTGAATAACCATCCATCACTAAACAATTATTTATTTCTGATATGAAGAAAACGAAAACAGCAGCGCGCAAGAGTTACTCGCAGTGTTTTGTTCGATCAACGTTTCTCGAATTGGATTGAAAAATTTTCGTTGTGTCGTTTAAACTCAATTAAACAGCATGGAATATAAAAAAATTGGTGATAATTCACATGAAGAAGCAGAGGCTTCGTTTCCAAAGCTATTGCGAAAATCGAGCTACGTGTATCGATATTCCTGTTCAATAATTCTGAGTGCATTGTTATTTGTGTTTTTGTTTCTCGTTTGTGAAATGTATAAAATCGGTAATACTCCACAAGACACAGTCTATCGTGAGTTAATTCTAGACGATGTGAATGCTTTTCCGGTAAAGGTTTTGGCAGCCGACCTTCCTGAAGCGTCACTTATAAATTCTTCGTGCACATTTTTTGGCTGTTTTAATTTATACAAGTGTGGCTCTCAGGGTAATAAGCTATTAGCCTATGTTTATCCACCGGAGTCGTTTGTAGATTCATTCGGGAAGTCTATCGCCGGACAAATGTCGAGACAATTTTATGAAATATTACAAGCTATCATTTCCAGCAAATTTTATACTTCGAATCCGAAAGAGGCGTGCATTTTTATCCCATCCATTGATATGCTGAATCAAAACAAGTTGAAGCTACGGCAGGTGTCGCAAGCTTTGAAGACTCTTGAATTGTAAGTTATTTTATTTGCTTACTGGATTTTTAAAAATACAAGTCTAATATAAAAACTATTTGAAAATTATAAACACTGCAGTATTCTTAAAGATGATTGAAAATCCAGTAAATAAAAATTCATTCAAATCTGCATGTGCATTCTTTGAATAATTTGAAACCATTAATTTATTGTCATGTTCGTTTTAAGGCAGTTCTTTTGTTATGTTGATACGATCGATAAAATTTTTACAGCTTATTAATGTTTATCCGCTTCAAACATGTGCGCAAAGTTCCAATAAGATTGGGAGGATCATTGATGAGATATTGAATGCTAGTAAATATGTTATTTCACATGCGTTCTTTTGCATACAAAGTCTGCTTCAATCGATCGGTAGTTCTCATGAACACGAAATTCCAGCACCTTCAAAAAATAGTATGATCTAGTTCTACATGTATGGAAACTGTGCAAATGGTCGCCATGTTTGGGAGGTTTTTCTTGTAAAGTAATTAATATTATTAAGCTTTTCATGGTTGAAACAAATGCGGAAACATGCTGGCCGCACAGCGTTATCAAAATCAACTATATATTTTCAGTTCAGTTGATTTTTTACTGAAGCATTTTGAGTATGAATAGTAACAATGTCAATGCAGGTATTAAAGATCCCTGGTAGGCACAACGGCAGAATCTGTTGCAGTTCAGCAGCACAGTGGTGATATTGTGCGGTTTAGCGGCAGAATGTCGATGATGTTGAAATTTGCATCGTTGGAATGCAACGAAAATAGGTAAAAAAAAAAGAAAATCATTTCCAGTATTGTCTTGAGGTATAAAATCATTTAGAATTTTTTTTTTTCACGACCTCAGTATGCCAGAAAAGCGTCAGCAATACTGGAAATATTATTTTTTTCTTACAAAAAACCTTTTTTCGTTGCATTCCAACGATGAAAATTTCAACATCATGAATGTCGCAATTTTGCTGCTTTCTGCAACCGTTTCTGCCCTGTGTCTTTCAGGGATGTATTTCAGATAAATCACTTTTTCAGTTGACAGTGTTAGTTGTTGCAAAGGAAGATACATGGTATGTTTTTCATTAGAAAAAACAATTTGCCCATGTTCATGCTGTTACAACCCGAGAGCGTCGGTAAAGCGGAAACTCTTGTAACTCGCGATACGCAACTCCGATGAGTCTGATATCAGCGGTTTCAACTTGTTTCCTACCGGATACCGGAACCAATAGTATTTTATTGTTTTGGGTAGACCTGCGACCGCTACGCTTAGCTGATTTGCCAGAAAAAGGTGTAGACGATTTCAAAGATTCTTGATAACAGATGAACGTATTTTATTTAAGGTAGAACGGTACCTCTTTTGCGGGGCAGACGGCGAGATGAGTACTCCTATGCTTTAACATGGAGAGTCATTCGTGTTACCAACTGCCCGTGAATTAATTTTCTGGTTTTCAATTTACATGTAAGGTGATGATTGTGTACTTTTTGTTGAAAAAATAACCATTAATAACTATTTCAAACATAATATTCCTGGTTTTGGCGACAAAAAATGCTCCTCGTCGCATATTTCAAAACATTAAACATTTCGCAATAGTTGCTTTGACAGCGGCAACGCCGTATACCGGTTTCAGTTTTTAACTGATGGCTGCATTTCCCAAGCTCCAAGCCCAAGCTCCAGAGGCGTTTGTCAGATGTTTTTGCGGAAAGGTTGAAAGGATGATTTATAATAGCGAAAAATAACAAAAAATTGTCAAAGGCTCCTTGAAATTGGGAGGAAATTTAAGGAGCAAAAATTAATGAAAGATAAATATAGGAGGCAGAAAAGGTGAAAAACGAGGGAAAAAAAATCGTGTCTTGTAGGACGCCGAATTGTCAACATCGTGGTTATGTGTCAACATGTCAATATCTGCAATGCGTTTGTGTGTGTGCGTGAGCGAGTCTGTCAATCTGTAAGCCGGACTGTATATAGGTATACGAGAGCGCCTTGGTCGATACAACGTTGCCGCGTTTGGAGCTATGTCCATCGGTACAGAGTGAAAAATTGCATTTATTGTTTTTTTTTTTGCACATTGCAGATAATCGGTACGGTGAAATTGCTGCAAATTTTACAGAAGTGATCTTGAGAGTTGATTCATATTCTTGTGTTAGTTTTATCAAAAAGTGGCTTTATTAAAGGTAGTTTTTCAATGTTTTTTGCGGTTTTTTTACTCTTTTCCATAAGATCCAATGTAACGGTATGGTCAAATTCGTTGAAATTTTTCGAGCAAAAATTTTACTCAATTTCGAACGTATCTACCGATTTTTAACAAAATCCCTCTTTTTTGACATATGGTATCGTTCTACCTTAATTCGTGAAATGATCTTGGTTGGTAAGACCAAGATGCATTTGAATTTGAAACAGAATATTTGTTACACTTGATAACTTTGATTAACAGACACTAGAATCGCGCGAACCAAGTTTATGATTTAAACGCGATAATTTGAATGCGATTCGGACGAACGAATTTCAAGTATTCGTTCAACGAACGAATACTTGAAATTCGTTCGTTGAAGATGGTGAGTTCTGCTCTCGATCAAAATTGTGTCAGTCAAAATGAGTGCAAAAGTAATGCAACGTGTGGAAGTAAAAAGTGCATTGTTTGAAGATAATGTAATGACTGCGTGGGTGTAAGTCTAAGTTGAAATCGAAGTCAGTTGATGAACCTTTTTTTTTCCAAGTTTCGATTTTTTATAATCTCGGGGAATGGAGTTTGGTGAGATGGAAATTTGGAGTTTAGTGGGTAAGATTTGTTCTCGTTTGTCCGAGTAGAGCGTGGGAGGAGTGAAGCTGACGATGAGTGACCGTTGCGAGTTTCCTGTGTCTGCTTTGCATATATTAGAGTAAACATACTAGCTTTTTCCTCAAAAGAGGGAAACGTTTTCAGTTGCAAGTAAGAGCGTATTTTTATAACACGGGTGTCGTCGTTTTCTTCTCATGAAAGCCACATGTGCATGGGAAAACAAATAATCTCGAGAAATGTTGGTTTTTACGTTGTTATTGGGAATGTAATTTTATGGTAGGAAGTGTCCGCTTTCATCACGAAAAAGCCGTGTACAGAAGAAATGTTTATGAGAAAAAGAATAATATAGTGGTTTTGGTGCATTCAGGGAAGAAAAATGTATCAACTGAGTTGAATTATTTAGTTTGGCCATTGGGTGGTCTTGAGACTCTGTTCTCGATATGGTTTTGAATATTTAAATATACGCGTATATTTGTTTCGTGATCTCCTCCTGATCTCCGATCCTCCGATCTCGGCTTCCTGAGATTGATTGCTTACAGATTTTGATCATATATAATAATTGTAAAAGAAATGATTATTCGAGGAAATCTATTTTATCGGATACTGTCACTGAACTCTACTAATACTGGAACGTGCGCTGCCGCTGGTAGACCGTATCGAGAGAGATAGCCACGAACGACGCTTGTTGGTATCTTGGTCTCTGTCTGTACAGTACAGTCAAAAAGTTTATTCCTTGATTTCAGATCTTGCTTATATCGGAGCGTCACCGAGGTATACATATCTACTTCCAATTATTAGTCGTCAAGTCTTGAATTCCTCGTGCGTCATTATAGTTATATTAAGAGAAAAAAAAAGCATTGCCTCTCAGTTTGCAGTACACTCTCGATAGAGTAATATAATTCAGTGGGATAAACTTTTTGAAGCGCCTATACAACACCTTCAAGTGCGCGTGCGTCACACGATCAGACAGAGAGAAATATAGTTTGCGAGCTATCTCTCTCGATACACTCCTTCTCCACGTGCAGTATAGCCAGCGCACGTTCCAGTATTATTAGAGTTCAGTGGATACTGTATATTCTACTGTTGTTAAATTTCAGACCGGTATTTGAAAGAGTCTGATAGAGAGGGAGACTCAGGTCGAAAAAATATTTCGGTGGAGATGTAAAAATACCAGAGACTATCTGGGTGCGTTCCATTATTCGTTCAAATCTGTCTGGAATCTAATGACTCTAATATGGTGTAATGAGTGCGCGTAGCGAGGATCTCGGTTCGTCACAAGATAAAGATTTTTAATAAAATATTTTTTGGGAAGAAATAAAAAAATGTTTATATGCCAATAGTACTCACGAGCATTAGTTACAAATTTTCAAATAGTGGATCGATCACACTTCGAAAATTCGTAAGTCAGGAGATATTTATTGTAGGTACCATTGTTATAGGACTTTGTCCGTGGAAGGGTCCATACTTGGAAAAAAATGACGTACAAAATAATATCAAAAAGGAATACCTAGTAGCTTATTTAAACAGTTTTTCATCCGCTAATATTGGTCGCATAATCATTCCTCAACGTACTTCAAATTTTTCTTCCGCATTGAGAAATCTTTATGATGGTTAAACAAGAACTTCGAGATTTTAACGCCAATATGTTCGAAATGTTTCAAGATATCGAGAAGTCGTAGTTAAGTACAAGCGTGACCGCGTGTTGGGGCGCGTTGTTCTCCAAACCCCCCGTCGAAATGTCTCGAGGAGACATTTTAAACATATATACTCACAGAGTTTCACGTCACGATTTACACTTCGTACGGTTGTACATCGTGCTTCGTTCCCCGTGATCATAGTATAGTTTATGCTAAATTTCTTATCATTATATGTATTTATTATTGCTGTTTTATTATTAAAAATTGAAAAAAATTATTCTCACCTCTCCGATCTACACCACTTTCTGTCGTGACGTTCGAGCACATCTTGGGTCACCATTGATCTGAAAGTTCTATTCTTTATAAAACTCAATCAGAACAATTTTTTAAATTTCAATAGTGAAATTGAATTATCAGAATATCCTGAATACGAGTACGCAACCACAAATACGATATTTTAATTCTGTAAACAGGTATTAATAAAAGACAAAAAGGCGCGAAATG
Source organism: Rhorus exstirpatorius (assembly GCA_963564615.1). Taxonomy (NCBI): domain Eukaryota; kingdom Metazoa; phylum Arthropoda; class Insecta; order Hymenoptera; family Ichneumonidae; genus Rhorus; species Rhorus exstirpatorius. The sequence goes on along the minus strand of OY751316.1, from coordinate 14,413,248 downwards.
AGGTGAAAAATAACTTTTTTTTTGGGTTTCTTAACAATATTTTGTTTTTCGTTGAATTGAAACAATCAGTACATTTCTCAATTGGAAGACATTCCTCTAGAAAGTTATCGAGTTGGTTTTTACATTCCTTTCCCAAAAGAACATTTATTTTACACAATGAAAGTGGACCTTGAACTAAATGTCGGCTGAGGGTAGTTCGTTAATGATGAACCAAGGGTAATGCTGACAACAGTAAAAAAAAAAATAGAGGATGAAGTTATTACCTCCATAGAATCATTTATTCGAGAACTTGTCGAAACATACACATTATTGGATGAATTATCTAAACATCTGTGCAATTTATACAAGATTGACCGTGCCCAACTCGAGATAATTACAATTCAACTTCGTATGATTAACATGTATTTCCAATAACCAGGTGTGAACGAACGGTTCAATTTTCGTTCTATCGTCTAAACCTAATTTAAGAACTGAACAAATAACGACAATATCTTAGACGACCATAATACAAAAATGCCAAATGAATTTGAGAATGGTTTACCGTTTAGTTTTCGAGATGTCATGAGTCAAACCGAATTGCGCTAGTGCGTGAGCGGCACACGCGTGTTGCAACTTTTGCTCAGTAATCAAAAGACGTGAAACCGTATTGCGACGTCAGGCATAAAAATAGGGAAATTCAAAGGGTCAGGCTTCAACGCTGCCACACTTTTATGTACTCAAACATGGTATTTAAAACGTACTTTCTTACACCGAATGATTTTTTCAATCGATCATTATGGGGAAGGTTCGGCGCATATTACATTACAGCTTTTAGAAATCCTGTTTCACAAGAGGGCTTATGATTTTTTTTTTATTCATTTGGGATCGTGATTGGGTTGGGTCACGAAAAATTAAATTATTTCTTAGTTTCATTGCGGGGAGTTTTTGTCGATCCGAAATTGTATGCAGCTGTATACAACTTAGAAAATCCACAAAAATAGTATATTACACTACAAGGGCCGAAAGTTGGAAATTCCTGCACTGCGCGTGATGATGCCCGAGGCGAAGCCGAGGGCATCATATCGCGCAGTTCAGGGCTTTCAATCTTCTGCCCGTGTGGTGTATACTATTTTTCTTCATGCCCGGTCGAAAGTACGCTGGCTAATTGAATTTTTATACCGATTTATACGTTTTAACAAGTGTTGATGCCTGCCCGACATTGCAGGCACGAGCGAAGCGAGTGCTGCTGGTCGGGGGCAGGCATCAAACACGGAAGAGAGTTAGGTTAGGTTTGTATAGCAAGATGGTTACTGGCGCCAATATTCAAGCTAAGAATGCTTTATTAACAAAGTTATGAAACATGAATATAGTCTTCTATTCTCAAAATTCTTGTTATAGGTACAACACATTTATATTATCTGTTGATTATAAAATAGTTATAGCAAAAATTTATCATATTATTCATCACAATGAGTTTTTTTGTTTTGTTTTAATCACAAATACTTGAACACAGTCATATTATTTATTATAAAATAGTTTCAACTGCCTCCAACTGTCACTCACTAATTACTCCAAAGGTTATTTGTCAATTGCTATGAAAAATTTGACAGATAACCCTTGGATCGAGGGGATCCCTGCGTTTTGAAACCGGGCCTAACTTTCCTCCCGTATCGCTTGACTTTCCTCCCGTATTGCTTTATTTTCGTCCCGCGGCACAGATGGCGCGCGCTACGTTTCCGCAGGGACGAAAAGATCTATTTTCCTCCCGCAAATCGGGGACGAAAATGCGTACTTTCGACCGAGGTACACTAGGACCTCGATTTAATGGTCCTCGATTGAATAGACAGTCCCCACCATGTCGCACTTATCGATCGATTTTTCGCGTGGTGGGAGATGGTGGGGGACGCTTAAAGTCTCCCCGATCAGGCCCGTAGCACGGAGTGCCGATGCGCAGATACAGCATGGGCGGGCATACGCTACCTCGATTTAACAAGGTGCGATGCGGAGCCGGTCCCGCCACTGGCCGTTAAATCGAGGTCGTAGTGTATGAAGAAAAATTATATTTTTTTCAATTAAGAGGGACTTATTCGATAGAAGATTAGGTACAGGATAAAAATAAAATTTGTAGTGAAACACGATATTTTTTTTAAAATAAAAAGCGGAATTCCATGGTCGACGGTGGTTTTCGTAGGCTTACAATTTTTTTTACATACATAAAAACGTAGTATAAAAAAAATACGTATGGAATTCGTAATATTTTCATTTGATCTCATTTTTGAAATGGTCATATTTTATTAAATTATTGGCGTTAAAGGGGGTTAATTATGATCTGAAATGAAGCCCAAAAACGTTTTACCCGACCTTCCCGTTAAAACTTGAAATATTAGGTGAAAGTTGCTGGATCGTCAGTGTCTAAAATAAACGGCCCATTGCCCTGGTAATTTTATTCCTAATAGAAGATATATATATATTTATTGAAAGTTTCAATGTATGTTAGAAAATAATGTGAGATTTTTATTATTGCAGTTGGAATGATGGCGAAAATCATTTAATATTTAACATGATTCCTGGGAGCGTGCCGGATTATCATACTATTATTAACGTATCGATTGGCAAAGCGATGGTTGCTGGGGCTGGATTGTCTTCGTTAACACACAGAGCTGGCTTCGACATAAGTATTCCAGTCTACAGCTCATTAGCAATGGATATTAAGAGGAACGCATCACAGTCTCGGTAATGATACGATCACAAATAATGTCATGTACCCTTTATAGATAGTAAAAATGCTATTAATATTTACTGAGGTTAGAAGAACTTAGAACTAATATAATAAACAGAGACTAGTAGAGAGATCGCCAACGCAGGTGCTCGAGGGGGTTTCGACTGGCCGAGGTAGTGGGGGTAGTTCGCGTGGACATTGACTCGGGCGGTGTGGCAGATTTTGAGTCAGCTGTGTGCACATTGGCCTCCCGGGTAATGCAGGTTGACTGAGCGTGGCGTGCACATGGTATCGAGCGAAAACGCAGATATATATGTTACACGGACCACGGACTGTGAACCGCGAGCACAGTCTGCTACCCTGTCGGTCTTGGGATCGAAACTACTACTCGCATTTTTTTTCGGAATTAATATTTTTCTAATATTTATTTTTTTTGTATTTAGTAATAACGATGTTTTAATTTTAGTAAATAAATGGTATATACTGTTATTATAACGAATCTTTGCTACAGGAAATATTTTTATTTTATTACTCTGTATTCTTCAAATATTCCTGTCAAATATTCCTCAAGGAGTTTGCACACATTGGCATCCCAAAAAATAGGCCTATTTATTTTATATCCTAAACATAAGGAAGCTTTTACCAAATCTTTAACCCCACACCCCGCAGATGTACGGAGTAAAATATACGGTATAAATGGTAATCTCGAGAAAATTACCGCCATTAAATTTTTTAGACCAATAATAATTGGGTCCTCGAAGTATAAAAAGTCTATTTATTTATTTATTTACATTTATGCAAACACCACGCGCAATTTTTTTCTTAATTAATATGTTTTTCAATATTTATTTTTTTTTGTATTTTGTAGTAACAATATTTCAATTTTAGTAAATAAACGGCACCTACTGTTATTTTGATGAATCTTTTTGCTACAGGAAATATATTTATTTAATTACTCTGTATTGTTTAGATATTCATGTCAAATATTTCATAAGGAAGTTGTACACATTGGAATGCCACAAAATAAGCCTATTTTCATAATTCATTCATAAGTATAAATCGATCTTGTATACTGAAACCTTGATTATTTGATAAATAAAAAAAAATGCATACAAGTCTAAAGCAATTGAGTCTAAACAACCAGGCAAAGGTCTAAAACAACCAGCTGTTTCTACACTTTCGAAGGACAATATGACATTGCACCAAAATTTCATCCCCCCACTATTGTTGCTCCTCGAAATAATGATTAATGAATTCTCAATTTTACAAAAATTATAAGTTTGTAACTGCTGATCGGATTTAAATGATTAAAAAAGGATATTTTTTTATCTTTGTTGCCCTTAAAAAAAAAAATACGCCGTCGTCGGAGAAAAACGTATTAGACAGTTTTAGGGGTAATTTTTTGATTTTTTTTGTTCTTTCTACGAAAGGGCTACCCGGAATTCCACTCACTATTTTTTTTTCCTGTTAGAAGGGGCAAGACGCAACTCCACGGGATTTTTTTAAGATGGAAAAGGGCATCAGTGGAGAGGGAAAAATTGTTTTTTGTCAATTTACCCCGAAAACTCTCTAATGAGCTTTTACCCGATGACGGCATATTTTTTTTCGAAAAGGGCAAAAAAATAAAAAAGATTTTTCCTTTAATCGTTTAAATCCGATCAGCCGTTACGAAGCTATGATTTTTACAAAATTGAGAATTTATTAGTCATTATCTCGAGAACCAACAATAGTGGGGAAATGAAATTTTGGTGAAATGTCGTGTATATATTGTCTTTCGAAATGCCTATACTGAATAATTTTTTCGAGGCGAAAAAAACGGGGTGGTTGAGTCGACGTGGAACGCGACATATGTATGTGTGCGTGTGTGTGTGTGCGTGCACGTTTGACTTTATCACATACAACAATAAGATGCGAGAATGACAAAGAAATACAAAGTTTTTATCTTTTTTGGAAAATTCTAGAGCTTGCTGAGGAATCATGGAATGTGCCATATGGACATATATATGTGTGTGTGTGTGTGCGTGTAATTTCGTCAGGGAAATAAATCACGGTGAAACGTGTTCGATAATAGGCTCCTATAGTAACTTGTCGAATGATGAGTGCATATTATTTCCCTGACATGCCTCTGATATACGATTTGACGCTCGTTTCGATGTGTACTTCTTTTTTATCATATAAATATTTTAATTTGTAAAAAAGTTCATTTACGCTCGTAAAAGGGTTTTTATCCGAGAAATAAATAAATAAATGAATAAATAATATACATAAATAGATAAATAAATAGACTTTATACTTAGCGGATCCAATTATTATTGGTCTAAAAAATTTAATCACGTTAATTTTCTTGAGATTACCATTTATGCCGTATATTTTACTCCGTAAATCTGCGGGGTTAAAGATTTGGTAAAAGATTCCTTATGTTTAGGATATAAAATAAATAGGCCTATTTTTTGGGATGCCTCTTTGAGAAATATTTGACAGGAATATTTGAAGAATACAGAGTAATCAAATCAAATATTTTTCCTGTAGCAAAGATTCGTCATAATAACAGTATATATACCATTTATTTACTAAAAAAAAACAGTCTATATACCATTTATTTACTAAAAAAAAAAAACATCGTATTACTTAATATACAAAATAAAAATATGTCAATTCCGAAAAAAATGCGCCTCGTGGTTTCGATTCTAAGACCGACAGGATAGCAGCCACGGACGCAATGACCACTGCCACGACCTGTGTACACATATGCTGTTGGTTACCGGATTATGTTCATCTACAGGAGGCTAAACCGCCAATTAATTAAATTTTATGTCACTTTGGTTGAGTTAGATATGATATAAACAATAATATTGCCAAAACGTGCATGCTAGAATGAAAAAGTCGTCTCTGACGCAGTAACGTACACTGTTAAAAATGATTGCGAATTTACTACACATTTACGACACCAAAGTCTTGCAAAATTACAAATTTACTACTGTAATGTGAATTACTATGCATTTTTATTGAAATCGCAATGAATATTTTTGATTTTACTAAAATTTGTTCGAGAAAGATGAAACTGCTTCTTAAATTTGCTAAACATGTGTAGCAAAGTTTTTTCATTTGTAAATTTACTATACATTATTAGAAATTGGCTCAACAGTTTGCGAAATTTACCACACACAGGATGGAGGAAATTCATTTGAAGTATTCTAAAATTATAAATTTAGTAATGCAAATAAATTTGCTGTGCGTTTGTTTCTATTTTGCAATCAAATTTTTTAAATTCAAGAAATTGTATAGCAAAATAACTGAAGTGATTATTGAAATTACTAAACAGTGTATTGAATTTGATGCACTCGAATTTTGTGACACTTCTGCATAGTATTGCAAACTCAGTACAGCAAAATGAATTGCTATACATTTGTATTAAAATTGCAATAAAGATTTCTGATTCCATTAAACTCCACTAAATGTATCTTAAATTTACCAAACATGCGCAGCAAATTTATTTCATTTGTAAATTTACTGCACATTATTAGAAATTGGCTCAACAGTTTGCTAAATTTACCACACACAAGATGGAGGAAATTCATTTGAAGTATTCTAAAATTATAAATTTAGCAATGCAAACAAACTTGCTGTGATTAATGCAAAACGCAAACGCAATGACGCATGACGCAAAACCAAACGCATAACGCATAACGCAAAACGCAAAACGCAAACGCTTAACGCATGACGCATAACGCAAAACGCAATCGCATAACGCAAAACGCATAACGCATAAAGCAAAACGCAAACGCATAACGCATAACGCAAAACGCAAAACGCAAACGCAAAAGGCATAACGCATAACGCATAACGCAAAACGCAAACGCATAACGCAAAACGCAAACGCAAAACGCATAACGCAAAACGCAAACGCATAACGCAAAACGCAAAACGCATAATGCATAACCTAAAACGCAAACGCATAACGCAAACGCAAAACGCATAACGCAAAACGCCTACGCAAAATGCTTAACGCATGACGCAAAACGCAAACGCAAAATGCGTAACGCAAAACGCAAACGCAAAACGCAAAACGCAAACGCAAAATGCATAACGCAAAACGCAAAACGCAAACGCATAACGCAAAACGCAAACGCATAACGCATAACGCAAAACGCAAAACGCCTATATATCGATGAGCATATTTTTCCGCAATACAGGCACGACAATTTTTGTGATATATACTTAAATGAATGCTTATTATAACTAAATTTTGAGATAAAGGGCGGTATTCATAGTCGAGTCTTATTTCTTAAGACGGTCTTAAGACGGCCAACGACCAATCAAGTCGTCCTAAACGACGACTTAAGACCGTCTTAGAAATAAGACTCGACTATGAATACCGGCCACTGACTCGTCTTTTGTCATCAAGACATAATCTAGTGTATAAATAAAGGGCAGCTCTCACATTTTTTGTCTTCTACAACAAACGCGTGAATCGCGGTTCGAAACGGCCAAAACGGTTCACAGTCCGTGGTCCGTGTCCATATATCTGCGTTTTCGCTCGATACCATGTGCACGCCACGCTCAGTCAACCTGCATTACCCGGGAGGCCAATGTGCACACAGCTGACTGAAAATCTGCCACACCGCCCGAGTCAATGTCCACGCGAACTACCCCCTCCACGACTAATCCCCCCTGACCAGCTTTACACCCGCAGGGCGACCGTTGGCGATCTCTCTACTAGTCTCTGTAATAAATGAATTTTATCAAAATTCAGAAACTCCTAGATGCAAAAAAAAAAATCAATTGATAATATATTCGTGTTATATACCGAACAAATGGATAATATCCATTTTATTATAATCAAATTTAGATTAGGATTATTTTCTTAAATATGAAGCCCCCACTTCGTCTCGTATGGACTTAGGCTTGGGCCCGATTCTTGAAGTCGTATGATAATTATCGTATGCGGAAAATATCGCATGGTCAATGTCACAAGCGATATGTACGGCTTCTCATGGATGCCTGGACCTACAATTTTGACAGGTCTTGGCCCCCCTATTTACGTCCCTGACTAAGTGACGATGTTCACAGTGGTGGTCGCGATCTCGCGGAGACAACACAATCAGCCATTTGAGGCGCTGACGTAAGCGAAGCGCCTATTGAAAGAGCGAAAGAGAGAGACAAATGATAAATCGTGATCGAGTATAATTTTGAGGTTTGGCGACGCATTTATTTCGCAGAAACGAATATATTTGGCAGCTGAGATATATGCGTAATCCATAATATCTGAATTACAAATGTCGTTCTGTATAATTAAAGTGTTGAGAAATGCAGAAATATATTTCCTTTAATTTAAAGAGTTAATAATAAAATTGATTTGTTAATTTTCGATAAAAGAATAAAAAAAATTCATATAGAAAACAATTATTTAAAAGTGGAAAATATTCAATGGATATAAAAGAAAAGCTTTTTCAAGGATGAAGATTTTTTAAAATAAATTGCAATTTATGTTAACTGTAAAGTTCTGGAAAAAATTCACACATAGGTGAAAATTTCGGACAATTTTCGTTTTAAATGTGTGAGCCACGTCTGATACATGAGCATTGTTGAAAAAAAACCAAAAATTATTTTTGTGCAAAAACATTATTCCTCGTAGTGGGAAATTTATTATTAATATAATATTAATACTAATAATAATAATTATTATTATTCTTATTGTTATGATGATGATTATTATTATTAGTATTATTCAATCAATCGGCATCAAAGCACTAGGGCATGGAGATTTTTTCCAGCTCTGGTTGCTTGAAATTATCCTACCAGTGATTAATGCCGTCTGAGTCGATATTCCCATAGATAGATAATTATGTCGGGCATTGGATTTTGAAATTGATCTTCATAATTGATAAAAACTATAAAAATTAGGATTTCTCGAAATATGTCGACACAACTGAAACAAAATAATCGGTCGAAGAGACCCCAAAAATGATTCGAGTAAAAAAAAACCGAAGTCCTCGTCGTGCGAGAACTAAAATTATTATTGATGTTACTTATAATCGGAATAAATCCGGCAACAAGCACGAAATGATGAGACTAGGGCACGGTGAAATTTTTTTCCAGCTCCGATTACTTAAAATAATCCTACGAGTCATTCATACTGACCGATTTGATATTGCCATAGAATTAAAATTATTCTCGAGAGTTGGAGAATATTCTTTGATATAATGAATACAGAAGCCTGTATCTCTGAATCTATTGGAGATAGCGCTTTCGAATCCTTCGGTCAGCAGATCCTTGAAATGTCATATACCCATTAAAACCATCGCGCGAAGCACAGCTATCCGTATTCTAAAATGGCTGAATAATTTTTGATAAGGCCGATAAAGAATCCTGTATTTCTGAAAGTATTGGAAACGGCGGTTGCGAATCCTTTGTTCAGGGTATCCTTGGAATGTCGTTGGAAAATAACAATCAGATCTCCTACATTTTCTACTGTGGGAAATGAAATCCACATTTCCGCTTGCAGGATTCCGTTCTCAATATTATATTACATATGATGCTCTTTTCTTGATTGATTTCATCTCTTGCGGTATGAGTGAGCATCCATGGCTGACCGCGAGACAAAAGATGAAAGGATATCCTACATATTTCACTGCGAAAGACGAATCCCGTGTTTACGATCGAAGCCTTCGATTCTTTTCCATATTCGACTGTGTTAGATTGCATATTTTAGACGAATTTCATCTCCAATGTTCATGGTGAATGATCGACGAGTTGTGCAGCTTGAGGCGATGGAAATAACGTTTAAAAAATCTAAAAGGGCCCCTGCAAGAAATGTGATTCGGGTTGTTCATTAAATAGTTCAGTTCTCTTTAATGTTTAAATATTTTCGTTTTCGCTCTTGTGACTGATTTCATATTCAGCGGGAATTATAAACGCCCACGTGATGAAAATTACGATCAGATCACCTGAATTTCCCACTGTAGAGATGAAATCCACATTTCCGAGTGCACGATTCCGTTCTACTCGATATTTCATTATTTACGATGCAATTGTCGCGTTTGATTTCATCCCTCGAGCATCCATGCATCTCTTGAGCATCCATGCATCCACGCATCCACGTCTAACCGCGAGAAAAAAGAGGAAAGGACAACCATCATATTTTACTGGAAGTGATGAATCTCAGGTTTTCGATTGATCCATTCGATTCTTTCCAATATTTGGCTATTTTATATTCCATATTAATTTGAGACTGATTTCATCTCCAGCGGAAATTACTAACGCCCACGCGATGAAAATTACGATCGCTTCTACATTTCCCACTGACGGAAATGAAATCCACATTTCCAAGTGCACGATTCCGTTCTACTCGAAATTTCATTATTTACGATGCCCTTGTCGCGTTTGATTTCATCCGCAAGAAAACTAACCGCGAGAAAAAAAGAGGAAAGGACAACCATCATATTGTACTGCAAGATATGAATCCCGGGTTCCCTATTGAACCGTTCGATTCATTTCAATATTTGACTATTCTAGTCTCCATATTTGAGACTGGTTTCATCTCGAGCGGAAATTACCAGCGCCCGCGTGATGAAAACTACGATCGAATCACGATTCCGTTCTACTCGATATTTCATTACGTATGATATTCATGATTTATGATTATACGACAACGTCAACGACGACGTGTCAGCAAATGACCGTAAATGCACACCTGTACTTGCGGTGATTTTCACGGTTTGCGTTTTACACGCCTCGGTATCTCGATATAGATATAATCGTATCACGTTTCTTGCTCTCGCCCTACGCTCGCTGTAGCTCAGGCTCGAGACTTGCACGGTAACGTCCTTCTCTTGCAACTACTCGGACGTAACTGACTCTTGATGTACGTCTCGGCCTACTCTCTCGGTCTGCGCGCATGCGCCATCACGCTCGAGAATGTTCTCGAAACTTCTCGAACGTTCTCACTCACGCGGTCGTTAACACTCGGCCTTCCTAATATTACTCGTCCTCGAGTATCGTCTCCGTCGTTACGTACACGGAGAGAAAAAACTAGGGAATAATGCAAGAAAGTTCATGAGATCCACACACGAGTATTTGTCGTGCGAGCATCGCAGGCGTTTCTTGCCTCGTTCCCAAGGACGTCATGAGTTTAATGCGCCACAAGCCCTCTTGCCCTAAATGCACCGGCGCACGTGCAAAGATCCCCAGAATAGCTGGAATTCATAGCAATGCCGCCTAGCGCTAAAGCCATAGACTTCGCCATGCGAAATTTCCAAGAGAGCACACGGAGTTTTTCCGTGAGCGTCTTGGAATTCTGCACGCTCTCCGCGTGTACCGTAAGGCTATACTATACGCGAGCCTGCTGGGGGCGTGGCCTAAAAGGCAATTCCAAGACGCTCACGGAAAAAGTCCGTGGGCTCTCTTGGAAATATCCCTCGGTCGACTCCACGGTTTTAGCGCACAGCGGCGCTTGCTATTTTCCCATATGTGCCGAGCTTATTGTCCGTGGCATCGATCCCTGCGATCAACACTAGCGGCAATGGAAAAATTGCTAGAGAAATACCTGCTATCACAGCGTGACTAATGTTCTCGCGTTGATCCCTAGTTTTTTCTCTCCGTGTAGTCCTTGAATCGCGTAGGTGCTCGACGTACGCGGTTCGCTCGTCGCGAGTTCGTCTCCTCGACGACGTCCGTTATGCTCTCTTTGTTGAGGTTAGGATCGTCCCCTGTCTCGCTGCTGTCGGGTGACTCTTCGTTCCCGGATTCGTTAGACTCGTCTTCGTCGTTGTCATCGTCATGCGGCCGCCATAGCTTTAGCTGACTCGCATGGGCGGTCGTTGCATATCGTCGACCGTTTTTCTCATGAAGTTCCGATACCTTAAACGTTTCTCCTGGTAATTTTTCGTTGATGACTAGAGGTCCTCGATATTTATTTTGGAGTTTCGTACTTTCTCCCGTTCCTACGTCTCCAATCCGCATGAATACGACATCTCCGACGTTGAATTCGACGTTTCTCGCTCGTCCTGCATCGTAGCGTTCTTTCATATTTCGTTGCGTTTCTCGTATTTTCTCTCGTGCTTTTTCTTGTAATTCCCACGGTGGTACATATGATCGACTCTCATCGATAACGTGTCGTAACTTGCCCTCGTTTCGTCTTGCGGTGTATCCGTAGAGCAGTTTTAGATAAAACGTTAATAAAGACATTCGCTCAGATTCTTTTGGAATAAACCCAACAATTTAAAAAAAATCCCTAATACGCTCGAAAGGCTCGAACGATTGTCTCCAAGCTTTATGTTTTTGGAGATGCCACGAAAAAATTTGATCCCGATTAACCTTCAAAGTTATTACATACTTCCTGCATCTTCATCGAAGTGGCCTAAGTTTGTGCTGGGTTCACTGAGTATATGCTATTCATATAAACATCCATTGATGCTATTCGTTACACTTCTTGCAGTGAATATTCCATAACGCTCTATGTGTAATACGTTAACTAAAATTTTACATTTGTTCTATTCAATTAAACAGCTCATGGTTGGTCGTTTCATCACAAATTAATATCAACGCCGCATTTGAGCAGAACTTGATGGAAATACGGACAACATATCCCAACCATCTATTGATGTTAGGGCCTTGTCTTCAGTACAATCCAATGGACAATAGTATCCGCTGTTCTGGACAGAGAGTCTACAAATATTTGGATGTATTGCAAGTAAGATATTTACACTTTAAGCTAAATATTAGTATCAAACTCGAAAGAACAAAAGCTACGATTCGTCAAAATTTAGCAATCATCTGCCAAATGTTGAAAAATTAAACCAATTTCAGCTTGGAAATGGCTGAAAATCGATCTAAAGTTTTGCGTGTATGTACTATGTCTACTGTGACTGGATCGTCTCTTATAGTTTTCTTATTCCCTTGCTGTGTGGCGAAAATAAGATCTCCGTACCACCAGTGTGCGACACATTTTTTTTTTGCGGTTGACGTGCTGATTTTGGCATGAAAGTTTTCAAAATGATTGGATCAAAATATAGTATTAGAATTTATAAACTCAAAATAGTGGATCTAAAATGACGAACTGAAATTCCAATAACGTCGGAATTTTATGAAAACTGGCATTCCATGATTATTGAGGTCGCTGAATCGAGATATGATAGCATAATTGTGAAATTCAAAATAGCGAATCGTATATGGCGTCCCTAAATTCGAAAAAAATGTTGAATTATTATCAATGTAGGTACTTCAAAGCTTGTGAGGTCGTCGAACTGCATTATAGCGATGCAATATTTTTTGATAAGGTTTGAATGAGTACTTATTTTCGAAAGTAGCCTTTTAGCACTGTTTAAACTGTTATTTCGAATTTCAAAATTTTGGTATTATATTCTGATATTACATATTTATCCGTAACTTCAAAAACCCGTGGCCACGCATTTGCGTAAAAATTAAACGTTTTTGCAAATTTTAAATCTTCATATCGGACCGGTGGTCTTAAAATTGGAAATTCTGATATTATATTCGAATTCAACGACCTTAAAAACACATAGGTATCTATTCTTATAAGAATTCAATTATTATTCCTTATTTGGATCCACCATACTTAATGCACCATTTTCAATTCAGAAATTCTGGTATCGTAATAGGATTCCCATTATGATATCGAATGACCTCGGAAACCCCGGGAAACCCATTTTGTTGAATTTGCAAGAGCGTCAATCGTTTGGGGTTCTCCATACAGAAAGCTTTGTGAAGGTGAAAAAAAATTCCAATTTTCAATGTCAATGTGTTCACAATTTCCTACAACGTTCATAAATCACATTTATGGAAAATATCCGGACGCGCGCGCGCGTGTGTGTGTGTGTGTGTGCGCGTGCGTGTTTGTGTGTGTATGCGTGTGTGTGTATGCGTGTGTGTGTGTGCGCGCGTGCCTGCGTGTGTTTATTTGTTTATGTGTATGTGTGTTTATTTTTATTTTTTTTATGGAGGTTTTATGGAGGTGCCAAAACCCCAAACCCCTGTGTGTCCTGTCTCTAAAGTAATTTGTAATAATACACTTTATGTACGCCCAGCGTACGTGAAGCGTACATGAACCCAACCCCGATGTGCTGAAGTGCCTTTCATAAATCGCTCCACCTTGCAGAGTTGAACGCGTTTTTCACATCCAGTGTCACTATAGCAGAGTACTTCTTGGTACCTCTATTACTTGGTACCTCTATTCTTCTATACCTCCAATTTAACGAAAGCATAACATTTTTAAGTTAGAACGGGAGAAGAGTAAGAGAGATATGAACGAAGTATACAAACCTGTGATAGCTCCTCTCCAGAAGTTAGTGAATCATTAAAAAATGGAGAATATTAAAAAGGAACATTCATTAAAAGAAGGAATACTTTTTGACGATACCTTTAAAACTGCGAATGGCGAAGAATCTCCAGTGAAGAAGGTGCCATCAACAGATTGAACTGTCAAAACTCCAGATAAAATCCTTTAAAAGTATACGCGTGGTTGGAACGAGTAATGAAAAAGAGTTGGATACAGCGTAGGGTGTTCAATGACTGGAGGGAGGAGTTCTGATGATTATTGATTTACCTGCGATACTCGATGATAATTTCATTGTTGTACAGAACAAGATTTATGAGCTGAAGGCAGGCTTGCTTGAAGTTAAAGTTGAAGTAGAAGTGTAAAAAGTTGCTAAAACTCGAATTCATGAAAACATTGGAAAAGCTGTATCCTTCCCACGAAGCCTGCTCGTTCTCGGGCGCTGCAGGATTATTACGCGCAACGCAAAAGAAAATTTCGAGCGAAAAGACCGTGCAGTGGCTCGAGACACACGATGCTTACACGAAACATCGACCTGTGAAACATCGGTTTTCACAACGCCATTACGATGAGCGAAACATTGACGATGTCTGGGAGGCTGATCTTGTAGATCTTCGCTCGAACAAAAATGACAACAATGGTCATACCTATCCCCTCGTGGTCATAGATGTGCTGAGTAAATATGCATGGGTCGAGCCTTACGCGACAAGACTGCTGCGTCTGTGGCTATTGCATTCCCACTGATACTCACGCAAAAAGCCACTAATGGCCGATCACCTGTATGTCTACAATCTTCCCATTATTCAATTATACAATCATTATACAATCTCCCACTATTCGCATCAACAGTAGCGCGTAGCGCGTGAAAATTTATGGGTTAGAGGTAGCGTAGCGTATGTGTCAAAGGCATGGGGAAACAATTGAAAAATATTTTGTATCGTAGAAATTGTATTATAATATTTAAAAAGTACAGTTATAAATGGATACTTAATGTTCACGTGTGAGATTACGATCATTACAATGAAGAGGAATTAAAAAAGGGGAAATACTAATGATGTTTCGCTAGACTTTACTTTTTTATTACTCAAATTTATATTTATTGATGCTTAAAATAAATGGGCTTGGTAAATTTATGCCGAATGCAATCAAGATATATTCATATATACGTTATATTGGCTAGATTTTATTAGGCCAGTAAAATTGCGCACTTGCGCAGTGAGGGCAACTGGGCGTTACGAAGTGAGAAAGAGGTATATCTCCGTCTCAACATGTTAGGGCCACTTCCAACAGCGCGATTCCTCTTCGATGGGTATAAGTTCTATGTTTATCACCTACCTCCACCTTCAAGATGATGATTAGAAGCTGCGAGACATATTATATAAAAATGATGTATCTCTGATGCTTATATTAAGGATATACCACGTTTTGATGCACAGTCAGCTCTGCATATCGGGTGACTTGGTGGTCGTCCACAGAAAACCTCTCGCGTGTCTGCCTAGGTCCATGTGACCCTCATTGTCTTGGCTATCAATCGTGTATGTATGCACTATGCACTAACGCGTAGTGCGCCAGAACCGGCACTGTTTATCTACTAACGCTGCTTTAAAATAACACATCTCGGTGATCATTGCTGCCTGGCACTGGATCATGCGAAAGAAAATATTCAAAAAAATGTCCTCAGTATATTAGTTTATCTGGTGCTTAATCGTACCTTTTTGAAGATATTAATTTTTACCAATATAGTGACTGCTGGAAGTGAAGTGATCTATTAAGTTAAAAACAAAAACCCTTCATTTCTGACGTATAAAACAAAGCATGCATCGAAAAATATCCGACGATTCGCACAAGATTTTTATTTCTCAAAGAAGCCCGTACACTTTCAGAGTGATCGGTGGTAAAGTAGTTTTCGAGAAATCGTTGCCACCGACTTTGGAAATTTAGTTTTTAGAAAAACGTGTTTGAAGTTTCAGCTCCAATTTGCACATTCATACATTCCTTTTTGTTCAACTTACACCCTGATCTATTTTGGTCCAAATAATAGGCGGTCTGCAGCAGTAGCCATTTCCAAAAAACGTAAATACCCAAAGGTCGTAAATTTCAAGAACTCTGACTGCGCCTGACCCTCGAAAATACACATTTGTCACCTTTTAAGTAGCAAGAAGATGATTTGCATAAAAAAAAACATGACAGCGACAGCTACGTTGTAAAGTAAAAAAAGTCACTTTGCACATCACAGAAAAAAAAATAAGTATCATATTTTTCCCCATTAAAGACTAAAATTTTTAAATCCTGGCCAAAATTTTTGTTTTCAAAAATTCATGGACACAATTGGGTGTTCAAAAATTAAAAATAATTCGGTCTTTCAAAGCAGGTACAAACAAAAACATGGCTTCAATCAGAAGGGCTTAAAGAAAACGGTTACCAAGTTAACGTCAAATGCCTCAAATATGTGCCCATACAGCCGTTACGGTTGGCTAATAACATTGCCAATACGTCATTTTGTCGCCAAGCCCCCGAAGCATTTGGTGGCTGATCAAACTGCTTGAATTGCGATAAAAATAATGTCATGTTATGATATCTCAAAATTGTGCGAATTTACTGAAGTGAAACCAGTTACATTTGAAAGATAAAAACATTACATCACGGAAGTGACCTCAGATTTTCTTATTGGATTACGTGTTTGAGCGTGACGTCGGTAGAGAGTTCAAATTGAATAATGTTTCGGCAAACTTACTGTATAGTCGATTGCGGTGGGTGAATTAAAACGTTTCAGTAAGTTTTGAATTACTTGCGCAGAAACGGTACTGCGTATCTCGATATGATGATTAGATGAGTAACCTCTACGTTTATTTTTTCAGTCCACAACATTTTGTCTTGTTATACGTGGGGCGCGGCTGGGACAAAGTGTTCTTCTTGAAGCTATGGCTGCCGGATGTATTCCGGTTATTATATCGGATACCCTTATAATGCCTTTCCATGGCCTTATTGATTGGGCGAGGTAAGAAAAATTATATTTAAAGTAGCCGAAAAGTAGCTGTAGCTGTCGACCGACGTCCTTGATATATTATTTTAAATTAATATTGTTGATGCGAACTTTACTAACGATAAAATTGTGACTAATGATGACCCAGTATCTAAACCAGGTAAAAAAGATTTCCTCTCAAGTTTTAAAAGATACACTTTACGGGTTGTATTTCAAAGAAAATCGTTCATAATCGACTGCGGTATTTTTCTTCCATTTTGTAGTCAGCAATGAACAGAAAAAAATCACTGCAGTCAACTACGATCAATTTCTTTAAAATGATACAGGGAGTAGAAAATTGTCCGGCTGGGCTTGAAAAAATTCACTGTAAGGATTCTTTTGCTAAAGAAAAAAATTTGTAATCGACTGCAGTAAATTTCTTTCTGTCCATTGTTGACTGACCTCAAGACGATTGATATGAAAGTATTCGTCTTTTTATTTTAAGAAATCTAAATCCATACGCAGCATATCGCAGAAGTTTCAACATCAGAATGTATGTAGCTTATATAATGAAAAAATATAATGTTACCCCGATTTAACATTGATAAAAAATTCTATTCGTGCTTAAGGAGCGCAGTGGCTCTGTGGGTAAGGCTCTGAATTCACACGCAGTGGACCCGGGTTCGAGTTCCACAGCCGACACCAATAGAAACAATTTTTTATTTGTTTTTCTGCAATCCTGGTTGGTCCGGACCCCACCATAATAGAAAAAATGGCCTTTCTGTGATGGGTGGGTTCTCGGTGTACGGCTCAGGTGTACTCCTGAAGCGGTTCTTAATGCTCGGAAGGTGGCTGTTTAGCCGCGCACTGACTTACTCACTGAATCACAGAAAAGGAGGAATCTGCCTAGGGGGTCCCGGGAGACCACGCTTGAGTTTATCCGCGCAACCATCAGGGGAGACTAGGTAGGAACCAACCTGTATCGACCGAAGGTTTTCTGCAGTTTCCCTCTGTTTACGGCGAGTACGATACAGTAACAAGGGGAGGTGAAGCGGCTGCAGCCATGGAACAAAGAGAAGGAGGAATAATGTCGGAGTGGAAGTAAAATGAGACTAAGTAATAAGGTATTAAAGTAGTTTGGTAAAATAGAGTGGCAAAAAATAGAGAGGCTCCGACCTTGTCAAAACCCCGAGGGTAAACAAGTAAAACTCCCACATTATTACAATTTACGGTTTCAACTGATCTGCTACTACAAACCGCGTATTACCGTCTTTCATTTGATGATGAAAATATCTTTTTTCGAATTTAATTTGGAGTGAAATCAATGGGAATAAGGTGGATGATTTATAATTTCCCAATTTACTAGGGTGTGGGAAATTTCAACAGAAAAATTCCGTTTTAGGTCTTGGAAAACCAGAAAATGTCATGGGTTTTTTTCCCCAAAATGTGTAGCTACCCTGGTTAAGTAAGAGGATATCATGATGCTCTCATTTCTGATCGAACTTTTAAAAATAAAAGACATTTCCATTAAAAACTTCAAAAACGTAAAAAATAGATACCAAGTAATTTAACAATCGTATTCATGCAAAATGTCTAAAAGTTATTCATTACTTTAAAATGATAAACTTTAGAACCTGAAAACATAACTTTTCGAAAAATGTATATCTCCTAATATACAATGAAAAACAAAATGTAATCACTAATAATATATTGTGACGCTCGTCAATGAATACTTTTTTTTTACTTTTTTTTTAATCATACGAGAGTCATCAGATTCCCGACAGGGCACTGACTCCTGCGGTGAAAGCTATTTCCAGAACGTTGGAAGAGAAAAGTCTCCAAAATGAATTCACGCTGTACCAAAAAAGTGCTTTTTAGATGCTAATTTGGGTTAAAAAGTTCTCTGCTAGCTTGACTTCAAGTGAGCGGAGCATCACTATGGTAGCACTTTCAGAAAATCGAATAGCGTAGGAGTTCAGTGCTTTTTATGTGCTTTCAAGGCGTATAAAATTAAACCAGAAATTCTGGGTGGAGCCCTCTGTTTTTTAATTTTATAATTTAAGTATCATGAGATAAGGCATGGTATGGTATGGTATGAGTTCTTACACCGACTCCCCTGAGGGTTGCGGGCTCCCAACACCATCTACCCTTGGTCTCCTCTCGTATCCGTTTGTCCCCGGTTCGATCCCCGCTGCCGGAGCTTGTCGCGCACTCGCTAGATTTAAACACCTGGGACAGAAACAGTCGTAGTTCGTACGCCCTGCCTCTGGAGCTACGTCCGAGCCCGTTTGTGCTTTTACCATCTGCTGTGCTACGGCAGCTTCTCGCTGCCGGAGCTCGTCTCGCACACGCTAGATGTCAGCACATTGGGACAGAAGCAGTCGTAGTTCGTACGTCCTGTTTCTGGAGCTACGTCCGAGCCCGTTGTGTTTTCATCAGCCGTGCTACGGCATCGGGAATCGAACCCGAGACATCTTCCCAGCCTTTCGGTCACCACACCAAGGCGCTGGTTTCCTTTGGACCTACTTTTTTAGGTGGATTCCGAACCACCGGGTCACAGAAAAAGCACTTAGAAAATTTTTCCATTGGTGCCGACAGTGGGAATCGAACCCGGCCACATCGCGCGCCACTGCGTGCGAGCCGAGCACGCTACCCACTGCGCTACTGCTCCCCCTGTATCATGAGATAAGGCATAATCTAGTATAATCGATAAAGCCGGATTAAAATGGATTTACGTTGTACCAAAAAAAGTGCTTGTCAGGTGCTAATTTGGTGCCGGAATGACAATTTTTCTGCTGTTATTGATCAGCCAAAAAGTTCTCTGCTAACTTAACTTAAAGTTAGCACGGCATCATTATGGTAGCACTCTCGGAAAATCTAAGAGCATAGGATTTAAGTGCTTTCAAGACGTATAAAATTTAATCACAGATTTTCGGTGGAACCTTCCATTTATCGACTTTTTATTTTGAGTATCATGAGTCATAATGTAATATATTGACTTTTCTTTGCACAGTAAAAACGTACGATTTAGGTACTTTTAAAATATGCAGCATACGATTCAGGTGCTCCACCACTAGAAGTCCAAAACTCACCCTCTTGTCAGAATGAAGGGATTTTTATGTACAAAACTTCTGAATACCTACAAATTCAAATTTTCTTTGCGCATAAAGAATATACGATTTTTTTGGGGTAGTTTAGATATATGCTTCACACGATTTAGTCAGTGCAAAGCGATTTTTACGTATATAAATTCTGAATACGAAACAATTCGACTTCTCTCTTCACATAAAAAATGTAGAATTTAGATGCTTTCGAAGTATGCTGCGAACGATTTAGGTGCTCTACCCCTTTAAACCGAAAGCTCACCCCCTTGTCAGCACACAGGAATTTTCACGCATAAAATTCTAGAGTACGAAAAAATTTGACTTGTCGTCGCACAGAAAGAACATACGATTTAAGTGATTTCGAAGTATGCACTGGTCCATTAAGGTTGTTCACCGCTTTGAATCCAAAAATTACCCCCTTAACAGATATATATATATATATATATTGTTACACACGGGTTTATGTATGCCGTGGTAACTTGTTATTGTTATTGTTTTATTCGCTGAAGTCAAAGGCCCCCGTGAATGGATTCTTTGTCCTATTTTAAGCTGGGTAGCACTTCACCTTGTATGTAATTGTAATTGGTGATGATCGGAGCTGTGAAGCAATGAAGGAATACAGGTGGCTTCACACTATTGTATTTATTCAAGAGCTCAGAACGATCAAAGTCACTTTTGCAATGATAGACATAGATGTTACAAAGGTTGAATATTATACTTTAGAATACACTGACGCGCAATGCCGCTAAGGTAAATTGGTACGAACAATTATATCACAGAGGAAGTGAAGCGCCGCTAAGGTGTTCCTTCACTTATTAATTAAGTTCTTACACAACACTTGCTTGAGAATAAGGATTCGAAAAGATCACGTCAATCACGCCCGCAAGAACCTAAGTACGCGAACGGACTTGCGGCTGAGGAACGAGATCTCCTGACCGATTGCTAAGAGCGTCGCACAGTGGGACGAGAAGCCGAAATCGTGGCCACAAAAAAACTGGCTAAACGAATTTGGGTGAAAGTCTGTACTCGGGGGTTTTTGGGGTCGCTGATGACTAATCCAAAGTAAAAAATCTCAAAAACAAAATGGCGGACCCAAAACGGTAACAAATTTCTTCAAAAACCTAATGGATTCGAGTGAAAGTCGGTACTCGGGGGTTTTTGGGGTCGCTGATTACAAATCCAAAGTCAAAAATCTCAAAAACAAAATGGTGGGCAATGTTTAGGCATATGCATATACAGGAATAAAGACTTTTCATTTTTCAGTATTAATGTCATGAAATTTGAAGGCTTATAAAATTAGTGGAATACAATTTCCTCATCCGAATCATCGTCGTCAAATTCAGAATCTGTTTCTACTGTAGATTGACTCGTTATTGAAGGTGGGATCAACAATTCTACAGCTTCCGGAGTTAAACTTCGCATTTTCTTCTGTGGCAATTTACGGAGGCTGGAAATGTACGGATCAGATGTTACCATCAGCCGGTTCCAAACATCTTCCATTGTTTTTGATCTCGAACACTTTCGTGATAAATTTTCTCGGATACTTTTGATGTCCTTGTTTCTAGCTTCCTGAGCTTCTTCAGATAGTTGGCCGATTGGTAATAATGCGTGAGCTATTATTTCTGGTCCATGGATGAGAATTTTGTGCACCGAAGTAGACATATAATACCACGGGTAAAGTTGTACGAATAGTCGTGCAGTTTCTAGCGTGTATTCTCGAAATTTGTCGGTATTAATCGCATGGCTACTCGAAATAGCCTGTAGAATAGCGTAGAAACGTGTGATTAATTTTTCGTCGACTCCTGTTATCATAGCAGACACCGTGGAATTTTCGAAAAAGCGCCGAGCTGTATTACCATAATCAGTATTGCCGAATCCAGGCTTCGGATAATCGACAATTAGTCCTAATTGCGTACGAAAGCCCTTTTGGACAACCCTCTTGCTCTCTCTTCTACAATCCGCTTGTCTTCCTCAGTACGTGCTTGCCATTTTTTTATTTTTATTTTCTAGGCCAAATGTAAACAGCATTCGAAAAAACGTATCTACCCATGCAAAGTAGATAGTCCGAACTTGAAATTGTCTTCGTTGACCGTTCTTTTGAGAAGAGCATCGATGAAAATCATCATGAACAGTGTGACTCTAGAATAACCGTAGGTACTACTTTGTTACGGACACCCTATACACGTTAAAAACCGGTATAAGTTCCCTACTGTACGTATTGAACACCTGGCAGACCCAGACGCTCGTCAGCCGGCCGCCGCGCCAGCCGGGGCCGCGCACGTGGTAGAAGGCTGCGTACTCGCTCACGCTAACTAAAAAAACTACACTTGGTAGCAAGAAGTAGCAGATGATCGAAAACGTTTTCGATAGTTGAAAGACTGATCTAGAACCTAAGACTTGAATCAAAGTGGAGTCTCCTGGAGTTCCCTACTTTTTGTCCATTTGAAAGTATAAGTCTCGAAAATTATATCGTTTTCAGTGGGTACCGAACATAGCCGTATTTCATGCAGATAAACATGATTTCGTAATTCTACTTATATATGAATATTTTCTACATACCTCCAGGAATAGAATTCATTTTGAAAAATTAAAATCGGTTCACTCACTTCCAAGTTATGAATTTTCAAAGTTCACCGTTTTTTCTTACGTTCTCGCTCGCCGCGTGCACTCTCCATGAAGGCTGACTTTGAACTAACCACTGAACTCTAATAATACTGGAACGTGCGCTGGCTATACTGCACATGGAGAAGGAGTGTATCGAGAGAGATAGCTCGCAAACTATATTTCTCTCTGTCTGATCGTGTGACGCACGCGCACTTGAAGGTGTTGTATAGGCGCTTCAAAAAGTTTATCCCACTGAATTATATTACTCTATCGAGAGTGTACTGCAAACTGAGAGGCAATGCTCTTTTTTTTCTCTTAATATAACTATATTGACGCACGAGGAATTCAAGACTTGACGACTAATAATTGGAAGTAGATATGTATACCTCGGTGACGCTCCGATATAAGCAAGATCTGAAATCGAGGAATAAACTTTTTGACTGTACTGTACAGACAGAGACCAAGATACCAACAAGCGTCGTTCGTGGCTATCTCTCTCGATACGGTCTACCAGCGGCAGCGCGCGTTCCAGTATTAGTAGAGTTCAGTGGAACAAACGTATCGAGCAAGGTATGGAAGGGACGACCGTACTCTTCGAGGTTTGAATGCACCAATCATTCCTCTACCCCACCCGAGGGTCAAAATTCCCCGAATCCAATTTTCATTTTTCGGATTTGTGGCCACGATTTCGGCTTCTCGTCCGACTGTGCGACAGCGGGAATCAAACTTGGCCACATCGCGCGTCTCTGCGTGCGAGCCGAGCACGTTACCCACTGCGCTACTGCTCCCCTCTACATCTAAAAATATTAATAATTTGCAAAGATACATGCCTCCGGGTACTGTATTTTCTTTCACCTCCAATCTGCGGGAATTCCACTGGTCACAGGTACACTGACATCAATACAGAACTAAAATACGATTATAGCGGCTTTAGATATGCTCGAAATCCGATATTTTTTGTCACAGTTTATTCTTAAAGAGGGATTGTTGAAATTCTTACAAAATCAAGTTCCACGTAACTGTCTTTATAAGTATATCACCATACTTCTTGGTTCCACAGAGCTGCTGTATTTGTACGTGAAGTTGATATTGGTACGATTATCCCGATACTGAAGAAAGTATCGACAACAAGAATAGAGGAAATGCAAAAAAACTGTATCTGGCTATGGGAAAAATACTTCCAATCAATGAAAAAAATTACAACAACAACGCTTGAGGTTATAGAAGATAGAGTATTCCCTCATATTTCAAGAGATTATACGCACTGGAATTCACCACTAGAAGAAGTAAGTTATGCAAATTATTCGCAATTACAATGGCATGAAACGTAGCAGTGTTTGAACGCCCCGTACTAAAAAAAAGTATAAAGATATGATCTTAACCTTATACTATTGTCACGACTTTTGTTCCGTAAAATGTGTATGCCCAAACGCGTTTATTGCTGAAAGTCCTATTGTTTTGATCGACTTTGCCAACTAAAGTATGTGTGAGTACCCCATACTAATCATAATAAGCCTTTAGTCACAAACTCCGTGTATCATTCTGTGATTTCAATCGATAATATCTCAGTAGTTAGTCAGCCACTCTGACGAAGCCCCACTCCGTCCAGTGGCACAGACTATTTTTTCATTTTACTATCATTATTATTTTCAATATATTCATCTCTCTCTCTCTCTCTCTCTCTCTCTCTCTCTCTCTCTCTCTCTCTCTCTCTCTCTCTCTCTCTCTCTCTCTCTCTCTCTCTCTCTCTCTCTCTCTCTCTCTATTTCTCAGTCTCTTGGGGTTATTATTATTTTTACTTTTATTATTATTATTTTCTATATTCTCTCTCTCTCTCTCTCTCCTCTAATTGTGCGCATCTTGTTGAAATGAGCTCCTGGTTTTTGTATGGTTTCATGCGGAAATGGCGTTGAGAATTGTATTCGCGATACATCTGTAGAAAGTGAAAGACTGTCCTGCAGTGGCCGCAGTCTTGCAATTCGGAATGATCTGTGTATCGAACCCAAACCCAAACTTTGTTAAAATTAAAGCAATTTTTTGGGAGTCTTCATAAATTCTTGCTGATAAAACTATTTCTTTAGTCAGCACAAGAAAAATTAACGATAGGTAGTACACGATAAGTTGACGATAAGTATCAATGTCTCAATCAATCAATAAGTATCAAAGTATCAATGGCGATTGGCCAGTTTTAAATCAACATAACAAACTGACCCATTGCTTCTCCATAATTTTGTATCTTTTATAAAGCCTCCTTTGTAACCAAAAGCCACCCAACTCCCTGTGGAATTCCCCAAATATAAAATGTTAGTGTTTCCAAAGGGAAATTTTATTCAGTAAAACTTGAAGTCTGAAAATGTCTTACTGGTAAATAAATGTAGAGAAACTGGAATACATAAAAATAATTTATAATTACAAATCTGAAAGCGAGTATAATGAATCATTTCAATCATTTCACTACCATTCGCGCAACGTCCGCATAGTAAAACTATGACTACCGGAGTGAAATGAATTGGAGGGATGAAAACATTTGATGTTGCATTGGCTGTCGATAATAAACATAGTGAACAGACCTGGTATATAACTAATTTTAAAGTAATAATTTGATACCAATGATAAAATTACCCTTGAGAAACGTATTTTGCTGGGCTATATGTTAATACTTTTGTATACAGGAACGTGTCTCACCACTCTTTGCATCTGTAGCTGCGCCAAAAATCCGTGGTTTCACCGCAGTTATTTTGACGTACGATCGACTGGATTTGCTGTTTTCACTCATCAGTCAACTTGCGAAAGTGCCAAGTTTATCGAAAGTTTTGATTATTTGGAATAATCAACATAAGGATCCACCTGACCGTAAGAAAATTCCACTTTTTTTAAATCTAGTTTTGAAAATATAATCATCCAACGGATTTTTTTCAATTCATCTGAGAACAACTTTATCTTAATTCGGTATATTGCAAATGATCGGCATTAAAAACCGCTTATTGCAAATTCAAATTCAGTACGAGTCACCTATTGTCTGGAGTCATAGTTACTATTATTGCAATTATAAATGAAAACTTAGAATAGATGTACTGTAATAATTAGCTCCATTTTCCGTTTTTGTTTTCTCTTGTTGCCAACGTCTCTTCGACCGCTTAGACTTCTCCAGACCCTCATGTCGAAATCTCTGTCCCTTTCTCGTTATCATTAGAGCCACCACGTTCTGCTACGATATCCCAGCCGATGTCCTCCCTGACCCACACTGCGCCGTACATATAGAATGCGCGGACACATTTACGGCCACCTAGACCCTCAGCCTGGATCCAATCCCCTCTCTCTTTATTCGATACTCAACTTCAATCCTTCTCCTTCAAGCGATGCCCGATGGCTGCATTTCAAAGAACCTTCCAGAACAAACCCGAAGTATTTCTACAATATCGCTGCCTTCACATAAAACGTGGTTCTCTAGAAAAAGTTTAGACTGAAAATTAGTCAGTTCATCACCTACAGCCTTTGAGGTAATCTTTGCGTGTTTAAACTGTATTTTTGTATCTCTAAATAAATCGGTTTGCGCAGTTCAACACCATGTGTACCGCGTTCTGTGGCTAATTCGATTACTTTCACGCAAATTTATGCAATTCATAATTCGTGTCATTGCGGTACTGTTCGCCCACCTGCCAATAGATAAATAATGTTTAAGGGGTTCGGTCACCGAAAAACGCGTTTTTGAAGTGAAACTTATTTAGACGCGTTGAGAGTAAATTTTCAAGGTCGTGACACGAAAAACCCTCAGATTTCGTGACGAAAAAGAGACGGCAGATATAAAAGAAAAGAAAGACCTCTGGAAAAGAAAGACCTCTGGAAAAGAAAGACTGGGAGAGAGTATAAGTCGTCTAGCTTATAGATTGCGTTCCTTTTCTTTGTCTCCGCTTTGTGCGGTTCTTCGTTTTCTCCTTCTTAGCGCGGCGGAACCATGGTGTATAAGGCTACGTACGGGTGAGACTAATACACATCTGTATTTTGTATATGTGTGCTCACTAAGAAAGGAGAGAGAGCAAGAGAGACGAATCGAGGCAATCACTCTTGAGAGTCAGGGTACCGCGCATGCGCGTTCTCTCATCGCGTCAAAGGTTCCGGTTTAGAATCTCGGCTTGCGTACTTTTTGAAGTGAATACTTATTATGCGACAACGACCCAGCTCTTGGTAACGCTAAAGTGTCCGTAAACCGGACAAGAGAATGGAGGAATAGAAGAAGAAGAGAGAGAGAGAGGTATAGTTTGTAAGCAAGAGAGCGAGTGTCTCGGCATCCACAGTGCTATGGCTTAGCTTCGTCATCCATATAGTATACCTGGGTATACGTGTATTAGTAAACAGCGGCGAGTACGCATGCCGTTCTATCCGTTGAATGTGTGAGTCCACCCTGTGTGTGGGCTCACTACGCTTCGTGCAGCATGTAGACAATGTTCACCACCATTCGTTAGAACTTTCGTTTCACCGGGAAGCAGGTAGTTGGTATCGTAAAGGTGTTTACGGATAACCCTTTTCATATATAGACACCAAAAACGTCTTTATTAGTTCAAATCAACGGATAACAACTATGAGAAAATTACTGACGGTACAGAATCTTGGAAGAAATATTAAGGTTGATTGATAGGTAGAATGTGGAAGTATTTTCAGGTATTAAAAAATGTGCTTTCGCGGAGAAATACGCTCTCCGGAGTTTTCCTCCGTTCGATCATACGATATTATTTTAACTACCTGAAAATACCTCCATATTTTACCTAATATCAACCTTAATATTTCTTGCAACATTTTGTACTGCCAGTAATTTTTTCATAGCCGTTATCCGTTGATTTGAACTAATGAAGACATTTTTTGATGTGTATGTATGAAAAGGGTTTTTCTCTTAAAAACTAAGAATTTATCCACGGGTCCCGAAGTGGGATAACAAAATTTATTATTTTCTTTCCGATTTTTATACTTCATTCTTTACGACTCATTTTTTCCTAATTCACGAGAATCATAAACTTTTCAACTCATCCTGGCCAATTTATCACCACCCTTAAATGGCACTCTATCATTAAAAAAATTGTACATTTTGTTATCCTAAATCTTAAAACCTTTTACTTCAACTTTATATTTTCTAATTTCTGGTCTTTAGATCAGTCACAGGAACATATTCGTTGATTCCCGCCGGATTCAATACCAAACGTCCTGTCCCCTAGCATGTTGGTGTATAACGATTCACAAAACTCAAACCCGTATGAAAAACTGACATTTTTAGAAAATTCAACGAAAATTACAACAAAAATTCTGAAATTACAAGAACTAACGAGAGTTCACAGCTTTATTTGTGTGTAAAATTTCGGCACGATTGCTCGACGTTATCTCGAGATATGACTGATCAAATTTTGTAAGACCATCACACACATTCCCACAAACACTTGCGGTCACAGGCGTCGAGAATTTTTTGCTATATGCTATGTTCCAACCGATTTTTGTCATTTTGAGTAGTCTAGCGTAAAAATCTTGAATTACCCTCGATAAAAATAAATTGTAGTTTTTCTTTTTTGAAATTCCGTCACTCTGACGCGTGACTGTGCCAATCAGTTCACTTTGTGGTTGATCAATAGTTGATTGAGTACAGAAAAAAAAATTTATGCGTGTACGGACAGGTTAATAAGGTCATCATATCCGTATCGAATCTTGCGATTAAGATGGTTTGACTCAAATAAATTGTTTACTTGGCTACCGGTAGTGACCTTTTTCATTATTTAACTGAAGTAAAATCAGATTGTATTCGTAATAAAATAATGCTAGGATATAGTCTCAAAATTAAAGACACCTTTTGTTGAAATCTAATGAAATCTTTGTGGGACGTACGCTTCGGTTTTCTTAAGTACACCCACCGCAGCTTTCGATTAATCAACGTTTTTTCGACAGCTTCCAGATGGCCCAAAGTCAACAAATCTTTAAAAGTGATCCAAACCAAGGAAAACAAACTGTCAAACCGATTTTATCCATACGATGAGATTGAAACGGAAGCGATCTTATCTCTTGATGATGATATTATTATGCTGACAGTGGATGAACTTGAATTTGCATATGAGGTACGTATAATACCTGAAATATGGGAAATAGCATATCGTGAGGTATATGATCACGAGGAAAAAGTATTACAAATCACAAGTAGACCATCTTGTGTACATTTTTTTTATCTGTGGTAACAGAAAAATATAGCACTATTAGTAAATCATGTTCAGTCATACTGTGAGTTTCGGAGGATGCGACGAATAATATGGACGTCTTTTGTAATATTTTAGCTTAAAAAAATTTAGCAGCAATAGAATGCACATGTTTGCAGTTTCAGTGGTGGTTGAGATCTTTTGTCTACCTTAACGATGCACAGGTCTTGGTATTGTCCTAGGCGCTCCTGCTGCCACGCTTGGTCTATTCTACTTTATTATACACTGCAATTACAATACTTTGTTATACATTGCAATAGACTGGCGAACGATAATTATCGTTTGCCAGTCTATTGCAACGTGGCAAACCTTATAGCTGCGAAAGCATGTTCTATTTTCCATCTTCCACAGTTTTCCATCGCTCGATAACTCTTCAGTTCTACTGAAGTTGAAGCACCAAAAAGGTGCACGCACAAATCTTTCATGTTGCTCGATAGAATGTTTACTGGCACTCTCTGTAGCATTCTTTTTATGTTAATCAGTTCCTATTTTAGCGGCCATAAGGTAAGCCGTTAGGTAAATACTTTAGTACGTACTTTACGGCATTGACAATAAGTCAGAGTTTCCTAGATGTTTTGAAGAGCTCTTTTTTAGTCGCAAGCAATTTCATCTGGCTTAACGATGGACAAACGTAACATAATTTTCAAAATTAGGTTGTGATGTAAATAATCATTAAACGATCGTTGAGTCTACCTAACACGTGCTTTAAATCGTCGTTGTAACTCAATCTTTTCAGCAGGTCTTTGATTAAACATTCCTGCATGGTAGTTATAAGAGCAATTACGTTCATTTATAAATTTTCGGCTCAAGCGTGGTAACGTTGACATAGAAATATTCCATTTATCATCGCAAAACCGATAGAGCCCACGACGAGTTACCGCAACTTTTTTTGACATTTATTTTAATTTCTTGTCTATATACTGTATTTAGGTTTGGAGAGAATTCCCGGATCGTATTGTTGGCTTCCCGTCTCGTACACATACGTGGGATAACGGAACTAATTATTGGAAGTACGAAAGTGAATGGACGAACCGAATATCGATGGTGCTCACCGGTGCTGCTTTCCATCATAAGGTAGAGATCATTTGTTTGAAAACACTTCGTAAACTTATAATATTTTATTTCGTTCCATTAGGTAATCAAAAATGCAAAATTAAAAAGGTTAAATTTTTCTGGCGCAATTTTAACCAACACCATTCAAAAGAGCATACTCGAAAACATAGGGAACAGTGGTTCTCGATTTTTTTTGTGCTCGGATTCATCACATGGCAACAGCTCAAACTCAGATGTCAAAATTGCGTCCTCTGGGCGCTAATGGGTTTTTAATGGGATTGACATGAAACTCCAAACTATTAGGAAAAAAAAATAACATTTCATTAGGAAGTGTTGTCACATTTTTCATTATTAAACGTGATCCAACATATCTTATATGGTGACGTATCGGGCAGATTGGTCCATAAGAGAATGCAGCAGCATTGTGCGCTATCGTTTTACTATTTTTTCGAATATATTTTCTGACAATTTTTTCTTTTTGACAGTTTTTTTTTACTTATTCTCGAAATGCACACACTGTATTTTAAGGTAGTTCTATCGATTGAACTCTTTTTTATAATTTTTTACATGCATTGGTTGTGAAATTATCTGAACATCGGTGAATTTTTATAGACTGAACATAAAAAAATTGAGTTAGTTGCTAATGAAATCAGTAATTTTTTACGTGTATCGCCTATACCGAACGCATTACCAATGCTCTAAAATCCTGCGGATTTTAAAAAGATCTTACGATTTTAACAAAATAACAGAAATCGATAAATATGCACTACCCAGATATTGTGCGCAAAACTCAGGATGATCGGCCGACCGGTTTTTCTGGCATCATGAGTCAGAGTTTCTCGCTTCCTACACTTTGTAGACCGTGAGCGATCTCACGCTTTCTTGTTTCGTGTAGTCGAGTCGTAAATTTTTTGAAGTCTGATGTCATGAAAAAGTAAATTATTATTTTTTTGTGTTTGTATAATTACCTGAAAAATCTTTTGTGTTTCAGTTTTGGAGTTACATGTATACTACGGCTATGCCAGGTAATATAAAATCTTGGGTCGATGACCATATGAATTGTGAGGACATCGCTATGAACTTTTTGATTGCCAATGTTACTGGGAAAGCTCCAATTAAGGTAACGTAAAATGCATATCTAAAGATATTTTTTATTTGTGATAGCAATAGAAGATGAGACAAGTATATTGGTACCCGTCTGGGCACCCACTCTCATCTCCGCTTCTACCCCAACCATGTAGCCATCTCCACTCCTGTGATTTTCTTCCACCACTGGGTGGTTGAGAAAGTGCAGAGCGGTGGGTGGTGAGGCAAGACACGTAGACAGGGGAGCACAAAACGAGCACTGCTATTTTTTCTTTCGCTGTAAAATAAAATACACATATAATACTTACTCTTTACGGCTTAAAAAAATTGCCAATTCCTGAATTGATAACAGTGTGAGGGTGCAATAAAGGCAACTTCAATATAGTTTTATGTGAAAAATAAAATGAAACAAAACTGCAATAATGATGTTTCACGCGGATTCACGCCTTTGTTGTAAAATATGATGATGATAATGATGATGAGAGCATTCGATGAAGTTTGAGTTGATAAACCATCGAGGACGCTAAACGACGAGCAACGATAAAGCAAATTAGAAATTATTGAATGATAATACTTTTGACGAAAAGTAGCTAAAGTAGCACTGAAAATTTTCATAGGAATATCCCTAGTTTGTAGGTTGGAAATGGATCGCCCGGTTGCACGTCGGGGTACTCATCAAATTCGGAAAAAATGCATTCTTTCAAGGTCCCCAAAGATCCTGAACGTGAAGAAATTTTTAAAAATGTGATAAGGCGAAAAGATAGTGCCGTGAAAGCTGGATGAGCTGTATGTGAATATAACTATTACCGTATATTGACCGTGTACATTTCTCAAATACATTCAAATAAAAAAAATCCAATGCGTTATTCATTACATTTTTTTGTTCAATTAACGTATATTTTTTCAATGATACCGATCACCTATCACCCGTTCATTTTCTTTAACTGTTTATCATTAAATAGTATATATTGTTCATACATAGGTTTACCTATCAGTATATACATGATCGACATATCCGGCGATCGACCGCAGGGCGACCGTTGGCGATCTCTCTGGCCGGGTTCCATTATTCGCTCAAAGCGCTTTGCTTAAAAAGCCCGACCATCCGAGCATGGGCAAATTAAGCGTTTTGAGCGATTTGAACGAATAATGGAACGCACCCACAGATACGTATAAATAAATTACATGCAGAATATATCTGTCTTACGTTCAGAATTTATATAAGGTATACATTCAAAAATATATTCTAATATATATTCCTTCCATATAAATCGCGGCAAAAAGTTGTATATTCAATATATAACTGAAATATATACCAAAAATATAAAAGGATATATTCTACATATATTTCAAATATATTTCGTAATATACTTATATATATATTTTCGCATATAAATACTTTCCGTGAATGTTCTTTGATTACCTAGCCGAGCAGCGGGGAGTGGAGTGAGGATAGCAGTGGAATCTGCCAGAGTCGTCCATTAATTC
Organism: Rhorus exstirpatorius; assembly: GCA_963564615.1. Classification (NCBI taxonomy): domain Eukaryota; kingdom Metazoa; phylum Arthropoda; class Insecta; order Hymenoptera; family Ichneumonidae; genus Rhorus; species Rhorus exstirpatorius. The sequence continues at coordinate 14,380,733 of OY751316.1, read as the reverse complement.
TCAAAATATTAAGAATTCTGTCGCATGTCTGAATGGACAGGGTGCAGACCCTGCTTTAAGCTTCCGGAATTTTTCGCGAAAAATAATTTTCTCGGAATTTTCCCGGAAAATAGTTTTTATAAATTATTATTTTTCAAAAAATTAGTTTTTTCACGATCCTAATAATAATTGGGCCACTCTGGCGACTCTGTAAAATTCAAATACACCCTCCTGCCCCCTCTATTACCACCACTTCTGGAGCACGGGGTGAGGGGTAGTGGAGGGGACATGAGTGAGGATAGGAGTCGGGGTCACTATTGTAGTCCATATACTACTGATGTCTTTTCGAATGGACCCGAAATCAACCTTTTGTGTTACACCTGGTAAGAGCCAATAGATTCGTATTTTAAGTGGAAGCTCATCTGTGATGGTTTTTTGGGTGGCTCGCGACGAATTCAGGGTAACTATTTCAGGATTATAAATAGTAGATTCAATATGGCCGATCAAAATGTCACATATCTCTGGATTTGGATAAAACTCGGTGCCCGGGGAACTTTGAGGTCGCTGATGACGAATCTAAACTAAAAATTAAGAACTTCAGAAACTCACTTACGATCAAGCGTGCAACGTATATGAAAAATGCAATAATTTTGTTACCAGAACTTTTTCTCTAACTCACCCCGTTTACGGATTATAATAATAAAAAAAAATTCGTCAATATTCAAGGCCAGATTTAATTCCATAAAAATGGAGTTCTGCAAAAAATAAAAATTCGTTGAATATTCGGACCCGACTCTATATACTAAATAGACGGAGAGCTGGAGACCAAATCGGCTCAGGATTTTTAGCCACAATAAAACTGTTGTAACCAGGAAAAGTGTTGTAATCCTTAATTATAATTTTTTTTTAAATTATAATTAAGGGTTACAACACCTTTCCACCAACCGATCGAGCTGAAAATGTTTTTGGGTGCATTGGGAGTATAGCGGAACGATTTACATTAAAATTGAAGTTGGCTAAAATTACTATTTTTTTCCCCCACCCCATAATACCTGCACCCACCACCCACTGCCTGCCAGACGAACGATTCTTGGTAAAGGGTCCTTCACGTAAGTATCTGCCGGAGTTTTATTGTGGCTAAAATTCCTGAGCCGATTTGGTCGCCAGCTCTTAGACTAAAAGACGTTCAACACTATCGGAGGAGGACACCTTGCGTGGTTTCCTTGTCAGGAGTTGAATCCTGGAGGTGTGCCCCGCAGTAAAATGCACAAGCATATTGAATGAGTATGGAATTTAAGGTATTCGAGATTACGTGAAATCAGATTATTAATAATTGAATCATAAACAATGCAATTATATAATAAAACGAAACAGCAAATCTATTACTGTGCCGAGTGTTACGATGTCGTGACAGCTGTAGGAATTTCTGTAATTGGAAGGATTCCTACGGCGGTGATTATCAACCACGGCCCAGAAAATTTCGATACAATAATCCATGAGACTACATGTGTTTGAGATTAGAAAATTTCCTTAAAATTGGCCATAACACACTATGTGCCATACCTGTCAATTTTGAAATAAATGTATAGCCTCAAATATTTACGTAATAGGTCATAATGGTTTTCTGTTGCAGGTCACACCGAAAAAAAAGTTTCGCTGCCCGGAATGTACGAATACTGAAATGCTGTCAGCCGATTTAACGCACATGGTGGAACGTACTCAGTGTATAAATAGATTCTCTGACATTTATGGTACCATGCCTTTACAATCAGTTGAGTTTCGTGCGGATCCCGTTCTCTTTAAAGATCATTTTCCGGACAAGCTGAAGAGATTCAAGGAAATAGGCAGCCTTTAAAATATTTAGTCGAATATTAATGATTTTTTTTTTAGTTCTAAGATAATTGGTGGTGTATTTGGGTTCACCAAGCTCTTCATGAGACCTCCACGAAAAAAGGCTTATTTTTTTCGGATTCCTTGCGAAACTCCCAATTTATTTATGAAAATTAATAAAATTTTTGAAATTTTTTTTTCAATTGGGATCGAAAATGTGGCGCCCTGACATCTAGCGGGTGAATCTTGCACTCGTCAAAGTGGGCTGAAATACACGCGAGGTATCAGCTGTAATACGTTATATCAGCTCACGGGTAATTAACTGAAAGATTTATCGCTATAATTAAGGTTAAAGGACCGATCATAGAAAATAAAACGGGTGGAATGAGATTTCAAGATCTAATTACAAAAAATAAATCGTATTGTTCCGTTTATGGCTACCGTGAGCGAGCCGCCACAAGCCCGTCTGTTCGATTCCATCGATTTCCCAGATCCGGCGAATGTTTTGTAAATATTATCAATAAATTCGGAGTCACAGAAAAAGTTGATAAACTGTACGCCTGGAACAAAGCTTTGAAAAATGGTAAAAAAGTTTCTGCAAATATGCGTGTATATTCGCTTCATTTTAAACGAGAGGATTATATATTTCCAGGCAAGTATATAAAACCTTCACTTCACTAAAAACTGCCGTATAATTGTAATGTGATCTCAAAAATAAAAGAAATATGAATCGCTTATAATAAATATTGTCAAATGTAAATTCTCATGATTTTTATAACTTATTATTTCAGATATTCCATCACAAAAAAAGTCACTTAAAAAATGTATTGTCCCATCTTGCAATTTGCCAGTAAGTTCTCTGAATATCAACCAGGAGAATAATGTCAAGAGTAAAGTAAGATCAGAAAGGATGCTGGAAAGGATTTTGAAAAAAGAAAGCTTGGTGCTGCAAGAAAAAAATAAGACTGAGGAATTAAGTCCAAGTGAAACAGAAACACCCACTCTTCAAGGAAATGATGGCCCAGCAGAAGTAGGGAATGCGATTGAACTTGTCAATTAAGTATCTAATAACATTCCTACGGTAGTTGATATTGGAGTTCAGGTTCAAAGTGGTGATTTGTTCAGAAGTTTTCTGTCACTCTCCGCACTTTTACCGCAGTAAATTACGTGTTTTGCGTTCAAAAGACGCTCTCCCTCAATAAAATTTCGACTGCTTGGATTTGCTTCACCCCAAGTACAAATTTCAGCAATACTGAGCATGGTATTTCGATTTTTTGAAGAAAAAACTATGTAAAAACACGCGTACGCGCTAATGTGCCGCAGTGTCTTATTGTCAGCTCGCAGCCCACTTATATCTGCCATATTGGATCCGAATATTTAGGCCACGCCCCTAGTTTCGATCCCAATACTTTGTCAACAGAAAAAATAGGAAAATATTCTTTGTGAAATATGTTTTGAATCTTCAGATACTTACAAGAATGTTACTGTTTAGAATATGAATAATCGATGACAAAAGATGTGCCACTAAAAAAAATGATAAGAAATAAAACATCTGGTATTCCACAGACCAAATAAACGATTTTTTCGGTTAAACATGTTTACGTAATTAAAACCTATTAGGAAGTTGATGTATAATTTTCTGAAACAAAAAGCAACCCGAAATAAATTAACATCAGCTATGTACGTTTTTTTCCGCACTGAAAAGAAGTAAATCAGATAGGACGGAAAATAAGAAAAATATAGTTTAAATTTAAAATGAAAACGTTAATAATGTAAATTTGCCATGCAAAACACGAAAAATCATGTCAGTCTTCAAGTAGACATTTCACGTCTTGTGTCGGGGAAACAGATATTTAATCTATATCAAATTTTTGTCCAGGATTTTGCCAATACAGAATGAGTTTTCAAGTCAGGAGTACAATAAGCTAACATTTTACTAATGATAATACGATTTATCATCCATCACGTTCAGAGGACATAGAACTGAAATTCCGATGTCAGGCATTTCTCAAAAGATTTTAACGGGTGGACGCCTCCTTGCTTTTTGGGTCCTAAAACGTAAGAATAAAACTTTCAACACGAATAAAAGTATTTGGAGATGTGTGCCCCTCTTTCTTGAGCTGAAGCTTTCTACCGTTTTTTTCTTGTTAGAAAACGTTCAGGCTCTGGTGATAATATTTGAGGGTTCCTAGCTTTCTTACAAGCAATGTATATAGGATCGCTATTGTTTGTTTAGCTCCGCAAATTTAAAAAAATTGAAAAACACATTTCTCCGGTTGTTTACGGCTTTCGCGTTATTTTCGATACACCGATAGTTTGTAACTCTTCGTAGTTTTTTAACGCACCCCTAAGATTTACCCAAGAACCCGTAGCATCGACAATTTTATTTTGCAATCTGGATCCCTGAAAAAAAATGCAACAATTTTTATATGATTTTTTCTAGTATATTTTCGATACACCAGACGTCTTTTAGACATTTTGGGGCGGAGAGGGCGAGGAGGGAGATAGGAGAGGAGATAAGAAAATTTGGCAGAATTCAAAGACGTCTGGTATATATTAAAAATATACAAGAAAATATCATACAAAAATTATTACTTATTTTTATTAGAAATAACTGGGTTTTGATTCCAGGGGTTCATTGGATGAATCCCTGGGTGCCCAAAAGGGTGAATCCCCAAGTGCGTTAAAAATTGTGAAAAGTTACAATTTATCGGTGTTTCGAAAATAATGCGAAAACTACGAAAGACGACTAATCTAGATTTTCAATGTATTTTCTAAGTTCGAAAAAATAAGAGCGATCCCAGGTGTTCTTTATATGGGTGCTTGGAACTCTAAAAAAATTTGTGATCACCGCCCGACCGCTTTCTCATAAGAAATAGTACTAGGAAACTTTAATTATATAAAAAGGTGGAATACACATTTAGAAACACATCTTCGTGTTCCAAATGTTATGTTTTTACTTTTAAGGATCCAAAAACAAGTAGGTGAACCCGCTGAAATCTTCTTGAAAATTTCTGACTTAGCAATTTTAGTTGCGTATCCCCTCAAGGTATTGCAAATTTTTATGAGAAATGAACGTAATCGCCATTTTGAAGAGGTTACGCCTCGTTGGCACCCGAAAAAAACGAAATTAACAGGAATTATTTTTGAGGATAGCTGTATATTTATTTAAATAAATGTTTTCATACTTATAGATAATTTTTTCAGTTATCATTCGCAGTTTTTTTGTATTAAAAAATAATCACTAATATCGAAAATACAACCGCTCTCCTAAAGCCTTTTGCGTTCGGGAGATTCGCGGTAACTGCAGCGGCTTGGAAACGAATTATCTGATATAAAAAATTCGAACAGATTTAATTTTAGGATTGGTATGGATTTAGGATAAAATAGACGTAATCCGAAATTAAGGTATCCATTTCCGATGAAAAAATGCTCTGATTTCGTCGATAAAAAAAATGCATTAAAAACAAATGCTTCATTCGCCAGCTGCTTCTTCGATTCCCGACTGCCCACCAGGCAAGAAAACGGAAGTTGAACATCTCACAGGAGTCAGCTGATTTTGAAGATTTCTTTCAGCAACACGTTTGGGCTAGCGGAAAAACGTTGATTAAGGTAGAACGCTACCATGTCAAAAAAAGGAATTTTGATGAAAATTGGTAGATACGTTCGAAACTGAGTAAAATTGACTCTGTGAAAATAAACCCCCCACCCCAACCCCTAAATGCGGGAGGGGTAGTAACTGTGACGTCCGCCGAAATTGAATCAAATCAATTTCGACGTTCGTCCAGAAACCTCGAGAATTTTCCTGTCGGAATCTGACTCGCGACTCTCGATCGTCCTGTTAGTTGAAACAAATATGCCTTGTAATTCGTAAATTCGTGTTTTTATAAATTCGTTGACACAAATGGGCTATTTATTATGTAATTATCAGCTCAAAGTTGAATTTCAGACCTCGATTATTGGAACTCTTGGTAAAATTAAATTAAAAAAAAAACACAACGAGACTCGGGGAACAATATTGGGATTCGAGCGCGAAAAAAGTTAGAGCCAGAGCGCAAGTGGGCAACCGCGATATAATTTTTTCTCCTCATTGAAGCTGGATATCGATGGATAAAACGACTTACCGAAATATAAAGGTTTCCCATGTTTTTTGAGCTTAGGGTCGAGAGAAGCAATACAGAGTTGTTCCAGACGACCCATTTCATTGAAAGATTTTTCTCCCTTTCGCGTTTTGATAACGGTCTGACTATTATTGCGACTATGGTGCTATCCATTTTGTCTTAAATGTCACGCTTTATCGTTGCTAAGTATACTTTCATAGTTTTGAGCATTTGTAAAAGAAAAACGCGAGTAATAGAACTTTTTTATGCCCCATTTACCGGATCTGTTGGCGTCTGTCTCTCCGATATTTTCTTCAACTCAAAGAAGTGAAAACTGAACACTGAACTACTGAACATCAGAACCAGGGGGATCACAGTAGGGTTGCCGTTATGTATGGGTTGAGTTATGAAGAGTACAATTATACAGAGCGCTGTATAAATGTATACATTAAAGCTACAAAGTTAGAACAAACATGATCTACTAGTAAGATACACGTTTAAAATTAAATTACTTGAGCAGCTGTCTGTAAACTCGAAATATTAGAATAAAAGAGCATATTGTTGAATGATCTTATTATTCTCATATTACTAGTTGTCCGGGTCTCACCACGTGGAGGTCACTGCTCATCGAGACCCGGAGTATGAAGCAAGTATACTAGGTGGCACTATGTTAAATACAACAAAAAGTGTTTCACTACCGCAAGTGCATAAAAGGAATTAATTGCAAAAAGCTTGTGCTGATACAAAGCAATTGAGCAGAATAATTAAATCTATGAGCAAGTGAACAAGCAAACAATTAACGAAACCAAACAGATAAAACAACACTAGGATATTAAGTTAACTAACTAGACCGGGAAACTACAAACCAGGATAAAAACAAGGATATCAGGTTATCAAAAGAAAACGGTCAGAAGAGAAGATTAGCAAAAAAATACAGCAAAAAGAAACTAATCCACGCGGAAAAACGATACTTGCTTTATACTCCGTTTTTTTAACGTCTTAAAATAGAAAGAAAAAAAAACAAAAGCAGTGATCAAAACTGAAACAGATAAAGTACAAGTTAAGCAATAAATTTTATAGATAAATCCAACGTAGATCTGTAACAGAAACAAAAAAGAAAAGAAAGAAAAAGCTGAAACAGAAAAAAAAAAGAAAAAGCTGAAACAGAAAAAAACACAAAAATTCACACACCAAAATGAATATGGTCCCCCCGCGCCGTGATTTTACTTTTTAAAAGCGATTTTCAATTTATAACATTGGCACCGCAAGTTTTGCGCTACGACATTCTTGTGCAGTTTTAATTACAACACAATTTTTTGGGGGTGGCTCTAGATATTTTCTCGTAACAACGACTCGACATTTATTTCGTTAAAAGGTAAAAATTAATAAATAATTGAATTATCCCTGGATAACTCCATCCTATATACGATATTAAAAATATCAGCAAAATCAAAAAGGGTATCACACGGTTGTGACTTTGGGTCGTGCGTAGTGACTTTCATGGATGGGACAGTTACCAACCTTCTCGTGGCCATATACCCTCGAATCGATATACATGCGATCGTTCGAGAGTAAATGTAACCACACTGGTCCCTCGATGATCCCATGACGATCTGTAAGGATATGATACTCAAAGATTTTCATGAATCGAAAAGAAGTAAGTCAAAATTAAATCCGGAAATTGGCTTACCACGATTACTCCGGTTGACTCCGAAATCGTGGAGCAAACCTTCGTACTCGAGACAAGACTTGACAAAAAAAATCTTTGAGCAACATGAGCAATTCGCACATGTCCGGACGGAAGGTCAACGGTTGCGTTTGTGTATATCAATCGATCTCTTGATGAGATAAAAATTGATTGATAATAAAAGATGTACTATAATCATTTCGGCTGCGAGTTAAACTCTGGGTGGTATATTCAGCCACACAGACTCAGCTGGAGCTTCAATAAGTATTTCCATCGAGAAATCATTAGTTCATGCCTTAAAATTTTACGCGGAAACGAGCAAAGGAATGAACAAGCTCTGAATAAGAATTGAACATTCTTTGCCGTCTCCTATCCTTCCTGCTTACTTTCTAGCAATCACACTCGGAATCAAACGTTACGTTACTTACACGACTACAAGTAATGGCCCTGCCTGATTTTTATCTAAATCCCCCGAGCAAAGGAAAAAACACGAAATCGCGATCCCTACACCCAGAGGCCCCGGCCTCATCTACGAAACACTCCACGGTTCTCAATCATTCCGCTCGGCGCAAAAATATATCCTAACACTAGGGCATTTAAGCCGGTCACTATTTCATTGACCAGCGCCACGTCCGGACGTGTCCGACACCGAAGCTTGGTAATTGTGCCCTCTTGCTCAAGGAGGGCACCCACTCATACTCGCTTTATCATCAACTCGCTTCGTGGCTCTGTGACAATCGCAGAAGCTACCCTGCGACTGCCACAGAGGACGATGCGAGTTGGCCACTTATCAACTACTGAAGTTCTTGAAGGCCGTGTGTCTTAACAATAAGTGCTGAAATGCCTGAAACGGGTTAGTCAGAATTTCTAAGCGATATAGAGACTCGAAAACCCGGAGCTATCTATCAATGATTCTACGAGCAACTAACGAGTGCTCAACAAAAGTAAACGCGAGCATGCTGACTCGTGCCATACCCACATCTCGAAGATAAATAATTGTTTGAATTCTCTTAAGAATAATGATTCAATATGGTGTCCGTGAAGTTAGCAGATGTTTTTCCAACAGTTCAAAAAAAAAAAGTAGGTCTATGCGCATGCAGCCGAGCTCTATAGTTCCTGATACTTTTTAACAATAGTTCTGGCGATTTTACCAAAAAAAATACAAGTAAAAAAATGATCTGCTAACATCGCGTAGCAGATCATTTAGTTAAAACCTGATGGATTCAATGTATTGTAACGAAATGACAACGCGGATTCGCCTAATTTTATTCGTAGAAGGACGTCATCGAGACGTCAATTTATTCTGATTCAAATTGTATACTAACTCAATAGTAAAAGCTACTGGGAGTGCCGAAAAGACCTCAATTTTGCCGATAAATAATTCTTACTCATTCGCACGATTTCTTATGTACCAACAGGTCATCGAGACCTTCCTTTTAGCAAACTTTCATTCGCCTAATTTCCCTCGTAGAAAGGCGTCATCGAGACGTCAATTCATTCTAATCCAAATTGTATAACTACTCAGAAATAAAAGTTACTGGGAGTGCCGAAACGACCTCAGTTTTGTCAATAATGAATTATTACTCATTCGCACGATTTCTTATCTATCAACAGGTCATCGAGACCTTCCTTTTGGCAAACTTTGATTCGCGTAATTTCCTTCATAAATATCAATCTTAACGAATTGTGAATCTTAACGACCGTAGGACAAAATACATAGTTACTCCCTACTACGGAAATGACTAGGAGCCAGAACTCTTTTGTAATCGATGCAAGAGTATTAGAACTATAACTTGAGACTTAAAACGCGCCCAGAACTCACGTTGGTATACCAGCAGATCACAATCGTAGATGATCCTATGTTTTTAATGAAATCCGAAATAAATTCATGAATAAAAATTATTGTCAATTTTTAACGGTAGAACTATTGTTGTGAACAACAGAGAACTATGAAGCTCGTTAAAATACATTGAATTCATGAGTTTTCAACTAAATGATCTGCAGCGGAAAGTTAGCCTAACATTATTTTATTCGAATTTTTTTTCGGTAAAATCGCTAGAACTATCACTTAAAAGTGTCAGGAACTCTAGAACTCCGCTGCATGCGAATAGAACTCCTTTTTTTTAATCTGCTGGAACTTAAACTGCTTATTTTACGGAGACGATTCAATGCTGCTTATGTGATTCATTTCATCAAGCAGGCTGTTTCTCCGAAAGGAGTGAGGCTCCCCTTGGAGTTTCTTGGCGAAGTGAAGCTTTGCCAAGAATTGAAATACTAAAAAATCGCGAATTCCATGCTCCGGAAAAAATGAGCAAAATGAGAAGGGGCGTGAGCAGCATACTGTTAACTAGACCAATATTTTAATAACTCATGCATTTTGAGAAATAATCATTAATAATGATAAAAAAAAGTTAATGTTTCATGGCCAAACGATGACTTGAATTTCCCTAACTCTTTAATAAAGAACAAAAATTTAATTTACGTTTCTTTCAAGTAGAATATGATTACCAAAGTGGAGTCATATTAAACAGGCTCTATGAGCAGAATATACATATATTGCGCGAATTGCCAAGTGCCTGTGCGAATCTCCAGAGTGGAGTCGCTCGCTAGAAGAGCTGAAAATGACCCTCGGCGTTGGTGACCAAGTCAAAGTGAGATTTTTTTTATATTGAAAAATCCCATAAAATGATTTAGAAACGGTCATGTCACTTGGACAAAGCCACCGTGCCACGCGATAGTTCTTCTCGGTTTTGTGGAGCTAACGATTTCATTTTTAAAAAAAACTCACGAGTCGAAAAAAGCATCAATCAAAGCATCATGGCATTTTAAATTTACAAAAAAAAATTGACCGAGAAGAACATTCCCTGATTCTGAACATAATCATGTAAGTATATCCTTCGGGCCACTCGTGAGTCGATTTTTAATATCCAGCATATTCATCTAGATACTACAAGTCGACTCGCGGTCACTACGCAACGACCTATAGGGGAATGAAAAATACAACCGCAAGCTCCGGTGTCGCTTCGGACCTTTCATCCTACAACATGATCGGAGCCCGGAGGGATATTAAAACTAACGATACCAAAAGGAAACCGGCTGTCCGAGAACGACGAGTCCAAATCTTATAGGATCACCCCTCGTCCACTTGAATTTTACCCTTTGGCAAAGATCCTCTTCGCATTGAAGCCATCCCTATATTTCGTAAAAAAAAAAAAATTATAAAAAATTCGAGCAAATCATCGACGCGAAGTAGAAAAAGGCAGTGATGGGAAGCAAAAAACGACAAAAGGGTCAAAAGCAAACAGTAGAAAAAGCAACTAACACATCAATATCATATTCATTTCTTTCTTGTGGCACTCACACTGTAATATTGGGACAAGAGTGCCTATTGATATCGTCTTCTTGTTCACCGGGTCGTCTGTCCGGAGTTACTGCTCCGATTATAGGATGTTCACTTTTCGTCCACTTTTTTTATTATTAGACACCTTCGAACGATTTTTCGTTTACCTACTTTTTTTTCGACGATCACACGATGGAATATTTGTTTAAATTTTTTATATTTCCGCTCCTTGGAACGCTTTCTCATTTACTTTTTTTTCGACACTTACACTATGTAATATTTATTCACATTTTTTATATTTCCACTCCTTGGAATGCTTTTTCATTTACTTTTCTTTTCGTCGATTACACGATGTAATATTTATACACATTTTTTACATTTCCACTCCTTGGAACGCTTTTTCATTTACTTTTTTTTATAGATTACACGATGGCATATTTATTTAAATTTTTATACTTCCACAAAAGAGTAAACAATAAAGGGTTCTAATTAGAACGCTTTTTTGCTTACTTTTTTTCGACACTTACACTATGTGATATTTATTTACATTTTTTATATTTCCACTGCTTGGAACGCTTTTTCATTTACTTTTTTTTTCGTCGATTACACTATGTAATATTTATACACATTTTTTACATTTCCACTCCTTGGAACGCTATTTGATTTACTTTTTTTTGTCGATAACTATTTCAAGAAAAAATAAAGACTCATAAGAAAGACTTTTAAAAAGAAAGACTCATGCATTTTAAGAAATAATCGTTCATAATGATAAAAAAAAGTCAATGTTTCATGGCCTAACCATGATTTAAATTCCCCTAATTCTATCGATAACAAAGAACAAAACTTTAATTTACGTTTCTTTCAAGTAGGGTATGATTACAAAAGTGGAGTCATATTGAACAGGCTTTATGAGCAGAATATATATTGCGCAAATTGCCAAGTGCCTGTGCGATTCTCCAGAGTGGAGTCGCTCGCTAGAAGAGCTGAAAATGACCCTCAGCGCTGGTGACCAAGTCAAAGTGAGATTTTTAGCAGTTTTTTTTAAGGTTAAAAAATCAAATAAGATGATTTAAAAACGTGTAAGTATTTCGTTTGGGCCACTCGTGAGTCGATTTTTACTATCCAGCACATTCGTCTCGATACTAAAAGTCGACTCGGGGTCACTACGCAACAACTTAGGGGAATATAAAATATAACCGCAAGCTCCGGTGTCGCTTCGGACCTTTCATCCTACGACATGATCGGAGCCCGGAGGGATATCAAAACTAACGATACCAAAGAGAAACCAGCTGTCAGAGAATGACGAGTCGAAGTCTTATCAGATCACCCCTCGTCCGCTTTTGACTTTCACCCTTTGACCGAGTCTCTTCGCATTGGAGCCGTCCCTAGATTCTGTAAAATAAAATAAAATAATAAAAAATTATAGATACATCAGATTCTATAAATGCCTGAATAAAAGTGTATCCATTTTATTTCAAGTTACTTACTAGAGCTCATCGCATTGAAACAGGTTTTTCCTTCTTCAACGGTGACCAGCAATCACAGATAAATGTCCTGTAAAACGAATAACAATATTTGTAATTTCATTCGGACAGTCATTCAAATTTCTTAAATTTTTTGAATTGTTAAATACCACGTTACCTTGAAATGTGAAGTTGACAGCGAAAAATAAATATCGCTGATCGGACCCTTAATTCTTATAGACCCAACCACGTTTTATCATCATCCGTCTTATTATCATCCGTCCAATGACGCTTTTCAAAATTTGACCATGCCTCACGTCATTAAATTTTTTTTTGAATGTGAGGCATTAAAAATTAACCAATAGACTGAAAGGAAGCGAATCGGAAATTTTCTGTGAACAGAAAACAAACATTAAAACTGCCATGAAAAAAGCCTGAAACAAAAAAGATATTGAACAGTCTCATTGGTTAAAAAAAAAAATCTGAAACAGAAAAACGATAAGCGACAATTTTAAAACAAAAATCCCTCGAAGACCTGTAAGCACAAGAAACAGAGCATCCTACCCCTAATCCGATCCACATAAAACGGGTGGATGGCAAAGTTCCCGTAAGAGTTTATTATTTTACGCGATTTATTTTAGCTAAACATTGGCACCGCAAGTTTTGCGGCACGACAGTCAAACACGTTTTAATTTATGCCCGATTTTTTGGGGGTGGCTCGAACGATTTATTTTCCAACAATGACTCGATATTTGATTATCAAAATGAGAAAAAATTAGGAATAGAGTTATCCTGGGATAGCTCTATCATTAATATTATATAAAGAATCTCAGCAAAATAAAAAGGGTGTCACACGATTGTGACTTTGGGAAGTGCATAGTGTCTTTCGTGGATGGGACAGTTACCAACCTTCTCGTGGCCATCTACCCTCGAAGCGATATTCATGCTATCCTTCGAGAGTAAATGTAACCACTCCCTCGATGATCCCACGACGATCTGTAAGGATATGTTACTCAAAGATTTTCATGAATCGAAAAGAAGTAAGTCAAAATTAAATCCGGAAATTGGCTTACCACGATTACTCCGGTTGACTCCGAAATCGTGGAGCAAACCTTCGTACTCGAGACAAGACTTGACAAAAAAAATCTTTGAGCAACATTAGCAATTCGCACATGTCCGGACGGAAGGTCAACGGTTGCGTTTCTGGATATCAATCGATCTCTTGATGAGATAAAAATTGATTGATAATAAAAGATGTACTATAATCATTTCGGCTGCGAGTTGAACTCTGGGTGGTGTCTTCAGCCACACAGACTCAGCTGGAGCTTCAATAAGTATTTCCATCGAGAAATCATTAGTTCATGCCTTAACATTTTACGCGGAAACGAGCAAAGAAATGAACAAATTCTGAAAAAGAATTGAATATTCTTTGCCGTCTCCTGTCCTTCCTGCTTACTTTCTAGCAATCACTCTCGGAATCGAACGTTAACGTTACATAAACGACTATACGCGGAATGGCCCTGCCTGATTTTCATCTAAATCCCCCGAGCAAGTAAAAGCAAAGGAAAAAACGCGACATCGCGATCCCTACACCCAGAGGCTCCGGCCTCATCTACGAAACACTCCACGGTTCTCAATCATTCCGCTCGGCGCAAAAATAAATCCTAACACTAGGGCATTTAAGCCGGTCACTATTTCATTGACCAGCGCCACGTCCGGACGTGTCCGACACCGAAGCTTGTACACACTTGGTAAAATCGGGCCCTCTTGCTCAAGGAGGGCGCGCACTCATACTTTTCATTAACTCGCTTCGTGGCTCTGTGACAATCGCAGAAGCTACCCTGCGAGTGCCACAGAGGACGAGGCGAGTTGACCATATTTAACAACTACTGAAGTTCTTGAAGGCCGTGTGGTTCTTAAGGATAAATGCTGAAACGCCTCAAGCGGATTAGTTGAAATTTCTAAGCGATCTAGAGACTCGAAACTCTGAGCTAGCTATCAATGACTTGACGAGCAACTTGCGACTGCTCATTAACAAAAATAAACGCGAGCATGCTGACTCGTGCAATATCCACGTCTCGAAAAGAAATAAACTTTTTCATTTTTTTTTTTGAGAATATTTATCCATTGCTGCTGATAACATTCATTCCCATCATGCAGACTGTTTCTCCGAGAAGAGTGAGACTCCCCTCGGAGCTTCTGGGCAAAGTGAAGCTTTGCCAAGAATTCGAATAATATAGACGCGAATGCTATGCCCCGGTAAGATGAGCAAAAATGAGAAGGGATATGAGCAGCATACTGTTGACTCGACAAATATTTTAATGAAACATGCACTTAAAAAAATAATCGTTCATAATTATAAAAAATATTTCATGGCCAAACGACGATTTGAACTTCCCTAATTCTGTCGATAACGTTCAACAAAATTTTAAATTACGCTTCTTTCAACCAGATGATCTCCAAATTGGAGCCATATCGAATACGCTTTATGAGCAGATATTATACTTCGCGAATTTCCAAGTGCCTGTGCTATTCTCCAGAGTGGAGTCGCTCGCTAGAAGAGCTGAATCCTCGGCGTTGGTGACCAAGTCTAAGTGAGCATCTGTTTCTGCTTTTTTTATGTATTAAAAAAGAAAGGGCGAGTCAGTAACGAATACGTCACTTGGACAAGGCTACCGTACCACGCGATCGTTCTTCCCGGCTTTGAGAAACTAGTGTATTTTTTGTTTTTTTTCTTCCAATCGCATTGACGTAATATTTTTTTAATTCAGAGGAAAATATACCGAGAAGAACGTTTCCTGCATCTAACCACGAAAATGTAAATATCAATTTGGGCCACTCGTGAGTCGATTTTTAATATCAAGCGTTTTCGTCTCGATGCTAGAAGTCGACTCACGGGCACTATGCAACGCCCTTGGGAGAAAAAAAATTACAACCGTAAGCTCCGTGCCGCTTCGGACCTTTCATCCTACGGCATGATGGAGCCCGGAGGAATGTAAAAGCTAACGATACCAAAGTTGAAAAAAACGCTCTGTCTCAAACTGATGGCAGGAAGTCCTAGAATTGGCCTTATCCCGTTGACGAAACTGGTCGATTCAAAACTGTCTGAAAAAAAACAAGGATCACATCTTTATTCAATTATTAAATATTGTCACGCAGATTTGGAAGGCTGCACGCTTCTTTCATACTTGCCAATGAAAAATATTATTGATCCATCCAAACGTGCGATCATAAAAATACTCACCTTGGTTGTGGCAACCATAGCTCGTGAATTCGCTCAACTTCGAGACAGCGGGGCGAGGTAAACTCTTGATGCGGAGTATTGGAATAAAAATTTCCTCTGCGACAAGAAGACACAATATTAACAATGAAATGAACTATAGAGTCCTTATTGTGCGATTATCAACTATCCTGCAGCATTTAAACGCCGCCAAGTTATAATTTTTTTCGATAATTTATTTTAAAACGTTTAATTTGTAAAAATAGAGTTTTGCTATGAAATTCTATGAGTTATCGACAAACAACATATTGAAAAAGTAACTTTTCGTAAGTTATTCATAAATGTTTACATTCTTTGCAAAAAGTATCTTATTGATAGTAAATAATAATATTATTGACCATAAAACTTGGTGGATTAGCTAATAAATACTAATACATAACGCTATAAGTACTTCTCCAATGTTTATGTGTAACAGGAGAAATTAATTGCTCATACTATTCTCACCCTGACACACTGAAATTGCCGGAAATACTTGTTTTGCCTTTCCTCCGTTTCTCGACGATGGTGATCGTGATCAATGACCTTTAAAACGAATATCAATTTTCACAATTATATTCAGGCATCTATATATGTCGGTCTGTGGAATTGCTCTCAAAATTTTAAAAGTGACGTTACCATAACTAATTGTACAGTGGCGACGGGAAAATGAATATTGGTAATCAGAGTGACAACCATCCTTCAAATTCCAGCCCCATATCATTCTTTGCTCTTCTCATTGACCTTGAAAAAGTTTCAGAATGCCCCAAGTCCTTCAATTATTTTGAAAACTTGAGGCATTACAAATTACTCAATGAGTTTGCTGTCGAAAGCGTGAATGTCTTTCTGCGAACAGAAAAAATAATATTAGAAGCTGCCACGACAAAGATGATAAAGAACTTCGGAATCATAATAAAGCCATACAAGGAATACAAGGTGTAATAATAAAAAACTAGCTGAAACAGAAAAAAAAATCATTACGTAAAAAAATCTCTCGAAGACCTAAAAAGACAACAAAACAGAACATCCTATCCCTGTAAAGTCCACATAAAACGAGTGGATGACAATTTTCCGAATGATTTGACTATTTATTCGCGATTATTTTTAGTTAACATTGGTGCCACAAGTTTTGTGGCACGACATTTACACATTTTTTATTTTAACCGGATTTTTTGGGGTCGGCTCTAGAGATTTTCTCGCAACAATGATTCGACAATTACTTGGTAAAATAATAAAAATTGAGGAATAGAGTTATCTCGGAATAACTCCATTCGGTACATTATATAAAGAGAAAAGATCAGAAAAATCACAAAGGGTGTCACACGATTGTGACTTTGGGTCATGCATAGTGACTTCCGTGGATGTGTCTTTTACTATACCGTACCGTGACCATATACCCTCGAAGCGATATGCATGCGATCGTTCGAGAGTTCATGTAACCACACTGATCCCTCGATGATCCCACGACGATCTGTAAGGATATGTTACTCAAAGATTTTCATGAATCGAAAAGAGGTAAGTCAAAATTAAATCCGGAAATTGGCTTACCACGATTACTCCGGTTGACTCCGAAATCGTGGAGCAAACCTTCGTACTCGAGACAAGACTTAACAAAAAAAATCTTTGAGCAACATTAGCAATTCGCACATGTCCGGACGGAAGGTCAACGGTTGCGTTTCTGGATATCAATCGATCTCTTGATGAGATAAAAATTGATTGATAGAAAAAGATGTACTATAATCATTTCGGCTGCGAGTTAAACTCTGGGTGGTATCTTCAGCCACACAGACTCAGCTGGAGCTTCAATAAGTATTTCCATCGAGAAATCATTAGTTCAGCCTTAACATTTTACGCGGAAACGAGCAAAGGAATGAACAAATTCTGAAAAAGAATTGAATATTCTTTGCCGTCTCCTGTCCTTCCTGCTTACTTTCTAGCAATCACACTCGGAATCGAACGTTAGCGTTACTTAAACGACTATACGCGGAATAGCCCTGCCTGATTTTCATCTAAATCCCCCGAGCAAGTAAAAGCAAAGGAAAAAACGCGACATCGCGATCCCTACACCTAGAGGCTCCGGCCTCATCTACGAAACACTCCACGGTTCTCAATCATTCCGCTCGGCGCAAAAATATATCCTAACACTAGGGCATTTAAGCCGGTCACTATTTCATTGACCAGCGCCACGTCCGGACGTGTCCGACACCGAAGCTTGTACACACTTGGTAAAATCGGGCCCTCTTGCTCAAGGAGGGCGCGCACTCATACTTTTCATCAACTCGCTTCGTGGCTCTGTGACAATCGCAGAAGCTACCCTGCGAGTGCCACAGAGGACGAGGCGAGTTGACCACTTAATAACTACTGAAGTTCTCGACGGCCGTGTGGTTCTTAAAGATGAATGCTGAAATGCCTCAAGCGGATTAGTTGAAATTTCTAAACGATCTAGAGACTCGAAAACCCGGAACTAGCTATCAAAATGACTCTACGAGCAGCTCGAGTGCTCAGTGATTAAGAAAAATTATCGCGAGCATGCTGCCTCGTGCAATCCCCAAATCTCGTTAATTATCATTAATTTTATCAATTTTTTACAATCATAAATATGAAATTTTATAAATACTGGTCGGCAAATACGTGTAATCGCGAAACTGTAATAATTATAAAAAAAGCTGCTCATATCATAGGATGCAGACTGTTTCTCCGAGAAGAGTGAGGCTCTCCTAGGAGCTCCTGGACAAAGAGAAGCTTTGCCAAGAATTTACATAACATTCAAACCGCAAATTTAATTGAAATATCAAACAACGAGAGAGGGTAGAAGCAGCCTACTGTACACTCTGAAATTTTTCGGAGAACACATGCATTTTACAAAAAAGTTTCAATTGATAATTATAAACAACAAATTCTTAAACGGTGACTCGAAATTCCCTAACCCTGCCATTAACGCGAAACAAAATTGAATTTTATTTTTTTTCAAGTAGAAGACGATCTCTAAAAAGTGAAGTTCGATCGTGAATTACAAAATTCCTGTGCGATCCTCCAGAGTGAAGTTGCATGCTGGAAGAGCTTAAAATCCCTTGGCATTGGTGAACGAGTCAAAGCGAAGACACTACTAAATTTCAAAAGTTACCATACATCTCGTTGATTAAATCGCTTTGACAAGACCACTGTGCCCCGCGAAAGCTCTTCTCGGAATGGATTCAACAGCAATTTTTGAGATAACATTGCTGATTATATATATTTGAAAAAATACTTGTTGAATTACTTAGCAAAGAGTGCTGATTACTTGAAAATAAAGTAAAATAATAATTCCAAGTAAAATAGTGGTATGCGTGCGCGTAAAGAAATAATAAATTATCAAACACCATATTTTTAAATATTTCTAAATTCTAAGTTTTGTCGAAAAATTTTGCAATCATATTTTTTATCTGCGGAGTTAAAACTTTTTACATACATATAATTATTGGCGTTGGTTGGGATGATCGGTATTGAAATTGACCAAAATTACCAAAGACATTCGTAAGTAAAGGAACTTTGGGTAAACAAATGTATTCAACGTTAAATTTCCATTCAAATCAAATCGCAAAAATATAGAGCCCAAAAAACGGGAAAAAAGGTGTAACGTTAAGATTTTTAAACTGCGCCATCATTTTTTCTCCACGCATAAAGCTTCATCTACAAGGAAACGAAATATTAGAATACCAATTTTCCTCATAACTTTCATGATTCCATTACTGAACTAAACAATCATTTTATACATTTTTCGACTATTGTAAGACAAATTTAAACTGGTGCTAATGCTATAAAAGGAGTTGAAGCAACTAAAGACTCGTGAATGAAAGCAACAAGATTTTATTCCAGATATGAGTCGACTTATTAAAAAAAAAGTCTGATATGGCGAGATTTGGCCAGAATTTCTCCATTCAGAATACTTTTTCTTCAACCAGAACGGCAAAAAAAATTACTGGGTTTTGGCCGGAAACCCCGCTGTTCTTTTCAAGTTCCTTGTATTAATCAACAAATGTCTGAAAAAAATCTTGCTCGCTTAAAACAAAATACGATCTGACCTAACTTGCAATTTGATGCATGAAAAATAAATGCACGAGCCCTTTATTGAAAGATCTTGCAAAAATTGGTACTTCATGTGTTCAAAAAATCAGTTTCTATGAAAAAGGAGGTTAGAAAAACAAACGGTAAATACTTCCTGATGAATAAAACTTTATGAAAGGGGAAAAAATATCTGATAAGTAATAAACGGAAACTTGCTAGAGTTGTATAATAAAAATATATCAATACACTAATTTATTAAGGATTTTTTCATTCATTATTTCTTGCGAGAAAATTTAATTTGTTCAATTTTCACCGATCAATATAATATTAACAAGAAAATGACAACGAACAACATTATATGATAATAACCGGGATAATAACTCAAGTTATCTTCGAAATAGTAGAAATACTATTATTTTATTTAAACAAACGCACACGCATTGAACTATTTTAAGTTTTTTAATCATAATGTTTCGATATTTGCGAAAACGTTTCGAGAAATGAAATTTTTGTATATGAGAAAAATAAAGAGAAAAAAACGTCCGAGAAGAGCATGCCCTAGACAGCTAAACATGAATAAATAATAAATATTGGGCCACTCGCGAGTCTAGTCGTCGTATCGAGCATTTTCATCTCGATACTCGGATCAGAATCGCGGTCACTATGCATGGACCGTTATGGGGCAATGAGAGAAAAAAAATACAACCGGAAGCTCCATACCGGATCAGACCTTTCGCCCTACGGTATGATTGGAGTCCGGAGGGATTTAAAAATTAACGATACCATATTCCATTTTTGAAAAAACGTTGCGATTCCTCCATGACTTTCCTCGAGCATGGTTCCATTGCCATTCTCCACGATAATATTCCTCGATGATTTCCCTCGATTATCGTTCCTGTAACTCGAGACGATATCCTGAAAAATATATTTGCAGTTGATATATGGACAAAAATCTAACAGAAAAGACTCATCATAAAATAAAAATCCAATGATTCAATTAACTTTTTTCTTAATTTAAATTAAAAGCCGAGTATAATTTTAATGAAAAATCATGAGTAACTATATTAGTGGCTAGCGAGTTACTTCGACTAATATGTTATCTAAAAAACTGGATGATTGATCATTCTGAAATTGTCACAGAATATCAGGGGTAAGAGTCCATCTGCCGATTCATGCTATTCCGTTAGAGTATATATTCAATGATATAGTTTACTTATATTTTATCGGTACGTTGCATCAATACCCGCAAATCAAGGTTCAGTGTTCAACTTTCCGACTAAAAAAAGTTCAGAGTAGTTACTATTTTCGATATATTATGACTTTAGCTTTAAAAATCGGGACTTCTATTTATTCCGTCATTAACTGGGACAACGAATTTAGAACGTGCCCGAGTTGTTCATGGGTACTCCATAACCTAAACAGGTTTCAGTTTTCTCCAACCCCCTTAAAAATCAGCGCAATGTATTGACTTTTTTCAGTTCTTCGTCAAATAAATGTAAATGGAACGTAAATGTGAAATAAAAGCATAACTATTTTTTCAGATTGATTCCCGACTGTTCATTAACTGGAACTCTTTGTCAAGTCATTATCTGGGACAGCAAATCGACGGGTTGTCAATGACTCGAACATCAAACACGCATTTTTAATTTGCATATTCATCCTGATTTTTCAACGCTATTACAAAAAAATTCAATATCATTACATTCAACATGAACGAAATTGTTGATATAAAACCAATGCTTTTGGTTATCGTACTCAGGTAAAATTGAAAAATGTGAAAATAATGTGGATCTTCCGTTAATGTTCTCTAACTGAGGAATTCACCTTAATTTTTGAATCAGCTTTTTCATATTTTCTCGAAATAGACTGCTATTTCATAAAAAAGAAAAGTGTCATCTTCCTCTCTCGACTATATAGAGTGAAATTTTGAATGAATGAAATAATAATTATTCATTTATTCGTTTAATTGCAATTACAAAATTTATATTGTTATCCATTATTCTTTAAAAAAAACCGAGGATAGATTTTGCGTCCGTCATATGTACACTGCATTATTTCATGACAATAAGTGTATCACACAATTTTTCATGACGAACAAAAGTTGTCCATAAATTATGTTCAAGTCGCTTCAAATAACAAGCAAATTTTTTTTTTTAATTTTTAAATTGTACATTTTGACTGGAAAAAAAATTCGCTAAATTACTCGCTAAATTATCTTATTAGACCGTTATTGTACTCGGAAATTATTCGTGCTCAACGAGGATTCATATTAACAAACAAAAAACCACGAAAAATATGTTTTTCCGCAAGAACAAAATATAAAAGTTTACGAACGACGTTTCATGTTTCATACGAATGTTAAATTTGGTGAGTCAGATTTTTTTATATTTCATTGTTTATATAAATTTATATGTATGTTTTTTTTTTTATTTTCTTGTATATACATATTAAATTCAGAGGAATATTGCAATAATGAAAAATTTAAATAGAGAGAAAACTTTCAGGTACATAAAAGTAATTCGAGTTCTTTTTCAGATTTTTTTCAATCAAATACTGTATGGTGAAAAGAAAAATATTCGTGAGGTAGGAGCGTGACACGGCCACAACCCTTTTTTTCTCGGTATATATACGATGGCACGAGATATTACCGAGAAATGAGCCAAACGGTCGAGCTCGCTATCTTTCCCCTTCTTCGTTTACCCCGGCCGCGTGCTTTTTACGCGGAGGATAAAATACGCAGTGCACAAAAAGGAAAAAAAATAGTATTCATTTCGAAATAATCTTTTCTCTCGAAATATTTTAAAAACGTGGTCGAGTATAGAGATGGCTTGTAATTTTTCGATTGGTATTTTTTTTCTTAGCCGCCGTCTAGCGAGGATGAAGATCGAGAAAAAAATAAATTAAAAAAAAAACATTAGCGAGGCGCGAGAGCGAGAGAGCTGGCCACAACTTTTTTTTCGTCAACTCTAGCACGAACGAATACAAAAGAGCAAGCGAACACTCCCTACCCCTACCTCCTTTGTTTACTTCTTTTGTATTCGGGCACTCTCATACCTATAGTTTTACATAAAGGATAAACACATGCCACAGAAATATTCTAAAAAATGTATATGTTTCAAGAAAATCTCTGTAGTCGCGATAGTTTCTTAAAAAGTTCATCGCGTATATAGAGATAATTAAGATTTTTCATTGTTTTTTTTTCTAGCGCATTTTGCCGTTCGGGTTTTTTTTTTATTATTACGTTCAATGAAAAAACGCCTCTCGTCAAGACAAACGACCAACTGGTCACGGTGTATGTGGGGTGTGTGTACATATTTACACGAAAAAACAAAGTACAATATTTTTATACCAAAATAAGTATTCTTCGTTAATTTTGGAAAAAAAGATAAATTTAAAAAGAAGTGTCCATGGTGTATGTGGTATATATCGATAATTTTTTTAAATTTATGAAAAAAGTTTAATTCATTTTGAAAAAAAAAAGAAAAAAAAATTCAAAACATTTATCATAAATGAAAGTAATGTGGCTAATTTTGGAAAAAACCGTAAGAGCAAACACGACCAACTGGCCACGGTGTGTATAGTAGTATATATATATATTAGGGTGATTTAAAAAAATCAATATTTTTTGTTTCTCGGAGCTCCATCGAAAAACGTTAGAACATAAAAAAAAAGTAATTTTCCCCAAATTCAGGATTAAAAAAAAAATTTACATAGTGCTCAAGCGACTTTTCGAGTTTTTCTGCTATTTGTTGAAAATTGCGACGTGAATTTTTTTTTTTTTTTGCTCCCATAGCATAAAGTATTTGTATAGAATCATTTTTTTTTTTTCATTTTAATAATGTGAAATTTTTTTTTCAAGCTGCCTCAAGTAATTCATTTGCTGCTTTTTCGGCTTTTTTAGCTGAAAATCATAAAATTAACAATATTTTAGCTTCAAATGTCAATTTTTTTTACAAAATAAGAGGTGTGTACATGAAAAAAAAAAACATTTTTCGCTCGAAATTTTCGTGAAAATCGAAAATCATGAATCATGAAAAAAAAACTTGCGAACTTGCCATTGTTTGCATTACCGTTCGCAAGTTTTTTTTCATGATTCATGATTTTCGATTTTCACGAAAATTTCGAGCGAAAAATGTTTTTTTTTTTTCATGTACACACCTCTTATTTTGTAAAAAAAAAAACATTGCCATTTGTAGCTGAACTATTGTTAATTTTATGATTTTCAGCTAAAAAAGCCGAAAAAGCAAAAAATAAATTACTTCAGGCAGATTGAAAAAAAAATTCAGATTACTAAAATGAAAAAAAAATAATGAATTTGTTGAATACAACCACTTTATGCTTCGGGAGCAAAAAAAAAAATTCACGTCGCGATTTTCAACAAATAGCAGAAAAAACCGAAAAGTCGCTTGAGCACTATCCAAAATTTTTTTCTTTTAATCCAAAATTTGGGGAAAATTACTTTTTTTTTATGTTCTAACGTTTTTTTGATGAAGCTCCGAGAAAAAAAATATCATTTTTCTTTTAAACATCCTAATATTATATATGAATCCTTTTTTTTTCGGCAACATTTATTGTAATCTGTTTTTTGCCGAAAAAAAAAATTCTTCGTTAATTTGGAAGAAAAAAAAAAAAAAATTAATTGGAAAAAACCTGACCACCGTGTATGTGGTATATATACCTATATACATGTATAATTTATTTACATTTCCGAAAAAAAAAAAAGTTCTTTGTTAATTTTGAAAAAAAAATTCAATACTAATGAATCACATTTTTTTTTAAATAGCGAAAAAAAACAAAAAATTTCACATCATACACTGCTTGTTCTAAAAAAGTCGAACATCAACGAGCGTCGTGTTTTGTTTTGCTTGTTTTTTTTCTCCCATCGGGGACCCACTCAGTTCAACGGGCATTTGTGCGACAATAAAGCTATATTATTTATTAAAAAATGTCTCAGCGTACTCACCGAATCTTCGCGAATATTTTCGAGATATTTTTTCCCATCATGCGACGTTTCTTCATGCTTTTTTCGTTATTTTTCTTCTCGAAGAGCACAAGATTGAAAACGAACGCTCAAGACCCGCGGCTGCGGCGGCCATCTTAACACGTATGCGCAAGCGCTCGAACTCTCTCGAACACGCTCGAACGTGTCGCACTTTCGTCCAAGTTTCTCCCACTACCGCGCACTGGTATGCGTAATGAAAAATTGTTCAATTGCAATTTGCACTTTTTTCCACGCGACAGGACGTTCAATCGAGCCTTTTTCCGTTTTTTTTTCGCCCGAGAAAATACACGAACGCGTCGCGATCACGATACGTTCACTTGTTTCGCCCGAGCTTTTCTCCACTGCCTCGTCATGTAACCGTCATATTTGCATATAACGGTTTTTTTTTTCGAGATTTTTTTTTTCTCACGAAATTTTTCCACCCACACGAATTTTATGACTCGAACTTTTTGCGCGTAGTGTCTGTTTATTACTACGTATTTTGTTTTTTTTTTTTTTTTTTTTTTTTTTTAATCCGCACAAATATTTTTACGAGAAAAAAACGACGCGATTACTCGAGAGTTTTCATTATCGGATTTTTCGACCGGCTCACTCGTGTTCACGCGATAATTACACTGCCTTGATTACAAAAAATCGTTTAATCATGATTCGCACAACACTTTTTTCAACGATAGAACGATTCTCGAGCATTTTGCCCGAGAAAATAGTCGAACGCACACGACTCGAAGTACCCGCGTCCACCATCCGCCATCTTCCCTCACACACACTTCGAGAACGACTGATGTCCGTTACGATCGGCGTGCAGCTTACCGGGTTTTTGGTTCCAGCGTAGTTCGCCATTTCGTCGTCCGTGCAAATCTCTCCACACATGCATGCATACGTATATATACGTTTGTTGTATTTTACCAACGACGACGATTTTTTGCTCGAAACAAATTTTTCCAACCATTCGATATCAATGAAAAATGAAAGTAATTAACGATGAGACGTTTTTTTCGTAAATCCCGTGGCTTATTATTTTCATTTTTTATTGTTAATGAGCGGTTGGGTAAAGTTTTTTTTCTTAAAAAAGTCGTTAGTGTCGCGGTGAAAAAAAACTCAAATACACGTGCATACATATGCAAAGACATTCGCCTAGTCGATTTTTCTCGCATACGCATGCGGTTTTTTTTTCGCGTCCGTTTAATTATGGCGATAAATACACTTTCGTACAGTTCGAATACGCGATACGAATGATGGGGATGACGCGCGAACGGCGTTGGCAAAACAAAAGCAACAAGTCCGTGATCCGTGACGCCCGTGACTCTCAGCCTGCGCAGAGAGACGCTCAGGGCCGGTCCGCATGAGTGCATGGCCTCTGCGCGAGTGGGAGTGAGAGAGCCGGGCAATTTCGCCTTTTTGAATTTTTTTGTTTGTTCCAAACATTGGTTTGTCGTTTGGAGGTGATTATTCGATCAATGAGAACGTTTGTTAGTCAATCCGTTTCCTTTAAAAATCGAAATTAAAATTTAAACGTTTACTTGACCGGAATTTTTTAAATTTTAATCGTATAAACGACGGTCATATGACCGTAGAAAGTTGACCGCGAAATTTTCATGTAAATGGTGTCGACTTGTGTCTACACGACGCTCGATCTTATTCTGGTGTTACGAAAACCGGCGTAGTTAAAGCAGGCGTTAAAGTGCGTCTAAACGGGTCCTAACACCCGCTTTACGTCATATAGCGGGTGTTAGGTGGCGTGTAAACGCCTGGTTTAACTATACCGGTTTTCGTAACACCGGAATTAGAGCGAAAACACGTGTGTGCCTGTTAGTTCTACGAATTTTTACATTAAAAAATTTCGCGCTGCCAATTATTGTTGTTACTGGTTTTTTTGTTCATCGAATCAATGATCCAGGACTCGCTACAAAATTAAAAGAAAAAATACAGATAAGTGCTCGCAATTTTTTACTTACTAGCACCTAAATCGAAATTTTCTTTATTTTATCTTGATAGAGGGTCCTTGTGTTTTTTTTTTTTGTAATGCGTCATGAACGAGATAAAAATTGTTGATATCTCCGTAAATTGTGTATTAGCGATTGAAAAACACATATACATGAAATAATAATAACACGAGAATTTATTATACGTGAAAAAAAAAAATGGAAAACGACGCCGATAATGCCCGGTTGCGCGATTCTAACCTCGAAAATTCAATAAAACCGGAAAATCTTTCGGAAAACGAAAAACCGTTAAATTTTCTCGATCGCGAGTCTGAAAGTTCGGAAAAATTGCCAGATTCGAATAGCGCAGGGAGTAGCGATTATTTTGAAAATCAGGAAAGTTTAAAATCTCGCGTCGCGATTTCCGAAGAGCCCGTAGAGCTTAATTTTCATAATATCGAGATAAATTATATCCTCGATGCTGCGACGAGAGATACGAACGAGAGCGAAGAGTCGGAAATTTTTTTGAAAATAAAAAAAATCGATTCGCTCGAAAATTCGCCGATCGTCGGCGGCGAATTTATGGAAAACGAAGCAACCGTCGCTGTAACGATTATCTCGCAAGACGAAAGAACAATTGAAAATTCCGTAAATATGAAAAATATATCTGCGCTCCCCGCCGAGTCGATTTGCCCTCTGTTGGAATCAAAGAATTCGGAAAAATCGTCGTTATCCGCTGAAATTTCCAGTCCCGCAAAGCTCAAAACCGAACCCATGCGTGCGAATATTGTGGAAGAAGCCAAGAACGAAAGACCAATAACGTCGCTGGATTTTCTGGCTCGAGCTTACAAAAATTCGGACTCGGATAGCAACGAACCGCAATGCGTTTACGAAGAAAAGACAGTGGCGAGCGAGGAGGAAAGACGAATGGAAGTGGAAATAACGAAGGAATACAGGAACAAGCCTATCGTCGAGAGCTCGGACGAGGAGAGCGAGGAGGAAGATAGCACGTCTTCGGAGGATTCGAGCGACGATGGCGACGAGGGAAACGAAAATTGCAGGGAGAAGTATATATCTCAAGTCGCTCGACGTATTTTTATTTAATTTTTTTTTTTTTTTTCTAATCCAGACGATAATGATTCGGTCGGTTTGGTTATTTCAGAAATGAAAGGAACAGATATAAAGCGGCCCAGGAAAGGGAAACGAAGGGTGAATACGACGATTTGCCGCCTATCGAGGAGTTGAAGATATCGGTGCCGGAAGTTCTGTGCGATCCGCTCGGCGAGGTGAGATGCAATTTTTATGCAAAGAATATATTTTTTTTTCTTTAATATCACAAACACTCGCAATTTTTATTTGCGATCTCAAAAAATTCGAAATTAACGACCTCAAGAAACTTTCGGATATCAATTTTCCTCAAAATCGGATGTCAGGTTTTTCGTGAGCCATAAAATATCATGAATTGAAAATTTTATCACCAATTTTAAAATTCATGAGCTTGGAAACTTGCTGGTATTATTTTTTCATTAAGATCGGATGATTTTTCGGGTTTTTTTGATCGGCTAGTGTTGACTTTGTAATCTTGAAAATTTCAATTATTTCACTTGAAATACGAAATTAACGAGCTCAGAAATTTTCCCTCATAACTCATAATTTTGGATTTTCGGTCGGCCATATTAATTTTTAATTTCGAAATTCACGATCTCAAAAACATTCCTGAGATTATTTTTCATCAAAACGGGATAATTTTTTGGGATTATTGGCTCAGCTGTGTTGATTCAGAAATTTGAAAATTTAACTTTAAATTCGAAATTAACGGTCTCAGAAACTTTCGGGTATCCCTCAAAATCTAATAATTTCTAATAATAACAATAATAATAATAATAATAATAAAATAGCCGTTAATTGACCAAACAAAAACTATATTACATACTTTTTTGTAATCGTTGTCTCGATGAATTTTTTTTTTTTTCCCCTGCATACCTGATGTAAATACATCAGGTTGGCTGGATGGTCGAGCAATTGGTCGTTGTGAAACCGAAATCTGGCAAGCCAACGCTTAATCTCGATACGATATTGTTCGTCGAGCGTAGACGCAGAGTACTCGGCCGTATTTTCGATGTATTCGGTCAGGTCTCCGAGCCGCATTATTGCGTTCGTTTCAACAGTACCGATCACATCAAAGAATCCGACATTAAAGTCGGTATGATCGTCTACTTTTGTCCAAACACGGAATACACATCGGTCATATTTTTACACGATTTGCTCAAGTACGTTTTGCATTTTAATTTAGCATCCACCGAGACGAATACAAAAAAAAAATTCCAGAATGAAAGCTACGGATGAAATTGGCGACGACGAGCATCCCGAATTTTCGGACGACGAGGAAGAACGAGCTTACTACGCGGCTAATAAGCAAAAACAGAAATCCGAAAAAATGAAAAATTCGGAAGTTCCACAGAAACGCCAAAGAACGGGTAAGAATTTTTTTTTTCACCCGACTGCGATAAAATGACCGTATTTCGCACCTGAAACGCGGGTCGAAAGTCATCAATTCCTGACCAGAGGGAAGAAAAGTAGATTTCCGGGCAAAAAAGTAAATTTCCGGGCAAAAAAGTAAATTTTCGGGCAAAAAAGTTAATTTCCGGGCAAAAAAGTAAATTTTTCGCAAATGACTACATTCGGTCTTCTCTTCAACCACCAAACGTATTTGTTCGGAATAAAAACATCAATATATTTTTAACAAATCTTTATTATATATGTTTTTTTTATTTATTTTTTTTAATAATACATAAAGCGAAAATAATTTAAACTCCGGATATGTCTTAAGTCGTGGGGGCTTCCCCCCCCCCGAACCCCCCCCCCACGAGGGCTCCGCCCCTCGACCCCGCCAGGGGCTCGGCCCCTGGACCCCGCTGTTATGCACAGTGGTCTGTCAAAGTAGGGTTTGTGTGGGATCTGTTGGAACGCACTTCCCTTATGCGAAGCGATTTGAGCATACCTTCGGTGTTGTTTTTCGTATTTTTTGGTCATTTTATCGTAGTCGGGTGAAAAGAAGTATATGCCACACGGGAGGAGCGAATTTTTACCTCGTGCTCGTGCTGCCCTCGCTTCGCTCGGGCAGCAAACCTCGCACTCGGCAACAATCACGCACTTTCCTCCCTAGTAGCATAATGTACTATTTTTTCTTTTTCTTACCCCTCTCGCCTGTCTAGCTCATTCCCATGGAATTCATTCGTTTTATTTTTATATTCTTTTGATTTGTTGAAAATTTCAAAACAATTTCATGAATTATTCGGTGAGATATTCGCTTTTGAAGGTAAAAAAAAGATACGAAAAAGTAGGACTAGCGCCACCGGTGGCAGCTTGGAAAGTCTTCAAAGACTTTAATACGATTGAAACGATCAGGAAAATAATTTATCTCAATGATTTTATCGTTAAACAAGCACAACGAAATATTTTATTTCAATGGTCTCCATAAAGAACGATTAGAAAGGAAATAAAAATGCCGAGCTCAGAACAGTTTGGTTCGTAAATTAGAAAAAAAAAAATGTCAAGCGCTCATTGGTCGGCCTGGCGGACGACGCGACGTCGGACATCCAATGGCTGGCGTTTTCGGGCATTCCGTTAGTTTCTTTTTTCGCCACCGCAAGCGCTGTCCGTCGAAACTTGGACGAGAGCTAAATCATGCACAGCCCAAGTATCAACGCGCATATTCACTCCATTTTTTCATCCTAAATCATCGCTTGCCTCGTGCATTTTGTCTCTCGACCAACTATCGTTACGATTTAATGTTCCACAATAATTATTATCATCTCTCCGCGTTGTTTATCGTTCCGGAAAAAAATTACGAAAATTGTGCTTTAATTTCCCAAAAAAAAATGAACTTGTCCCAATTTAAAAAAAAAAAAAAAAAATCTATTTTCCGTCCCCTCTCGATCCCCCCATCCCTGCAGATGGCCAAGATTCCAGCTGGAAATCGAATCAGGCAAAAAACAACAGCACACGACAAAATCTTTGAATACGTAAAAAATGCCCGAATGGTCGCTCGATCAGCAACAAATTGTCGCACCGCATCCCTCGAATTTCTGGCAATATCAAAATCGTCATGAGCAACCGGCAAATTCGCAGGGATTCTTTCGTCCGCCGTGGATTTCGTATCCGCCAAGACACGAGCCTCGCATGCATAATAATCGATTTTACCAAAGACCCGTTAATTCACCGAGATTCCCGAATCAAAGCTTTCCATGGCCCCCACAAACGCCCGGACAATCCGGTTTTCCATGGTCTTTGCCTCCGCCTCCGCCTCCCGGGACTTGAAAACCAAAACGAAACGAAAAATGAAAATTTCGTTTTTCGTTTTCACTTTTTTGTTGGGACCGATAGTTTGTAATTTCTTAAAAATAAATCTCGTTGCTTTTTTTTTTGTTGGAATTATCGTGGTTTTTTTTCAATTGAAAAATAAATAAAAAAAAATTATTAAAAATGACAATAATTCGTATCTTTTCGCAATTTCACCGATTACGAATTTTTTTATTGGTTTTTTTTTTTAATTTTTTTTTTATTTTCATGTTCGAAAAATATTTATTTACAGTAATTTTGCGATAACATTATTTTTTTTTTTTATTAAAAATGATGATTTAAACGCACAACATATAGTAATAATAATTTGATATATTTATTATTATTATTATATATAATTATCTTCGCTCCGGCAGCTCGAGAATCATTTTGTCGTTAAATTTTATTTTTTTTTTAAGTCTTTGTTGCGAATTTTCGAACTCATTTTTTCAGAAATTCGTTCTCCCTGTAAGCCAACATTGCCAGATCGTCGAGACTCCTGTCGGCAATGGCAATGTCATTTTTTATCTCCTTTATTAATTCCTCTGTAAAAAAAAAATTACGAGACTCTACGAGTCGCACAAAATCATAATTATTCATTTTTTTTTTCATGAAAATATCAATATTGATTGAATTAATAAGCATAAATAATTGAAATTTCGCAATAATTCTTCGAAAAATGGATTTTTTTTTTGTAAAAACTCACCAACCGATGGAAAATCTCTTTCCGGTCTTATGAAACCCGTAATAATTATCCGAAGCTCCTTGCCGTGCAGAGGGCCCGGAAATTTATGAAGTATGTGAGTTTCCTGAGTAATTAGTAAAAATATTTATTTTTGATTTTTTATTCTTTTTTTTTTAATTTTGCTTCGCTGGGGGAATGAAAATAAAAATTTAAATTTAACTCTTCAAGGGGTGGTTTCTTTTTCAATTTTTGATTACTCAGAATTTTTTTACATCAAATTTTCCCTCATTCCACATTCCACATTTCTCGTAAATTCCCAAATTCCCGTTCGTGATCCCCCGCAACGGTTTTATGTACGTAGAAATTTGCGTACCTATATTTACGAGTGAGGAATCCAATATAATCGGGGGTGCTGAGCACACATTATTCTACAAAATATGAATTCGATGTATCATTGTTACATGTTGTATATCATATGATCGTCGCGGGGACCGTTATTTGATTTCTCGATTACGCGTGTATGTGAGCAATCCGCCAATTGTGATAGTGACGTAGCTCCTAATGGAACGAAGAGACCTACATGAGCGAGCTTGGAAACATTGGCCTGGAAATCCTCGGGAACGTATCGCATTACTATATCGCATACTCGGGGGAGTGCATAAACGAGAGATAAACGTCGCCTAGTCCCTTTTTTTCCCATCATCGTGATTAATTGTCAAATTTTAAAAAGGACCAAGTTTCTCGTCGAAAGGTAATTTACCACGAAAAATAGAAGAGAATTAGAAGAAAAACAAATTTAATCATAATCAGGGACAGCTATCGAATTTTTTTTATGGGTGCATTTAAATTATGCTGAATCAATAGATGTAATGAATCAATAGATGTATTGCACCACTATACAAATTTATGCATGAATATCCCAAGGATATATACAATTTTTGCGTTTCATTTGTAATTTGTAAACGTGAGTTGATGGAATTAAATCACTGTAATATTACTTTCAAGCAAAGCAGGGTCTCGACTCTGTGCCAATGCTCTTGGCAATCGTACAGGCAAAAAAAAACATCCCTCGATTTATTGAACTAAACTAGGACATCGATTTAATGGCCCTCGATTTAATAGACAGTCCCTACCATGTCGCATTTATCGATCGGTTTTTCGCGTGGTGGGAGATGGTGGGGGACGCTTAAAGTCTCCCCGATCAGGCCCGTAGCACGGAGTGCCGATGCGCAGATACAGCATGGGCGGGCATACGCTACCTCGATTTAAGGTGGCTCATCAGTGAATTAAAAAACCGGCGATACGAATGAAACTTCGGGAGAGTGTTATCTAAGATGCAATGAACGCTCTCTCAAAATTTCAGGGTATGTTGCCAGGCAAATTATTGCGAACGAGTAATTTAAAATGACCTATTTTTGCATGGGTCTTATGGCACTTGATTCCATTTTCACCGGAAGTGACACGATACCTTTTGATAAAGACGAGAGTTCTTATTCAAATTTTGAGTATTGAAAGATGAAATCGTGAACTTTCCAATGGTATTTAAAAAATTGTGTCTTGCCAGGGATTTCCCCGAGAAATTTAATCGCGAAAGTCATCGTGTGTTCAAATCTCGGATACAATATATGTCTGTCATTCTGCACGCGAGGAAACATATGAATATCAGCTATCGTTTTTTACTTGATCACTCTGACAGCGTTAAATACTTGTGTCAGTTGAGACTTTATTTATAATAAATTATGAATAAAATATCACGGGAAACGTCATCGAAATTCATAAATTTTATTTACACAGAGTATTTAGAAAATATTATGATAGGCTTTATGATTTTTTTTCACGTCACGATTTTTGAATAGTTCTGTCACTGATGGGCCGCCTTAACAAGGTGCGATGCGAAGCCGGTCCCGCCACTCTGGTCGTTAAATCGAGGTCCTAGTGTACCAAGTTTTTTACAATCTCTTTTATAATTTTTTTTTTTTCAGCGATTTTCGAAGTGGCCCGTACCCCAATAACTGAGATACTTGGAATGAATGAAATGACATATCCTCTATACTCTCTTTTAATATTATCCTTCAATTTCGTCGAAATCAATTTAACAGGAGCGAATTTATGGTTATTTGAAAATTTAAATTTGAAATTACACCGAGTTTTCATGAAAAGCTCAAAAATTCGATATGAAAGTGCAAAAAGTCGTAAAATATTAACGTTTTTTTTTTCTTCCCAATGCTTCGGTCGTGTAGAAATTCAGAATCCGATGCTGGCCATTTTGATTGATTCAAACCATCGCCACCAGGATCGCTGAAGGGATCTTCTCGTCCCAAGAACATATTTTCTTAAAAAAAACGAAAAAATACACCAAACAGGACGAAAAGCCAACAAATAAGACAATGAGAGAGAGAGAGAGAGAGAGAGAGAGAGAGAGAGAGAGAGAGAGTGAGAGAGAGAGAGAGTTCAACGGGATTGATTTTACGTGAAAATTGTATAAATGGCGGGAGAGAGATTCCAAGATTTTTGCTGAAATAATCAAAAGCCCCGACTCGACGATTCATCGAAAACTGCGTGGTTAAGAATAACACAGGAGAGTATATAGCAATGAATGTGCTCTGTTGAATCGCGTTGTACTCTTCAGCTCATATATTTATACGTTGACAAAAGAGAAAGCTGCTTGCTTGTTCTCTCGTTGTACGAGGAAAGGCGCCTCTCCTCGCAGAGTCGCACGATCCTTGCTGCTCACAGAGCTCTCTCGGAAGCGGGCTATGAAGATTATTATCATTTATCATTCTCCGATGACTTTGTAGAATCCCGTGGAAAGACGGGAACTTTTTTTTTTATATTTAGGATCTCTCTCTCTCTCTCTCCTCTCTCTCCTCTCTCTTGGCTTCTTCCTCGAGTCACACTAACTAATCGTAATTTTTTACGCTCACGAAATTTCCTCCAATTTCTTTTTTTCAATTATTCGCCATAAAGTTTTGTTCTCCAATTGATTTAAATTTAAATATTATTCAAATTTAAATATCTCAACTGGAAATGAGACTTCGAGGGTTCATTTTTACTCCTTAAAATAATTTTCTGCTGATAATATAATAATAATAAATGGGACAGATTTCGATGAATCAGATATCCTAATGTGAAGAAAATTGGAGAGGGAAACCGGAAACTGTTTTCTCGAGTCTTGCGTAGATTCGTGAAGACAAACACCGGAAATTTGATTACTTTCGTTAACACACTTATATATACTACACACACACATTTATA
The DNA here is from genome assembly GCA_963564615.1 of Rhorus exstirpatorius. Lineage (NCBI taxonomy): Eukaryota > Metazoa > Arthropoda > Insecta > Hymenoptera > Ichneumonidae > Rhorus > Rhorus exstirpatorius. Next base: position 14,345,829 of record OY751316.1, on the reverse strand, counting down.
TACTATAGAAATTGTATATACATAAATTTCATCGATTCAAAAAGTATAACGCGAATAATGACCCAGAGTGATGGCATTTCTCTTGGCCCAAAATCTCGCGAGTTACAGTGGCGATGTTTTTTTTTCAATGTCTTTGTTTCGCACGCCAATAATGGATAAAATATTCATTCGTATTGTTAATTTTCATTTCGCAGCCGGAACAAGAGGACGATTGAATCGTCATCGCGTCCTCGGGTCGTTTTGTGTCACCATCGCGTTGTACATTTGTATTATATACATTTTTGTATTATATAGTAGGTAGGTAGTAGATAGATATACGACATATGGTTGGTATGTGGGTCAGGAAACCAACGTCAAGAAGCCGAACGCGCCAAGCGTCCGCCGTGTGTATGCGTATGACTGGAAACGAGCGACGCGACACACTCCAAATTTCGTCGAATGAAAACTTCCGCCTTGCCAAAAATCTTTGACATATTTTTTCTCATCCCGATGAATCATTCTTTCTTTTACTTGCTCCCCCTTGCTGGGTCAAACTTTATGACAAATTTTTGCGCCTACGCTCTCGATGATACGTGGCTCTATCACCGAATAATTACGACAAGAAATTCGGCTATCCGTACTTCCCGATTGAATCAGCGTTAAACTGAAAAAAAAAGGAATATTTTCGCACCGCATGATTATTAATTCTGTATTTTGGTGAATTAAATTTATGGTTTAGTTTTGATAAAAGTTTCCAAAAAGGTACATTTATCTTTTCTTTTTCAATTGTCAATCATGTGGCTGATTCAGTTGCATCGTACACTTTCACCTCTTTTTCATGGCACGTTTCTTTATTTAATTTTTTCTTCGTTTTTTTTTTTGTTCTTGGAAATTTTGTAATTCTTGAACAAACGATTTATTAGTCTTTTTCAATTAATACGAAAAAGGCGTTTAAAATTTCTTAATGTTCTGTTATAAATTTCATTTATAAAATACATAGTCAATCGCATTGATTTTTTATAGAAATCGTGGAAAGAACAATTTTTAAGAAATCTAGTACAAATTTAATTAACTCTTTGTTCGAAATTTTTTATATTTTAACGGACACGTTGTTTGAAAAAAAAATACATCATCAATATTATGCGCCACGTATCTAAGACGTGCTAAAATAATCGTTAATTTTTTTTTTTTTTTTATACCACAGTGAGAGCAGCCTGAAGCAAATTAGCAGACAAGGAGTGTGGTCGTATGAATTAATATGGTATCGGGCAATGCGACTTTTGTCCTGAATACCAGAGTCCCTCGGTCCTCATATACACTCGCAGTAGGTCTCGTTACTTCTTATTCAGGTACCATACGCCTGTATAAATAAATTCGTGCTGAAATAGCGTCATAACTATATGTCGATTGGAATCAACAAATGGGACGTAAAGCCTGACGATTAGTCTGATGACCTTTCGATTTTGAGCGATCGATATAGTATATGAGACTTGGTCCATATCGTTTTTGTTTTTTTTTTTAATTACTCCAACAAATATTTAATTTTTATTATTACAAAGTTTTTAAGCCAACTGAATAATTATTATTATCAAAATGCATTTTTGGTGAAACAGAAGGTCAGGTCGATTAAAAAAGACCCAAAAAACTCGAAAATAAATTTAACATGGATATATATACAACTTTTTGCGTTGTTTATATTTTTTTATATTCTACTTGTATTTTATACAATTTTAGCTCATATAAATTTTATTCCTGGAATAACGTGTGTCATTTGGTATATATAAAAAAAATAAGAAGAAAAAGATCCAAGAAGAGAACGCTAAATTTCTTTTGCAGCCAAGGCTTGGTTCGAATCGTCGTGGAATGTCTCATAAATACTCAAAGTATTGGGAGTCGTTGTGAAGACTGATAGAGTTCGATAGCTCTCGGCTTCAACCTGTACATCGTTCAACGGGCCAAGAAAAGGGATATAAGATGAACGAACGCCTTTACGGTATATAGCGCTTGTACAGTGAGCGATTGCTTATACCGAGAGACGAGCCACAGCGCTTGAAAATCGTACAGACCATGGCGGTGGTTGAGGAGGACAACGCAGGTGGAGGAATGGTGGGGGGGGGGGGGAGAACCGACAACACCTGGACGACTTCCTGCCTAGAGAGCCAACCACCTCTGTATTCCTCAGTCTGATGCCACTCGGTCTCTCAGTCTTGTCGAATTCTCACAGTGACGAGGGTATCATCCTTGCGGTATAGTATTAACGCTTCGCGAAGGAAAATCGTTTAGAAAAAAAATAAAATAAAACAGAAAATTTGTTCGTTCGTACCAATCGGATTCGCGAATGGTTTTTAAGCATGATATTTCGAGAATATGTTTACCATCAGTAATAGTGCATAATCGTCAGTCATGCGTCGTTCACGGTGCACTCGGTGAAATTTTCTAAAAATAGTAATTAAAAAAAAAAAAGAGGCAAAATTTTTTAAGTTAATCCAATTTTTAAACGATAACTGTTCGACGAGAAGTCTCGAGTGCTCGTGACCAGCGATTCGTTCCACGAAATCCTGGAATACGGTCGAAGAGTTGAAACATAACAAAAAATAACAATAAAAAAAATAAGAGACAAGGGTGATTACGGACGAAAGGGATAGCCAAAAGTGCAATGATTCAAAAACGATTTGTTCTCGCCGAGCACCTGTTGCTCATCACCCTGCTGGCAGTCCTTGCGATTCGAGGTACGAAAAAAACAAAAAATCTTATTTCGTTTGAAAAATCCGTTCGGTTGAAGAAATATTGGGCTTAGTGGATTTTCTTTTTTTTTTTTCGATTTTTATGATAATCGAGTGTTGGACAAGCAAATAGTCATAATCTGTGGAATTTACTACTCGAAAATTTGTACACAGACACACACACACACACACGTGGATCATATAATATTTGTTTGATTGTAGTCGAGGGTACCTATACATTTTCGATCGTAGATTTTTTCATTCGTACGATTTAAATGCTATATAGCGGTTGGATAGAGGAGAATGAATGCAGGGGCTAACTATTTATCGTGATATGATTAGAATTTTGATGAATTTTCATGCACACAGAATTGGGTTCTCGAAAACGTTTAAGACTGTCTCAAAATCGTCAATTCGTTTTTTTTTCTCTCTTTTAACGATATAAGGAAAATAATCTTAAAAAAAAAATCATGAAACCACCGATTTCGTTGTAATTCCCTTGAAGAAACTCGACGTTTTTTTTCTCAGGTAATTAATTTATCTATTATATTTATCTAAGAACCACATACCAATGTTAAAAATTCTTCAAAATTGGCCAATTTCCGTACACCATGAATATTAAATTTTCTTCATAAGCCATTGACAAATTTACTCCAAAAAAAAAAACATCCCTTTTTCAGCATATTTGGCTAACGAATACTTTTAAAGCTGTTTTATCAAAAACTTGTCTGGCATTATTATTCAAACTCAATTATCTCGATTGTATCGAGATAATCTTGATTTTTTTTTTTTAATTTTCGTCCCTATCGGCTATAATTCGTATTGAAATTTACTCTTGCGCACATCCTTGAACCCGAATATCGGATGATTTTGGAGCATTTTTTACGCACAGTAAAAATGCCTTGAATTTTCTAAAATTTGCAGGTAGTTATCCGCGGAATATTAATTTTCTCATATTTTATTCTAATGATACGGTAAATTCAATGTTTTTTTTTACAATTAAAAAATCCACATTAAAAAATTGATATTTTTATGTAACGTGGGAAATTTTGGACGATTCGATTAATCTATTGATCGAGTACGCATCGGTGGATTCATAATGGAGTACGCGAGGGGCTATTCACTACCAAGTGCGGTGTACAAGTGATTTCAGAGTGAAGTCGATTTTACATGATTTCAGTGATTTCATGAATGATTCAAGTGATTTTAAAATACATGTGACTTCATGTGTGATTTCTCACGTTTTGAACGAATCAATTTCCGAAATCACCGAAAGTACGTACAGTGGAATGATTTATTATTTATCGCTCAAACATCAAATTACAGTATACCAGGGTTGCGGGGCGCGGCGCGGGCGACGTGCGGGGCAGGTTGCGTTCGGCATTTGTTTCACAAAATACGTTTTCATTTGATTAATTTGCCATTACTCACGCTCAATTCTGTTCACAAGTATATTTCACAATCGGCACGGTGAAAAACTTTCTTGGACTGACTCAACTAAAGATGAGACTCAAGACCTCGCCCAGATCGAGCCTCGCTCAAGAGTTAAAAACTATGTTGCGCTCGATGCTGATACTTATATCGCTTGATAGCAGAAAACGCTTTAGAGCACGTTTGCGTGCTTTGTTCTAGTGGGCGTAATTTGATAGTAGCACGCCGTAAATTTTTTTTAAAAATATTTTGCACATATTACGTGATTTCTGGTAATTTCCTGACTTTACGTGATTTCACGTTGATTTAAAAAAACTCGGAGTGATTTCATTCTGATTTTTAGTGGTTTCAACGACGTTTGAGTAACGTTGATTTCATGTAATTCGATCCGATTTCTCGTGATTTCCATTCTGATTTAAGAGCAGGGTGGTTCAGTGATTTCAAGAGTGAATAGCCCCTCGGGAGTACGAGTGCACGCTAGATGAATCCTTCGATACGATTTCACTCGTTCAAAGGCTCTCGAAGTAAATTCTAGCTCACCCGGGGATTCGCGATAAGCCGGTTTGATGAACGTACACGGTGCGTGAACGAATAATCTTGAAACAAACAAAAAAAAAGTCAGTCGTGCGCCCGAGCAAAGAAATTTATTATTATAATTACAACAATAATAATAATAATAAAAACAATAATCAGTCTGCTGGATGGATGAACGCGTCTCTCCATTCGGATAATCAAAGTTCTCGCAATTCCCCCTCCCCACCGACAATTACGTATTTTTTTTTAATACTTTCGAACACGGCGAGTGTTTCACCTTCATCCGCTAATCACCCTCAAGCTCATTTGGATTTTGTAAAAGTTGAAATCGAGTTTTTATTTTTATTTTTTAAATCCATCAACAGTCTCCATTTGGGTTGAATGGAAAAAGCAGTAGAAAAAAAAACATCAGAGATTATCACTATACATACGAGAAACAATTTGAGCACGTACTTTTTTGACAAAATAATTGTGATTAATGATTAGAAAGTAATATTAATATTTATTAATGAGGAATAATCATATGATTCCCGATCTTTCGAAACGATATTTATTACTTTTTTTTTTTCATCTGCGTTATTTCTCTGCAATCATATCGTCATAATGTCATAATGTCAAGTTAAGTGGATTTTCATTGGAACGACGCTCATCATTGACGAGTGAGAACGATACATCAACTTTTTCTTCCTTGTCTGCTTCGTCGCTTCTATCAATTTTCATTGAGTCACACTCTTACGAATATAGGGCAAGAAAATCTCACCACTGATTGAATCGTCTTTCAATTTTTCAAAAGTTAAAAGTAGTACTGTGCTTGTTAATTCGTTCTTCAATCATCTTCCAAATTCTTTAAATTTGCTTCTTCTTTGTGCTCCATTAACATTGATTTTTCGTTCCCGTTTTTAAGATTTCTTCATTCATTTTTATAAATTCAAATTACGAATTATGAATACATAAACATCGTTGCGTTCTTTTTCATTTTATATTAAGAAAGATCGTACGATTTATCGGTATATAACACAATAAAGCGTGCTCTCGGGTGAATTTTGAAGAACCATGCAATATATGAGACAATGTCGCGAGAGAATATCCACACCGGATGTCGCTCCAAAAAATCAGACTAACCGAGAATCTAACGAAAGCTATTACTGATTTATTATTTCCGGATTACGGAAAGCTCTTTTATCGAAAATTCAAATGTTTTCATCAAAATTATGTTGAAAATAAACAAATATGTTTGAAGCAATGAAATCCGTTTGTAAACATGTGCATATAGGGTAGCTAATAGGTAGGTTAGACATAGATTAGGTAAGACACACTTTGAGGATTGAGATAAAGAATTGATTTTGATGAGCTTGGAACTGGATAGGCAAAATTTTAGTTGATCCAAATACGATTATCCTTGGAATTAAATAAGTTTCATTTCTCATTCCGCCATATTGCGCGAGAATCTTAACCTTCGAAACATACACGAAAACGAGGCCGTTATACTCGAAGATTCAGGAAAGCTTGTCGCGCGTTTCACGTCGATCTCTGACCCACTGACCGGCAAAAATTCAAGCGCTACTCCGGCGGTATATGTATTCCACACACACACACACTTACACGCACACTTACACACATACAGAGAGAGAGAGAGAGAGTACAATACATAATAGTAATACGTATGCAAATGTATTATACGGCACACCCGAGTCAACTACGTCCTGGAATACCCATAATAGAGCCAACAAATAATCTCTTTATATGCTTCTCACTGTATCTTCGAGTAATCCATACCATCTCACCCATATAAACTTGATTTTAAGCATATAAAACTCTCGATGGAGCCTCATGTTAATTACTAATCCAGATACGAATTCCCACGGATTGCCACGAGCACATATCTAACGGAACGTGTAAGTTAGGATTTTCACTCGGTGTGTGAAAACCTCAAGTCTCATAACTTCAGCATAATCTGACTTTGTATTTCATTCCTATACGATAATGAAATTTCTCAAAAAGTAAAAGAAAAAAAAAACCAACCGATTGCCCAATTTATAAAATGACGATTTCTCGAGATAGAGTAATCGACCATTATGTATATATATAATTGAGAGAAATCGTCGTAAAAACTTGAAATAACAGGTCAAAGATCGGAAGAAAGTGCCTATTGGTTGACGAAAAAAAATTTTGTTACAAAATATTTAGGATCATATGACAAATTTTGCGGCACTCAACTAGCTTTATTCTACTGACCCACATGGGTGCCATTTGATCAATGATCTATTGGCTTTCGTTTTGTTTTATAGACATTAAAAAACGAGGGAAGCAAACTAAAAGCGCGTTAAGTATTATAATTCCTTCAACGTGTATGGTGGCACCTTGACCGAAAACTTGCGCACCCCCTCTTCTCAACCGAGATCCAATTACAGGATTACAGTTACACTTTCACGATTGTCTCGAGACGTGTATATATATATATATATATATATATATATACATACAAACGCCAGAGAGGTACAAGATCGTGGGAATGTAAACGATAATAACCGTCAGCAACGAACACTTGCCCCCTTTTAAATATCTTACGCACACACGCACACACATATTTGCATATTCGATAATTTGTATTTTCGCAGTAATACATACACACACGCTACATCATGCAATTATTTATCACTAGCTTCTTTTCAAATCGTGGCTCGATATAAACCTTTTTAGTCCAGTGAACCGTTGTTCCTGACGAATTTTTGATACACAGATTTTTTTTTTTTTTAATCATGATAAAAGTTCTATTGTAGGATTCGAGTGAAGGAAATGTTAATATGGAGTCTCAGAACAGTTGAAAAATGATAATAATTCATATAAAACAATGTGCATGAGAGGTATTAAATTTTCCTTATACTGTGATGTTCAGTTTCATCAGTAAACTCTCAATATCGTTTATTTTTCAATCCGTTCAGCAGATTCGCCTAATCAATATTTATTTTGCCACGAGTCCTTTTCAGGAAAGTCTAGCGGAGTATGACGCTTCGCCAGTCATTTTTGAAAACCGTTCGAGATTATCCGCGATGCGTTGCATCGCTTGAATTCAAATGTTTAGGCATGCTGGGTAATCTTATAACAAAATTACGGTCGATTATTTTTCTCAATATCAATTCCGTTTGCTCGATATAGGACCGCATCGACGTTACTACTTAAACCTGAGATTCGATTTTATCTTGCTGCAAAGCTTGTTCATGGTTGTTGCGTCAAAGTGATGCAATAGCGCATAAAAATTGCTGGAATCATAGTAGCATAAACTTATTGTTTCGAATTTCATGCTAGATATACATGGGACACGTAATTTTGACCGGAAAGGCGAGGAGGGTATCGTGCAAAAGAACGGAATATTTAGAAATCAGAATTATATCAGACATCTGGTGGATACATTTTATAATTTAATTACCCTATGGCCAATATTCATAAGCCTTTTTCTTTCGTAATATGACGATTCGGTAATTGTCTAGTTTGGTTACTTTGCCGAATTTTTGCGTTTTGTTTTTTAACCCTTTTATTTCAGCACTATAACAATGATAATCAGGCGGGGAAGCTCGAAAAATATACCCAAACTTGTCCCATACCCAAAACCCAACCCAAACCAAAACGGTATCTGTTTTTTTTACTCTTGCCCAATGTTTCTTATAATCGTATTGATAAATTTTCATTATAATTTGAAACAATTGGGAGTGTAGGTAAATTTTCGACAGGTTGGCATTTGAGGAGCCATTTTTTTACCGTTGGTCCCCAATACAGCTGTCGTATAGTACAATCCATTTACCCACATATGTGTGTGTGTGTGTGTGTGCTACAGGTGGCTAAGAACGTAGGTAATTTTTCCTCGTGTATCCAGCAAGACCATATGCCAGACGCCCTGAGAACAGATGCTCCCTGTTTATTTATTTATTTTCTATTTATTTATATATACATCTATATATACTCGACGACCCGTTGGCACGCCGGGGTAGTATGTACACACGCAACAAAGCGGTACATACGCTGACGGATTTGAGAGAGAGAGAGAGCCTAGAATTACAGGAGAGTCATGCTCGCTTCTTCTCGTCTATCGTTCAATTCACCGTCTTACCGGCGAAAAAGTAGCACGTTTCGAGTCACGAGTCACTGGCTGTACTCGCTATGCATACCGGTATGCGCGTATTTATATTTATGTATTTATTGGAGAATCAGGGACAAGCCTCTCTAGCATACTTGCCCTCTGTGTATACCACTGGAACGATCCTGTAATGTATAATTAATTGTCGAAGGTCAAGGTTCCTTCGTTTTTACACAGATTCGTTTTTTTTTTTTTTTTTTTTTTTTTTCTCGGTAAGTAGATCTAGAACGTTGTGGAGCTATATATAGATAGATTTTGTTAGACTAGGAATGTTATCGCAGACTATGGTAAAGTTGAAACAAAAAAATTAACAAATATTGTACGGTACATAGATATAGTTATATTTTGCTGGTTAATTCGATGTCACCCGGAAAAAAATTGTTCAGATCTACGTGATTATTATTTATTTTTTAGATAAATTTTATCTACGTAGATCTATGTTTTTTTTTTTTGGAAAATCGTAGATTTACTTGGATCTTCGTTTATAACGATATATTAACGCACATTCGAGTCAACCTAATATTATGTTCCAACACTTTTGATTATTTGATCTTCGTTTGTATACTTAAGAATCCCTGTAGATTTACACTTAGATCTGAGTAGATCTAACGGAGATCTATTTAACTCTACGATTTTCCAAAATTTAGATCTACATGGATCTAAAAAATAACTGCATGGATCTAAATTTTATCTACGTACTATTTCTATACTATTAATTACTACGTACTGTTTTTTTTTCCCCGAGCATGTAAATCCGAACAAGAACGAATGTTTGATTTTTTTTCATGAAACACATTGACATTTAAAATTACAACCATAATTTTTTTATGTGCAAAAGTAGCACGTTTTTTTTCCTTTTTAACTATCGGCCGAAATAAAAATCTAATCTTTGCTCTTTCGTGTGTCTCAATAATAATATTTGCAAGAATAGCTGTTTTTTTCACGAAAGGAAAACAAAACCTACATGCGGTATTTAGCAACAAGATTTTTAAAAAATCTCATTCGGCTGTAGCAAACAAAATTGACAAAAGTAAATCTCAATATTATGAAACAATTTTTCTTTATTTTTTTTTTATTCCATATAGTAAAAGAAAATCTCCGAGTTTTTTGGCCCAGAGAGAAAGATCTCTCTCGATCAGATTTAACAATAGGCTCATTGCGCCAAGAGGTTTTTTTCTTTTCTTTTCTTTTTTTTTCCAATTCTTCGACGTTAAGATATGTATCGCGTCTCGGGGTCTCGAGCACGACGATGTATCGCGTACGTTTGCCTGATGCTAATAACATTATTAATAGTCCGGTTGAGTGTTGGATGGGGACTTGTTGCAAGCGCGCACACCCGCGTTATATTGTTATTTCCTGTATGTCCATATGTACATATACCTGCGACGAGCTTCCGGCAAAGTAATCGGCGAGGAGAATGAAGACGATGAAGAATATATATATATATATATATATATATATATTTATATATAACGCGTGGAAAGAAATCGTTGAGAGGTTTTTGTGGTAATAGCCGCGCGCGTCTAGAAGCGGTCGCGGCTCGTGGTCTGATGGACGAAATAACCGTTGTATGTACGCCGAAGTTACAAACGGCAGAGATAGAGAGCGTTGTGCGATGTGCAGCGCCTATTACAGCGTTCTCGCTCTCTATCGTTATGTTTCTCTGTCTTCTTCCCTAGCTCTCTCTTTCTTCTATTTTCCCTCTTCTTCTCTTCTTCTTTTCCCTCTTTTTCTCTCGTTCTTCTATTCCCTCTTCGTCCCTCCTTCCCTCTCTCTCTCTCTCTCTCTCTCTTTCTCTCTATCTCTATCTCTCCCTCCTCCTATTTCGCTTTTTCTTCTTCTTGTTACCACGCATTGAAATTGCTCTTGCACGAAGCGCGAAAGGCCGATGCTCGATGAGGCAACGTCCTCTATCCCGTGATGGGTCGTTCGCAATGCGTGAGTGTAAGTTTGTAGACAAAGATTCCAATCACTCCGTTATAAATGTACACACATAACACATATCCTCTCTACGCGAATATACCGTGCCTCCGCAAAGAAAACCCACACGCGCACGCACCTGTGCATTAATTTTCATTAATATTATTATTTTTTTGTTTCTGCAGAGGGTAGAGGAGCAGGAGGATGTGGATATCCAGGCGCACCGGCTCACAGCAGCGTCCGATTCACCGGAGGTGGCGTCGACGATGTACTCGACGAGGAAGAGGCGTTGCTCAAGGACACGAGCCTGCCACTCGGTAGCGTTGCCACTTATTCGTGCGAGCGTGGATTCGAGTTGCTCGGCCCGGCGAGACGACAATGCTCGCCAGGTGGCATTTGGTTACCCGAGGGTGTTCCCTTTTGTGGCAAGTACCCACGTTCATTATTCTTCTCTTTTTTTTTATTATTTTATCACGGAGGACAGAGTACTGGAAATGATGCAATTGGTGAGAAATTCTTGTCTCTATAGAAAGTTGTTTTTTTTTTTTTTTTTTATAAAATTTAAACAATTTTATCTGACTCGGGGAAATTGCCTGAAATTTTTAAAATCATTTTTTTCCCCCCAGTGTGTATGCAATCGTTGATAGACCGTCGAGTAATTGATTCTTGTGAAATAGTTGATCGAGCTGTTATCAACATTATGCGTGGTTTTTTTTTTTTTTTTTTTTATACATGAAAAAGAGTAGATAGATGCAAGGCAAATGGATATTTATTTTCGATTTATTTGCCACTACTCATTTTGTTTACCATTGACCATTATTTCACTGGAACAGTGAATATATCGGTTTACAGTTTGAAGTAACGCTTTACATCAGCATCAGCAAGTTATCATTAAACTTCGATTAGGATGAGCACACGAGCGTATGACAGGAAAATTTTTTCAAATCATAATTATTTTCTTGCTCGTAGAGCCAAAGGATTTATCGGTAGCATAAAGTATTTAAACGAAGATGAGTATACTTATATCTATAACAGAATTCTCAATGAACGACTTGTACAAATTTAAAATTAAATTACAAGAAAACGTTTCAGGACTTATATCCGCGTTTTACGGCAATCCTGTGAAATTTAAAAATCCTAAAAACCATAATAATCGAAAAATCACTTGATGCGCCTCGAATATCGTTTCTCTGCATATGCTGAAAACCAAAAGAACAGAACAATAACAGCATTACCATTAAAATCCAGGAATATCTAGGACGATAATGACGAAAATAAAGCGAAAAAGTGATTTGAATGAGAAAATTAATCGATAACGAGTCGAAACTATTTCCATGTCGCCCCCATCGAAATTATTATATTACTATATGTATTCTTCTTTTTTTTTTTTTCTCGTCGAACGAGTCATTCATGGCCAGTCATTCATAGCTGAACCCATCTCAATATATGCATATAAACGCGAATACGTGTGAGAAAAAGGGGGGAAGGAGAAAATTCTCGTCGACATACCGATCTGGCTGTGTATCGCATCATCGCGTGTTAATAATACACACAACGTTCGAACCCATTGGTATATAATATGGCAGCAGGTTCTCCTTGCTCGGTGTTGGATTATGGTACATGTAACGGTATTGCGTACCTACTGCACCTCGCGCTCCTCCCGCCATCGCCATCAGAGCAGGCACACCATCGAGAGAACCTGTTCCAGCCATCTTGAGTCACCTCGGTCAAGGACACGGATGAAATCAGGTCAAATTCCTCCGAAATATCTCTCCAACGCGTTACTCGCTTCCCCCTCATCGAACACCGAGGAAGTACCGCGCTCTTACTTCCTGGTTAAATCAGTGTTCGATAAACCATATATTTATCGATTCGCCGTTTTTGTTTGTACAGCGTCATTTCGGAGCTAAGAAATATTTTGGGCATAATATTTATCAAAGTTTACTCCAGTGCGCGCACAGGTGCCCAAAAGATTTAACGTATTTGCGCGGGTATAAGCCGCACCTTTTTTCGCTTTTTGAACCTCCCAAAATCGGGGTGCGGCCCTATACGCGGGTGCCGGCTTATACCCGCGTAAATACGGTACTTTTCATACGATTTTTTTTCCCAAGTTACCAAGATTCAAATGAGATGTTCATTTTAATTTGATTTTATTCATTCATAGTCATTTGTTTCATCGATTTAACATTTTTTAATTTCTAAAATTGTCGAAGGAGACGTTATTGCACAATGTATGCAGAATTCATAACATTCCTCGTTTTATAAAATCGTTAATAAATGACTTTTTTTTTTTAATTCGAAAGTTATGCGACTAAGAAGCAATGATCGTAGTTCCTTAAACCCTCGAAATATACAATGAGATTAAACAGAAAGATCACTTCGAGGAGAAATTCTAGATTCTCGATTCAAATAAGAAGACAAAAATTCCTGGTGCATGACTAATCGCCGCGAGCTGGCAAATGATTTTTTTTTTTTTTTTTTTTTTTCAAGTGACTTTGCCCCTTTGGAAAAAATCATGAATTGTTTGATGACAATAGTACATCCAGTTTTAAAACAATAATTGAAATAAACATTATTTTTTTCTGTTCTAATCATTCTTAAAGATGGGCTCCACTCTTATCAGTGAAAAGAATCGTTAATTTGACAGACAAAAAAGTCATTTCCTAAAACCCCAAACGAGGTGCGAATTACTTTTTTGGTGATGGTAATTTTTTTTTTTTTTACATTAGTACATAAAGAATTTAAGGGCCACGTCAATTTTTCTTTCGTAATTATAATCCAAATTAATTTTACGTCGTTTTTCATTATAATGATTTTCGGTCCCCCAATTTGAACACAGAATTCTGAGGATGTTCGAATTAAGTACGATGACTCTTGATAAAAGCAAAGTTAAATTATGTATACGTATAATATTTCAAGAAGACAGGTATAGGGGTGAGAGAGAGAGAGAGAGACTACGAAAGTCGTGAAGATCGTCCAAAGTGGCCCTCGCGGTCATAGCAAGTGGGTCAACGGCTAACTACTACCACTACTACGCGTATGCACAACAGCTGTGTGTCTTATTATATTTATACGTCGAGTCGACGCGCTTCGATGATCAAAAAGTCGAGAGCGGTGTCATATCTTTGTATTCGTCGTCGTTTGTTGGGACAATCACCGAGTTGACTCTCCTGAGAGATTTCCACAAGTGGTAGAGATAAACAGAGCGCGGGATGATTCGAAATGCTCGTTTTATTTCTCATGATGGGAATTACTTTTTGCTCATTCGTGAGTCGAACTCGTGTCACGATACACGAAGGAGCCGGGGCACGCAACTCCATTTAATTTACAATATTTCCGACGATTCGCGAAGGGACGGGGGAAGGAAACGAAAAAAAAAATAGCCTTACCGTTCATCATATTACATATTACAGCGACAGAGACCGACTTGCACACTCGTTATTGAAAAAAACAAAAATCGTAAAATTTTCTTACGCACGCATGCACGCCATCTACCGGTTTGACGATTTATATATACTTTAACGGAAACCATACGGTATTTCAATACTTGCGAGATTGAGTGGATCGGTATAAATATGAAACAATCCAGAAAAATTGACGTCTACCGGTGTGGAATGACACAGGAAATAAGATTCCATTATCGACGAATGTATCATCAAATTCAACACTGTAGGATGTTATCGATTTTTTCTGCAATTTTTCTTTTGATTAATCGAATAATTCTTTTGTTTTTTCGATTTTTTTTTTTCGTTATCTGATTTTAAAAATTATAATTTTTCAAATGCTCAAACAATTGTTGAATTATTATTTAATAATTTTTTAATTGCTTTAATAAACGATTGAAGAAACGATTGAGGACGAAGAATGATTTTCATTGTCAAACTATTTTTGATGGTTTTTTTTTGTCTTTCATTCTTCCGGTTTCCTCGCAAAGTCTCCGCGTGAACATTTGATACACGAGGAATTTGGCAACTTTTACTACACCTTCTTTCCCAGCTGCGCAGTTAATATTTCATCGAGAACATTATCGACTTTCTTCGGACCTTATTTTTATGACAGTAGAAAGTTTCACGATATGCCGTTTGTTCGAGTAAAAAAAAAAAACGGTGCAGCAATTTAGTCGTAAAATTCGAAATTCTTGAGAATTAAGAGACGCTCGGTCGATTTTCTTCAAATTTGATGAGAAGCATTCCTCGATTACGTACTCAATTTTTGTTGAAATTTTTATTACCCTACAGTCGAAAAATTTTGTGCAATATTTCCAAGCTTCGTGTATGTAAAGTTTGCGTTAGCTTAAAAAATATATATATATATATTGCTTCGCCTCAATACTTAATTTCTGCGACTGAAATATGTCCAGGACTATTTTACCATTTTTATTGTGCCCATTTGTCGAAAACAATTTACCAGAATTATCATTATTATCCGATTGAAGTTTTGTCGAAACTTTTTGGTCTTTCATCCTCCGTGTCTCAAATTTTGCGTTTCTCGTTCCACAGTATTGAACGTTGCTGGAGGAAAAGCGCCGATGCAATCGAGCAGCGCCGAGGGTGGAATACCGCAGCGTGCCGTCGATGGTAGCAGCGGACAGATATATACTTCGCAGACTTGTACATTAACGAGAAAAGAGCTCAGACCATGGTGGTACGTGAATCTGCTCGAGCCTTACATGGTCCAACTGGTGCGTCTTGACTTTGGAAAGCCATGCTGCGGTAAGTTTCGCAAAATATTGATCGGCGAGAGGGTAAACGATCGAAATTATTGTAACCGATGCGCAAGGTCGAAGCGGGAGATAGCAGCGGAGAGTTTTTTTTTTCTCTCACTTCGTGAATTAAACTTTCATCCGCAAGACTTCGTGACGATCGGTAATTCGCGGCTCGATCGTTGAATGCCCGAGCGAGCTGCAAACCCGGTCGAGCGTGATTCAAATCGCGATTATTATTATCATCATCATCATCATCATCATCATCATCATCATCATTCTCGACGACTTGGCCAGTCTTCTTAACCCACAGTCATTCGTCCAATGATTTTTCCATAATCAGAGCGAATCGTGATGCCAGTAATTTATCCAATTTATCGACCTGCGCTTTGGGGGATTGAAAAAAAAAAAAAAAAGGAAAATAAAACAATCTTCCGAGAAGAGCACAAACGAGCCGTGAAATATCGTATTAGAAGCGGTACAACGACCCTCTCGATGCATCGAGCATCCGATTTTTTCTCCTCTCGTGTTCAGCACACACATTTTAGAGAAACCTCTTTCATCAAATTTGTATATGTGCGTATGAGCGTGTGTTTGCACCGGAGATAGCGAGAGTTTCTCCACTTTCGATTGTTGTAAATCGCACCGCCCCCCGGCCCGGGCTTGATAATAAATTCTTCGCTCGCACACAACATCACGATTTTATATATATATATTATAGTATGCTCGTGTTCCGAACAGTGAATTGGCTGATGAGGCCGGAAGGAAAAGTCAACGAGATATCCCGTTTCCCCATAATTGGACGGATTATTATATATATCGTAGAATCGCATCTTTACTCAAGCGAAATCTCGCCTTATCTACTTTCTGCATTTTGCACGATATTCGAGGTATTTTTCACGAATACAATCTCGAAACTCGAGATCATTTCCGATTTAGGATGAAAGCGTCGTTATAGTAAGCTTTTTGAGCTCCAACGATTTTTCAGAATCCAATCCGAGGCTCGTTAGCAGGATTGTATTAACATTTCCAACGATCTCTCATCGGGGATGTTTCACAGGTCGTTTCTTTAACTTTGGGTTTAAGAGGAGCTAAGAGTTGGGCTACCGAACATAAATTAGACGAAAAAAAAAACAGTTTTGTTAAATTTCGAACAATCTTGAAGCAGACATCCATAAAAAAAAATCGAAAATTTTCACCCGAAAATTGGAGAAATATTGTTCCTGTAATTGTAAAAAAAAAAAAAAAAACGAAAAATATACTGAGCTTGTGAGATTGATATTACAATTTTTCCGATCTCCGAGCTTACAATAACCACTCTCTGGGATTAAAAATCAAATTTCAATTAAAACCAAACCGACGATTGAAAAAATTTAATCCTGAAAAGTGAAGAAATTATTTTCAATATCAAATTTTCCTCTGATCCAATTTACGAAAAATGCGTACACGGATTCTCGGTAACTCCCTATGTTTATCTCCCTCGAGGTGGTCACAGCTGGAATGCTTACTGGGTCAGCTGCATCCACGACTCGAAGGATTCTAAAAACACACACACACACACACACACACACATATATATATATATATATATATCGCTTGAGTAAAACTCCAACGCGTATAATATGTTCAAGTTCTCGTAGGGAGTGTACGATACATATTTAAACCACAAGTGAAAGCTCAGTCGAAACTCTGTGGCATGTTTACTACGTGACGCACGCTCCAACGATATTCCAGTCTCGTGGATTATATAGAGGTCTCCGGGCTCGTTCTCCTATCATTTTGCCTAGCATTTTGCTATATATACATCTATATAAACGTATTAGCAAAACCGTTATTTGCCACTAAACCAATTGGAGAAAGCTGCTACGAGAATATAAAGCTAATGCCTACTTGAAACAAATAGCAATAACATTAACGGCCAACCGGAGGTAAAAGTAAAGGGGAGAAATTCGTTGAATCTATAAAAAAAAAAAAAATAGTGATTATTTGTCGATTCAAGTGTCGTCGTTGATCCGGGTTTACTCGCTCTCGTCACCGGAAATGTACCGGATATAAAATATAAATATATATATATATATATTATTTTAGTACTCGAATTTATTTCGACTTTTTTTTTCATCCAGGCGACGGATTACCAGGTACGATAATCGTTCGAGTCGGCAATAATCGTCCGGATCTTGGTACCAATCCGATCTGCAATCGTTTTACCGGACCACTGGAAGAGGGTCAGCCACTATTTCTTCCCTGCAATCCACCGATGCCCGGTGCATTTGTCTCCGTGCATCTCGAAGCTTCGAGCCAAAATGCGACGCCGGTACAACTCTCGCTGTGCGAGGCTTTCGTTTATACCGATCAGGCACTTCCGATCGAGAGATGCCCGCAATTCAGGGATCAACCGCCCGGTTCAACGGCTACCTACAACGGAAAATGTTATATTTTTTATAATCGACAGCCGATCGCTTTTCGCGATGCTCTGGCGTTCTGTCGGGCACGGGGCGGTACACTCGTCGACGAGAGCAATCCAGCACTTCAGGGATTCATCTCCTGGGAACTCTGGAGAAGGCACAGGTATAGGATGAATCGTTTTAAAGCTTTACATCCATGAGAACCATCCGATTATCAATCTCGATCGACGTAAAATATATTTTCAACAGAAGCGACACGTCGAGCCAATATTGGATGGGAGCGGTGAGAGATCAGAAGGACAAGACTTTGTGGAAATGGACGGGTAGCGGGGAGCAGGTGTCCGTTTCATTCTGGAGTCTGCCGCAAGGAACAGAGGAGGATTGCGCGAGATACGACGGGAGTCGTGGTTGGCTGTGGTCGGATACTCCGTGCTCCGCGCGACTCAACTATATATGCCAGCATCGTGAGTCAAAAAAAAATTTTTTTTTTTTTGTTTGTTATTCACTCGATAACGAGAATAAATCAGCGATTCAAGATAACACGTTGCGAAACAAATTTTCAGAGCCACGAGCCTGCGGTAGGCCCGAGCAACCGCCAAATTCCACCATGACGATCGTCGATCGTTCCACGGAGGAGAACAATTCCGGCGGGAATTACGAGGTCGGTGCGTCGGTCGAGTACAGCTGTAACGCGGGTAGTCTATTGATCGGTCCGTCGACGAGAGCGTGTCTCGATACAGGATTTTACAATGAATTTCCACCGGTATGCAAGAGCATAGAGTGCGGATATCCGGCTAGTATAAAGCACGGCGAGTACACCCTGATCAACAATACCGTGAGCTATCTCAGTCAGGTGCTTTACTCGTGCGAAGATGGCTACGAGATGACCGGACGTGCGCGTCTGACCTGCGACATCGACGAACGCTGGAACGGACCTCCGCCGCGTTGCGAGCCCATACGTTGCGATTCGCCCGCCGGAGTTGCTCACAGCACGATGGACATCGATGAGATCGACGCGCAGGAGAAGAATCCCGTAAAAACGAGTAATCGGAGCCTCCTCGTTGGCAGTATAGTCACATATACGTGCGATCGGGGCTATCGAATCACCGGTCATCGACAAATTTTGTGTCTTCCAACGGGATTGTACGATCATCCACCGCCCGTTTGTTCGGGTAAGCTTTCGCGATAATCCGAACAATCAATCTGGCGTTTATCGAAAATTTGAATCCGGACTTGGTCGAGGCAAACAAAAAAAATATGAATTGAAAATTGCTAGCTTTTTTTTCTTTTTTAATTTCCATACTCATCGCGGATAAACATTTTTTACTAAATTTTTTACTAGCTTCTAATTTGCAAAATTTTCTAATTCAATACAACCTGAAATTTTTTTACCGATTTTTGCGAGATTTAATGCCAATCGGCCATTAATAATATTCTCGTTATGTCGAAAATTCAAGCCCGATATCTTCAATTTGGCACCTCTTTTTTTTTTTTTTTTTTTTTTTTCTTCCAGAAGAGCCTCGCACGACTGCCTCTCTACCGCCCAGAGTTACCGCTAGACCAGCGGTGACTCGTGGAAGACCATTCCTGCCGACGCGAGTGCGAACATCCTCGAAATCCACAACCGTCGCTCCAAAATCAACATCGCCGATCGTCGTTGATGAAACAACGTCGAGCCGACCTCGCGAATCGGTTCAACCGGCCGAGCTACCGGCCATCGTCCGTGAAACGATCGTCAAGAGGCCGACGATAGGTCTCGCGAAGAATCCTTCGTCGTCCGCGGGTATCAACGGCGAGGGCAACAGCGATCATCCGCAGGACAATGAGATATCGGGTAGCGGTGTTGACAATGCACAGGCAAAAATTGGCCCAGGAGTGGCCGAGCCTTCGGGACCGTTCAGAGTCGATCGTGCCGATACGCCCGCTCATCAGGCAAAGCTCAATTTAGGCGCTGTCATTGGCCTCGGTATTTTCGGTGGTTTTGTCTTTTTAGCTGCGATCATCACCACCGTCACGATTCTCATACGCAGGTAACGTTTTTTTTTTTTTTTCTCTTTTTCAAGATCCAACGAGTCTGGAAACTTTTTTTTTTAATTTTAATCTTACAACTGTACTTTGTCGATGCGATTGAAATCGTGTATCAAAGTTATGCAAAAGCCTGTCGTAATGTTTATACCTATATCGTCCGGTCCACGTGCTGTCTCTTGGACTACTATCCGTATTCTCCGATAGCTCGTGTCAGCACGGTTGTATATTGCGTGGATGAGCTCGAATCGTATCAGACCCCTTGACGAAAGTCCCTGCCACGAGTACACGATTCGATGAATCAAGTTCCAACGAGTCGAGAAATTTTTGACTTGGAGAAATCAACGCCACGGGTAAATGTTTCGAATGAACGCACGCTCCGTAAGATTGGATTAGAGAATCGAAAAAAAAAAAAATAGGGAAAAAAAGAGAAATAGAAAACAGGTTTTTTTTTTTTAATTGTGCTGAGTCGTTAAAACAAAAATAATCGTGATCGTAACTGTAACTTCATACGTTTTAACTCTGTACTCCAGAAGCAATATGACTATTTTTTTAGCTTATTGCGTGAAAAAAAAAAAAAACAAAATTATAAAAACTAGGTGTAACCAGTTACAAAATAGTATAAATCACTTTTATTATAGGGTAGACGTACCAGTTGTGGCCACTCGCCGCATTTCCCTCGAATTTCTTAAAGTTTCAAGTCTATTTTCACTTCATCGAGCGTAATATTTCGACATTCAAGATTTTTCCGCATCAATATCGATTGCTTTATTGAATATCATCTGATATTATTTCAACGAAATATGCCGAAATGTGTCAACGCTGAGAGGTTTGTGTAGTTTTCTTGTCAGAAGTGTCAAGGGATCCCGAGGTGAGAAGACTACGGTTTCTCATTATCTAAAGTCATTCCACCCCGTAAAAAATGTATATTTTATCAGTTAAAGCTCATTTTTCGGGCTGGAATCTCAAAAAACTGGACACACCAGCTAAAATACCTGAAAAATTCAAAATGTGACCGTTATATTTTTGGCCAGCTTATGGCCAATCCCAATTCAAAGCTTGGTGGCTACAACTGGTACTTCGGATGACCAAAAGTAGACCAATTGTGGCCACAAATGGCGAAAATGACAGCTACAAGATAATTTCCTATTTTCTTATTTATCATGATCAGAAAAGGTTTTAAATGATAATGAATTTGCAATAATGTGAACACTGTTCGTAATAATGAATGTTCGAAAATGCTTAAGGAGGTTGGTCACCTAATGCATAATGATAATAATTGGTTCAAATTTATTGAGGATACTCGCGAATAGGTATAACGACTCTGTGCAAAATTTCAATTCATTCCTCTGCATAGTTTCCCTGTAATTAATTGTTGAACTTGTACTCTTATACATGGGCGACCATAGCTATATAATACGTATATCTCATGAAATACTTCGCAACAACCTTAAAAATGATAAGAATTTAATGAAAATGGATCCGGATAATCATCACATCTTTGGGAAGAAGTTCGCAAAGAGCGAAATGCTTCATGTATACATAGTTGTTAAGAAATTCTAAAAATAAAACAGCTCTCTCGTTGTATTGCAATGTTCGCTCGGGAACTTGTGACGCGGATCTCTCTTTCGCACGCTGCCCGCCCGGCAACCCGCGCACAAGCGGCCGTTCCCCGATTGTCCCTTCCCGCACGGAGGTAACCAACCTCCTTAAAGTGGCCACGACCGGTACGTCTACCCCATCATATGATAGATTATTAAGAAAAACTGAACAGAGGATGCTTCTTTCAAAAATAACGAAAGACGCCTATCTCCGCTCATGTGCGTCCGTGCGTGCGTACGTGTGTGTGTGTGTGTGTGTGTCGATTAAAAATAAAGACTAGCCCTACTTTCTTAGTTAACCCAAATTTCTTAATTTATCGAATCGTGTCCTGTATATATATGTATATCGGTGTATGTTTATTTCGCTGTTTTCGCTACTATCACTACCATCACCGCATACTATTTCAACTACTATACCTTGCCTTGCCTCTTCTTCCGTACGACTCGCAACTTACCG
Organism: Rhorus exstirpatorius; assembly: GCA_963564615.1. Lineage (NCBI taxonomy): Eukaryota > Metazoa > Arthropoda > Insecta > Hymenoptera > Ichneumonidae > Rhorus > Rhorus exstirpatorius. The sequence goes on along the minus strand of OY751316.1, from coordinate 14,323,920 downwards.
GTACTTTAGTAGCTGTTAACTAACCAAAAGTCTAAAAATGTGTATGTGTACGTTTGCGGCTGCGATGGTTAGCGGTAGCGGAAATGTACGAGGAAGAGGTGGTCGAAGGGGTCTGAATGGGATTGGTGGTCTCGGTGGTGGCGGTGGACTAGGTAGAGCCGAGCCATCCGGAATGCCATCCCGTTGGTACACCCTTCTAGCGCTTCCGTTTCCCGATCAGCATCTTGGCCGTCGTGATCTAACCGCGCGACGTGGAAGCGATCATCCGTACTCGTTCAGTCTATCCGCGGCACATCGGGCCGGCTACTTCTCCAATCCTTCTCTCTAACACGGCTCATCGACGTCGTCGTGGTCGTCGTTACGATCTTATCGTCCCGTTAACGCGTCCCCAATCATCGCTCATCATTCGCAATCATCGGACGAGGCAACGATCGTTATCGTCGTCGCGTGAAACGCACTAGTCAAGGTAAAACATGAATCGAGTCGGACTATTGACCCGATGATGACGATGATTCACACACGGAGCACCTAGAAGTAGCTCGCTTACCTGGCGACAAATCTTCTCCTCGATTACACCGAGAGACGCCTCTCCTTGCACGCTCCAGCGGTTTTCCTTCGCTCTGACAATTTTCCATTTTTTTTGTTTTGTTTGTTTAACCGTTGGTAATGGTGGTTGGACCTGGATATCTTTCAATCTGTCTTTGATCGTATTCACGCTTGGTCCAATGCTCTTTCTCTCTTTTTCTCTCTCTCTCTCTCTCTCTCTCTGTGGTATATTGCACTCCAGGTGGTCAGGTAGCATATAGTACAGGAGACACGAGGACGATATTGGTGATGCGAAGGAATGAAATGACGAAATAATAATAGGACATAATAGTATATTGAGGTAAAAAAATTACTTGAAAAAAAAAAAAAAACAACCCTTTTATAAAGTTCTTTTGTTCAATGTATCACCCGTTCGATCGGTACTCAGCTCTGCGATTACCTTAATGAGCGATTTCTGTATTTTTTTTTTGTTCTCTTTTGGATTAATCAGGAATCGTGGAAGAGGAAGCAAGCACTATCGTCATCGTGCATCGCCGGATTGCAACACCGTAGCGAGTTTCGACAGTGGCTCGTCGGAGAGTCGCGGTGGATTGAATCGTTATTATCGTCAGGCGTGGGAAAATCTTCACGAGACCGCCGGCACGAAGGCCAATCACTCGCCGCTTCGTCGCAAGGAGACCCTGGATGAACCTGGGTATCGTGAAAATTTACGCGGCCCCGCCAACGGAACGGAACGCGACGGTGTCAACGAGCTCGCGGCAAATGAAACATCCGCGTATCCGGCTAACAAGCACGCCAGTGTAAACGAAAAGAAACGCCATCATCATCATCATCATCATCATCATCATGGCAATAATGCCGCGACACCGGACTGGAGACAATCGCAGTCTCATCATAGATACTGAATCTCCGTTCGTGCATTATACGAGAAAAATTTTTCGACCTCCTCGCGTCAGGGTGTCTCCGATGCGCCGAAAGAGTCACGAAAAATTTGAAATTTCATGACCGATCCCGGATACGTCATGAAAATCTGCAAAATTCAATATCAACGTATTGATCAATTCATTTATTATAACTGTTCGTTTCCTCTGGGAAGAAGCCAAAATCGTCAATTCAATTGAGTTTCAGAATGGTTCTTGGAAAAAATTATATTTCGGACCTTGAAAAAAAAAACTCCCTGAAAAATCATGATATATTTGGCCGAAGAAAATATTAGACACCTCGACGCGTGTGGTTTGTATCCAGAGATGTGCCTGCGTTCGCTTCACTCCCTGCGTTTTTTGGTCCATTTTTTTTTTTTTTTTTTTTTTTTTTTTCTTAATTTCACATTCGAAATTTCTTCAAGCATTCGTAACCGGCACGTTTCTGTACATAACGATATAATCACCGATTTAATAGCGTTAGGGTTCGGAGACTTCGAGTTCGTGGCTCATCGCTGTTGCGAGTGGGACTCGCGCCCCGAGTCGGAGGACATGCCAAAAAAAAAACAAAAACCAGAAAAATTATATATATATACATATAAATATAATAATATATACTGCAATCGAGTGTATGCGTGTGTTAGGCATAAAGCCAGTATGAAAGCGTTGTAGGGAGCAGAGAGGCCACAATTTGGAGCGCTCTGCGAGTTTTTTTTTTTTGTTTTTTTTGTTGCATGCACAGATCGACACCTCTCGTTAGTTTGAAGAAAAACATCGTTTATTTTTTTTCCCCCCCTTAAATTTATTCATTGTCAATTATTTCCGTGCAATGGAAGAATTTGCCGACTAATATGTGATTACTCGTTACTCCGTCGTTCAAGTGTCATTTTTTTGCATTCCACGAGAAGAAAATAGTAAAAAAAAAAAACGTAAAGTTTACTCGTTACATTTTTTTTTTAATAATTTTTTTCACGGACTGAACTGGCAAAATGATAATTCACATTGCGGAGTGTGGATTTAAAATTTGCAGTTGCAAGTACTGTATTTCACTTGCATGAAATAATTAATAATAAACAAATTGTAGATAAAAATAGTTGGGTTTTTTTTCAAAGTAAGGAGGTGCGATCATTTTCTGTTTGCAAATTTTGTTCGTTCTTCGCGTATTACTACAAAATCCGTATTTATACTTGTTTCAAGAACGTTGGTGAATCAACGAAGCGACTCTATCGCTGTGAAATTCACCCTATGGGCTCTTTGGCCTCGCCTTGAGGAAGTCCTTGTTTTTTTTTTTGTTTTTTTTTTTTTTTTTGCTCGATTGACGGTACACGATGAACCATCGACTCAAGGGCAGGCCGACGTTAGCCCATTTCGTTTTTTTTTTTTCCCCCTCTTTGACACGTAGTACGTACTTCAAATATTGATAATTTAAGAAGCGCGAATATGACTGAAAATTGATGCAAAAAAAATATAAATCCATACTCTCATTCTCGTGTTCGAACGAGATATTTGTCGCTCGGATGATGAGTAAAATAAAATAAAATAAAATTTCGATATATCGATATTCGCTCTGTGTACTCCGATAAACGCAAATTGACGACGAAAAGAAAGAAAAAAAAAAACGCAAATCTCAGCAGCTGAGTTTATGGCGATTGTTAGAATTTATTTGATCGTCAATTTGATAACTTGTGAAAAAAAAGCATCGATAAAGCGATAAAAAAAAAGCTTATGAGATGTACAGAGAAAACTAAAGAGAGAAAACTAATAAATTCATCACATTATATGATCGATATTGGTGTGAACTTTTGATGAGTTTGACTTATCGCTCATGCCTTCAACCACTCGCCGATAAGTGTGCCAATTTTCTGACGAGCTTCCGTCAATTGGGGCAAATCTTTGGTCGATGCCGGATACATGTTGGCGCAATGAGCCGTGCCTGTTTGAAAAATATAATCGAAAAAAATCGGCGAGTCGGAGAAAAATAGTGATACTTTTTTTTTTTAAATAAATTTGCGAATATACGAACCATTGATATAGATCGCGGGTGCTCGAGGATTCGTTGATTCGATGATACCAAGAGCGTGCCACGGATCGATGGATCCATGAACGTAAACGACGTTCGTAACATCGAGATCCTTGCCGCCGTAAAACGTATTTGTACGTTCGACCGACTTCTCAAGAAGATGAAGACCGTAACGAGGACCAAAGATATCGGTGCACTGCTGAACGAAGAAATCGACTGGAAAAGTTTCGCTGAACAAGTTTGGCCGGGCTGTTGAAGTCTGGAAGAAACCGAATTCCGTGCAGGTTTGATACGTCCACTGGCGACCTAGTTACGGAGATAAAGAGAGAGTCAAAAAAGGGGCTTACACGATCGCGCTTTTGAATTTTTTACACACACACACACACACAAAAAAAAAATTATAACGAGGGTATCCGATTTTTTGTTATTTACTAAATTTCAAGTTGAAAATATTTAAAATTGTAAGTGATGGCTGTTTCACATTTTAGTATGGCTTATTGCATTTTTCGAGTTTCATTGGAAAAGAGTATATTTTTTTTTTTTTTTCAAATGTTAAATCAATTTCAAGTGACAAAGGTCAAACTAGGTAATTGGTTTTATACGTATTTGCGAAATTCATTTCAAAAACTTCAATTTTAATTTCCTTTTACACGAGTTATTTTTTTTTTTGTATTGCCACGCTATATTGTACGGTTACCGAAGGTTTTACCTGCTCATGAATTAGAAGAAAATTTGAAAAGTACCAGGAATGATTGAAAACGCATTTTATCAAATTATTGCTGAAAATTTTGTTTTTTTTTTCACGTTTTTCAAGAACATACCTCCTTCGGCCATTTCGCTCGCCCACGTCACGTTTCTCAATTCATCAATCATTTTGCTGTATCTGTAATCGAGGCACTTTTCCCCACTGGCAGCGAGCAGCATGTTGCTAATTTCGGCTAATCTGTCCACGGGTACTCCGCGTTTCTCATCGACGAGAATATCGCAGACCGCGTCGATCGTGAAATTCGCGGTTTTCGAAGTATTTCTATTGTCCTTGTTGTACTGGACGATTTCGGCAAAATTACCGGCCAGAGTCTCGTACAAATTTGAGATGTCGTTGGGTTTTGAGTTTGAAGGATCGATGGGATCGCAGAGACTTGAAAATAGAAGCATGGTCAAATGAATCAACGATCAGTAATGAATTGTCGATAAATTCGAAATATCGCGTAACTGGAAGAGTTGAAAACCAGATCAGTTGAGATTTTGTTTATCAAGGTTTTTTTTTATTTTATTTTTCTTTCTAATCCAAAAGCAAAGACCTAAATGTTTTCTTGGCTTACTTGAATTTTTTCGTGAGATCATTCTGGCCGATACGATGACGCAGCAATATGTGAATTTGACGATTAGCGGCGACAATAGCATCGACGCAGGCCGGGGAATATTCTCGCAGGGCACTCTCGACGATAACATAATATTCTGTGAATAATCGTTCGTAAGTTTCAAAGTACCATTCCGACTGATCAGCGACGAATGATAACTCAAAGAATATCAATAATCATTGTGAAAGAATGATTTTTGCCGAAATTATTCTCAATTGGCAGAAGAAAAAAACATTGAATTTTAACATTTTTTTATAACAATTATTAGTAATTTTGATCATAATTCCCATTTTTTTCGTATCAATAAGGTATATTTCGAAGAAATTCAAGCCTTACGTTGAAAATCAATCTGGGCGAGCAGCGGTCCACTCGCGGACATGGCCCCGTGAACGAGGTGAGGATATTTCATACGGAGCCAGGCAGCCAGTGATCCGGGATACGAGCCACCGAACGCTATCCACTTGGTATCGGCTGGAATTTGATACTTAACAATTGACGATTCAATGAAATTGGCCAAATCCGCGAGCGCCTGCTCGGACGTCAGGAAAACGAGATTCTTGACGCTGAGGTCCCTGAAAAATTCAAGTATCATCTGTAAAACTAGTATTTTTTTTTTTTTCTCGCAGCAGAGCTGTGAAAATTGAGTAAAATGAATAACATATGTCTCGCAACTCTTTTTCATTTTTTTTTTTTTTAATGGCTCATGCATATCGATAATGCATCACTGGAATAATGCATTATCCTTAATGAAAAAAAGATTTTTAACTATAATTAACAAGTTATTACTGGGTAGGTTGGCTCTTTCCATAAAAACGATGCTCCACTTGGAAACAAAGTGCCCCGTACTGTCGGGCATATTCTATCCATTGTCCCTCTACCATCCATTTGGCACTAGCTTCGCCTTCTCCGCCGATCATCAGAAAAACTGGTCCATTTTTCTTGTAATACGTATCGTTGACAAAGTATCGCTGAAATTCAATCGTAACAATTGAGATAACACAGAGCGATGAGCAAATTTTTATCATCGGGACTTTGTAAATTTCCTAGTTTCTCGATATTTCGAAAAATTTTCACGAAAACTGGACTTTCCGATGGTCATTATTATATTAGCCGGTATAATATTAATTTATCATTAAAATTCACCAAAAATTTCTCAAAGAGCTCCTTTCTAATTGCCCGCGTGGCCTAAATCTTTCATTGGCCAAAATCTTAATTTAATTCTGAAAAAAAATTTTCAAGAAATATCTTCGTCGTGCTTGCGGATATATCGTATTGCCTCGAGGATTTTATTTCATCTCGTCAAATTATCCTTTACCTGCTGCCAGGATCGCATATCCGTCGGATTGAAATGATCAAGATTTTGCTCGAACCATTGTTCCTTCGGCAATTCGAATTTCTTAGACAAAACAGGTGCTCCGAGGCTTCCGTGCTTGCTTCTACCTCTCAGGAAAGCACGCCATGCATAGATCGGATCGATCGGTGCAAAAACGAGTATCATCGAGAACAATGCTAAATATTTCATTTTCAAAAATCGAGTAGCTGCGAAAGAGGCAAAATTTTATTGATGATTATTCAAGCAAGATCGAATGATATAAATTGCTGCAAAGCGGAGATCGAAAAGCTCGAGAATATTCCAGAGGAGAAAAAAAGGAAAAAAAAAAAACAAACAAGCCTTGGTACATATAAATAGCTGCCCGGATTGTGCTCCCGGTCGAACAGAGGTCGCGCATATTATTATTTTTGTGGCAGAACCACCCGCAACTTCGACGTCGGACGAACGATCAAGTTATATATATGCGCGTTTTTCTCGCTATCGCCTTATCGGTATTCTCTTGTATCGAGTCATTAATTGATAAAACAAATATTATATATAACCGTCCGGTGATTCAATTTCGGGTCCCTCATCATGTAAGAAGACTACATTTTTGTATTTATCGAAAACAAAAAAATATTGGAGCGTTAACTGGCGATTCACTTCGATAACACAGACACAGAGATAACTATTAGCAAAAAGGCGCAACTTACACATAATATCAACCACGTCAGTAATATACGACATACAAATACCCGAAATATCATGAAACATCAATAAACTAAAGGGCGTAACTTGGATCGATTTATGCGTTAAACTACGTGAGTTACGCCTTTTTCTTTGCAAATATCCAATAAATATATCTATGTATATGAGAGATTGTGAACTATAGGCTTAGTATTCCAGCCTCTTCTTTTATTATTTGGCTTTTAAAGAATTTTAATAAATTGAAAAACCTTTTTTTACGTAAATGAAAAATCATTTAGCAAGGAATGTCCCATATAATAGTGCGATTTGAAGATATATTAGTGCAAATATTGTAAATAACTAATATTAATAATGTCAATATTAAAACGTACTTGCTGATAAGATAAGAAACGAGCTCGAAGTTTACTTTGCGTGAGTCAAGAGCAAATGGCAAATAAACGCAGAGATATGTACGGATGTACTCGTCTCTGATAAAAGAGAGAGGAAGATCAGTACGTGACGCGAGAGAAGAGAGAACCACTGATAATTTCTGTGGAGAGCATGGAGAGAACGAATATAACGCCGCACGGTTTTTCGGCTCTCATTCTCATAACCTTAAAAAAAAACACTACCGAACAGTTTTACGTGTGAACAAAACGAGGTTCAAATAATCATTGAATAATGGGTAAAAAGGACAAAAATAAGAAGAAAGTCAGTGGGAGCGTCAAGACGGCGATGAAAACGGAAAAAAAATTAAACGCCAAACACAAGAAAGAGCTGGCGGCGGTTGGAGAGGTATTTTAAAAAAGTCAACTTTGTCAATTTTACACATTTTCAAAATGCAGGTGAAAAATTAGTTTTTGTTCACCCAAAATTATTCCGATATTTTGTTGATACACCTTGAGTTGTGACAATCATCTGCAGCTGTTGAAAAATATTTTCAGGATGACATAGAAAAGGTAATTGCGGAAATTGAGCGCGAAGAAGCGCGGAGGCAACGCGTAGTCGAAGCTATAGTAGAAGCTCCCTCGAGGAGGGTAAATTTTTCACTGAGCATTCACCCTTTCAAAGAAGAATTGATAATGTTCGGCGGTGAATTTCACGACGGTAGAAAGGTAATTGCAAAAAAAAAAATTAATTCACCACTAATTCATATTTATGTTTATAACTACATCTTGCGATATTTGAGGAAATTTTCCACTGAGAAACAAATTTTAAGAGAATTTCTGGATTCAAAAAAATTGAGGATAACAAACAAACTGCCGCAATCGTTTTTCGCGACAGCGAAATGTGCGCGATTCAAATTTGAGTCAAGATAAAAAATTTAGCAGTTATTCTACTCTGGACTATATCTCATTGGATTCTTTAGTAAATATGTCGAAGCGTGGCTCCAGCTGTAAATCGCTCGTGGATTTTTTATATGATCGATATCTATAGGGAAAAGCTGTAGCAGCATCATTTAAGGTGGGGGAAGTCCTGTAACGGCAAAAAAAAAAAAAAATTCCCGTATATTGTACATTTTTGCACTGGTGTATTATAACGCTTGTACAAGCGTGTACGTACGTATGAACGATGTAGGCATAGATACGATGCGATGTAAACCTAGGATAAGGAGAAGAAAGGTAAGGATATTGGTAGCCGCACTTAATTACTCCGGACAAAATGACTCTGGAAAAATAATTTCGGAAATGACTCCGTAAAAATAATTTCATTGTTATTTCGCAGAAATATCTCTCGAACTCGATTCCCTATCTCGGGTTCATCATCCGACACAATACATTTCCTTCCGCAACACTTACCGCTATTACCAATAGTAATCGACGAACCTTTGAACGATCCTCCCTATATAGTTCGGTCATCAACGAACCCTCGGACAATATTATATCGGTGTACAGTTTCAATGCCTCTAAAATTGATTAAGAGTCAAAAGAAAATTGATAATTACGTTTTATCCCATAAAGTGTATTTATATCATAAGTGCGGTGATGGAAAAACCAAAGTAATATGGAGGTGTGTTAAATATTAATATTTATTTCTCAACATAATGTAATATTTGAAAATTAATAAATTAATAAACTAATCAATCGACGTATAATTGCATATTGGTATATGCAATTATAGCAATTTGAAAATTAATAAATCGTTCGGATTTGTCATTCAAACTTTATGAAGTAATTATTTACCGAGAAAATTTTTTCTAAAGTCATTTTTTTTAAATTATTATTTCCCAAGGCCTTTTTTTCTGGGGTGCAAATGTCCAGTAATTTTTTCCGGTAACCAAGGATATTCGATATGCGATACTTTTTGAGCAATGGTTTGCAACGGATATATTTTAGCGCTTGTACAAGCGACTATGTACACATAACATGATGCTATGTAAACAAAGACATGATGGGATGTAAATGTAGGATAAGGAGAAGAAAGGCAAGGATATTCGATATGACAAGTACTTTTCGAGCAATGGTTTGCCACGGGTGTATCGTAACGCCTGTAGTACAAGCTAGTGAGCAAATTTCAAATACGCACGGACGGTATTAAATTTCTTCGAAATCAACGGCGTTTTATTGCGCGAAGTCACGTGTACAACGTGTGAAAATCCTGCGGTGCTACACGAAAGTAGCTTGCAGCAATGGCGTTGCCAAAGACGACACGAAAAAAAAAAAAAAATAAAAAAAAAATAAAATAAAAAAATAAAAAAGGAAAACGAATTATTCGACAGAGATGTAATTTCAAACAATTTCTTCGGTCTAAAACGTAGCTATAATGCCCATATGTCTCGGGAAAAGTGTTGCATGTTCTTATTCATCAGTGTGAAAAAACGAAATAAAATTGAAAAAAAAATTTTTTTTTTGCATATTTTTTGGTTGCAAACTTTTTTTTTTTTTTTTCCGTTACAGGGCTTCCCCCGCCTCAAATGACGCCGCTTCAGCTTTTCCCAATCGGCATTGATCATATAAAAAAAATTCACGAGCGATTTACAGCTGAAGCCGCACTTGAACATATTTACCAATTCTTTTTTTGGTTTTGTGGAATACTGAAATTTTCATATTCAACTTTGGTCAATTTTTTAAAATTATTTTCGGTAATCTTGACCAGTCAATTTTTTCAATCAAACTTTTTTATATTGTTCCTCGCAGACCGTGGTTTACGGCGACATGTTCTTCTATAATTTGATAAAAAAAGAATGGACGGTAGTGAAAGCGCCGGGTGCTCCACCTCCCAGATGCGGACATCAGGCCGTTGCAACAGCTACGAACAAAGGAGAGCTCTGGATCTTCGGAGGTGAATTCTCCAGTCCTTCGGAATCTCAGTTCTATCATTACAAAGATTTATGGCTATATCGTATAGGAGAAAAGAAGTGGGAGAAAATAACGTGAGCGATAGCATGAATATTATTAACAATGGTAATCGTAATATTTTGTGTAAAATAGAAAATTATTAAATTCGAAATATTTCAGAGCGCCGGGCGGTCCGTCACCGAGAAGCGGTCACAGAATCGCTTATATGAAGAAAAAATTGATTATCTTCGGTGGCTTTCACGACAATCTCCGTGAATACAAGTATTTCAATGACGTTCACATATTCGACATGACCACGTATCAATGGAGCAAGATCAGTGTCTCGGGAAACATTCCTGCTCCGCGATCGGGATGCATCGTTCTTCCGACGCCGCAAAACACGATTATCGTTTACGGTGGCTACAGCAAAGAGCGAATAAAGAAAGACGTCGACAAGGGTCACGTGCACACGGATATGTTCGTATTGAGTCCGGAGAGTGAGTAAAAACGTTGATTATCATGATATTTTTTTTTTTTTTTTTTCAAGTTTTCACTTTGTCTCCGTGCAAGCAAACCTGATTTCATGATTCAGAGAACGACGAGAGCGGTCTCAGGTGGAAATGGACAATGGTGAAACAGACGGGAGTCAATATCTCGCCGCGTTGCAGCGCTTCGGGTATTCTCGTTCAACCAGGCCTCGCGTACATGTTCGGTGGCGTTTACGACGAGCTGGAGGACGAGGAGCAGCTCGATGGAACGTTCTTCAACGAGCTTCTTGCTCTTGATCTGGAAAAATATCAATGGCATGTCGTCAATGTTAGCGGAAGAAAGGAGCCTTGCGCGACGCGACGACGAAGAAGAAAGGCAAAGGAGCAAGACAGGGATGATGCTAGCAATTCCGAAGATGACGATGATTATCCCGATGATAACGATGATAATTCAATTTCGAAAGATTTGGTCGTCCCTCAACCAGCAGCTCTCGTCACGGATGACGATGGAATTTTCACCGTGAGTGCTCGTCCTGTTTTTGGCTTATTTTTATTTTATTTTTTTTTTTTCAAAATAAAACATAATTATATGTATTAGGACTCTTTCGACAAATTTTTAAAAATAATTTTCGTTTTTTTTTTTTTTTTTCCAACCTTTGTAAATTTGAGGCTGTACAGGCTTGAGGGCAAGTAATATTGGCATTAAATTTGGCTAGAATTAAAAAAAAATGTATATGCGGATTTGAGAATATCGATCCGTAACTTTTCGCACCAATAGTCCAGGGGACAAGCGTATTCGGTATTAAAATTGGAAAAAATCCTTCAGGGTTTCAGATTTTACAAAATTCTACATTTTTTTTTAAATGTATGTGCAAATTTCTCACGTGCACCCTTTCTTTTTTCTTCCAATTTCTCAATTAAAATTCAAGATGACCGTCGGTCCGGCTCCTGTACGTTCCACGGCAAATACTCTCGAAGCATCGGCATGCGACAACGTATTTACACCTTCGGCGCGTATAAATCCAGGACTCGCCGTGAAAAACGGTGTGCTCTACTTGTACGGTGGAATGTTCGAGGATGGCGATAAGCAATACACTCTCAACGATTTTTATTCGCTGGGTAATCAATTTTTGTTAAAGCATTGATGAAATATTTCATACCCTTTTTCCCTTTTTTTTGTTTTTTTGTTTTTGTTTTTAAGTCAGTCTGTCGTAAATGTCGTTTTTTTTTAATTCTCTAGATACGCGAAAATTAGACGACTGGAAAATTATAATGAAGGACGATCTCGCCTCGCAAGTCTGGCTGGACTCGGAAAGTTCGGACACTGAGAACGATGAAAAAGACTCCGAGGACGAGAGTTCCAGCGACGAGAGTGATGACGATATGGAAGTCGATGAGAAATAAATTTTTTCATTTCCCCGGTAATTGCCAACTCACGTATCAATATTAACGGTCTCCTGGGTGATCCTTCGTCTGTCTCTCTCTCTCTCTCTCTCTCTCTCTCTTTCTCTCTCGTAATTAAATCACGATTTAATGCGAGCTTTATTAATTTTAGGATATTTACGGATATTGTTTCAATTCCTCTTCCAAACTTTTGATCTGCAACGTGAAAAAGACGAACTTTCAGAACATTATTTACAAAAGTATTAGCTATGAGCTCGCTGTTGGTCACATTTTCTAAATAATATCGTACGATAAAGATATAATGAAATTCGTGATATTGCAAAGAGAAATCACGAAGTAGCATATCGAAATGATCAGTTTTCAAGTTTTAATTCGTAGATTTTATGAATTTCATTCTCGGACCTTCTCTCGGTCCCGGAGTTGTTCATCCTCGGATTTCGTTGCGAATTTCGGCAGGGCAATAATCCTCAGTAGATTTTCCAATTTATTTTTCGACTGCAAACGTTTTTTCTCGATATTATTTCTCACGACAGCGGCGTCGGTCTCACTCGCGAGAAGCAGATAAACCCGACATTCCGAACCAACGATACCGCACAAAAGACTGTTTTCCCTCGTCGCATAGTCGCTCGATTGTAATACACGAATACTTTGTACTCTCGTTACAGCTGTGATGAGATTTACATTTTCGGCAAAGTAATCCGAACCATCTGGGATATCGGTCACGATGTGAACTGTGGGGGGAAAAGTAGACGCGTCGATAAAGCGTAAAAATCTTTTTTCCCATTCATATTATCTATGCATTTACGCGCAAACCAAAATTATTTTCTCCAATCGCAGACGAAAAATTGTGACGAACGAAAAGAAAAAGAAAAAAACGGTCGTTTACCTTCTAATTCAGATTTCTTGTTGACTTGAGCTAAAACGTTCCTGATGGCGCATACAACGCTCAGAACACGATCGAATTTCTCCTCCAATTGGGGATCTCTGGATTTTTCGAAATCTCCGATGAACGTTGGATAAGATGCCCCGACCACCGAGGGCAATGACGAGAAGACCTTTGGCAATTTTTTCGCGCATCGCCAGTACAAATCGTCGCAGAGATAGGGAGTTATCGGTGCCAGGACTCTCAATGAAACTTCCAAGCATCTTGCAAGGCTGTATCTGTGGCTCTTGATTATTTCTCGTTGTTCCTTCCTGAAAGCTGGCTTCGTTGCTTCCTGTGGTTTTTTTTTTTTTTTTTGTAAATACACTTAAATCATTATATAATTACCGTATTTACGAGGATATAAGCCGCACCTTTTTCGCTTTTTGAGCCCCCGAAAACCCGGTTGAGACTTGTACGCGATGTGGCTTTATGCGAGTATAAAAACGTTTTTACGAAAATGACCCTTACAAAATCGGATTGCGGTTTATATCCGTGTAAATATGATATTAAATATCGAGGATCCACTCGATTTTATCGGCTTTCGTTCTTACCAAGAAAAAATCACAAAATTCGTAATAGAAAAATTGTTTTATAGCCTGTACGGCTTTGTAAAAATTTTTCTCCTCCAAGGCCTCGTTGACTTTTATCACCATGAACGACAAACGGCTGAGTATCCATCGATCGACCGTGCTCAATCGTTGAGGCTTTTCCACAGGCTCGTCACTGTCCTCGGTCATTCGTAAAACATATCTGGTCGCTTGCCAGATCTTGTTGCAAAAATGCTTGTTCGTTCGACATTCTATCGCGTTGAAGCTTATTCGATTGTCTGTAACGAGGCAAATTATTTCTACCAGTCGTGTGTCTATCGGTGAAATTCATTCGTTATGCGTTCCCTAAATTTTTTTCGTTGAACATACTTTGTTAAATATTCCGTGTACCGGGTTGGATGAAAAAAAAAAACAATATTTTTTTTTAAACCGAAGAAATAATAATTCATGCAGTAGCTTGCTCGTGAAAAGTTGTAAGAAACAGTTTTTTTTTTTAATCTACGATTTTTGGACTTGACCACAAGACCAATGAATCTTCAAGTTTTTTTTTATAACAATTCAACCCAGAAGAAAAGTGCAAATTTTCGAAAATGCATACGAACTTTTGATATTGTGCGCGCATAAAGTGAGACGCAGGGCGTCCGCTCCGCATTCCGGTATACCATCGGGAAACATTTTTCCATTAACAGCGAGCGTTCTCTTGAGTTCTTCTTTACTCAAAATGCCATTCGTGAAACTCTCATTGGCTTCGGCATTGAGCTCTTCGAGGCTAATACCATTTGTCACGTGCTCAGGCCTTATAACGTTGCCACGACTCTTGGACATTTTTTTTCCTTGAGCATCGCACAAAACACCGTGAAACAATACCTCCTGCAAAAATGAAAATTACCAAGTACTTTTACGTTTGGAAAAATTGCGAATTTAAGTTTCAAAAAAAAAAAAAAAAAACAAAAAAACGATAAATTGATTCATTGGAATGCAAAATGCAATATAGTATGAAATGGCAATATAAAACGGTAATTGGATGTTAAAAAAAAATTTGATAGATCGATTTTTGAGTGTGATTGAAAAATCAGATTTTTTTTCCCCCGTCGCCGATAAAAAAAAATCGTGATTTTCTATTCCATTTTATTTTATTTTTATTAACCTTGAATGGCAGAGTATTCGTTAGTTCCGTTCCCAGCATGACCATTCTGGCGACCCATAGAAATATAATATCGTGTCCGGTTTCCATCATACTCAGAGGATAAAGTTTCTCGAATTTCTAACAATAGATGGAATTATGTGAGACACGTTGATTTGGAAAGAAAAATTTTTTTTTTTTTAAATTATACGCTTTTCGCGCTTTGTAAATAATTATTATTGGAAATTAACTCGATCGGGCCAGCCCACAGAGGTCAATGGAAGAAGCGCCGACGAGAACCACGTATCGAGGACATCTTGGTCCTGTTCGATCATCAAATTCTCATCTCCGTGCTTCTCGAGCTCTCGACGAGCCTCTTCCTCGGACCGAGCGATTATCCAATCACTGCCTCGACAACGATAAGCCGGAATTCTATGGCCCCACCAGATTTGTCGGGATACGCACCAATCTCTGGAGAAAAAAAAAATACAAACATTTTGATATCGCTTTGGTCAATTGGGCCCAGTTACAAACTGAGGAGGCAAGCGGTCGAGTTTCATCGAATATTCGGATTAAAAAAAAAATGATTGGCAAAAGCTTCCAACGAGAAGAAACGTTTTTTTTTTCAAGTGCTTCGTTTTTTTCTTTACTATTTATTTTTATTTCGGTGCAATACGAAGCCTTTCCGGGCATTTCTAACGATTTCTATTTTAAAAATGTGTGCAGGCATTTTTTTTTTTTAATCCTCAATCTTTCTCAAGTCCCTGTCTTCACCTGTTATTTCCGAGCCAATCGCACCACAGCTGTGCCCATTCCGGTGGATCGATCTTCAGTGAACCATCACGGACTGCCGATGCAGCGCGTTCCGCCATCTCCTTCGTCCTCAGGAACCACTGTTCCCTCATGAGATACTCGACAACGTCGCCCGATCGCGAACACACGGGTACCAGCATCTCGTGATTTTCCAAGCTCATCAAAGCTCCTTGCCTCGCCAATTCGTTCAATATTTTCTCACGTGCCACGAATCTTCCGAGACCCTGAGTAAATTCACGTTATTTTTACAATAATGAGCACAATTTGCCATTTCACCATTATATTTGCTTTTTACTAAAAAAAAAAAAATGGGAATAGATTTAATAAGCCTAAATTAAAGATTACAAGTATCAATGAAGATTGGGAACTTTAGTTTATGAAACGTAATTGAAAGAAGAATTGATTTTGCACATTTTTTTTGTTAATTCAATCGACTGGAAAAACAATGCATTACTTTGCCGTGTATAGAGTTAACGCAAGCAGTTATAAATACTTCAGGTTATATTTATAAAATAATTGATGACAAAAAAAAAGTCGTGGAAAAATAAACGAAGGATGTGTATGTATTTATTTGTTTTTTTTTTTTTTTTTTTTTTTTTTTTCAGAATAACGAGAATTCTCACCTCGAACGACTTTGCACTTTTGGTCATATTTCCATCGTTTCCAATAACATCAATAACGTTCAAATTGTGTCGTTTCGCCACAACGAGATCGGCATGATGGTGAGCCGGTGTAATTTTAACAGCTCCCGTACCAAAGTCTCGCTTTACCGATGAATCTTGAATAATCGGTATAAAAGTTTCTCTAATGGGATGCCAGACCTCCTGACCGATGTAACGCGAATAACGCGAATCTTCCGGATGAACGGCTATAGCTACATCACCGGGCATCGTTTCGACTCTCGTTGTCGCGATTACCACTCGTTCGTCTGTTTCAAATAAATCCTATCAACATGTGGATGGTGGCGGGGGGATAATTTAAATTTCAAAAATTACTCTCACCAGAGTCTCGTAAGTTGAGAGCAATTTTTGCTACAAGGCCAAACGGCACTTTTTTATCGTAGCCAGGAACGACAAAATTCGTTTTTTCAGTCACCCGAATGTGTTCGATTTCCATATCGGAAATTGCGCTACGAAGGCTCGTCGACCAATTGATGAGAGCTTCGCTTCTGTACAAAAGACCACGTTGATTCAGAATTACAAAAGCTTCCGTTACCGCCTCGTTGTGCTCCTGCCGAGTGCATATGACGACTAAATAACCGCTCAACGGGGAGGAAAAAAAGCATGCAAATTAGAAAATTTGCGCATTGCTTCCTCATTGTTTCATCACGCTCGCAAAGCTCCCTCTGCGAGCAACCGGATTTTTCAATTTTTGATTCCTCACGGAGGAAGCATTGTGAGCGAGATAACATCGCGTGAAAGCGATAAGCAAATTTTTCATTAGCACGCTTTTTTTTTTTCAAATTTATCTTATTTCAACTATTCGATCCTCTGAAGCCTCAAATTTACGAAAGTTGGAGCACGGGCATACATTAAAAATAAAAAAAATAAATATAAAATCTGAAGGGCCTTGAGGGATCGTTGCTAAATTTAATTCCGAACATAATGACAATATAAACTTGGGTAAAAGTGTCGAATCAGGGCTGCAGCTCAAAATGCATGGGATTTTTTTTTTTTTCTAACGCTTGTTATCACTAAATTATATTATCAAATGCAATATTATGGTGGGGGAAGATTTTCAACACCATAAAAAAATATTTTTAAAAACCTGGCAATATTGAGTAATACAAATATTAGCAGATAATAGCAGGTATCGAGCCTGTACCAAGAGATACGAAACAGACATACACGCGCGCACACTCGCTATAGGGACCGTGCACTGTCACGAAAGTGAGAATATGTATTACTGTACATGCATACTAGTTGCGACATCTACAGTCCAGAACGAACACTTTGTTGGGGAAAAATGTATGTATGTATTGGACACGGCAACGCATTCTCACTTTTGAGTGCACGGTCCCTATAAACTATGAACTGATTAAACCAAAACCAGGAATGTAAACATCGGACACTAGAATTGTAAGAAGGATTGAACTAAATAACATTGTGAGAAGATAAGTATATTTGTAATAACAGTATCCACGTAATGAATTGGCATAATAGCATCGATAATACCGATGCTATTATAAAATTTCAAAATCGAAAAGACGGTATTGTTTTTTTTTACAAAATCATGGCGTGTTAAAACGCGAAGTGATTTGTGCAACTTGCGGGAATCCTGCTACTCTCAATGCGAGTAGTCCTACCTGGGCGTTGTCAAAGACGACACGAACAACGAATTGGGAAGAAAATTTTTCGTAAAATATGTCATTTCAAACGATCTTTGCGAATCAAAACGTGGCTGCACAATAGTAATTTGGCACCAGAAAGATGCTGTACATTAATTACCTATTATATCCTTTTGCACCCATCGCATAAAGATTTTAATTCGTGTGTGTGTGTGTGTCATGTCATGAATCCACTCGCCACCTGATTACTGTAATATCTTTATTACTTATTATTGTCGGTTTTTTAAATTTTTCATGGCGTTGATAGTCTTCCCCCTCCTTAATATTACAAGGGATATTATTTTTTAATGACTATTTTTTCCATCCAAATTTCGGCCAATAGAATTGCACCATTCGACGCCACGTGGTACAACCTACGCGATTTCAAACTGATAAAATTTTTCTGATAATTTTCTCTCTTAGTTGCTATATGAAAAACAAAAGATCCCCCAATCGAGTAAACCCCGTGTCAGAACTGAAAGATTGAATTTTATTGTGGCAATTGAAGGATCTCAATCAAATATGAGTAGATTTGGAGATAATTCTTTGGAAACCATTGATGAGAAAGTTAAGGGAAATGTTCAATTAATCCCAAATTGAATTGTATAACTATTAATTGTGTGACGTCTCATGGGGCAATTATATTGGCCGAAATTTGGATGGAAAAATCAATCCTCCTAAAATTGTCGGGATATTTTGAAGCTCGCGTGGTATTATATACGATAACAAGTGCTAGAAAGAAAATTTGGAGCAGTTTTGAGCTGCAGCCCTGATTTGACACGTTTATACCTAAGCTTGAAATATATATGTATTTTTTTCATGAAAACCAAGCATTCTCCACGAGGGAGCAAATGTGATGGAAAAAATGACCGAGTACCTTGCTCATAGTGAAATATTCTCTGCTCCAATCCAAGCTCGCGCCCAGAGCCTTCAATTGATTTGTTATTTCGTCGCTCTTTTCTTCCCTCCATTTTTGCATACATGCGAGAAAATCGTGTTTGCCCAAATCGTATCTACCGACTCCTCTTGTTCTCGCCAGATATTTCTCTACCACAGCCTGAGTGGCTATTCCGGCGTGATCCAAACCCGGCACCCAGATCACCGATTCTCCGTTCATTCGGTGCCTGAGCGTTAAACCCAGAAAAGAAAGAACGGGATTGCCTTGACTGAACCTGTTCTTGGTGATAAAATTAGTATCGGATGGAAAAATCGATAAAATATACTCACCATCTGACGAGAACATCCTGAATAGTACAAGTCAAGGCATGTCCTAAATGAAGAACACCCGTTACATTTGGCGGCGGTAATATCATTTTGAAAATTTTCTTGGCGCTATCTTCTTTGGTAAAAAAATACTTTTGTTTCTGCCAGACATTGTTCCAGTGATTGGCGTCCTTCCAAGTGTACGTATTCGCCAATTCTAAGTAAAAAAAAAAGAAAATCACAATCGAACTCTCATTGTTTCACTGTCTCTGTAATCTTGGGAAATTTAAAAAAAAATAAAAAAAAAAAAAAACAGTTGCAAAAATATACCAGCCGAACACTCGCTACGTTCCTCGTTACGACAACTTCTTTGCAAATAAATTCCACGCTTCGAACATTCGTGAGGATTTAAATTAATCCTCGAATGGTATGTACTGTCGAAAAATATTTTTCTCCGATTGAAAATTTTACACCGGCACGTAAACAACATCCTCGATTGTTATTGTTTTAAGGTTAGAATAATATACACGGAGTATATTTTCATCTCTTTCCAAAGCGTATGGTAGAAAAGGATGAAACTGCACTCAGTGCGCTGCGCACCAGTGCAAAGAGTCGAATTCGCTACAAGTTAGTCGAATAATTGATGCTCCGCGCCATCTATTAACATTAAAACATAACTAAACGTTCTGGTAGGAAAAAATTCTCTAGAGTTTTGGAACACACACACGACGGTAATGCAGATTACGTGCGTTCAAAAAACCTCTTTCCTCCGGAGGAGCCGCCATCCCGTGATGTACGTTTGCGCATGCTTAATTCGGAAACAGAATTGGTGTCATAAATCTGACGAAAGGTAAGAATGAGTACGTTTACACGACGCTCTTATTCCGGTGTTACGAAAACCTGCGTAGTTAAATCAGGCGTTAAAGTGCGTGTAAACGGGTCCTAACACCCGCTTTAGACGTAAAGCGGGTGTTAGGTACCGTGTAAACGCCTGGTTTAACTAAACCGGTTTTCGTAACACCGGATTTGGAGCGTCGTGTAAACGTACTCTTACACGACGCTCCAAATCCGGTGTTACGAAAACCGGTTTAGTTAAACCAGGCGTTTACACGGTACCTAACACCCGCTTTACGTCTAAAGCGGGTGTTAGGACCCGTTTACACGCACTTTAACGCCTGATTTAACTACGCAGGTTTTCGTAACACCGGAATAAGAGCGTGTTTTATATGCAGTTCGTATTAGGAGTATTTTGCTGCTAATGCAACAAATACGAGAACGTGCATGCCCTTACTCTGTTATTTCTTTTGTCTCCGTATCTGTTCAACATTTATAATGCAATAATTACATTGTTGTAGAGTATTCAGATAGTCTAGTTTTTCGTTGGGGATCATTTTTTCTGGTTCTTTGACGCCCAAATTCATTTTCAAATTTTAAGAATAGAAAATAAAGCTTTTTGACTGAAAGACGTCAAGAAGAATTAGTACAAACGTTGGATTAAAAAAGAATGAAATAATTAAGAATATTTACAATATTATAATGATTTTTATAAACGAACATTAATTATTAATAATAATCATTATTTAATTGTAAATATTTTCATATATTCCGTTCGTTTCGAATCTAATATTTTTTATGAAATTTTTTCGACATATCGTTCACACGGGAGTTTGTTAATTTTCATGCAAACCATTATGCCATATTGGTAAAAGATTTTTCAAGAAACTATAGTGGAATAAATGGGGGAGAGAACATAAAAAATAATTGCACTTTTTTTTATTGACAATAATAAGTCTCTCAAATGTAAAAAAAAATACATTAAAAATTAATGTCAATGATTCATAAAAATAATTAATGATGACATTTTTATATTAAAATTCATATGTATATAAATTATTCATCATTTATTTTTATTCATTTAATTATTATATAGCGCGCGGGCTGTATTGGGGTGTGACGAATGCGAAATTCGTCGCTAGAGCGCGGCTCCTTCTTTTGTGCGAAAAACCGCGAAAGTATGAAACCTTAAAATTCAATCTTCGATATCCATGTAATTTTATGGCAAGTGGAATAATTATTTTATATGTAGCTTTATTATTTGAGAAATCACGAGAGGAACGTGATAGGGGATGTGGTGCTTAACTAATAAATTATAACGATAAGAAGTAATATTTGAGAATAACCAGAAATAATAACTATTTTATAGTATTATGAATACGTGACTAGCATATATACACCTCGATTTCTATATCCTTTATTATTTACAGAACACTGTAACCGTTTCAACGTAGAGTAAACCTTTCGACTAATATAAATAGTTTCTTATTACCGAATTTGCTCGGTGTTTCAAATCGACTCTCCGTACACGGGATATGTCGATTATCGGATCGTAAAGATAAGCTGAGAACAAGAACGATCTTTGTGGGAATGAAAGGGCCAACGCACAACGGGTCAGACCCTTTGGGTGGGGAGAGTGCAAGGGATGTGATTGGATGCATGCGAGTGATGCGTACGGAGTCTGCGCGAAGACTCAAGAAAAGGTCTGGACCTTTGTAATGTAAAAGAGAGCAGAAAGAACAGAGACCAATTCCGACCACCCTCGAGAACACACTTTTGTAAGACTGATAATATCCCAAAAAGAATAAAAGTGTTCAATCTTCATTTTTCGTTTTGAGTTTTGATTTACGTATCTGGAAAATTTCCAAGGCGAGCTTTAGCTCCTTGCCAATCGAACCCATTTGAATTAACATTATTTTTAATTGCACGTTTTCCCGCTCGGAGCGTTACATTTTATGGTGGCAGCGCGGTGGGATATACAAAATTGGACTTGCGAATTTTCCTGTGAGAGACATTTATCGGAATTGTTAATTTTCCGTGTGAGACAATTTGTGAACTTTTATTGACTCGCGTCGCGAAACTTCCGAATGTGAAAATAGTTTGAATATCGAGTGAGGACTTTGAACAATGCGACTGCGTGAGTGGATTCGCGAATGACTGTATAAACCGTGAAACTTTTAAACAAAGTGATACTGTTAAAAGTGAAATAAACTGGACACGTGAATTTTAAAGTCTAGTCGATATCTATTTAAGACTGTGGTATTTGAATATTTTTATCGTCGTTTTTGAATTGACGTGAGTGACAGATAAAAAGATCGTAAACATAAACTGTAATACTGATTGTTACGACCGAATTGCCGCAACCTTTCTCCAGGGTTTTGGCGTGGTTTTCCACCCGGAGGCGAAAGGATATATATATGGAAAATATATATATATATCGGGGTTGTTGACGGTGCTAATAGGACCACGCAAAAAGTACCCTTACGCAACCGTAGGCACAACAAAAGGAAGAGAGAGAGAGAGAGAGAGTGGACTGACAATCCATTAGAACGAGAACGAAAATTCAATGTTCAGCACGAGAGGAAGAGAGACAGAGGCACTTTGACCGACTACCCATCGAAGCGAGAAGGAAGCTTCAATCTTCAGTACGAGAGGAAGAGAGACAGCATTTTGACCGCCGAGTATACACACCGGAGCAAAAGGGAGACTCCAACCCTCCGTGCGAGAGGAAGAGAGATGGCATCTGAAGCGACGGCCCATTGAAGAGAGAGAGAGACTCAACTACCTAAACGAGAGGAAGAGAGATAGAACCATCGAACAACGATATCACCATCAAGATCTTCTAAAGTAGTAAGCCACCACATCAAATTGTTTGTAACGCGTTCCTCTCAGAATATAGTAGTTTCATTTTTATTCTCAAATTGAATATACACAAGGTAAATAAAGGTATATAGTCGTCGTATAGCAGTCAAAATGACTGATATCGCGGAGACTATGGATAATGATGAACCGTCAGGTAATTCCGGGGAAAATAGCAGTAATTCCTTAAATAATTTGCAAGGTACAGCCCGCGAACTTAATCATGAAAACGATAGTAGCGATAGAAATCAGTCCGAAAATAATCCGTTAGATTTATCGCAAGTCTCAGCTTTGGTACCAGTCATTAATAGACGAGACGGATCGAGCACGACGATGTCTGACACGAGCAACAATTTACCGCCCGGTAACGCCGGTATGTTGCCCTCTATTCCAAGGAGCGAACACGCCACCCAAACTCTTTCACAAAATTGCAACCCCTCGACCTCGACAAGTTCAATCGTGACTCACTCTAGCACTGGAAATGACCATACCGAAGGTTACATGAACTTTAAATCAGCCCTAGAATTTTTGCCAAAATTTTATGACGGTCAGAATATTCCTGTTTCGAAATTCGCGCGAGATTGCATATTTGCGCAAGAGTCAATTCTTCCAAAGGAAAGACCCTTATTACTCCGCATGGTACGGTCCAGATTGCGTGGTGATGCCGACCTTTATTTGCAAGATCAAGAAATAAATTCATTAGAAAATTTATTAAACGATTTAAAAGCCGCATTCTCACCTCATGAAAACGTACAAGATCTCACTGCAATGCTTTCGACTGTTGGACAAAAAACGGACGAGACAGCCGAAACTTATGGGGTTCGCGTGCGAAAGATTTTAAATAAGTTGGTAACTGCAATAGAACATGAAAATGCCCCTGAAATTTCATACGGAATGGTGCATGCCGCTCGAGCTTCCGCGATTGTTAACTTTATGCGTGGCTTAAAGAAAGACCTAGAATGGAGAGTTCGATTCAAAAACCCAAAAACTCTTCAGGAAGCTACGAGTTTTGCTAAAGCAGCCGAATGGGAAGTGAGTTATCAGGAGGGACTTCAAAGGGAAAACAATTCATCCGAGAACAAGGACAGGGATCCAAAAGAAAATAATAAATTCCAATCTCATTTTCAAGAACGATTTACCCCCTATCGTCCAAAAAGAATATCGCGCGTATTTACCTTTGACACAGCGCACGCTGGGGAAACATCGCGTGGATCAAATCTTAATATAAGACGCAGCATGAATTCGAAACAATTCAATACAACTTCGAAACACGACAGTAATTCATATAACGTTTCAAATTGCTATAATTGCGGTGAAGCAGGGCATTTAGCTCGCGGATGTTTAAAGAAAAAACAAGATAATTGGATTCAGTGTTATGCATGTGGAAAGGTGGGTCATATTGCTCGCGATTGTAATAACAAGAAAACGCATAATAATTTTCAAAGCCGCGAAATCGAAGGGAACGCTGCAGAACGTGTTCCTAAGCAATCCCAAGTAAAAGAAGCCGTGAAATTTGGAAAATCTCTTAAAGATCGAAAAGGGGCTTTAAACTAGAAGGAAACTCGGAGAACAAGCGCGACTTCGAGGAAGCAAAGCCGAAAGCGCTCATTAAAATAATAATATTAACAATAAAGACGCGAAAAACGGCAGAGACACCCATTGTAACCCTTGAAAGCGAAAACTTTACAGCGCACCAAACTACATTTGTAATCGACACGGGTGCTCAGGTAAATTTGATTAAAAGAAAAAATATTAATTCGAACGGTAAAATAAATGAACAAGAAATTCTCAAGTTGTACGGAATAGGTCCCGGACCTGTCGAAACACAAGGGGCTATCCAAGTAAAAATCGAGGATGAAATGGTTGAATTTCACGTGGTTCCCGATAATTTCGCTATCAGACAAGACGGACTGTTAGGGATGACTTTTCTCAAAGATCAAGACGCGGTAATCCATATAAATAGGAAATTAATGACGACGAAAATAGGAACATTTCCCTTTCGCAATTGTGAGACTTTCCTGATCGCTGCTCGATCATCTCAAATTATTTCGGTGCCCATAAAAAACGCAGACTTAGAGACAGGATATTTGGCATTCGTCGATATTGGCAAGGGAATTTTCCTTGGTGAAAATATAGTAAAACAAATAGATGGTTTTGCTAAAGTTTATTGTACGAATACAACAACTCGACCCGTAGAATTAACGATTCCCCCGCTAGAAATAGAGGAATTCGAAGTAATAAAACCTGGTCCCCGTACTGCTCGTAAAGCTGAACCTGAAGGAGATGCACGATCTGTGAATGGCGAAAGATTAACCGCATTATTGAAAAATATCGATCTCAGTAAACATAATGTCGAGGAAAAGGAGAGTATCTTAGGATCAATTTCCAATTACCTGTACCAGTTTCGCTTACCAGGAGATAAATTAGGATGTACATCAGTTTTAAGGCACAAAATAAATACCACCGATGATAAGCCCGTGAATAAAAAACAGTACAGACATCCACCCGAACATAATGACGTTGTCATCGAACAATCGACCGAGTTGCTCAAAGATAAAGCCATTTCAGTATCCGATTCACCATATAATTCGCCAGTTTGGGTTGTCCCAAAAAAATGCGATTCTCAGGGTAATCGTCGATGGCGAATGGTAATAGATTACCGAGGATTGAATGAAAAAACAATCGGAGACGCGTATCCCCTTCCCAATATTACAGCAATTCTGGATCAGCTCGGTAAAGCAAAATATTTTTCAGTATTAGATCTTGCTTCTGGTTTTCACCAGATCGAAGTTGAACCAGCAGATCGACCCAAAACCGCTTTTTCTACCCCATATGGTCATTTTCATTTTAATAGAATGCCTTTTGGTTTAAGAAATGCCCCCGCCACGTTTCAAAAATTAATGGATCAAGTTTTATCAGGATTACAAGGCAACGAGTTATTTGTTTACATGGACGACATCGTAATTTATGCGAACTCTCTCAGAGAACATGAGAAAAAACTGAAAAAACTATTGGAAAGATTAAAAAACGCCGGACTCGTTCTTCAGCCAGAAAAATGCAAATTCTTATGCAAAGAAGTTTTATATCTCGGGCATGTTATTACAAGAGAAGGAGTTAAACCAGACCCGAAAAAGATAGAAGCAGTAATGAGTTTTCCTCGTCCAAAAAATTGTAAAAATATTAAACAGCTTTTAGGACTTGCTGGTTATTACAGACGTTTTATCCCGAATTTTGCCTCAATCGTAAAGCCTTTAACGATTTTACTGAAAAAAACAAACGATTTTCACTGGAGTCAAGCGCAAGAAAATTCATTCAATGAAATAAAGAAAATTCTATGCACTCAACCATTATTACAGTATCCCGATTTTACCAAACCATTTGTAATCACGACAGACGCATCCGGTTTTGCATTAGGCGCTATACTGAGCCAGGGTCCCGTAGGTAAGGATCTTCCGATAGCGTATGTTTCCCGTACCCTCAATGCCGCAGAGATAAATTATTCTACCACTGAAAAAGAATTATTGGCTATAATATTTGCTGTAAAACAGTTTCGTCCCTATGTATTTGGTCGTAAATTTACCTTGATCACTGATCATCGACCGTTGATCTGGCTCCACAATCTTAAAGATCCTGCTTCAAGGCTTGCACGTTGGAAAATATGGCTCAGTGAATACGATTACGATATTCAATACAAGCCTGGTCGAGTAAATGCAAACGCTGACGCACTCTCAAGAAATCCTGTAGAATCTACCATACATCCTGAGGAAACTGATCATCGGGTGCTGATCGTGCATGATCCGTCACCCGCTGCAGAATCCGATCTCCTCGTAGATGAATATCCGATCGAACGTGTGTTCCTGTGTAATAAGATTTCAGAGGATGTTGAAATAGTTAAAGACTGTGACAATGACGTAACAGACAAAAAAGAAAGTGAAAACTCCCGAATTGGAGGCTCGTGTGGGGGACGCGTAACAACCTCGTATGAGGGAGGTTCGGTCGGCTCACCGAGTAGTTTTGTGTCTCAAAGTTTGAGAGCTCCCCTTG
Source organism: Rhorus exstirpatorius (assembly GCA_963564615.1). Taxonomy (NCBI): domain Eukaryota; kingdom Metazoa; phylum Arthropoda; class Insecta; order Hymenoptera; family Ichneumonidae; genus Rhorus; species Rhorus exstirpatorius. The sequence continues at coordinate 14,297,229 of OY751316.1, read as the reverse complement.
GGGAAAGCTGTGATGCGGTGGTGAAGTCTGCACACAGAGAGGATATACCCTCAATGTTTGGCACATCCTTCGGGAAAGGTGCGCGCGGAGGAAGCGCATCAACTCTAGGAACGAATTCCAATGGGAAAGGTTCCGTTGAGGGGAGCGCAGGACTCTTGCGGAGTTTTAACGTCTGTAACCCAGACGCAACGTGTATTGAGTTGTTGCCCCGGGAAGACGTGCCTTCACCACGTAGTAAGAATGAGAAAATTGAAATTGGCCAAGACTTGTTGACGAAGACGAAAAAGAGACGAATAGTAGAACATGAGAGTTGTACCGAGATGAGAAAAGAACTGTTTAATGGACCACGATTTCCGAAAATAACTCCTATCCTAATAACGAATCCAAGATCAATATTGAGACCCATAATCCAGAGCAGTGCTGACACGATAATGATGAGAGATGATAATATAATAAATTTTATATCTGCAGATTGTATTTTGACAACTTCTGTTGGAAGAGATTTGATGAATGCAGGAAAATTGCGCTTGCAAAGCTTGAAAGCGGAAGAGCCAGAATTAGGTCAAGTGGTTGTGACTAAAGACAAGAAAAACTGTATTTTTCATTTGTTCATTCGAGAAAAATTTGATGATAAAATTTTTATGAAAAATGTTGAGTTAACGATAGAAGCTCTTAAACAAGCCACAGAAGCATTAAAAGTGAAAAGTTTTAGTGTATCGAAAGTTGGAAATGGATTAGCTAATGTTTCGTGGGTTTTAATCGAGAAAATATTTCGAGCTCATTTTGGTCAAGATAACTATGAGATAACTGTTTGCACTGGAACAGTCAAGACTCCACCCGAAACGGAACGACCCTTAATTATAGCTGAAAATCACGACTCTGTTGTCGGAGGACATAAAGGTGAAACCAAAACTTACGAAAGAATAAGGCAGTCTTATTATTGGAAAAATATGAAAGACGATATACACAATTATATTAAAACATGCAGTTCCTGTCAACGAAAGAAATTAACTCGAGTAAAGACTAGGCAACCAATGCGAATCACCGATACTCCGACTAAAGTATTCGAAAAACTTCAAATTGATATCGTGGGGCCCTTACCCGTAACAGAGACAGGGAATAAGTATATACTAACCTGGCAAGATTGTTTGTCGAAGTATTCCGGAGGTATCCCTCTACGAAACGTCGAAGCACCTACTATCGCAGTTGCATTTGCGGAAGCTTTTATTTGCTTGTATGGATGCCCTGAATCCGTTCAAACTGATCAAGGTAGCCAATTCCTTAGTTCAATTATGGCTAACATCGCAAAAATCTTCAAGATAAGACAGTTTAAGTCAACGTCCTTCCATCCACAATCGTTAGGATCCCTCGAGAGAAGTCACCACACATTTATCGAGTATCTAAAACATTATTGCACACAAGTTAATTGGGATCTTTGGTTACCCTTTGCTATGTTTTCTTTTAATACTTCCCTTCATGAGTCGACTGGATTCACCCCTTACGAGATTGTTTTTGGCAATAAGGCTAGACTGCCCTCCGAATTTGCAGAAGAAAATGTGCCATTGACGTATGTTGCTTTGGTCGACGATTTACTGACTAGGTTAACAGAGACTCAATCCACGGTTGTATCTAGACTGGAAGCTGCAAAGAGACGGTGTAAAAGATATTACGATAGAAAATTGAATGAAAAGAACTTCAAAATCGGACAATATGTTTACTTACTCAAGGAGCCGAGAACCAACAAATTTGACGATCATTACACTGGACCCTTCTTAATAAATAAAATCTTCAACGATAGCAATGTCGAGTTGCAAGTGAGCCAGAATAAAACGAAAATAGTTCACATGGATAAATTAAAACATGCATTCATAAGGCTGGATGAATACGATTAATGAAAAGGTATCAAATTGTGCTAGATATATCGAACGATAGCTTAATTTTAAATTCTATCGTTGACGAATCTTTTAAAAATTTCTTTATTATTACTAGAGCAAGATATTTTGACTAAAGGCTCTCATTTATTAAATTCTATTTTATGTATTTTATATTCATCATGAATTTAAATTTGTACTGTTAACGAATGGATAAAAGATCTATTAAGTAACATAACCTCTAAATATATATATATATATATATATGAGAATAAATCTATTTACATTTACTGAGAATCCTTTTTATAATAATTGAATTTGCTTTTGAAAATTTGTTAGCTCTTCTAAGGATATAGAAAATTATATACCATAAATCTTGTTTATCACTTGCTTTATTTTGACTCGTTATCGACAGCAATCGACAGCTTCTCCTTGCCCACGATCACAACACGCACCTTCCTCTCCATAGACTACAAAAAGTTGTTTCACGGAAACATCTTTTTTAATAAGGGGAAAGGTGTGACGAATGCGAAATTCGTCGCTAGAGCGCGGCTCCTTCTTTTGTGCGAAAAACCGCGAAAGTATGAAACCTTAAAATTCAATCTTCGATATCCATGTAATTTTATGGCAAGTGGAATAATTATTTTATATGTAGCCTTATTATTTGAGAAATCACGAGAGGAACGTGATAGGGGATGTGGTGCTTAACTAATAAATTATAACGATAAGAAGTAATATTTGAGAATAACCAGAAATAATAACTATTTTATAGTATTATGAATACGTGACTAGCATATATACACCTCGATTTCTATATCCTTTATTATTTACAGAACACTGTAACCGTTTCAACGTAGAGTAAACCTTTCGACTAATATAAATAGTTTCTTATTACCGAATTTGCTCGGTGTTTCAAATCGACTCTCCGTACACGGGATATGTCGATCATCGGATCGTAAAGATAAGCTGAGAACAAGAACGATCTTTGTGGGAATGAAAGGGCCAACGCACAACGGGTCAGACCCTTTGGGTGGGGAGAGTGCAAGGGATGTGATTGGATGCATGCGAGTGATGCGTACGGAGTCTGCGCGAAGACTCAAGAAAAGGTCTGGACCTTTGTAATGTAAAAGAGAGCAGAAAGAACAGAGACCAATTCCGACCACCCTCGAGAACACACTTTTGTAAGACTGATAATATCCCAAAAAGAATAAAAGTGTTCAATCTTCATTTTTCGTTTTGAGTTTTGATTTACGTATCTGGAAAATTTCCAAGGCGAGCTTTAGCTCCTTGCCAATCGAACCCATTTGAATTAACATTATTTTTAATTGCACGTTTTCCCGCTCGGAGCGTTACAGGGGAATGGGAGAGCGAGAGAGAGAGAGAAGTAGGGGTACGCGTCAGAGAGCGTCAGCGAGGTGAGTAGTGGGGAGTGGGGAGTGGGGGAAGGAGCAAGAGAGAGAGAGCCGCCGGTGCCCGGGCCCCGGGCGAACATTCATTCGTTCACCATTCAGTCTTCAGTCGCTCTGAGTCGCTCGTCGCTCGTCGCCGGTGTCTGTTGCGTACGTCGTACGTGGTGCTTTCGCAGTGTTTAATAAATTAAACAATTAAAACGATAGGCATCCTATCATTGCGTAAAAAAACAATCGTAACTAATTCTTTGAAACAAAATATTAATAATCAAATAATTTTAAATAAAAAATTAATAATATTCATATTATATTAATAATTAATATTAATGTGAATAATAATTATCAATACAAATTATTTAATATTTTAAAACGCACGAATCAGTGTGGTAGAGAGAGAGAGAGAGAGAGAGAGAGAGAGAGAGAGAGAGAGAGAGAGAGAGAGAGAGAGAGAGAGAGAGAGAGAGAGAGAGAGAGAGAGAGAGAGAGAGAGAGAGAGAGAGAGAGAGAGAGAGAGAGAGAGAGAGAGAGAGAGAGAGAGAGTGAGTGTGGGCAGCCACGCGTTTCGCCGGCTTTGTGCGTAGTTATGACGTCATTCCTCGTACAATGACGCGACGCGTATTTCTACGGGCAGGCAGCCGAGTGACCACGGATCAACTGACGACAGCGCCAACTGTACACCACACGGATAGAAAATTTATCAATGTATGCATACATACATTCATAAATTTTCTATCCGTGTGGTGTACAGTTGGCACTGTGGTCAGTTGATCCGTGGTCACTCGGCTGCCTGCCTTTCTACGCGTTTCATCGCCTTTTTTGTTTTACCTCTCAACAATTCGCGCTCTCGAGTGAAAAAAAGTGCACTAATATTCAGAAAAAATGTATCTGCGAGGAACTGTCGTCTCGTTCTACCGATATTTCATCGTGAATCGACAACACGGCGAACATAACCTGTCAGGCGTCGTTTTCATTTCTTTCTCTCCAAGATATTCCGGATTTTCGTTGACAGCTCAGGGTAAGTGATTCGTCTTCGAGACTCGGTTAATAATAATAATTATTTTTATTATTATTATTATTATTATATTCTTTTAAAAATTTTAAATATTTTTATTTTATTCTTTTTCGAAATTTATTATTACCATTTTATCCTTTTTTAAAATTCATCATTATATTATTAATTAATTAATTTTATTATTATTCATTTACTCATTTCAAAAAATATCCTTTTTTTGTCTATTTTTTCCCCTCCGAATTCCACGATATCCTTTGACTATCGCATGTACCCTCGTCCTCTCAATTTCCATACTTCATTCAATTTCTCGAGATGCCCCATGAATTTTTCAATTGCCTCGTCTCTGTGCGCTTGACGCCGCTTTTACAGCTCGTAGTCTCCGAGACAGAGACCGTTTACCTTAAAAATTAGAGCGCGATCGTTTTTTTTTCCGTCATTTTCTTAAAACTTTTTTGGACAATCCTCCAAGATTAACACTCGAACCCGAAACGTTTTTTTTGGTATCCTCGTAACCAAAATGTGGGTTTTTTTGGTTCGTTTTCTACCAACGCGTTATAAAAAATTTATACAAATTCATATACTATCTTTGAATCTTCCTCTACAACGCGATGAAAAATAAAATCTGAAATAATTATTTGCAACATCTTTTATATGTATATATTGCACAGCCAAGTTGAACAATTAAAATTGGCTTGGACAAAAATGACCCGGCTTTTGGGTTGAAGGATTCGTAGAAACGACAAGGAGTTTTTAGCCATCCTAGATGCCTAATGTTGCGGCTAGAGGGTTACGAGTAATTATTGTCAATGGCGTGATTACGCCATCGAATGAAAACGATAAAAACGTCTTATAGGGCGTAGTCCCAATGGACATGGGCGATGCGAGTTGTATCGTCTCGATTATCGAGATAATACGCATCTCTATAGGGGTCTCCTGAATTTTCATTTGTTATTTTGCATTCTTTTTTATTAAAAAATTTTGATCTGCGAAAAAAAAAATAAGACAGCCAAATTTTACCAAAATTCTCCAAATATGCCAATAAGGATTGTCTATTTTGTGGGCGAGGGGATGATCGTATTATCAAAAAAATCGGATCGGATTTGCAAAGAAAATTAATTTTTTTTTTCACAAAAATTTGTTGAGCTCGTACAATTTTTTTGCAATTATACGAGAGAGACGGGATGGCAATTCCGAATTTGCCCGATTTTTTCGTTATGCAAGCATTTTTTATTATTTTCATAAAAAAATAATTAACAGTAACAATTAAATCAATATAATTACTTTCAATGAAAATTTAACTTTTAATAATTGTTCATTTTATTTTGCTCGATGATTTTTTAATTTTTTCAAAGCGGGTTCTGAATCAGCCACCTCCGCGCGGTGGAACCTGGGAAATTCATGCTTCGACAATATTTTATTGTAAAAACATGGATTTGCTAACGGCTGAATTCGCGTTTTTTTTTTTAATTGTGCCTTGAAGCGGCTGGTAATCATACCATTAAACAATCTCAATATGTGACTCTTGTGTGCTTGCTACACAAAAAACTTATAATATATATATATATATATATATTCGATGTGAATTGCTTGAATCGTTGGGGTTAATTTGCAAATGATTCTTTTTTCAGGTTATGTTTCATGCATTGTGGGTTAATTTTTACTATTACCATGTCGTATCTATTTCTTAGGTTACAAGTTATTTATGTAATGTTTCCACGATTGTACCACGCATAAATTTTTCCATCGATCATGTACTTCGGAACAAAACATTTAAGGTTTTCAGGTTTTTTCATTGCTCTAGGGACTTTTTCTTATATCTAAGTTAGCCCGTTGTGCCCTAATGTTAAGAGTTTGCTATCTAATTTTAAGCCAACATTAAGATTTCTGGTTGATTGATTAAATATAATATTTATATCCGGATATAGGCAAGTATAGGTATAAGGTTGCGATTCTCAATCGGTATAAAATACCAACCCCCTATATCTAAGTTAGTCCGTTGCGTATTAAATTTAAGAAATTCTTATCTCAATTTAAGCTAATATTAAGATTTTTAGTGAACTCAATATAATATTTTAATTCAGACATAGGCAGGTATAGATATAAGGTTGCGATTCTCAATTGGTATAAAATACCAACCCCCTATATCTAAGTTAGTCCGTTGCGTATTAAATTTAAGAAATTCTCATCTCAATTTAAGCTAATATTAAGATTTTTAGTGAACTAAATATAATATTTTAATTCAGATATAGGCAGGTATAGATATAAGGTTAAGGTATGTTAATATAAATACGAACCCCCTCTGTCGACAGAGGGGGTTGGTATTCAAACAAAGCGGAAGTTTTTTTTTTTTTTTTTTGTTAGTTTCCGTAGCACAATGACGAAGAGATTGTTCTGGACACTTGTTGCTTGAGATTGGGTCTAGCGCAGCTTCATAACGTTTCTCTTTAACATTGTTGGTATTTTCGTATTTTGGCGAAAATAGAAAATATCTTTGCTACTCTCAATTTCGTAATTACTTCCGATTTGTTTTCGATTGGCCTCAGGCTTTGCTAGGTAGGCAGAGTGGATTAGGCCTATAGGGGATACCACTTAAAAAAAAACGCGCCCACATTTGCTCTACCTCCGTGGTGGGTGTGGAAATGAGCAAGTCGCAACTGTCATTAGCTCTAGGGGTTTTGCATTTTCATGTATGAGAATATGAGAAACTAATTTATATAATAAGAATGTGAAATTATTAATAATGGAATCTGTGTAATAATACAGCATTTTAAATACAAAATTGCGTTTACATTTTTTTTCAATGGATTCGATGGATATACGCATGACTATAGCTATATAAATATTTATTCTAATGCATGGAGATTTCGGGCACAGGAAGAATGCTGATCGAACGAGACAGGTTTGATTCAATTAGTACAGCATATCATACATATTTTTTATCTTTTTTTTTTCATAGTGATAACTGTCACGTGATATACGTTTGAGATGCAACTGAATTTTCAAGCTAGTATAATTAATCAAATAATAATAATAATAATAATGAATAACTGAATAAACCTATGTGAATGCATTTCGATTTTTATTTGATTTATTCATGAAAATTAGATAACTCTTAATTTTCCATACCCGTGGGTGGTTCTATAGCAAAGATTTATGTGAGCTCCTGGTCTGCACAATAAAATGGTCTATTAAAATAAATTTGCCTAAAACAAAATAAAATATGTGTGTATATATATATATATATATATATATATATAAACAAATAAATTAATGAAAATGAAGTAAACAAAATAAAATGAAATGTTGAATAATTATCTTTTAAATAATTTAAAAGTTGAAAATACTGCTCTCTATTATGTTCTCTATTATGCAATTCAACAAATCCCTTATAGCAGCAATTTTCTCTCTACTTGCAAATAAACAATAGAGAAAAAATTAAAAAAAAAATGGCTGGGAAAATACGCACGAAGTAAAATCTCTCAAAGCATTTTTAATATTAGTTTATTTTTTCAACATTTTAGGATGTATGGACAATTTTTACATAATAATTTGTTATAATGAGATATTTTCTCTTAGCGGTAGTTTGTAAGTCCCGACTTGTGTGTGTGTGCGCGCGCGCGTGTGTGTGTGTGTGTGCATTTCACGTTTTTTTTTCTTAATCTCTTGTTTCTTATTCTTTTTTTTTTTATTGCTTCCCTCAAAAATTTTACAGATCCACTCGTTTCATGGAGACAAATCGATCGATCGTCGCGAACTATAAATGAATCATGAAATACGCGTGCTCTTGCATGGGTTATTAATCGTCGATTAAACGTTATTATCATTATTATTGTGATTTGTTCGTTTTCTTCACATTTTTTTTTTTTTAAATTACTTTTCTTTCATCAATCATACATAAATATTGTAATCATTATATTACCATTAATTATTATACTTACGATGTAACGCTATAATTAATTTTTTTCTTTTTTTTCTCGTTTCTTTTAGTCAATGATTCTATTAATTCATTCGTAATGATAGAAAGTACTTGATCACAAATTATACAAACATTTTGTTTTATTTGGTTATATAATATTCGTTAATCATACAGGCCAAGAAATGCGAAATTCATTTTTTTTGTGATATAAAATGAATATGTTGATTTCTTTTTGAGCACGTGTCAATTTTTTTTGGATTTCCTTTTTAAAAAAAATCTCACGATTTATTTAATGTTTTTTTAACGAATTTTTCGAATATTTTTTCAAAATTATTATTAATATTCAAAATCAATGATTTTAAGATCCTCTAAATAGTTAATTTTTTTCACAATTTTGTTCCATTGCCAAGCGCGTAAAATTCTCACCGACTCTCATTCTCCTGAGAGTGCATACGTGCTCGCGTTTAGGATGCTATAAAAGCAAAAAGAAAGAATCGTGAATTTTGGGAATTCCCTGTGTCGATTTAAAAAAAATCACTTTTTTATAATCCGCATTGGACAAGATTGTATTGAAATATGTTGACGCTTGTACCACGATAGGTGACGCGGTATGTTTTGTCTTTGGTACATTTGAATTTTAATTTTTCGCAAAAGTTAATAACAATGAATATTAATATATATATATATTCGATATGAATTGGAGTAGTAAACGAAAAAAAAAACGTCACATTTTTCGAGCCACTTTCTTAATTTTTCAATCATCATAAGCTGCGTTAATTAAGAAACAAAAAATAATACGTAATAAATTCTAGAAGCTGATTGGCAGTTATTATTACTGTTTAATAAATTGCTGCAAAAAAAGAGAGAAAAACCCGTGCAAGTTGATTGTTTAAGGAAGTAATTGTAACTGATTGTTCGAAAAAAAAAACGAAATTATAATGAATAATTAAAAATTCATATTGACGATAATATTAATATCAATTAATCATTCATTCATTATAATCGTTAACGCACCGTGTGGTGCAGCAGTAGAGCGAGAGAGGTGGGGGTAACGCGCCTAGCCGCGCGAGTAGTGGGGAGTGGGGAAAGGACCGACAGAGAGAGAGAGAGAGCGATAACCCAGCTGTTCCGAGTTGCACGTCGCCAGTGTCGGTCGCGCGTGGTGCGTGGTGATAGTGTTAAAAGTTAATAATAATTATTAATATTAGTAATGAATATTAATATTAATTGTTTATTATTATTTTAAAACACACTCGGCAGCAGTGGAGAGAAAGAGTTGAACGAGTAGCCGGGTCTTTTGTGTGATACGTCGCAGAGGTTACGTCACCCATTCAGTACGTTTACACGACGCTCTTATTCTGGTGTTACGAAAACCGGCGTAGTTAAAGCAGGCGTTAAAGTGCGTGTAAACGGGTCCTAACACCCGCTTTACGTCGAAAAGCGGGTGATAGGACCCGTTTACACGCACTTTAACGCCTGATTTAACTACGCCGGTTTTCGTAACACCGGAATAAGAGCGTCGTGTAAACGTACTCATTCATCGAACCTCGAAAAATACCAACAGGGCATTGCTACGCGTTCCCTCGCCCTCATTGTTTTATACGTCTCAACATTTCGCGCTCTCGAGTGAAACAAAGTGCACTAATATTCAGAAAAAATGTATCCGCGAAGAACTGTCGTCTCGTCCTACCGAGATTTCGTCGTGAATCGACAACACGGTGAACATAACCTGTCAGGCGTCGTTTTAATTTTTTTCTCTCAAAGATATTCCGGATTTTCGTTGACAGCTCAGGGTAAGTGACTATCTCGTCTTCGAGACTCGGTTTTTTAATTTTTTTTAATTTTTATTTAATGGATGCTTTTGCCCTAGAGTTTTACATTCAGTTTAATTTACATCACAGTTAAAAGAAATTATTTTAATATTTAATATTTTATTATAATTAATTTAATAATAATTTTTTTAAAATTATTATTATTATATTCTTTACAAATTTTTAATTATTTTTATTTTATTCTTTTTCGAAATTTATTATTACCATTTTAGCCTTTTTTTAAATTCATAATTATATTATTAATTTATTTATTTTATTATTATTCATTTACTCATTAAAAAAATATCCTTTTTTTTGTCTACTTTGTTCCCCTCCCAATCCCACGATTTCCTTTGGCTGTCAAATGCCCCCTTGGTCCTCTCAATTTTCATACTTCATTCACTTTCTCGAGATCCCCTATGAATTTTTCGATTGCCTCGTCTCTGTGCGTTTGACGCTGCTTTTATCGCTCGTAGTCTCCGAGACAGAGACCGTTCCCCTTACAAATTGGAGCGCGATCGTTTTCTTTATTTCGCCATTTTCTTAAAAATTTTCTGGACGATCCTCCAAGATTAACACTTGAACCCGAAACGTTTTTTTGGTACCCTCGTATCCAAAATGTGGGTTTTTCCAGTTCGTTTTTCACCAACATAATGCGTTATAAAAAATTTATAAAAATTCATATACTATCTTTGAACCTTCCTCTACATCGCTATAAAAAATAAAATCTGAATTAATTATTTGCAACATCTTTTATATGTATATATTGCACAGCCAAGTTGAACAATTAAAATTGGCTTGGACAAAAATGACCCATCTTTTGGGTTCAAGGGTTCATAGAAACAACGAGGAGTCTTTAGCCATTTTAGACGCCTAATGTTGCGGCTAGAGAGTTATGGGTAATTTTGGTTAATAGCGTGATTACGCCGTCGAATGAGAACGATAAAAACGCCTTACAGGGCATAGTCCCAACGGACATGGGCAATGCGAGCTGTATCGTCTCGATTATCGAGATAATACGCATCTCTATAGGGGTCTCCTGAATTTTCATTTGTTATTTTGCATTCTTTTTTATTAAAAAATTTTGATCTGCGAAAAAAAAAATAAGACAGCCAAATTTTACCAAAATTCTCCAAATATGCCAATAAGGATTGTCTATTTTGTGGGCGAGGGGATGATCGTATTATCAAAAAAATCGGATCGGATTTGCAAAGAAAATTAATTTTTTTTTTCACAAAAATTTGTTGAGCTCGTACAATTTTTTTGCAATTATACGAGAGAGACGGGATGGCAATTCCGAATTTGCCCGATTTTTTCGTTATGCAAGCATTTTTTATTATTTTCATAAAAAAATAATTAACAGTAACAATTAAATCAATATAATTACTTTCAATGAAAATTTAACTTTTAATAATTGTTCATTTTATTTTGCTCGATGATTTTTTAATTTTTTCAAAGCGGGTTCTGAATCAGCCACCTCCGCGCGGTGGAACCTGGGAAATTCATGCTTCGACAATATTTTATTGTAAAAACATGGATTTGCTAACGGCTGAATTCGCGTTTTTTTTTTTTAATTGTGCCTTGAAGCGGCTGGTAATCATACCATTAAACAATCTCAATATGTGACTCTTGTGTGCTTGCTACACAAAAAACTTATAATATATATATATATATATATATATTCGATGTGAATTGCTTGAATCGTTGGGGTTAATTTGCAAATGATTCTTTTTTCAGGTTATGTTTCATGCATTGTGGGTTAATTTTTACTATTACCATGTCGTATCTATTTCTTAGGTTACAAGTTATTTATGTAATGTTTCCACGATTGTACCACGCATAAATTTTTCCATCGATCATGTACTTCGGAACAAAACATTTAAGGTTTTCAGGTTTTTTCATTGCTCTAGGGACTTTTTCTTATATCTAAGTTAGCCCGTTGTGCCCTAATGTTAAGAGTTTGCTATCTAATTTTAAGCCAACATTAAGATTTCTGGTTGATTGATTAAATATAATATTTATATCCGGATATAGGCAAGTATAGGTATAAGGTTGCGATTCTCAATCGGTATAAAATACCAACCCCCTATATCTAAGTTAGTCCGTTGCGTATTAAATTTAAGAAATTCTTATCTCAATTTAAGCTAATATTAAGATTTTTAGTGAACTCAATATAATATTTTAATTCAGACATAGGCAGGTATAGATATAAGGTTGCGATTCTCAATTGGTATAAAATACCAACCCCCTATATCTAAGTTAGTCCGTTGCGTATTAAATTTAAGAAATTCTCATCTCAATTTAAGCTAATATTAAGATTTTTAGTGAACTAAATATAATATTTTAATTCAGATATAGGCAGGTATAGATATAAGGTTAAGGTATGTTAATATAAATACGAACCCCCTCTGTCGACAGAGGGGGTTGGTATTCAAACAAAGCGGAAGTTTTTTTTTTTTTTTTTTGTTAGTTTCCGTAGCACAATGACGAAGAGATTGTTCTGGACACTTGTTGCTTGAGATTGGGTCTAGCGCAGCTTCATAACGTTTCTCTTTAACATTGTTGGTATTTTCGTATTTTGGCGAAAATAGAAAATATCTTTGCTACTCTCAATTTCGTAATTACTTCCGATTTGTTTTCGATTGGCCTCAGGCTTTGCTAGGTAGGCAGAGTGGATTAGGCCTATAGGGGATACCACTTAAAAAAAAACGCGCCCACATTTGCTCTACCTCCGTGGTGGGTGTGGAAATGAGCAAGTCGCAACTGTCATTAGCTCTAGGGGTTTTGCATTTTCATGTATGAGAATATGAGAAACTAATTTATATAATAAGAATGTGAAATTATTAATAATGGAATCTGTGTAATAATACAGCATTTTAAATACAAAATTGCGTTTACATTTTTTTTCAATGGATTCGATGGATATACGCATGACTATAGCTATATAAATATTTATTCTAATGCATGGAGATTTCGGGCACAGGAAGAATGCTGATCGAACGAGACAGGTTTGATTCAATTAGTACAGCATATCATACATATTTTTTATCTTTTTTTTTTCATAGTGATAACTGTCACGTGATATACGTTTGAGATGCAACTGAATTTTCAAGCTAGTATAATTAATCAAATAATAATAATAATAATAATGAATAACTGAATAAACCTATGTGAATGCATTTCGATTTTTATTTGATTTATTCATGAAAATTAGATAACTCTTAATTTTCCATACCCGTGGGTGGTTCTATAGCAAAGATTTATGTGAGCTCCTGGTCTGCACAATAAAATGGTCTATTAAAATAAATTTGCCTAAAACAAAATAAAATATGTGTGTATATATATATATATATATATATATATATAAACAAATAAATTAATGAAAATGAAGTAAACAAAATAAAATGAAATGTTGAATAATTATCTTTTAAATAATTTAAAAGTTGAAAATACTGCTCTCTATTATGTTCTCTATTATGCAATTCAACAAATCCCTTATAGCAGCAATTTTCTCTCTACTTGCAAATAAACAATAGAGAAAAAATTAAAAAAAAAATGGCTGGGAAAATACGCACGAAGTAAAATCTCTCAAAGCATTTTTAATATTAGTTTATTTTTTCAACATTTTAGGATGTATGGACAATTTTTACATAATAATTTGTTATAATGAGATATTTTCTCTTAGCGGTAGTTTGTAAGTCCCGACTTGTGTGTGTGTGCGCGCGCGCGTGTGTGTGTGTGTGTGCATTTCACGTTTTTTTTTCTTAATCTCTTGTTTCTTATTCTTTTTTTTTTTATTGCTTCCCTCAAAAATTTTACAGATCCACTCGTTTCATGGAGACAAATCGATCGATCGTCGCGAACTATAAATGAATCATGAAATACGCGTGCTCTTGCATGGGTTATTAATCGTCGATTAAACGTTATTATCATTATTATTGTGATTTGTTCGTTTTCTTCACATTTTTTTTTTTTTAAATTACTTTTCTTTCATCAATCATACATAAATATTGTAATCATTATATTACCATTAATTATTATACTTACGATGTAACGCTATAATTAATTTTTTTCTTTTTTTTCTCGTTTCTTTTAGTCAATGATTCTATTAATTCATTCGTAATGATAGAAAGTACTTGATCACAAATTATACAAACATTTTGTTTTATTTGGTTATATAATATTCGTTAATCATACAGGCCAAGAAATGCGAAATTCATTTTTTTTGTGATATAAAATGAATATGTTGATTTCTTTTTGAGCACGTGTCAATTTTTTTTGGATTTCCTTTTTAAAAAAAATCTCACGATTTATTTAATGTTTTTTTAACGAATTTTTCGAATATTTTTTCAAAATTATTATTAATATTCAAAATCAATGATTTTAAGATCCTCTAAATAGTTAATTTTTTTCACAATTTTGTTCCATTGCCAAGCGCGTAAAATTCTCACCGACTCTCATTCTCCTGAGAGTGCATACGTGCTCGCGTTTAGGATGCTATAAAAGCAAAAAGAAAGAATCGTGAATTTTGGGAATTCCCTGTGTCGATTTAAAAAAAATCACTTTTTTATAATCCGCATTGGACAAGATTGTATTGAAATATGTTGACGCTTGTACCACGATAGGTGACGCGGTATGTTTTGTCTTTGGTACATTTGAATTTTAATTTTTCGCAAAAGTTAATAACAATGAATATTAATATATATATATATTCGATATGAATTGGAGTAGTAAACGAAAAAAAAAACGTCACATTTTTCGAGCCACTTTCTTAATTTTTCAATCATCATAAGCTGCGTTAATTAAGAAACAAAAAATAATACGTAATAAATTCTAGAAGCTGATTGGCAGTTATTATTACTGTTTAATAAATTGCTGCAAAAAAAGAGAGAAAAACCCGTGCAAGTTGATTGTTTAAGGAAGTAATTGTAACTGATTGTTCGAAAAAAAAAACGAAATTATAATGAATAATTAAAAATTCATATTGACGATAATATTAATATCAATTAATCATTCATTCATTATAATCGTTAACGCACCGTGTGGTGCAGCAGTAGAGCGAGAGAGGTGGGGGTAACGCGCCTAGCCGCGCGAGTAGTGGGGAGTGGGGAAAGGACCGACAGAGAGAGAGAGAGAGCGATAACCCAGCTGTTCCGAGTTGCACGTCGCCAGTGTCGGTCGCGCGTGGTGCGTGGTGATAGTGTTAAAAGTTAATAATAATTATTAATATTAGTAATGAATATTAATATTAATTGTTTATTATTATTTTAAAACACACTCGGCAGCAGTGGAGAGAAAGAGTTGAACGAGTAGCCGGGTCTTTTGTGTGATACGTCGCAGAGGTTACGTCACCCATTCATCGAACCTCGAAAAATACCAACAGGGCATTGCTACGCGTTCCCTCGCCCTCATTGTTTTATACGTCTCAACATTTCGCGCTCTCGAGTGAAACAAAGTGCACTAATATTCAGAAAAAATGTATCCGCGAAGAACTGTCGTCTCGTCCTACCGAGATTTCGTCGTGAATCGACAACACGGTGAACATAACCTGTCAGGCGTCGTTTTAATTTTTTTCTCTCAAAGATATTCCGGATTTTCGTTGACAGCTCAGGGTAAGTGACTATCTCGTCTTCGAGACTCGGTTTTTTAATTTTTTTTAATTTTTATTTAATGGATGCTTTTGCCCTAGAGTTTTACATTCAGTTTAATTTACATCACAGTTAAAAGAAATTATTTTAATATTTAATATTTTATTATAATTAATTTAATAATAATTTTTTTAAAATTATTATTATTATATTCTTTACAAATTTTTAATTATTTTTATTTTATTCTTTTTCGAAATTTATTATTACCATTTTAGCCTTTTTTTAAATTCATAATTATATTATTAATTTATTTATTTTATTATTATTCATTTACTCATTAAAAAAATATCCTTTTTTTTGTCTACTTTGTTCCCCTCCCAATCCCACGATTTCCTTTGGCTGTCAAATGCCCCCTTGGTCCTCTCAATTTTCATACTTCATTCACTTTCTCGAGATCCCCTATGAATTTTTCGATTGCCTCGTCTCTGTGCGTTTGACGCTGCTTTTATCGCTCGTAGTCTCCGAGACAGAGACCGTTCCCCTTACAAATTGGAGCGCGATCGTTTTCTTTATTTCGCCATTTTCTTAAAAATTTTCTGGACGATCCTCCAAGATTAACACTTGAACCCGAAACGTTTTTTTGGTACCCTCGTATCCAAAATGTGGGTTTTTCCAGTTCGTTTTTCACCAACATAATGCGTTATAAAAAATTTATAAAAATTCATATACTATCTTTGAACCTTCCTCTACATCGCTATAAAAAATAAAATCTGAATTAATTATTTGCAACATCTTTTATATGTATATATTGCACAGCCAAGTTGAACAATTAAAATTGGCTTGGACAAAAATGACCCATCTTTTGGGTTCAAGGGTTCATAGAAACAACGAGGAGTCTTTAGCCATTTTAGACGCCTAATGTTGCGGCTAGAGAGTTATGGGTAATTTTGGTTAATAGCGTGATTACGCCGTCGAATGAGAACGATAAAAACGCCTTACAGGGCATAGTCCCAACGGACATGGGCAATGCGAGCTGTATCGTCTCGATTATCGAGATAATACGCATCTCTATAGGGGTCTCCTGAATTTTCATTTGTTATTTTGCATTCTTTTTTATTAAAAAATTTTGATCTGCGAAAAAAAAAATAAGACAGCCAAATTTTACCAAAATTCTCCAAATATGCCAATAAGGATTGTCTATTTTGTGGGCGAGGGGATGATCGTATTATCAAAAAAATCGGATCGGATTTGCAAAGAAAATTAATTTTTTTTTTCACAAAAATTTGTTGAGCTCGTACAATTTTTTTGCAATTATACGAGAGAGACGGGATGGCAATTCCGAATTTGCCCGATTTTTTCGTTATGCAAGCATTTTTTATTATTTTCATAAAAAAATAATTAACAGTAACAATTAAATCAATATAATTACTTTCAATGAAAATTTAACTTTTAATAATTGTTCATTTTATTTTGCTCGATGATTTTTTAATTTTTTCAAAGCGGGTTCTGAATCAGCCACCTCCGCGCGGTGGAACCTGGGAAATTCATGCTTCGACAATATTTTATTGTAAAAACATGGATTTGCTAACGGCTGAATTCGCGTTTTTTTTTTTTAATTGTGCCTTGAAGCGGCTGGTAATCATACCATTAAACAATCTCAATATGTGACTCTTGTGTGCTTGCTACACAAAAAACTTATAATATATATATATATATATATATATTCGATGTGAATTGCTTGAATCGTTGGGGTTAATTTGCAAATGATTCTTTTTTCAGGTTATGTTTCATGCATTGTGGGTTAATTTTTACTATTACCATGTCGTATCTATTTCTTAGGTTACAAGTTATTTATGTAATGTTTCCACGATTGTACCACGCATAAATTTTTCCATCGATCATGTACTTCGGAACAAAACATTTAAGGTTTTCAGGTTTTTTCATTGCTCTAGGGACTTTTTCTTATATCTAAGTTAGCCCGTTGTGCCCTAATGTTAAGAGTTTGCTATCTAATTTTAAGCCAACATTAAGATTTCTGGTTGATTGATTAAATATAATATTTATATCCGGATATAGGCAAGTATAGGTATAAGGTTGCGATTCTCAATCGGTATAAAATACCAACCCCCTATATCTAAGTTAGTCCGTTGCGTATTAAATTTAAGAAATTCTTATCTCAATTTAAGCTAATATTAAGATTTTTAGTGAACTCAATATAATATTTTAATTCAGACATAGGCAGGTATAGATATAAGGTTGCGATTCTCAATTGGTATAAAATACCAACCCCCTATATCTAAGTTAGTCCGTTGCGTATTAAATTTAAGAAATTCTCATCTCAATTTAAGCTAATATTAAGATTTTTAGTGAACTAAATATAATATTTTAATTCAGATATAGGCAGGTATAGATATAAGGTTAAGGTATGTTAATATAAATACGAACCCCCTCTGTCGACAGAGGGGGTTGGTATTCAAACAAAGCGGAAGTTTTTTTTTTTTTTTTTTGTTAGTTTCCGTAGCACAATGACGAAGAGATTGTTCTGGACACTTGTTGCTTGAGATTGGGTCTAGCGCAGCTTCATAACGTTTCTCTTTAACATTGTTGGTATTTTCGTATTTTGGCGAAAATAGAAAATATCTTTGCTACTCTCAATTTCGTAATTACTTCCGATTTGTTTTCGATTGGCCTCAGGCTTTGCTAGGTAGGCAGAGTGGATTAGGCCTATAGGGGATACCACTTAAAAAAAAACGCGCCCACATTTGCTCTACCTCCGTGGTGGGTGTGGAAATGAGCAAGTCGCAACTGTCATTAGCTCTAGGGGTTTTGCATTTTCATGTATGAGAATATGAGAAACTAATTTATATAATAAGAATGTGAAATTATTAATAATGGAATCTGTGTAATAATACAGCATTTTAAATACAAAATTGCGTTTACATTTTTTTTCAATGGATTCGATGGATATACGCATGACTATAGCTATATAAATATTTATTCTAATGCATGGAGATTTCGGGCACAGGAAGAATGCTGATCGAACGAGACAGGTTTGATTCAATTAGTACAGCATATCATACATATTTTTTATCTTTTTTTTTTCATAGTGATAACTGTCACGTGATATACGTTTGAGATGCAACTGAATTTTCAAGCTAGTATAATTAATCAAATAATAATAATAATAATAATGAATAACTGAATAAACCTATGTGAATGCATTTCGATTTTTATTTGATTTATTCATGAAAATTAGATAACTCTTAATTTTCCATACCCGTGGGTGGTTCTATAGCAAAGATTTATGTGAGCTCCTGGTCTGCACAATAAAATGGTCTATTAAAATAAATTTGCCTAAAACAAAATAAAATATGTGTGTATATATATATATATATATATATATATATAAACAAATAAATTAATGAAAATGAAGTAAACAAAATAAAATGAAATGTTGAATAATTATCTTTTAAATAATTTAAAAGTTGAAAATACTGCTCTCTATTATGTTCTCTATTATGCAATTCAACAAATCCCTTATAGCAGCAATTTTCTCTCTACTTGCAAATAAACAATAGAGAAAAAATTAAAAAAAAAATGGCTGGGAAAATACGCACGAAGTAAAATCTCTCAAAGCATTTTTAATATTAGTTTATTTTTTCAACATTTTAGGATGTATGGACAATTTTTACATAATAATTTGTTATAATGAGATATTTTCTCTTAGCGGTAGTTTGTAAGTCCCGACTTGTGTGTGTGTGCGCGCGCGCGTGTGTGTGTGTGTGTGCATTTCACGTTTTTTTTTCTTAATCTCTTGTTTCTTATTCTTTTTTTTTTTATTGCTTCCCTCAAAAATTTTACAGATCCACTCGTTTCATGGAGACAAATCGATCGATCGTCGCGAACTATAAATGAATCATGAAATACGCGTGCTCTTGCATGGGTTATTAATCGTCGATTAAACGTTATTATCATTATTATTGTGATTTGTTCGTTTTCTTCACATTTTTTTTTTTTTAAATTACTTTTCTTTCATCAATCATACATAAATATTGTAATCATTATATTACCATTAATTATTATACTTACGATGTAACGCTATAATTAATTTTTTTCTTTTTTTTCTCGTTTCTTTTAGTCAATGATTCTATTAATTCATTCGTAATGATAGAAAGTACTTGATCACAAATTATACAAACATTTTGTTTTATTTGGTTATATAATATTCGTTAATCATACAGGCCAAGAAATGCGAAATTCATTTTTTTTGTGATATAAAATGAATATGTTGATTTCTTTTTGAGCACGTGTCAATTTTTTTTGGATTTCCTTTTTAAAAAAAATCTCACGATTTATTTAATGTTTTTTTAACGAATTTTTCGAATATTTTTTCAAAATTATTATTAATATTCAAAATCAATGATTTTAAGATCCTCTAAATAGTTAATTTTTTTCACAATTTTGTTCCATTGCCAAGCGCGTAAAATTCTCACCGACTCTCATTCTCCTGAGAGTGCATACGTGCTCGCGTTTAGGATGCTATAAAAGCAAAAAGAAAGAATCGTGAATTTTGGGAATTCCCTGTGTCGATTTAAAAAAAATCACTTTTTTATAATCCGCATTGGACAAGATTGTATTGAAATATGTTGACGCTTGTACCACGATAGGTGACGCGGTATGTTTTGTCTTTGGTACATTTGAATTTTAATTTTTCGCAAAAGTTAATAACAATGAATATTAATATATATATATATTCGATATGAATTGGAGTAGTAAACGAAAAAAAAAACGTCACATTTTTCGAGCCACTTTCTTAATTTTTCAATCATCATAAGCTGCGTTAATTAAGAAACAAAAAATAATACGTAATAAATTCTAGAAGCTGATTGGCAGTTATTATTACTGTTTAATAAATTGCTGCAAAAAAAGAGAGAAAAACCCGTGCAAGTTGATTGTTTAAGGAAGTAATTGTAACTGATTGTTCGAAAAAAAAAACGAAATTATAATGAATAATTAAAAATTCATATTGACGATAATATTAATATCAATTAATCATTCATTCATTATAATCGTTAACGCACCGTGTGGTGCAGCAGTAGAGCGAGAGAGGTGGGGGTAACGCGCCTAGCCGCGCGAGTAGTGGGGAGTGGGGAAAGGACCGACAGAGAGAGAGAGAGAGCGATAACCCAGCTGTTCCGAGTTGCACGTCGCCAGTGTCGGTCGCGCGTGGTGCGTGGTGATAGTGTTAAAAGTTAATAATAATTATTAATATTAGTAATGAATATTAATATTAATTGTTTATTATTATTTTAAAACACACTCGGCAGCAGTGGAGAGAAAGAGTTGAACGAGTAGCCGGGTCTTTTGTGTGATACGTCGCAGAGGTTACGTCACCCATTCATCGAACCTCGAAAAATACCAACAGGGCATTGCTACGCGTTCCCTCGCCCTCATTGTTTTATACGTCTCAACATTTCGCGCTCTCGAGTGAAACAAAGTGCACTAATATTCAGAAAAAATGTATCCGCGAAGAACTGTCGTCTCGTCCTACCGAGATTTCGTCGTGAATCGACAACACGGTGAACATAACCTGTCAGGCGTCGTTTTAATTTTTTTCTCTCAAAGATATTCCGGATTTTCGTTGACAGCTCAGGGTAAGTGACTATCTCGTCTTCGAGACTCGGTTTTTTAATTTTTTTTAATTTTTATTTAATGGATGCTTTTGCCCTAGAGTTTTACATTCAGTTTAATTTACATCACAGTTAAAAGAAATTATTTTAATATTTAATATTTTATTATAATTAATTTAATAATAATTTTTTTAAAATTATTATTATTATATTCTTTACAAATTTTTAATTATTTTTATTTTATTCTTTTTCGAAATTTATTATTACCATTTTAGCCTTTTTTTAAATTCATAATTATATTATTAATTTATTTATTTTATTATTATTCATTTACTCATTAAAAAAATATCCTTTTTTTTGTCTACTTTGTTCCCCTCCCAATCCCACGATTTCCTTTGGCTGTCAAATGCCCCCTTGGTCCTCTCAATTTTCATACTTCATTCACTTTCTCGAGATCCCCTATGAATTTTTCGATTGCCTCGTCTCTGTGCGTTTGACGCTGCTTTTATCGCTCGTAGTCTCCGAGACAGAGACCGTTCCCCTTACAAATTGGAGCGCGATCGTTTTCTTTATTTCGCCATTTTCTTAAAAATTTTCTGGACGATCCTCCAAGATTAACACTTGAACCCGAAACGTTTTTTTGGTACCCTCGTATCCAAAATGTGGGTTTTTCCAGTTCGTTTTTCACCAACATAATGCGTTATAAAAAATTTATAAAAATTCATATACTATCTTTGAACCTTCCTCTACATCGCTATAAAAAATAAAATCTGAATTAATTATTTGCAACATCTTTTATATGTATATATTGCACAGCCAAGTTGAACAATTAAAATTGGCTTGGACAAAAATGACCCATCTTTTGGGTTCAAGGGTTCATAGAAACAACGAGGAGTCTTTAGCCATTTTAGACGCCTAATGTTGCGGCTAGAGAGTTATGGGTAATTTTGGTTAATAGCGTGATTACGCCGTCGAATGAGAACGATAAAAACGCCTTACAGGGCATAGTCCCAACGGACATGGGCAATGCGAGCTGTATCGTCTCGATTATCGAGATAATACGCATCTCTATAGGGGTCTCCTGAATTTTCATTTGTTATTTTGCATTCTTTTTTATTAAAAAATTTTGATCTGCGAAAAAAAAAATAAGACAGCCAAATTTTACCAAAATTCTCCAAATATGCCAATAAGGATTGTCTATTTTGTGGGCGAGGGGATGATCGTATTATCAAAAAAATCGGATCGGATTTGCAAAGAAAATTAATTTTTTTTTTCACAAAAATTTGTTGAGCTCGTACAATTTTTTTGCAATTATACGAGAGAGACGGGATGGCAATTCCGAATTTGCCCGATTTTTTCGTTATGCAAGCATTTTTTATTATTTTCATAAAAAAATAATTAACAGTAACAATTAAATCAATATAATTACTTTCAATGAAAATTTAACTTTTAATAATTGTTCATTTTATTTTGCTCGATGATTTTTTAATTTTTTCAAAGCGGGTTCTGAATCAGCCACCTCCGCGCGGTGGAACCTGGGAAATTCATGCTTCGACAATATTTTATTGTAAAAACATGGATTTGCTAACGGCTGAATTCGCGTTTTTTTTTTTTAATTGTGCCTTGAAGCGGCTGGTAATCATACCATTAAACAATCTCAATATGTGACTCTTGTGTGCTTGCTACACAAAAAACTTATAATATATATATATATATATATATATTCGATGTGAATTGCTTGAATCGTTGGGGTTAATTTGCAAATGATTCTTTTTTCAGGTTATGTTTCATGCATTGTGGGTTAATTTTTACTATTACCATGTCGTATCTATTTCTTAGGTTACAAGTTATTTATGTAATGTTTCCACGATTGTACCACGCATAAATTTTTCCATCGATCATGTACTTCGGAACAAAACATTTAAGGTTTTCAGGTTTTTTCATTGCTCTAGGGACTTTTTCTTATATCTAAGTTAGCCCGTTGTGCCCTAATGTTAAGAGTTTGCTATCTAATTTTAAGCCAACATTAAGATTTCTGGTTGATTGATTAAATATAATATTTATATCCGGATATAGGCAAGTATAGGTATAAGGTTGCGATTCTCAATCGGTATAAAATACCAACCCCCTATATCTAAGTTAGTCCGTTGCGTATTAAATTTAAGAAATTCTTATCTCAATTTAAGCTAATATTAAGATTTTTAGTGAACTCAATATAATATTTTAATTCAGACATAGGCAGGTATAGATATAAGGTTGCGATTCTCAATTGGTATAAAATACCAACCCCCTATATCTAAGTTAGTCCGTTGCGTATTAAATTTAAGAAATTCTCATCTCAATTTAAGCTAATATTAAGATTTTTAGTGAACTAAATATAATATTTTAATTCAGATATAGGCAGGTATAGATATAAGGTTAAGGTATGTTAATATAAATACGAACCCCCTCTGTCGACAGAGGGGGTTGGTATTCAAACAAAGCGGAAGTTTTTTTTTTTTTTTTTTGTTAGTTTCCGTAGCACAATGACGAAGAGATTGTTCTGGACACTTGTTGCTTGAGATTGGGTCTAGCGCAGCTTCATAACGTTTCTCTTTAACATTGTTGGTATTTTCGTATTTTGGCGAAAATAGAAAATATCTTTGCTACTCTCAATTTCGTAATTACTTCCGATTTGTTTTCGATTGGCCTCAGGCTTTGCTAGGTAGGCAGAGTGGATTAGGCCTATAGGGGATACCACTTAAAAAAAAACGCGCCCACATTTGCTCTACCTCCGTGGTGGGTGTGGAAATGAGCAAGTCGCAACTGTCATTAGCTCTAGGGGTTTTGCATTTTCATGTATGAGAATATGAGAAACTAATTTATATAATAAGAATGTGAAATTATTAATAATGGAATCTGTGTAATAATACAGCATTTTAAATACAAAATTGCGTTTACATTTTTTTTCAATGGATTCGATGGATATACGCATGACTATAGCTATATAAATATTTATTCTAATGCATGGAGATTTCGGGCACAGGAAGAATGCTGATCGAACGAGACAGGTTTGATTCAATTAGTACAGCATATCATACATATTTTTTATCTTTTTTTTTTCATAGTGATAACTGTCACGTGATATACGTTTGAGATGCAACTGAATTTTCAAGCTAGTATAATTAATCAAATAATAATAATAATAATAATGAATAACTGAATAAACCTATGTGAATGCATTTCGATTTTTATTTGATTTATTCATGAAAATTAGATAACTCTTAATTTTCCATACCCGTGGGTGGTTCTATAGCAAAGATTTATGTGAGCTCCTGGTCTGCACAATAAAATGGTCTATTAAAATAAATTTGCCTAAAACAAAATAAAATATGTGTGTATATATATATATATATATATATATATATAAACAAATAAATTAATGAAAATGAAGTAAACAAAATAAAATGAAATGTTGAATAATTATCTTTTAAATAATTTAAAAGTTGAAAATACTGCTCTCTATTATGTTCTCTATTATGCAATTCAACAAATCCCTTATAGCAGCAATTTTCTCTCTACTTGCAAATAAACAATAGAGAAAAAATTAAAAAAAAAATGGCTGGGAAAATACGCACGAAGTAAAATCTCTCAAAGCATTTTTAATATTAGTTTATTTTTTCAACATTTTAGGATGTATGGACAATTTTTACATAATAATTTGTTATAATGAGATATTTTCTCTTAGCGGTAGTTTGTAAGTCCCGACTTGTGTGTGTGTGCGCGCGCGCGTGTGTGTGTGTGTGTGCATTTCACGTTTTTTTTTTCTTAATCTCTTGTTTCTTATTCTTTTTTTTTTTATTGCTTCCCTCAAAAATTTTACAGATCCACTCGTTTCATGGAGACAAATCGATCGATCGTCGCGAACTATAAATGAATCATGAAATACGCGTGCTCTTGCATGGGTTATTAATCGTCGATTAAACGTTATTATCATTATTATTGTGATTTGTTCGTTTTCTTCACATTTTTTTTTTTTTAAATTACTTTTCTTTCATCAATCATACATAAATATTGTAATCATTATATTACCATTAATTATTATACTTACGATGTAACGCTATAATTAATTTTTTTCTTTTTTTTCTCGTTTCTTTTAGTCAATGATTCTATTAATTCATTCGTAATGATAGAAAGTACTTGATCACAAATTATACAAACATTTTGTTTTATTTGGTTATATAATATTCGTTAATCATACAGGCCAAAAAATGCGAAATTCATTTTTTTTGTGATATAAAATGAATATGTTGATTTCTTTTTGAGCACGTGTCAATTTTTTTTGGATTTCCTTTTTAAAAAAAATCTCACGATTTATTTAATGTTTTTTTAACGAATTTTTCGAATATTTTTTCAAAATTATTATTAATATTCAAAATCAATGATTTTAAGATCCTCTAAATAGTTAATTTTTTTCACAATTTTGTTCCATTGCCAAGCGCGTAAAATTCTCACCGACTCTCATTCTCCTGAGAGTGCATACGTGCTCGCGTTTAGGATGCTATAAAAGCAAAAAGAAAGAATCGTGAATTTTGGGAATTCCCTGTGTCGATTTAAAAAAAATCACTTTTTTATAATCCGCATTGGACAAGATTGTATTGAAATATGTTGACGCTTGTACCACGATAGGTGACGCGGTATGTTTTGTCTTTGGTACATTTGAATTTTAATTTTTCGCAAAAGTTAATAACAATGAATATTAATATATATATATATTCGATATGAATTGGAGTAGTAAACGAAAAAAAAAACGTCACATTTTTCGAGCCACTTTCTTAATTTTTCAATCATCATAAGCTGCGTTAATTAAGAAACAAAAAATAATACGTAATAAATTCTAGAAGCTGATTGGCAGTTATTATTACTGTTTAATAAATTGCTGCAAAAAAAGAGAGAAAAACCCGTGCAAGTTGATTGTTTAAGGAAGTAATTGTAACTGATTGTTCGAAAAAAAAAACGAAATTATAATGAATAATTAAAAATTCATATTGACGATAATATTAATATCAATTAATCATTCATTCATTATAATCGTTAACGCACCGTGTGGTGCAGCAGTAGAGCGAGAGAGGTGGGGGTAACGCGCCTAGCCGCGCGAGTAGTGGGGAGTGGGGAAAGGACCGACAGAGAGAGAGAGAGAGCGATAACCCAGCTGTTCCGAGTTGCACGTCGCCAGTGTCGGTCGCGCGTGGTGCGTGGTGATAGTGTTAAAAGTTAATAATAATTATTAATATTAGTAATGAATATTAATATTAATTGTTTATTATTATTTTAAAACACACTCGGCAGCAGTGGAGAGAAAGAGTTGAACGAGTAGCCGGGTCTTTTGTGTGATACGTCGCAGAGGTTACGTCACCCATTCATCGAACCTCGAAAAATACCAACAGGGCATTGCTACGCGTTCCCTCGCCCTCATTGTTTTATACGTCTCAACATTTCGCGCTCTCGAGTGAAACAAAGTGCACTAATATTCAGAAAAAATGTATCCGCGAAGAACTGTCGTCTCGTCCTACCGAGATTTCGTCGTGAATCGACAACACGGTGAACATAACCTGTCAGGCGTCGTTTTAATTTTTTTCTCTCAAAGATATTCCGGATTTTCGTTGACAGCTCAGGGTAAGTGACTATCTCGTCTTCGAGACTCGGTTTTTTAATTTTTTTTAATTTTTATTTAATGGATGCTTTTGCCCTAGAGTTTTACATTCAGTTTAATTTACATCACAGTTAAAAGAAATTATTTTAATATTTAATATTTTATTATAATTAATTTAATAATAATTTTTTTAAAATTATTATTATTATATTCTTTACAAATTTTTAATTATTTTTATTTTATTCTTTTTCGAAATTTATTATTACCATTTTAGCCTTTTTTTAAATTCATAATTATATTATTAATTTATTTATTTTATTATTATTCATTTACTCATTAAAAAAATATCCTTTTTTTTGTCTACTTTGTTCCCCTCCCAATCCCACGATTTCCTTTGGCTGTCAAATGCCCCCTTGGTCCTCTCAATTTTCATACTTCATTCACTTTCTCGAGATCCCCTATGAATTTTTCGATTGCCTCGTCTCTGTGCGTTTGACGCTGCTTTTATCGCTCGTAGTCTCCGAGACAGAGACCGTTCCCCTTACAAATTGGAGCGCGATCGTTTTCTTTATTTCGCCATTTTCTTAAAAATTTTCTGGACGATCCTCCAAGATTAACACTTGAACCCGAAACGTTTTTTTGGTACCCTCGTATCCAAAATGTGGGTTTTTCCAGTTCGTTTTTCACCAACATAATGCGTTATAAAAAATTTATAAAAATTCATATACTATCTTTGAACCTTCCTCTACATCGCTATAAAAAATAAAATCTGAATTAATTATTTGCAACATCTTTTATATGTATATATTGCACAGCCAAGTTGAACAATTAAAATTGGCTTGGACAAAAATGACCCATCTTTTGGGTTCAAGGGTTCATAGAAACAACGAGGAGTCTTTAGCCATTTTAGACGCCTAATGTTGCGGCTAGAGAGTTATGGGTAATTTTGGTTAATAGCGTGATTACGCCGTCGAATGAGAACGATAAAAACGCCTTACAGGGCATAGTCCCAACGGACATGGGCAATGCGAGCTGTATCGTCTCGATTATCGAGATAATACGCATCTCTATAGGGGTCTCCTGAATTTTCATTTGTTATTTTGCATTCTTTTTTATTAAAAAATTTTGATCTGCGAAAAAAAAAATAAGACAGCCAAATTTTACCAAAATTCTCCAAATATGCCAATAAGGATTGTCTATTTTGTGGGCGAGGGGATGATCGTATTATCAAAAAAATCGGATCGGATTTGCAAAGAAAATTAATTTTTTTTTTCACAAAAATTTGTTGAGCTCGTACAATTTTTTTGCAATTATACGAGAGAGACGGGATGGCAATTCCGAATTTGCCCGATTTTTTCGTTATGCAAGCATTTTTTATTATTTTCATAAAAAAATAATTAACAGTAACAATTAAATCAATATAATTACTTTCAATGAAAATTTAACTTTTAATAATTGTTCATTTTATTTTGCTCGATGATTTTTTAATTTTTTCAAAGCGGGTTCTGAATCAGCCACCTCCGCGCGGTGGAACCTGGGAAATTCATGCTTCGACAATATTTTATTGTAAAAACATGGATTTGCTAACGGCTGAATTCGCGTTTTTTTTTTTTAATTGTGCCTTGAAGCGGCTGGTAATCATACCATTAAACAATCTCAATATGTGACTCTTGTGTGCTTGCTACACAAAAAACTTATAATATATATATATATATATATATATTCGATGTGAATTGCTTGAATCGTTGGGGTTAATTTGCAAATGATTCTTTTTTCAGGTTATGTTTCATGCATTGTGGGTTAATTTTTACTATTACCATGTCGTATCTATTTCTTAGGTTACAAGTTATTTATGTAATGTTTCCACGATTGTACCACGCATAAATTTTTCCATCGATCATGTACTTCGGAACAAAACATTTAAGGTTTTCAGGTTTTTTCATTGCTCTAGGGACTTTTTCTTATATCTAAGTTAGCCCGTTGTGCCCTAATGTTAAGAGTTTGCTATCTAATTTTAAGCCAACATTAAGATTTCTGGTTGATTGATTAAATATAATATTTATATCCGGATATAGGCAAGTATAGGTATAAGGTTGCGATTCTCAATCGGTATAAAATACCAACCCCCTATATCTAAGTTAGTCCGTTGCGTATTAAATTTAAGAAATTCTTATCTCAATTTAAGCTAATATTAAGATTTTTAGTGAACTCAATATAATATTTTAATTCAGACATAGGCAGGTATAGATATAAGGTTGCGATTCTCAATTGGTATAAAATACCAACCCCCTATATCTAAGTTAGTCCGTTGCGTATTAAATTTAAGAAATTCTCATCTCAATTTAAGCTAATATTAAGATTTTTAGTGAACTAAATATAATATTTTAATTCAGATATAGGCAGGTATAGATATAAGGTTAAGGTATGTTAATATAAATACGAACCCCCTCTGTCGACAGAGGGGGTTGGTATTCAAACAAAGCGGAAGTTTTTTTTTTTTTTTTTTGTTAGTTTCCGTAGCACAATGACGAAGAGATTGTTCTGGACACTTGTTGCTTGAGATTGGGTCTAGCGCAGCTTCATAACGTTTCTCTTTAACATTGTTGGTATTTTCGTATTTTGGCGAAAATAGAAAATATCTTTGCTACTCTCAATTTCGTAATTACTTCCGATTTGTTTTCGATTGGCCTCAGGCTTTGCTAGGTAGGCAGAGTGGATTAGGCCTATAGGGGATACCACTTAAAAAAAAACGCGCCCACATTTGCTCTACCTCCGTGGTGGGTGTGGAAATGAGCAAGTCGCAACTGTCATTAGCTCTAGGGGTTTTGCATTTTCATGTATGAGAATATGAGAAACTAATTTATATAATAAGAATGTGAAATTATTAATAATGGAATCTGTGTAATAATACAGCATTTTAAATACAAAATTGCGTTTACATTTTTTTTCAATGGATTCGATGGATATACGCATGACTATAGCTATATAAATATTTATTCTAATGCATGGAGATTTCGGGCACAGGAAGAATGCTGATCGAACGAGACAGGTTTGATTCAATTAGTACAGCATATCATACATATTTTTTATCTTTTTTTTTTCATAGTGATAACTGTCACGTGATATACGTTTGAGATGCAACTGAATTTTCAAGCTAGTATAATTAATCAAATAATAATAATAATAATAATGAATAACTGAATAAACCTATGTGAATGCATTTCGATTTTTATTTGATTTATTCATGAAAATTAGATAACTCTTAATTTTCCATACCCGTGGGTGGTTCTATAGCAAAGATTTATGTGAGCTCCTGGTCTGCACAATAAAATGGTCTATTAAAATAAATTTGCCTAAAACAAAATAAAATATGTGTGTATATATATATATATATATATATATATATAAACAAATAAATTAATGAAAATGAAGTAAACAAAATAAAATGAAATGTTGAATAATTATCTTTTAAATAATTTAAAAGTTGAAAATACTGCTCTCTATTATGTTCTCTATTATGCAATTCAACAAATCCCTTATAGCAGCAATTTTCTCTCTACTTGCAAATAAACAATAGAGAAAAAATTAAAAAAAAAATGGCTGGGAAAATACGCACGAAGTAAAATCTCTCAAAGCATTTTTAATATTAGTTTATTTTTTCAACATTTTAGGATGTATGGACAATTTTTACATAATAATTTGTTATAATGAGATATTTTCTCTTAGCGGTAGTTTGTAAGTCCCGACTTGTGTGTGTGTGCGCGCGCGCGTGTGTGTGTGTGTGTGCATTTCACGTTTTTTTTTCTTAATCTCTTGTTTCTTATTCTTTTTTTTTTTATTGCTTCCCTCAAAAATTTTACAGATCCACTCGTTTCATGGAGACAAATCGATCGATCGTCGCGAACTATAAATGAATCATGAAATACGCGTGCTCTTGCATGGGTTATTAATCGTCGATTAAACGTTATTATCATTATTATTGTGATTTGTTCGTTTTCTTCACATTTTTTTTTTTTTAAATTACTTTTCTTTCATCAATCATACATAAATATTGTAATCATTATATTACCATTAATTATTATACTTACGATGTAACGCTATAATTAATTTTTTTCTTTTTTTTCTCGTTTCTTTTAGTCAATGATTCTATTAATTCATTCGTAATGATAGAAAGTACTTGATCACAAATTATACAAACATTTTGTTTTATTTGGTTATATAATATTCGTTAATCATACAGGCCAAGAAATGCGAAATTCATTTTTTTTGTGATATAAAATGAATATGTTGATTTCTTTTTGAGCACGTGTCAATTTTTTTTGGATTTCCTTTTTAAAAAAAATCTCACGATTTATTTAATGTTTTTTTAACGAATTTTTCGAATATTTTTTCAAAATTATTATTAATATTCAAAATCAATGATTTTAAGATCCTCTAAATAGTTAATTTTTTTCACAATTTTGTTCCATTGCCAAGCGCGTAAAATTCTCACCGACTCTCATTCTCCTGAGAGTGCATACGTGCTCGCGTTTAGGATGCTATAAAAGCAAAAAGAAAGAATCGTGAATTTTGGGAATTCCCTGTGTCGATTTAAAAAAAATCACTTTTTTATAATCCGCATTGGACAAGATTGTATTGAAATATGTTGACGCTTGTACCACGATAGGTGACGCGGTATGTTTTGTCTTTGGTACATTTGAATTTTAATTTTTCGCAAAAGTTAATAACAATGAATATTAATATATATATATATTCGATATGAATTGGAGTAGTAAACGAAAAAAAAAACGTCACATTTTTCGAGCCACTTTCTTAATTTTTCAATCATCATAAGCTGCGTTAATTAAGAAACAAAAAATAATACGTAATAAATTCTAGAAGCTGATTGGCAGTTATTATTACTGTTTAATAAATTGCTGCAAAAAAAGAGAGAAAAACCCGTGCAAGTTGATTGTTTAAGGAAGTAATTGTAACTGATTGTTCGAAAAAAAAAACGAAATTATAATGAATAATTAAAAATTCATATTGACGATAATATTAATATCAATTAATCATTCATTCATTATAATCGTTAACGCACCGTGTGGTGCAGCAGTAGAGCGAGAGAGGTGGGGGTAACGCGCCTAGCCGCGCGAGTAGTGGGGAGTGGGGAAAGGACCGACAGAGAGAGAGAGAGAGCGATAACCCAGCTGTTCCGAGTTGCACGTCGCCAGTGTCGGTCGCGCGTGGTGCGTGGTGATAGTGTTAAAAGTTAATAATAATTATTAATATTAGTAATGAATATTAATATTAATTGTTTATTATTATTTTAAAACACACTCGGCAGCAGTGGAGAGAAAGAGTTGAACGAGTAGCCGGGTCTTTTGTGTGATACGTCGCAGAGGTTACGTCACCCATTCATCGAACCTCGAAAAATACCAACAGGGCATTGCTACGCGTTCCCTCGCCCTCATTGTTTTATACGTCTCAACATTTCGCGCTCTCGAGTGAAACAAAGTGCACTAATATTCAGAAAAAATGTATCCGCGAAGAACTGTCGTCTCGTCCTACCGAGATTTCGTCGTGAATCGACAACACGGTGAACATAACCTGTCAGGCGTCGTTTTAATTTTTTTCTCTCAAAGATATTCCGGATTTTCGTTGACAGCTCAGGGTAAGTGACTATCTCGTCTTCGAGACTCGGTTTTTTAATTTTTTTTAATTTTTATTTAATGGATGCTTTTGCCCTAGAGTTTTACATTCAGTTTAATTTACATCACAGTTAAAAGAAATTATTTTAATATTTAATATTTTATTATAATTAATTTAATAATAATTTTTTTAAAATTATTATTATTATATTCTTTACAAATTTTTAATTATTTTTATTTTATTCTTTTTCGAAATTTATTATTACCATTTTAGCCTTTTTTTAAATTCATAATTATATTATTAATTTATTTATTTTATTATTATTCATTTACTCATTAAAAAAATATCCTTTTTTTTGTCTACTTTGTTCCCCTCCCAATCCCACGATTTCCTTTGGCTGTCAAATGCCCCCTTGGTCCTCTCAATTTTCATACTTCATTCACTTTCTCGAGATCCCCTATGAATTTTTCGATTGCCTCGTCTCTGTGCGTTTGACGCTGCTTTTATCGCTCGTAGTCTCCGAGACAGAGACCGTTCCCCTTACAAATTGGAGCGCGATCGTTTTCTTTATTTCGCCATTTTCTTAAAAATTTTCTGGACGATCCTCCAAGATTAACACTTGAACCCGAAACGTTTTTTTGGTACCCTCGTATCCAAAATGTGGGTTTTTCCAGTTCGTTTTTCACCAACATAATGCGTTATAAAAAATTTATAAAAATTCATATACTATCTTTGAACCTTCCTCTACATCGCTATAAAAAATAAAATCTGAATTAATTATTTGCAACATCTTTTATATGTATATATTGCACAGCCAAGTTGAACAATTAAAATTGGCTTGGACAAAAATGACCCATCTTTTGGGTTCAAGGGTTCATAGAAACAACGAGGAGTCTTTAGCCATTTTAGACGCCTAATGTTGCGGCTAGAGAGTTATGGGTAATTTTGGTTAATAGCGTGATTACGCCGTCGAATGAGAACGATAAAAACGCCTTACAGGGCATAGTCCCAACGGACATGGGCAATGCGAGCTGTATCGTCTCGATTATCGAGATCATGCACATCTCTAAAGGGGATCTCCTGAATTTTCATTTACTATTTTGCATTCTTTTTTTTTTTTAATTTTGATCTGCAAGGAAAAATGAGAGAGCCAAATTTCACCGAAATTCTCCAAATTTGCCTATTTTGTGGGCTATGTGATGAACGTAATATCAAAAACTTTGGGCCGGATTTGAAAAGAGAATTAATTTTTTTTTTTTCACAATAGTTTGTAAAACTCGTACATTTGCAACTGTATGAGAGAGACGAGTTGACAATTTCGAATTTGCCCGATTTTTTCGTTATGCTATCATTTTTTATTATTTTTATAAAAAAATAATTAACAGTTACAATAAATTCAGTATAATTACTTTCAATGAAAATTTAATTTTTAATGATTGTTCATTTTATTATGCTTGATGATTTTTTGAAATTTTGCGAAGCGGGTTCCAAATCAGCCACCTCCACGCGGTAGAACCTGGGGAATCCATGCTTTGACAATATTTTATTGTAAAAGCATGAATTTGCTAACGGCTGAATTCGCGTTTGTAAAAGTTGCGCCTTAAAGCGCCTGGTAATCATACCATTTAATAATTTTCATTGCACGACTCTTACGCGTGCTTGCTACTTTGTGCGTTTAACATTTATTTATTTTTTTTCAGATTCCACAAAGCGACAATTACCTGTTTCTATGCATTTTCTGGTTCTTGCTAACAATATGATTCTATGCATTTTGTTTGATTGCGCTTAAGATGTGTTTATATATATATATATATAAATATATATATATTTGCTTGAATCATTGGAATTAACTCGCAAATATTTTTTTTCAGGTGATCTCTCACGTATTGTAGGTTAAATTTCACTATTACCATGTCACATGTATTTATCAGGTTATAGTTGTTTATGTGTCATATTTGCTCTAGTACATGACGCACAAATTTTTTCATCAATCCTGTACGTTGGAACAAAACGTTTTAGCTTTTCAGGTTTTTTCATCGCTCTAGAGACTTCTTCTTAGATCTAAGTTAGCCCGTTGTGCGTTGATGTCAAGAGTTTGCTATCTAAGTTTAAGCTAACATTAAGATTTCTCGTTGATTGATTAATTATAATATTTATATCCGGATATAGGCATAGGATATATGTATAAGGTTGCGATTCTCAATCCGTATAAAATATCAACCCCCTATATCTAAGTTAGTCTGTTGCGTATTAAATTTAAGAGATTCTCATCGCAATTTAAACTAATATTAATATTTCCAATTGACTTAATATAATATTGCTATCCAGATATAGGCAGGTATAAGGTTAAGATTTTCAATCGATATAAAATACCAATCCCTTAGATCTAAGTGAGCCCACTGTGGATTCGTATTAAAAAATTCACATCACAATTTAAGTTAATGTTAAGATTTCTAGTTGAATAATATAATATTTTTATCCATATATAGGCAGGTATAGATATAAGGTTAAGATTTTTAATCGATATGAAATACAAATTCCCTAGATCTAAGTTAGCCCATTGCGGATTAATTTTAAAAAATTCACACTGCAATTTAAGTTAATATTAAGATTTCTAGTTGAGTAATATAATATTTTTATCCATATATAGGCAGTTTCGAGATAAGGTTAAGGTTTTCACTCGATATAAAATACCAATCACCTCTGTTGACAGAGGGGGTTGGTATTTAAACAAAGCGGAAGCTTTTTGTTAGTCTCTGTAGCACAATGACAAAGAGAATGTTCTGGACAATTGATTCTCAGCTATTGTAGTTCGAGTCCCAGCTCTATAACGTTACTTTTTGTCATCGTCGGTATTTTATATTTCCCGAAAATATAAAATTTCTTTGCTACCCTCAATTCCGTAATTACTTCCGCTTTTGTTTTGCAGTTCTTCCAGGGCAATACTCTTTGTAAGTTTAGTGTTTTATATTTTCAAACATAACAACCGAAAACGTTCGGTGCGTATATTTAAGCTAAAATTAAGATTTCTAGTTAAGTAATATAATATTTTTATCCATATATAGGCAGTTTCGAGATAAGGTTAAGGTTTTCACTCGATATAAAATACCAATCACCTCTGTTGACAGAGGGGGTTGGTATTTAAACAAAGCGGAAGCTTTTTGTTAGTCTCTGTAGCACAATGACAAAGAGAATGTTCTGGACAATTGATTCTCAGCTATTGTAGTTCGAGTCCCAGCTCTATAACGTTACTTTTTGTCATCGTCGGTATTTTATATTTCCCGAAAATATAAAATTTCTTTGCTACCCTCAATTCCGTAATTACTTCCGCTTTTGTTTTGCAGTTCTTCCAGGGCTCTTTGTAAGTTTAGTGTTTTATATTTTCAAACATAACAACCGAAAACGTTCGGTGCGTATATTTAAGCTAAAATTAAGATTTCTAGTTAAGTAATATAATATTTTTATCCATATATAGGCAGTTTCGAGATAAGGTTAAGGTTTTCACTCGATATAAAATACCAATCACCTCTGTTGACAGAGGGGGTTGGTATTTAAACAAAGCGGAAGCTTTTTGTTAGTCTCTGTAGCACAATGACAAAGAGAATGTTCTGGACAATTGATTCTCAGCTATTGTAGTTCGAGTCCCAGCTCTATAACGTTACTTTTTGTCATCGTCGGTATTTTATATTTCCCGAAAATATAAAATTTCTTTGCTACCCTCAATTCCGTAATTACTTCCGCTTTTGTTTTGCAGTTCTTCCAGGGCTCTTTGTAAGTTTAGTGTTTTATATTTTCAAAAATAACAACCGAAAACGTTCGGTGCGTATATTTAAGCTAAAATTAAGATTTCTAGTTGAATAATATAATATTTCAATCCATATATAGGCAGGTATAGAGATATAAGGTTAAGATTTTCAATCGATACAAAATTCCAATCTCCTCTGTTGACAGAGGGAGTTGGTATTTAAACAAAGCGGAAGCTTTTTGTTAGTCTCCGTAGCACAATGACGAAGAGATTGTTCTGGACACTTGATCCTCGACTCTTTTGTTGGGGCGCAGCTCTATAACGAGACTCTTTGTCGTTGTTGGTATTTTACATTTCTCGAAAATATAAAATGCCTTTGCTATTCTCAATTCCGTAATTACTTCTGCTTTGTTTTGCAGTTCTTTCAGGGCAATATTCTTTGTAAGTTTAGTGTCTTATCATTTCTGTTCAGGTTTTCTATATTTTTATCAAACATAACATACCAAAACGTTCTCAGTCGTATTTACTTCCGATTTGTTTTTTTTTCGGCTGGCTAGCAATGGGCCACGGACTGCCGACCACGACAGTATGCGGTAGCTATGCTAGTGCATTAGTATAGATCTGCTCTACATACGTCGTAGTAAGTTGGACGATGGTCAATTTCCTGCCTGCCTATATGCCACAATCGAAGAGCGAAATATATTCATCTCAGCAAGCTTCTAACTGCTAGTTCGCAACTTGTTAGGCAAACGACATGTCACTGTTTTCCGGTAGTTTTGTAGCTCTGATTCCGCGACCAAATATCTCTCAACTACTAGTTTTGTAGCTGTTTTGCGGGACACAGATCTCAACTACGAGTTGTGTACTTGTTCGACAGACACGGCTCTCAACTTCTAGTTTTGTACTTATTTATCAGGAAACAGCCTCGTAGATTTGTCGCACCCATAGGCGTGCTGCTCACGATGGAACCGTGGCGAAATTTGCACTTTCGTCACGGCACTGTTATACGCATGTCCTGTTTGTGCGCAATGGCACGGGGTCGGCTCCCAACTGCCGGATTTCTATTTCTTGCACTTGACGCGCAGGGGGCAGCAGCCAGGTCATTAGTTCTATTTCTGGGATACTGTAATTCCTCATTGATTGGCACGGCGATGCGAGAGAATTTTTCTGAAAAAGTGGCTAGATGCTCGAATTCCGGAAAGCGGCTACTTGCCGTGGGATGGGTTTACGCATTAAAGCTACCAACTAGGGCCAATTCTCTCTGTTGATCGTCGGCATTTTATGCTTAAAATTTTTTTTCTTCAACGTATGTTATGTTTGAAAAATTATACCAATCTTCTCAGTTGTATCTAGTTCGGATTACCGTAGGTAGATAGGTAGAGACCGCACTTGCATTGATAAGGTCACGTTTTAACATAAGTGCGACGGCGATGTAAATCTGTCTCTCGCTCTCATGCTAAATCTCAAGCCCATCGGTGCAAAGGTAGTCAGAGTGGATTTAGGCCTACAGGGGACACCACTTAAAAAAAAACGCGCCCGCATTCGCTCTACCTCCGTGGTGGGTGTGGAAATGAGCAAGTCGAAATTTTCATTAGCTCCAGAGGTTTTGCATTTCCATATATGAGAAACCAATTTATTCAATAAGAATGTGAAATTATTAACGATGAAATCTGTATAATAATAAATCAATAATTAATACAAAATTGGGTGTTATTTTTTTTTTTCAATGGATATATGCATGCCTATAGCGATATACATATTTATTCTAATCCATGAAGTTTTCGGGCACAGGAAGAACGCTGATCGAACAAGACAGGCCTGGTGCAATCGAAACAGCATATCATACATATTAAGATATTTTTTAGCTTTTTTTCCCCATAGTGACTACTTTGTCCTGATATTAATATATTTTTATGCGTAATACGTACATGGTTAATTATGTTGATAAAACACCCATAATTTATTGGAGTAAAATAAAATAACACGAATAGTTGTGAAATAAACTTCAGAAAACTTTATCCAAATTTTTCATCATTAACATATTGTACGTTTATCATTGTTTTTTCAGTTTCCACAAAGCTACAATTACCGATTTTCACGCATTTTTTATGTTTCTTTCTAATAATGTGATTCCATGCATTTTGTTTTATTTTTCATCAAATGCGTTTATGTACATATATTTTACTTGAATTGCTTGAATCGTTGGGGTTAACTTGTAAATAATTTTTTTTTCAAGCATGTCTCATGCATTGTAAGTCAATTTTCACTATTACCATGTCTCGCATCTATTTCTTAGTTTATGTTTTAAGTTGTTTATGTATCATGTTTCCACTATTACATGACGCATAAATTTTTTCATTGCTCCAGGGACTTTTCCTCGGATCTATATAAGTTAGCCGGTTGTGCCTTAATGTTAATATTTCGCTATCTAAATTTATCGGATTGCAACAAACAACCAACAAACGTAAAAAAAAACCTGGAATATCGTAGGTTATCGTAGGTTACGATTATCGAGTGTTCAGCAGGCTCAAAATACACAACATGACGTGTATATATACATATATACTTTGAGTGGCCAATCGAAATCGAATCTCGAATTCGTGATTTCGGTCTTGATTGCACATTGGAAATATAGTGCCGATTTATGATTATAGCCGGCGCAAAAGGTTTCTAATAATTTATGGACAAAAATGAGGACTATGATGTGAACAGTATTTTTTATATGTTTCATACATCTAATGTTAAGCCTAATTGGTTTCAAATTATAAATAACTCAAAGAGCATCTGCGCTTCATAATTTATACTCTAATCAAATAATTATAGTTTAATTATTCTTGTGTAATATTTTATATGAGGTTCCTCAATTAAAGAAAATAGTTTTTCTTTCAACTTTTCATAATTAAAACAAATTTTCTAAATAAACAAATCAATAAATAATGGCAATTTGTAACCATGGAAAATAATTTAAAAAATAACAAAGAAAAAAAGAAAATTACCAAATTTTTGTAATACCAGATTTGTAATACATTTCGTTTTATAAAACTTAATTATGATTAATGAAATGATATATACATATATATCTCATGTAATTTGTCTTTTTGAGATTTGTCTCCCAATCCTTCATTATGTTCCGTTATATGCAAAACGTTTGGCAAAATATTCGCTTTTGAATTGACCGCCGCTTTACAGAATATATATGGTTCATGAGTCCTACCCGACAGCTGGCGCTGAAACTCGTAATATTGTGGCCTCAAGAAATCTATATGGGTGGCACGAGAATAATGTACACACGATGACACGAGTAGTTCGTAGAAAAACGTCAAGAAGAAAATTAATTAAATCACGATATTATAAAAGTACGTAAAATAAAGAGACGCGACAGAGCTATAGCGTATGCGAAAGGAACCAATGAATATATATTTTTCTCGAGAGTGTCGACTCTTTGGGGCGCTGTCCGCGTACTCGGGCGATAACGTAGATCGCAATAAGGTAGATCTAGGTGGCTTGGGACCGCCTCATATCCTCATGCGGCAGCTTCTCCTCTATCATATACTCATACTCTTCGATTCCACCTTCCCGTTGCTCTCATCGCATGTTAGAAAAAAAAATATATTCATATATATATATGCAGTGCACGATAGCACGATTTTCATAGTGCGGGGAAACAATATTTAGGAAGCGATTTCGGACGACGAAAAATCTCGAAATTAGTTATCCGTTGACAAGCGAGGCGAAAAAACGATCGGAAGGAAGAAAAAAAAATCACTCCCGATTACGGTGATACACAAATATATTTTATTCCGCAGCTATAAATTTTTCCAGAATGTCAGATTGGGACACGGTACCGATCACATTGCGGAAACGCGTGACCAAAGG
Organism: Rhorus exstirpatorius; assembly: GCA_963564615.1. Taxonomy (NCBI): domain Eukaryota; kingdom Metazoa; phylum Arthropoda; class Insecta; order Hymenoptera; family Ichneumonidae; genus Rhorus; species Rhorus exstirpatorius. The sequence continues at coordinate 14,257,108 of OY751316.1, read as the reverse complement.
TGCCGCTGCAAAATCGGAAAAGGTACAGTGCTTTTAATAGCGAAATTTCAATGGAATCTCACACTTGGATATTGTCGCTAGATCCATATATACATATATATATATATAAATAATACGTATAATTTTTCTCAATTATACAGGTTTGTTCGTGTAGATGTAGAAATCTATTCGCGATGTCGGTGCTCCAATGTTAAGCTCATTATTTGTCGATTTACAGGCGATAAACACGGCTCGTCGTCAAGGACAAGCGGTCGACACTCAAGCAAAGTGTAAGTAACGGGAAGAAAAATTTTTAAATGCTCCGTTAAATCAGTTGAAATGAGATTCGAGTGTACGCTCGTAGGGGGCGGCGGAGCCAACAAGCAGCACGTAACTACGAAAAATACGGCCAAGCTCGATCGTGAGACGGACGAATTGAAGCACGATACAGTTCCATTGGATCTGGGCAAGCTGATACAGCAAGGACGTCAGAATAAAGGAATGTCGCAGAAAGATCTTGCCACGGTGAGTTTAGGCAAATTTTTTAACCACCCGATCCACGAAATAGAATAAATAATTTCATTGATTCCCGGCAATGATGTTGAAAAAAAAAAAAAAAAAAAAAAAAAAAAAAAGTAATAAAAAAGTATTAAAAATTAATAGTTACAAAAACAATCCATCGCCGTTACGGCAGCTAAAATATCATAAATCCATCGAGTATGCCGATACTTGTGATTTTTGTTTGTTTTTGCCCTTGGACAGAAAGTTAACGAGAAGGCTCAAGTGATAAACGACTACGAGGCGGGAAGGGGTATACCGAATCAAATGGTTATCAGTAAGATCGAGCGCATACTCGGAATTAAGCTGAGAGGAAAAGACCGTGGCCAGCCGTTGTTGCCCCCTGGGACGAAGAATTAAATCTCGGGGGGATCCGATATATCTTCGATTTTTTTTTTTTTTCTCCCACTACTATTACCTCGCTTCGCTTTCGACCTTTCCAACGGTTTCGCCAATTATCGCAAAATAAATTTAAAGAAAAGAAATTTCGGAAAAAAATCCGGCGAGCGCTATATCCGTTTCGCCAAATTATACTTTGATACAGCATTTTTTTTGTTTTTGTTTTTAAAGTAGAGTTTCCGTAGAGTCGCGCACCGAGTACGCTGTATACCATAGAATTATAATGTCCTATATGCAAAGATCGTGCGGAGAGAAAAAAATAAAATTAACACGATAAATTTCAATCATTGTTTGATATTGTTTAGCGAGATCGATTAGGGTATTCCTTGGACGGCCAGCGGTGGGTAGGCACGCGAACTTGAGCGCAGCGGTGAGCGGGGCATGCATGAAACAAGAGAGTCGGCTCACTCACAGGCTACGCGTGTATTTCATGATTAAGGAGGTCGGTCATCCAACGCATATTGACAAGAATACGATCAAATTTATTCGACGATACTCGCGAATAGGTATATAACGACTGCGCAAAAATTATAAATCATTCCTCTGCATAGTTTTCCTGCAATTAATTGTTCAAGTTGTACTCTTATACATACGTATCTCGTGAAATACTTGATGAATACGTTGAAAATGATAATAATTTAATGAAAATGGATCCAGATAATTCATCACAGATTTGGGAAGAAGTTCGCAAAAGGCCAAATTCTTCATGTACATAGTTATTAAGAAATTCTAAAAAAATAAAACAGCTCTCGTTGTATTACAATGTTCCCTCGGGAACTTTTGACGCGGATCTCTCTCTCTCGCACGCTGCCCGGGCAAATCCGCGCACAAGCGACCCGTCCCCGATTTTCCCCTCCAGCTCTGAGGTATCCTTAAATATTTCGTTGAAACTCCTTAAAAGCATCCGGTGACCCCCGGTTTTTATCGTCGTTGCGAATTCTTAAGAATTTTTTACACGCGTAGCGCAGTTTTTTTATCGCACATCTCTAGGATTATTCGGTATATAATTTATTAGATATAAATGTGACCAGCCAATTTGACGATTTTTAAGCTCTCATAATTTATGGAATATTTAATTCAAATGTTCGCTAACTTGGCTTGAAATTTTTCAAGTATTTTGAGATGTATCTGCGCTTGGCTGTAGAAAAAAAAATAATTTAATTGTAAGATATTCGGGTTCGTGCAAGGAATACCTTAATTCTAGCCGTTTGTCTGTGCCATCTTTGTTTGTTTTTCTTTTTCTTCTTTTTTTCCTAAGCTAATGTAAGAACTTTTGTTGGATCTTGGTAATGCTCTACAGATTGGATAATAAAATTATTGCTAATCATCCGTAAACGAATCATTGCTCGTTGCGCCATGCTCATCCTTCATCGAAATTTATACTTTATTTCAATTCATTTTCGTTTTTATTTTTATTCAAATTTTGGACGAACCGAATAGGAATAATTAGTCCTTTCGGAGGGCAAATTCATCGGTTTCGATGCCGTTTTTAGTTATGATATTGATGCTGATACCATCGCCGGTATAAATATCTCTTTCGGCGGCGGATATGAATACGTCCTTGATTATAGCCAGAGCTCGTTCTTTCGTCAGTGGAACGTGTTCCACGCCTTCCTGATTCTTAAAACCAATCTGAGAAAAGCAGAGAGAGAGAAAGAGAGAGAGCGATAAATATTTTAGGCAGAATTTTAAGGAGAGTTTGTTGCAATGGTGGAATTATTTCGTTTACTTATCGATAGATGAATATTTTCTCATACCTGAATACGCTCGCAAGCGAAACGAATGAAATTCCGAAAAGTCCATAATTCTAAATAACTACCGTTACCTCGATTTTCTCGCTTACATCAAATTATACTTTGAGATAATTTATTTGGAAACAAAAAAAAAATGAAAATAAAATTGCTGCTATACCTGATTGTCGAGAAGCGGCTGCAGCAAAGCTCCGGCCGAGCCTCCCGCGCGATAGTTTGATCTCTCGCAGTGACCTATCGGATCGTAACTGTAAATGCAGCCTTTGCCATTCTCATCCAATCCGGCGAGAACGTTGGAAACGTAGTATGGGAAAAATCTCTTGTAATAGAGCACGGTAGCGAGCATCTGAGCCGTCGCCGGAGTGGACATGTCTTTCAGATGCTCGTGCTTGTACATCTGAGATCGCGAGAGTTCAATCAATGGATAATCTCAATACAATACATATTATGTACAAACGAAAATGACAAAATTTTTCTGTTATCCTTTACTTTCATCGTATTAGCAATATGGCGCTATTTATTCATGGATTCAAATGGCAAAATAACGTATTCGAACAAATAATTGTGCATATTTAACATAAATATTATTCAAAAAGCTTATGAAATTATGTTAGAATGAATATAATGCGAATGAAAATTGCGAAAAAAAATTTCAAGTTATATCCGGATGAATAATTCCACATTCGTCCAAAAATAAGTAAAAAAAAAAAAAAAAAAACAATTATATCCAGACGAATAAGCCGAAAATTATAAATAAATACATTATTTTTGAAACCAATATAGCTATAAATAGGCTAGACATAATTATATAAATGAAATAAAAATATATCGATTAAGGAGGTTCTTAACCCGGAGAAAAACAGTAAGAATGATTTTAAAATTTGAGGGGAGGTTTGTGCTGGTACTAGGAATACACCGTAATTATTTCAGATTTTTTTACCACGTAGTTGAGGAGAAAAAAAAACATTGAATATGCCGCTTATACATGGGCTCTTAAAGGGAAAAGTATATTCGAAGCTATGATCGAAGATTATTTTAGGAGTGAAAAAACGGTAACATTTCCCCGAAGAATCGCTCAAACGACAGATCGGACCTTCGTAGATATAATTTGCCCATGAAGAAAGTTTTTCGCCGTGCCGATTGTGAAATATACTTGTAAACGGAATTGAGCGCGAGTAATGGCAAATTAATAAAATGAAAACGTATTTGGCGAAACAAATGCCGAACGCAACCTGCCCTGCGCATCGCCCTCGCGTTCCCCTTGCCGCACCCAATTGATGTTAAGAACCTCCTTAATTGACGGACGAATAACATACCGTTATTCATCCGGTAGCCGTATGAGCGGACACTTTGAATAAAAAATGATGGATTTTTTTTGTTATCTTTTTATTTTTATAAAATGATTATTTTACCTGCATACGAGCGGCCAGTATTCGCGTCAGCGTCAGAATATCGCACCAGCATCCGGAGCATCCCAGAACGGTTGTGTTTGACAGAGGAAACAATTTTTTTTGTTCACGCGTATAGATGGAAAAACCAGCGCTCAGACGAGTATCAGCGGCTATTATGCAAAAATCATCACCGGCAAGAGCTATGACACTCCTGAGTTGGAATTAAAAGAGTAAAGAAAACAAACAAAAAAAAAACGAATTTAGAACGAGACAACGCGCTTAGGTTATGTGCGAATTCGTTATTATGTGCTTTGTTGAAATTTACCCTCCGTTATCGGCGTACGGACTAAAGTGCACCTTCTTCGCACCCTGGACATCGTAATCGGGCAAAGAACGTGCCTCGAATCCACCGATCATTGCCATTTTTATTTTATTTATTAACGATAGAAAAATGCGTGAAAGATGACTCTTTGTATTCTCGATGTATAACCTTATATTTTGCAAGACGGAAGATGACAATTCGGTTATTCCTCCCCTCCCCACTCTCATTTCCCGACGATTTACGAGTCAAACCGAATTACTCCGAACATTCACGATCCCGCCCCCCCCGCAGTTCAACTTTTTTTTTTTTAATTTAAATTCGAAAAAAGGCCCAGAGGGCCACTAAAGTAAAAAAGAAATTACTACAATAGTATTGCATCGGATATAGAATCATATATAAAGAAGATTGAATTGTTTCTTTCTTGTGTACAAAAATTAGATACTCGTACACTCTGATGATCCCGCATGTGGCGAATCAAGATGAGCTTCGAGTGTTGTCAACGCACCAGTCAAATGAGTGATGCATTTTGTAAAAAAAAAAAAAAAATTGTTTTCATACAATTTTATAACCGTTCACCGCGACGCGATCATTCAACAAAAGCGTCAGTAAATTAAATAGAGAATAATTAACATCAAATTACTATAAACGTCCCATACGTCCAAATAAATAAATGCATCTTAACTGAAATCCAAATGATTTTAAAAAAAAAGTCTTGCGCATCGAATTATCGACCGATTTCAGGAGGACAACTTCTAAAAAGACACCTCGAAGACTTCAAAGTGTAAATTTGCCGAAAAAAAAGAAGTATCAAACAAACTTTTCCTAAAAATTCTGGCATCATTGAGATGTATTCAATTTTTAAACACTCTTTTGCCCGCGAGAACAAAGACTTGGAAAAAAAATAATAATAATTTCTAAAGCTTGATTTACATAAAATCAATTTGCAAATATTTTTTTAAATAACGGTTTCTTTCCCGTTTGTTTTTTTTTTTTTTTTTTTTTTTTTCAAATTTTAGCACTCAATTGACTTGCACGTTATGCTGATAAGCATAGTCACCTTGACAATTAACGCGCGCGAGTGAGAACGAAGGCGTCTCGGGGGAAAGGAAGATAGCGAGAGACGCATGACGAATTTTCAAAATGACGCAGAGGAGGGGTCGACCCAGGGGCAAAGCGATATGTAAAATGGAAAGAACATAATATACGCGTGGAAAAAAATGACGTACAATACTAGTCGATAGCGCTGCGCTAAAGTCAGTGCGCGTATCAGAGTTTTTTTTTTTCTTCTTCAATATTTTTTCGTTTGCGAGAATGCCGATCGGATCGGTCACTCGCATATTTACCGATAATTTTTTATACCATCGAGTAAAATAAATGCGTGATAATAAAGTAATTAATGATAACTTATGCGATATAAAAAGTGCTCCGAGTGTTAAAACGCAGCATTCGCGATTCACGCGATTCTCTCTGTCCTGCATATATTTTCATTATTCGTGTGCATGTGTGTGCGAGACAACTCGATATAGAGAAGAGATAGCGATAATGGCTAAGATCTCGGAGCGATGAGAGCCATTTTGTAAAGAATCAAACGTTTTTCGCGAGTCTCGTTCGCATATTTGAAAATATTTAACCATCGCCACGACGTATTCCCAAAAGTCACAAAACCAAGAATACGAAAGTTGAGTAAAAGAGTATTTGAAAAAAAAAAAAATGCTTTATAAAATACAAATTCGAGAATCCTAGTCAAATCTTCGATATGGATTAAATTAATTTTTTTCGCACCACACAAACACGCGTATATGCAACGTTTAACTGAATAATTTTTTTTATTTGAAAAGGCTCTTAAAGTTATCCACGGTAAATTAAGATATCCGCAGTACAAACGTAACGAATTATCGTTGAAATTTCATACAAGGAGTTCCCAGCAGCATCTCTCCTCATCGTTTGACGAATAATTTTATCAAATTGACGGGTATATATTATCACGTAAAAAATTTTGTCAATCGAGTGTATCTCGCTCGTCGTGTGTGCGGGCACGTACGCGATATGGGGGAATTTGGGTGCGGATGTTTCGAATGATTTTTTTTTTTTTTTTTTTTATAAAATGACGAGAAAATAATGAGCCGATGGAATGGTAACACTGGAGGCTAAGAGGAAGGAGGGGACAGATCGGAATCAGCAACACAAGCGTCGATCGTCGAGTGAATCCTCGAAAAATGACGGAGCTGATGTTGGCGATGACGACGAAATTTCGAAGCGGCAACAGGAGATATTCGAAAATGAGAAACGAAAGAATGAAAAAATTATCAATTACGAATGGAGGATCAATGGGCACGGGGTAGAAAATTTTAGGAACAAGGAAACGAATGAGCAGGATCATCGTGAACTTGAGGATATTACGTTGGCGAGAGAATCAACGAAATCGGCAGATCGTTCGATCGTTTTACGGGATACTTCTCATTGCAACGACGATTCGAGGCGATGCGGTAAAATTGAGAATGAAGATGTCGCGAGTAACGAGATTCGCGACGAGGATAATGAGATAAATGAAAATTTGTGCCTGGGAGAGGAGGAAGAGGAGGAAGAGGAGGAAATTGACGAGTACGAGATCGAGGAAGAGATCGAAGGTGCGAATGGCTGGATAAGGAAGAATATAGTTACCACGAGGATCGAGTACGATGACGATCACGATGAATCCAATAACAAGGCGATTCAGCAAGTTATTCCGAATCTCGATGAGACGTCCTTCGGCGAGATCAACATCACGAATTCCAATCACGTTCACGTTGGCAACACGAATTTTTACAAGGGACCTGTGACGATCAAACAATTTGTTTATACAAACGCCTATCCCGTGCAGGACAAAAATGACGAATCGACGATCGAACGGATCAACGGTATTCGTAATGGCAGAATTTCGAATAAAAATTCGAACGATGAGTCGAGTGTCAAGGGTGATGGTTCGAATCTACATAATAATCACGACTACGACAGAGGTTATTGAATATTCGTTATCTTATGTTTTTATTTTAATTTTTAAAATTAAAATTTTTCTTTTATTTGCGCGCGAGAGAAATTTTAATTCTCAAAAACATTCGTATCAAAATTTGGAGAAAATATTTTTTTTAAATCGATTTTTCGTGTATTCTTGAGAATTGTTGATTAAAGAGATTGACTGAATTGATCAATTAATTCATTTAAAAATATTTTGGATAATACGTTTTTTTTTTTCAAAAGTAGTATTCAAGAACAAAAAAAATCTTACATACTTATCGCTGGCATCGAAGAATATCGAGGTATCGTGGATTGAAAAAAGTAAAAGCTTCTCAAAAGCCAATGTTTGCAGCAGAGAGTAACTGTAGCTCCGAAAAATCTAGAAAAAAGATCAGAGTCTTGCTTGAATTTTACACAAGTATGTTATAGGGTTGCATATTATGTATATGAGCAATATATATACACAATATTATACAATAACAACAACAATATTAACAATATTATATGTATATTGGGGTGTTAAAAAAAAATTGGATTTTTCATGCTCCCACCCCTCAAAACTTGAGTTTTTATTGAAAAAACATCCTCGTGAAGAGGAAGTGAAAGCCGCCGCTCATTGGACGTTTCTACTTGTAACAGCCAATTAACGTCTATAACGAACTTTTCGGAAGGAAAAAATTGAGACCATAAGGATTGTATTTCAAATTAAGAAATAAATATTTCATTAAATAAAAATTTGTTTATTCCTAATTTCTAATTTTTTATGAAAAATTCTAAATAATTTCAAGTTGTACATTTTTTCCGACACCATCGTGTTCTAAATAAAAATTTAGATCGATTTTATTCATAACAATAATTTTGGGATCATTTTTTTTCTTAAATCAAATACGTGCTCCATGGTTCTTTATTCTCTTGCTGAAATAGGAAATCATTAGTCTCAGGGTAGATAATATATAAGCAAATTTATTCACCTTTAAAAAATTTGCCGCCATGACTTTATGCAAAAAAAAAATATGCAAAATTTCATTTATTTATTTATTTTCACGACGCCTTTTTACACATGGCATACGTCTTTCGGTGGAAATCAGCGACTAAAAGTATATACATATTGCGCTTGATCTCTATCCTTAGTTAATAATGAATTAAATTCCACGCACATAGCTACTTTTTGTTCAGCAATATCGTTTACAGCTTTTGAATCATCGAAGGTTCTTTTTATTTGACATACAATCCCCCCTGGTTTAAAATTTCTCCTTCCAAAAATTTCGTCATAGACGTTAATTGGCTGTTATAATTAGAAACGTTCAATGAGCGGCGGCTTCCACTTAAGCTACAAAGTTCCCTCTTCGCGTAGATGGGTTTTCCCATAAAAACTCAAGTTTGGAGGGGTGGGAGCATGAAAAATCAAAAATTTTTTTTTTTTTTTAAACACCCTGATGTACATATATATATTTTTTCCCACATTGCCGGGTTTCGGTCAGTATTACTTACTTATCATCATCGACGAAAAAAAAAAAATCATTTATGAATCAGATAAAAACATCCGTTCCGATAAGATTGTCGAAACTGAAACAAACAAAAAAAAAAAATTCTAAATTCGACGTGACGTAATATATAAATAAATCTATGTGACATTGGTAAACATCGATGAGTATAAATTGTATTGATTCACACCAATCGCATTCGACACTCAATCGGATCAAAGTATAATTGGCGAAACGCCACACTTTACTGTTTGACACGACAGCCGCATGATAGCATATTGAGATTACAAAATTAATGTTTAAAACGACTCTGTCTCGTTTTCCATTGATCTTTAACAGTAGACAAAATGGAAAAAAAAAAAATTATAGTATCACGAGTAGAATACACTTTATGTATAGTGGTTGACAATAGCGAGGGAGATTGATTGACAAAATTTGTTAATTATTTTAGTTGCTAATTGGCTGTTGAATTGGAGATGCGCCGCTATATTGTGCATTCTGGCACTGAGCTCGGTGACTATAGTCGCGGTGGTTTCGGTCATTGTGTTAAAAAAAAATAACACTGGACCAGGAATAGTTGGACTACCAGATTCACCGAATTCCGGAACTAATTCATCGGATGGTAACTATATATATATATATATATATATATATATATATACAGTACTGAGTAATTGAAATTCTAGATGAAATTTCCAGCAAAAATGCAATACAGAGCTCTGGCAATTTAACGTTGAGCTTCAAGTTTGAATCTTCAATTTGATTTTATAAGAAAAAATTAATACAGCGATAAAAGGATATTATAGAGACGATATTAATTATTTTATATTTCAAAGATACTTCGGTGGATTCGGTCCGATTCATCGAGCGTAGTGAATGGATCGGCCAACCACCGAACAAGCAACCGAAAAATCTCACCGAAACACCGGTACCCTACGTCATAATAAGCCACACGGCAACGGAGCCCTGCATAGCCCAGAGCGAATGCGTACTTCGCGTTCGCCTCATTCAGACTTATCACATCGAGTCGAAGGGTTGGAACGACATTGCATATAATTTTCTCGTTGGCGGCGATGGTCTTGCTTATGTGGGTCGTGGCTGGGACACCGAGGGTGCTCACGCCTTTGGCTGGAACAAAAAAAGCATAGGAATTAGTTTTATCGGTATATTCAACGATGTGCCACCGTACGAGAAGCAATTGCACGCTGCATTGAAAGTCATTGAGGCTGGCTTGAAGCTCGGCAAGATATCAACGGATTACAAGCTTCTCGGACATCGACAAGTCTCAAACACACTCAGTCCCGGTGACAAGCTTTACGATATTATCACAACGTGGGATCATTGGTCACCGGAACCACGACCGGATCAAACGAGTCGAGCCACGACGATCGATCGATTCCCACGATATCCCCTCGTATTTGTATCTTTGACTTTGATTAGTCTACCACAGCTACTTTTACTCGCTCCTTCCTTCATTCAGACATTTCTTTCGGTACTTGACCGCAGTCGAGCTCGATAATATGTACGATACACTGTTTTTTTTTTTTTTTTTCAAGTTTCATACAATTGTGATTTAAATAAGACACGCTCACGAATTGATTAATAAAAATTATATAAATCGTTAATCTATATTGTAATTTATCTAAGATTCTATTTTCATAATTTTCTAAGATATTCTGTTTTTTCCATAAATTCAACAGAAGATCCGATCGTAAATTATTTTTTTTTCCCACATCCGCCAACTCCTGGAATTCAACGGCATGTATATAAATATAATTGATGATTGTTCTTAAAAAAAAAAATACAATTTCAGAAATAATAATTATCAATCGTATGACTCGTCACGTTAATAATTTAAGTAATAATTCGTTTTTTATTTCATACTCTCAAAAAAAAAGTAAATATCAGAAATTTAAAAAAGTATTCATCTTTGTACATTTCTACTACTTTTATGGGTACTTAAAGAACCTCGAAAAATTTTCTATCAGTTGATTTATTTTTCGCAAAGCTCGTTCAATGAAAATTATAGAAATGCGAAAATCCTTCGAGATTGGACAATTTTATTCCAGCATGGATAACATTTAATTCTTCAATTCTTCAAGGAGATACTCCGTTTGGTTTTTTTTTTTTTAGTTAATCGTTTAATACAGATACTTCAAAGGGAGGTTCGAAAATCTTGTCACTTATGATCGTCCACAAAAAAAAATCAATCATTTATCAATGAGTTTATAAGTCCGGCTCGATAAGACTATCCTTATCGATGAAGATTGAAATTTCGGCGTTACGCAGATATACAACTATGTATAAGTATATACGGACTATATAGTTCGTAGTTATTGAAGAGTAAAAAAAGTGGTGACTCCTGAATCATCGTTCGACTCATTATAGCAGTCACTTTAGATTCGCGCTCGTGGCAATATCGAGAATACGAAATTCACGTTTGAAATAGTTTTGTGGAGGCTGACCCTTGCTCGCTCGCTTAACAACGAGTCTTGTTTCCAATTTGTCAGCAACAGTGAAAAAAAAATGATCACTGGTGAAACGAGCAGTGATACTGTTATACATCGTATAATAATAAATAATATTGAGAGATTGAAAAAAATTTGATTATTATTTTTAGTTACGCGATGGTCGTGGATTTGGCGATGCGGTGTTGTCCCGTGCATTTTGGCATTGAGCCTGGTGACGGCAGTGGTGATCGTTTCAGTCACTTTGTCAAACAAGAGTGAATCTGGATTGGAAAATTTGCGAGAACCACCGAATTCTGGAAACGATAGAGATGGTAAAAGTATATATATATATATTTATAGGATTTGTAAAAAAAAAATCATTTTTCAACTACACATAAGACGATTTTTAACCCCGTTCTCGCCAAATCTCGTTGTCAGATGAGAGCGAGACACCAATGGAGTTTCTTTCTCTTTCTCTCTCTCGCTCTTCAATCTACGATGAGATGACCACGTCTCCCCATACGGTAGACGCTTGGGGTGGTTGACGGTTGAGGGTAGGAGACAGTATTTCTTGGGCATTGCCATCTTTAAAATACTACACTCAAGCTCGCCTGCCTATATTATCTCCGAATTATTTACACGTGCGATTCCCTCTCAACGACCTGTACGTCACACACTACGAGTTTGGTGTTCAACGCACTCCTCATCACAGAACCCCGCTTCCTACCGCAATTCATTTTTTCTGACGGCTGTCTATTTTTGGCATACCCTTCCGTTTGAAGTGTCCTCTTCCCATCCTTGTCCATTTTTAAGTCTCGACTAAATAATCACCTATTCGCTAATGAAGGCCATGATAATTAAGCACTCACGCTCCACGGCTCAAGCTTACAGTGTATAATTCATGATAGAGCTTTATCGATACTTTCTGTACTTCAGCCATTCTGTATTTATTTATGCTCTACCATCTAAATACTACGCTCGCTATGTTCATATACTATATCGCTTTTAACAATGTATCGGACGTACCTTCCCAACCAAAAGTGACTTTCGTCGACAATATTGCATACTTTATGGTAAGATAAAAATCGGAAGAAATTCAACCACAATAAAGACGATAAGAAGATTAATTTTGAATAATAATAATGCCAAAAATTTATCAATAAATTATTTAAACAAAACATTGTTTAAAAAATTTTTAGGGAAAGTTTTTTTTTGACACGTGAAATGAATTCGTTGATTTTTCTGACTACACATGAATTTTTTTAACATTTTCTTATCATTTTGAAATTTCGGTTTTCGAAAATTTTTTAATTTTGAAAAATGAAGGAAAAATCGTGAATTTTGGATATGTTTTTTGTAAAAACGTTGTATATTACAATTAAGAAGTTTCCAGGGCATTGAACGAATAGTTTCGTAAATACGACCTTTACAAATTTCCGAAAACCGAAATTTCAAAATGATAAGAAAATTTAAAAAAAATTCACGTGTAGTCAGAAAAATCAACGAATTAATTTCACATGACAAAAAAAAACATTCTCCAAAAATTTGTTAAACAATGTTTTGTTTAAACAATTTATCGATAACTTTTTGGCATTATTATTATTCAAAAGTAATCTTCTTATCGTCTTTATTGTGTTCGAATTTTTTCCGATTTTTATCTTATCGTGAAGTATGCAATATTGTCGACAAAAGTCACTTTTGGTTGGGAAGGTACGTCCGATACATCCTTAAGTTCCTTGCTTACTATCGAATGTTACATTTTATCCATTTATTGTTTTTTTTTTTTCTCTGTGCTATTACTCTTTTTGTCCTATGGTTAACCAGGGCATAAAAATAAACTAATCAATCAATTAATCTCTCACCAATCAATTTCTCCATTATCAAATTGATGAATTAATTAATTATTAATTCATTAGCACCAGGTGTACATCGCACAATTCGTGAAAAATTAATTCAGAAACGAAATTGTTAAAAAAAATATATATATATAAAAATCCAATTTGCCAACTATACAAGGTCAATTTCGTTTATACGTCGAAGATACCGGGGTGCATTCGATGAGAATAGTCGAGCGTGATTAATGGATTGCTCAGCCATCGACCGCGTCGCCAAAAAATCTCAGCATTGTGCCGGCACCCTTCGTTATAATAAGCCACACGGCAGCGGAACATTGCGAGAATCCAGACGAGTGTGCACTGAGCGTTCGAAACATTCAGACCTATCGCATGAAGTCGAAACATTGGATCGACATATAGGATACAATTTTGTCGTTGGTGGCGATGGTCGCGCGTACGTCGGTCGTGGCTGGGATGCCGAGGGAGCCCACGCATCGCGATGGAACAACAGGAGCATCGGTATCAGTTTTATCGGTACTTTCAGCGACGTGACACCTGGCGAGGGACAATTGGGCGCGGCATTGAGCGTAATCGAGATTGGCGTCAAGCTCAACGGAATATCAACGAGTTACAAACTTTTCGGGCATCGTCAAGTCTCGAACACGTCGAGCCCCGGTGACAAGCTGTACGATATTCTCACAAAGTCGTCTCATTGGAAAACGACAACTCGATCAACCCGGTCGAACCGGTACACGATCAATCGCTCTCTCATTCTCGTTTTTTATCTTCTATTTTACATATTATACCTCGGCTATCCCTACTCGCGACTCTTTCTCCAGGCCATGAATTGGCCAAACTCGATGATACGTGTGAGGTATGGCTTTTTTTTTCTCTCCATATTTCATGCGATTGTGATCAAAGAAGAAAGTAAAGATAAAAACGAATTAAACAGGAAAAAAAAAAAACTCGTATATTGTATGTTTTTTTTTTTTTCAACATTTTAAAAAATTACATGCAGATCAACGCTAATATGAGCGCAATGGTTTAAAAAATCTGACGCTGATCATCGTTCTCCGTGCAATGTACTTACTTAATTTTTATACAGGCTAAGAGAATGACGTCCTCTTCGTGTTCCGGTATTGTAGGTCCCATATGACGGTAAAAAAAAAAAAAAATGTCCCTCATTGGACGATTATGCGTCAGGTGTAGTTCGATCGGACATACCAACTTCCTCTTCCGCCACGTGAATCTTTCGCTTTTTCTCGTAATGCTTTATTCGATTTTCAAGACTCGCTGAAATCATGAAGAATTATTGAAAAAAAAAATTACCAGTTTATTTATATTTGTTCTTGCAGTCATTTTTTTTTCTTCTTAGCGTTGTGCTTTTTACATGCTGCAACTTCGCGATAGGGGCTTGCACCGTGAAAATAAATAAATACATGAATGAATAAATAATGACGCACTGACCACAGGTCAAGCGTTTCAGCAGTGGTTGATATTTGGTCGACTGTACACCCTGAAGCAACGACGAATATCCAGCATCGCTCGTCGCTTCATTCTCGTTCAGATGAATCTTCAGATCGTTCAGCATTTCTTTGATCATCGCCGATCTGCGAACGCGATCGGGATAACAGGAAAAAAATGATGTTAGAAAATCGGAAAATGAATGAAAAGAATTTTTCATCGTCGAGAGTCTTGCGGCATTTTCCTAATCTCATTACACTCGATCGACTCACTTGATCGCATTGAAGGTCCAATCTTGCTCGAGGCTTTTGACAATAAGCTGCAATTCGGTCTTGTCAAAGATCCAATGGACATCGTCGAAATGGCAATCGTACAGATTCAACGGTAATTCATGAGCAAGACTGTATTGCGGCTTGCAAGGAAACATTTCGACATTGAGAAGATCACGTACGATCGTAGGTTCCTCCTTCTCCTGACCAACGAGCAACAACACTCCCATTATGCAGCGAATCTGATGCCACAGGAATGCCTGGCTCGTTATGATAAACTGGCACATGTCGTAGTCTGCGAAACAAGAAATCAATGTTAACGAATAAGGCACACCGGAAAGAGAGATAGATCATGTGTGTCCTAGAACACTTTGGGGCAAAAGACTCGAAAGAATTTTATAAAGCATATTAATTAACTTAATGATAGTTGAGACAACTGGTACAATAATAGAAACTAAATAATAAAATAAAATGTAAGAAAAAAACTGACATGAATTTTGGAAAAAAAAAAAATAGCTGTAGTAATAAAATATAATAATAATTGGCATGAATTCGAATAGCTACAACGGTAAGCTAATAATAAAATAAATTATAATAACAATAATGAGCGAGCAGTGGCCCAGTTGGTCCGACTCTGGACTGCCACGCAGGCGGCCAGGGTTCGATCCCTCGGCCGGCACCAATGGACTTTTTCCAGATGCTTTTTCTGCGAGCTCGGTGGTTCGAAATCCACCTTAAATTGTAGGTTCTCACAAATACACTGGGCCAATAGCAATGAGGTTGCAAAAATCGAGAGAGAAAAATAGTTCCGTAAATGAACAGAAAAACTAAAATAGTGGGCCCGGTGTAAGAGTGATATAGTGAATGAAAGTGTTGTAAAAAGCCGAAAAGGCTATGCAAGTAAAACTTACTACTACTACAATAACAATAGCTTTCACGGTTCATCATGGACACTCCATGGTGTGGATAATGGCCGAGAATAACGGAATATATGTCGCGAAGATCAAGATAAGTAATTAAACAAAATAAAATAAAATTAAGTACTGCACAATATAATAGTACACGGATGAGCTACAAATTATTATTTTTCTTTTTTTTTTATCATTAATCACTATATATTTACTATTTCATTGCTGGGCTGAAAACTCATCCGAGAAGGGACGATCAAATCTTTGCTTAAATACATTTATGGAGAGTGATGCAGTTATAGCGCCATAAATATACCGATTCAAGATGGTATGAGTTGTGGTAAATAGCTGTCCTATATGAGGAGGAACATGGAATGTTTGTACCAAGTCTCAGTGAATAACGTATGGGATTACTTCTCATAGGAAATAGTTGAGCAAGATAGGATGGAGGATTGTTATGCACAATATTATAAGATTGAGAGAGTAATTAGAGCCAATAACGCACCGGATGATGCTCTTTCGTTCTCTCGTTGCTCGTCAATTACGACTCTGGCTTCGATGACCGTTCTATCGAAACGCACGACACCGTTGCCAACGTCCATTTTGCAAAAATTACGAAAATCGTGAGAGCCGACAATGTGCCGAGCCGCCACGTTCATCGCTTCTATATTCAAGCGACCCCTTGGAAAAAAATACTTGTACGTTCTGCGCTTGCAATCGAATCTCGCGGATTTTTCGCTTTCCACGGATGACCAAGCGTAACATCTTATATCGCTGGGCAAAAGTCTATTGAGAATTTTGCAATAATCCAATTCATCGTCGATCTTACTCTGCTCGTTCGGCTCTAGACGACTGCGAATATCCAGCGATATGACTTGTGAAAAAGCGCTAACGCCCTTGTCCGTGCGTCCGCATCTGTGATAATTCGAGCTCTGACGACTCTCGATGCAGCACGAACGCTTGAGGGCACTGAATATGTGCTCCTCCACTGTATTATTGTTGTCCTCTTGTTCAACAAAACCGTGATAATTCCAACCGAGATACAAGAATTTCAGCAGGATGTGCCTCTTGTAAGATCTGAGAATAATATATTTGAGAAACAATGAGGATTATGAGCGAAGCTAACGATAATTGAGCTTCAACACGAATAATATGTATTGTAAAACGATTGAAAATTTCACGATCAACGTATGTGATATATCATATATATAGCATGAAACTCAATAATATAAGGACTTTGAACTAAGAAAATTAAACGGCGAACTGAAAAATTGGGTAATAAGCAAAGAAAAAGAAGCCATAAGCAAGCTTGCCCTATTTGCATGTCTGGCGAACACAGAAAGCTTACTCACAACTGTGATAAAACAAGTAAAGAAAAAAAAAAGAAAGAAATAGTTAAGAAAACTCTAAACGTCTTAGTCTAAAATTTTTTTTGTTAATTTTTAAGATTTTACATTACATTTATTATTGCACGAGTACATTGGGATTTTACAAACAAGAGATACAGTTTAATAAAAATCCGTAATGTACCCCGAATCAATATAGCTGCATAAGCGCATAGAGCCCTTGTCCGCGCCTAGGGTTTGAGTAATTTCTGTTTTGCAATATTTTTAGTAGTTGGTGTGAAAGGAAAAGGATTTCCTTTATATAATGTATACCGGGGTGATGCAAATAAAATCGATATATATTTTTTTTTTTTTTCGTTTGGGTTTGATAGCTGTTGGTACTTGTCAAAAAAGTAACTCTCTCCAAATTTGAGCTTTAAAAAAAATTTTTGAGAGGTCGCTCAAATGACTTAAATATTTTAGGGTGATACAAGTAAAATGGATATTTTTTTTTTCGATTGGGTTTGATAGCTGTTGGTACTTCATCAAATTGACATCATTGACATCAAATACTTATATTTTTTGTTGTGACACAGAAAAATCGAAAAAAAATATTTAAGTCATTTGAGCGACCTCTGGAAAATTTTTTTTAAAGCTCAAATTTGGAGAGAGTTACTTTTTTGACAAGTACTAACAGCTATCAAACCCTAATGCATCACCCTAATGTATATGTTAATGATTAAAAACTAGTAACGAAAAAAACGATTTACTTGAATCAACTAGATCCCTATACATTATGCCATCGTTTTTATCTATATCCTTGTAGAAAAAACGCGTTGAGGAATTCGACCTTCATATTCTTCATCATCTCTGTTATTTTCTTTTTCCTACGTTTTGTTTTTTGGTCATGTAGTTCTTCTCGCGACATTGATGCGAAGGAGTTATATACTTGTGCGCCTATATACATATTTTGAAATCATCGACGTCCTATGCTCTTGTCAAATCTCGGTATTTTGATAGCTCTTTGACTAGTTCTAGTCGTTCGATTTGATTGTTATACTGGTTCAAATAAGTTTCGACTTAGGCTGTGTTCGATTGCAGTTTCGAGGAATGTTTTTTGTCGAACATTCAGTACTTGATATATAAATCCTTGCTATATAAATATATATATATATATATATTTATATAGCCTCGCAGTATAAATCTCTGGTAGGGTCTCGCCAGTCTTTGCTTGGCATAACTTTTAAGACTCGGTTCTGTATAGTTTCGACTTTTTCTATCACATTCTGCCGAGCTCTCCCCAGCCTATGATCCCATAGAAGAGAATTGATTCGACTAGCGCATAGTAGACCGTGTAAAGTTGTCGCTTATTTAGTATCCGTATAAGTTTGTACAGTATACAGGTGGTATGTCTAATTTTTTTTACAATATAATCTATATGACAGTTCCATCTCAAGTGACTATCAATTATAACGCCTAAATATTTTATATAAAATAATAATGTAACTTTTTTTTTTTTTTCTCACTTATATTTTATCATATTTGTTATCGCCGCACTGCGTGCCTACTCACGGGCACGATTGAACCTATCGTAAAAACGCACAGTGCCAATGAGGTTTTTTTTGTTTTTTGAATAAATATCATATATGTGCGAAAAAAAAGGATCAATATGGTAATAAATTTAAAAAAAAAAAAAACTGCTATTCGGTCGCTCCGATACTCACTTCGAAAAGTCAAATTGTTTCTCGCGCTCGAAACTCGATTGATTTTTCAGCTTAGCGTCTTTCGAGTATTCTGCTTTTTTAATTATTCTCTTCAACTGAAAGTTGTGCGCCTCCAATTGTAGGATTCTGTCGACCAGACTCTGCCGATGGGACAAAAAAAAATGGATTATTATTTAAAATAATTAAACGAGAAACTCCACACTCCAAACTCAATAATAAGTCTAGATAAAATTTTGAAATTTACTCCAAATTTCGAGTTTTATTCCGAACGTATCCTTAATTTTTTACGATTTGATAACAAAACATTCGAATTCGTTCTACGTTTATTTCACTCTCATATTCATGGATCTTACCGCACTGTCGAGCGATTCGAGTTCCTCCCGAGTCGAGAAATTTTTACTATTTTTACTTTTCGTAATGACAAAATCCGTCATTTTTTAAAATTCTTATTGTTTGTCAACAATTGTATTCTCGAGCGTTGAAACACAAAAGTGAACCGACATAAAAAGTAAACAACGACCACGTCGTCGCGCTCTCTTTAAGGTTATTTAAGTTATCAATCGTCGATAAAAAAATACTCGGGACTTAAGCAAGAGCAAGGCTAACTTTTTGGGCTTAAAACGTATTTTTTTTGTTTTTCACGATTTTCTTCTTCGCCGAAAACGATGAGAGAGCAATATTAAAATATAAACAACGGAGCAATTAAGGAGCAATTATTAGATACCAGAATCATTAAGAAATTCGAAAGTCAAACGCCAACTTCACGTAGATCAACTCTTCGGAGAGATTTTTTTTATCATCTCCGTTCGCTCAACCCCCCCGTTTTACATGGTCGTCGGCGTTAACGCACAAATAAGAAAGAAAAAAAGCAACAAATCAAGAAATAAAAAAGAACCGCTTTACCAGACGCCAGACGCGCAAGTAAATGTTCAAGTAACGCAATTACGTATTCGTGATAATAAAGACGGTGTTATTATACTAATAAGGTAAGCCTGTTATATCCGGATTTGTGTCTGTGTGTGCGTGTGCTAAACGGTGTAAACTCGTTCGCTGGTCGATCAACAGGGGATCGAGGCCGCTCGTTGTTTATAGCATTTTTATTTTTATTCGCTAGTGAGCATTTGGGCAATTGACAAATTTACGTTTCGCACTAATATATAATTTTTCGGAAGAAAAAAAAACAAGTATCAATCCATTCGAGCATCTTGAAACTTTTTTGCTCCAAAAAAAAAAACGATCGAATTCTGTGATTATCACGCCAATATATATATATATTTTTTTTTGCCAAAAGCTCGATTGGCCAAAAAAAAAGTGTCGCAGCGATAAGAGTGACTGAGAAATTAAAAAATAATTGAACAAATAATGAATGTGTCCGTTATAATGACTGAATAATTTGATTGAGCTCAAAAGTTGGACTTGACAATGATTTCAGAATCGGTATTACTGACATTTTAATCTTTTTTTCATGTTTTTTTGTCTCGAGAGAACATTAATGCACGTTACGTCTAATTTTTCGCATTCCCGTGTACTCCTGCCATATTTTTCCAAAAAAACCGATCTGTATTTAAGTAAATCGTTTGAATATTCCATCGACGCGTCATGCGTTACAGAATGGAGGGCGGAGGTGTTTTAACGGCGGAGCGAAGTCCAGCGAGGGCGAATCTCCATGTGGCGTTTACAGAAAAAGGTGAAGTTAAGGAACGTAGAGAAAAATTTCTCACCGCCAAGTACGGATCGCATCAGATGTCCCTAATTCGCAAGAGACTCGCGGTCGAAATGTGGCTCTTCGATGAATTACAAAAGCTCTACGAGTCTGTTGTGAGTAGCGACCGACTTAATTTGTTTTATTTTCATTTTTTCGTTTTATTATTAAATTACATGTTTGCAAAAGCAACGATTCTTCGAATTTAATACAACTCATGAAATCTCTTTGAACCGAATTTCATTTAAATGAAATAAATTTTATTTCTGGATACTTCCTTTACCAATTTCAAAGTCTCCGCTACTTTTTATTATTCAATTGCTTGCAAAAGCAACGATTTTTTGAATTTAATACAATTCATGAATTCTCTTTGGCCCGAATTTCATTGAAATAAATTTTATTTCTGGATACTTCTTTTACCAATTTCAAAGTCTCTGCTGCTTTTTATTATTCAATTGTTTGCAAAAACAACGATTCTTTGAATTTAATACAATTCATGAGTTCTCTTTGGCCCGAATTTCATTTAAATGAAATAAATTTTATTTCTGAATGCTTCTTTTATCAATTTCAAAGTCCCCGCTAATTACGAATCAGTAGAAAATTCTTGGTAGATTTTTTTTTGCAAAAAAAACTATATTATGAAGACTGATCTGTATTTTTTTTTTAAATCCCAGAATGATAATGGAAAAAGTCGGGAAGTCGAAGTTGACATAGACGAATTACTCGATATGGACAGCGACGACCATAGAAGGAGTTATCTACAGGTATCCTAATTAAATTTAATATTTATTGAAATCCAAAAAATAGGATTGGAAGCAAGTCAAAAAAAGCATAACTCGCACTTGACTATGAGGGGAAAAAAAGAATTTTTCCATCAAATGTGAAACAATAAATGGGATTCCTTGAACGTTTGTTCGGTTCGGCGAAGCAAAATATGTCTTTTTCGCTGAATCGAAGTTCAGTTCAAGTCGAACTATACGTTTTTCGTTTTGTTTTGCTTTTTAGCGAGAGATATATTAATTTTTTACTTTGTCATTTTTAGGATCTACTGGTCGATGCGAAGAAACCACACGACGTGAAGGTGAGCATATACGTGTATACGTTGTGACCTTGAAGGACTTTTTTTTTATATTCGAGATGCTCGTTCCGAAAAAGTTGAGTATTTTCCTGAAGCGTTATCACTCACTACGGCCCTTACTGATGCTCAAATTTGTTTAGGAACGAGGTATATAAATTATTGATATCCGCGAAAAAAAGGGCCCTTAAGATAGTCCTCGTGCTACAATAGTGCGACAAACTTTCCTACGTACCACATGATAAAATATACACGGCCCTAGTGGTCATATGCAGCGAACTTTTGATTGAGTCTGTACAGAAATGACTGTTACTCATGGAACCGTGCATATTCAGAAACATTTACACCATAGAATATGCCAGCTTACGCGTCGAATTTTCATTCATATTGCATTCTTTTTGTGATCGTCGTTCGTGAACAAAACGGTTAATAATTTTGTTCTTTTTTCCTAACATGTGAATAATAGTCTTCTCCGGTCTACAATTTTTTTGATCAAAATCTGGTTACGCGCTTAGTTGTAATATTTTTAAAAAAACCGTGCTAGTATCAGGGTACAGCAATGCTTGCTATTCGCTGTGTGCAGAAAGCCAAGTGGCGCCGCGGCCGGCTGTACTCCGCAAATTTTGCTGGAAAAGCTCTCATTTATTTACACAGACGAAACCTTGTTGGATTAATTTTAATAAACTAACGTTTATATTCGTGCTGCATAGAGTTTTTTGAGGTGAGCTTGACTGTAACTGCGTTGGAAAAAAAAAATCGACGTGTTACGATGCAATGAAAATAGGTTTACGGCTACTTTTTCTTCTCAATTTGAGGCTAAGCATGAACCTTGTCGGTCTTGTCATACGAACCGACAAGGCTCGTATCGAGAACAAGAAAGACGTAACTCGGACCTGATTGTAACGTAGATGAACGATTACCCGCGAAGTGCTCACTCCATATTCGGGTAGCCAATCATGAGAGCTACTAAAAAGGAAACAAAAATCAATTTATTTGTATCGTAATATCCTGACATTTGAATTTTTCATACCAGACAAAATATGCGCGTTTAACCTCAAGAATTTTACTTTCTTTGTTTTTTGCACCCAACGAATCTAGTTTTTGCGCTGCTCAGCTTTATAAATTGCTGTCGGAAACGCGTGAAACTTAATTTCCGAAGTTGTTTAGCGGAAAAAATTCTCATATGACTCCACGCAACAGTTTAAATTTCCTTTCCGCGACTTCTCTATTATATTGCCCTCAATTGCACTACGCGACTCCAGCAAAACATGTGCATTCTCGCCACCATGGGCGCTCCAAGTCGTTCTCAGCCGCTATGGTATGGCACTGCGCACAGCGAATATGCTCTACGCGTAATGGCTGCTAACTTTGACATTGAATATCTCGAGTTGGGAACGATCAATCTGCTTTAAATTTCACGAGAAGTTGGGTATACTTGCATTCTCTTCGTCCATTATAAATTTCAACAAATTCTCATTATAAACGAATTTGCACGAGGACTACCTTAAATATTATCGTAGGGGTCTTAGATTCGACGAGCAACTCGATGAGCACACGAATCCCCTGAACATATATTAACCCTAGGTTACCACACCCGGGCAGATTTTTCCCCATAACTCCAGCTAAAATTGACATATTTGAGTTTTTTTTTTTTTTCAATCTATGGAGAATCAATCAAGGAACAGGTCCATGACAAAAAAAAATTAATAAAACGAAAAAGCTCTGAGTTATACGGGTTTAAAGAAAGAAAAACGTCCAAAAACACGAAAGAAATATCGATTTTGCAATTGGCCTGGGATCCCTGAGACCCCAGAGTGGTAAGCTAGGGTTAAAATACGTTTTTGGGAAAATCTTTATCCAAAAAGTCCGATCTTGTAAATGAAATCCTGTTGCAGAAATTTATCAACGATTTGCTAGAGAAAGCCAAGACACTCTGAAGATTATACAACTGCCACGAAGCTGGAGTCACTGTTGGTACTTGGGATCGCGAAAATTGCTCACTTTGAGTATATATATATATATACGGCAGTACGTGTATTAGAAATGTTTTGCGAGAGGTCCATACTGGAGCTGCGGTAGCTTGATATGAAAAAAAGCAAAAAAATTTAGCTCAAATGAGTTAAAAGTAGCAGCATATTTGTCGCCGTTCCATCACTATTTTTAATTATAAAAACACGAATTCACGAATAAGTCAGTTCATCCACTCATACTCAAAAATCACATAAGCTCAATTACCCTTGTGTGTCGAAAAATACCAATACTCGGCGACAGTGGCAGTAATTTTTGTTTTAGGGTACTTTTTATTTTTTTTTATTTTTGCACTTAACTAATCCAATACTCCAATAATCAGTGTGCGTATCTACTCGGCGAGACTCGATTCGTAATCAGCTTGCCAAGTGCCAAATAGATATTGTGTACGACACGCGGTGGAAACAAAAAAAACAAAAAAAAAAACAAAAAAACGATTCGCGATGTTGCAGATCAAATTTTAGAAAACGTATACCTTTTGCTTGTCGCACAAAACGAGAGGGTTGTTGAGCGTTGAGCCGCTAAAAGCTCGCTAATGCGTTTCGCACAATTACGATGGATAATTTATTTTTAATTTTTAATCTACCGGCGCAATGCAATTATTACAAACTAATCTTCCAATTTCACAGTAGCCCGTTAATAAATCGCACAGGAGCGATTACACGCGATATACAATGTTTTAATACGAAATTATATAGCATTAGAATACAATAACCTCAGGGTATATTGATATTATTCCAGTACTGATTGATAATGAATCACGATTGTCCGATAGAATAAATGAAAAAAAAGTATCCTAAATACCAATCCACGTAGGAGAGAACAAAAAAAAAACCCGTAAAAGCGGTACATGCAGTGTCAGTGTTCTTATATTTTGCCTTTTTATTTTATTTTATTTTTTTCTAACGTAGATGAAAGAGCGATCCATTGCCCATTGTTGTTAGGCTCTAGATAGTTGTATAGCAGAATTTTGAGACTCGACGTTACTTTCGAACTCGCTCCATTTGCTTGCTCATTCCGTAAATTGTTTGATGATACTTTTTTTTTTAATATCCTACTGATATGGAAAGGTTTAAACATTCGGTTAAAAAGAAAAAGAAGCCTTTGCCCACATACACATCCGTCGAGATATGCTGTAAAATTAATTAATAATCAACAATGAAGAGGGTCAAGTAATAATGGTCCATCACTCCGGCGTTCATGGATTCTTGAAGTCATGAATTCTTGCAGAAAAACCTTTTTTCTTCTGTTTTTAATCGAATATTCAGACGTTACATTTCTAATAGGATGAAGAATTAAAAAAAAAAATGAAGATCAAATTGTTTATAGGCTAAATAAAGCAAAAGAGCGAGTACCAAAGTAACATAAGGATTACAAATTCTGTTTGGTAGTTGAGACGATCGAACACGGCTTGTAATTCGCTATGTACTTGCTTTTAACTACTTACTGGAAAGTAAAAAAGAGGGAGAGAGAAAGAGAGAATACGTTTCGGCTCGTATTTCGAAAGGCAAATGCAATTTTCAAGATCTCGTTCTAAATACGATTGCGTACTTAAACAATTTGTGCTCCTAAATTTTTCGTCATGATCGAACATGATTTGAAAAAAAAAAAAATTACAATTCGATAAACATTTGTATTGAAACGTCACTCCCTTTGTTCATGAATGAAAAGAAGAAAGAAAAAAAAGAAATTACGGCCAAAAACTCGAATAGAAAAAAAAAACGTGGATTCGCGGATGGATCGCCTAATCGCTTTGTAGATAGGTAACATATCTCTTTGCTATATCAGTGCATATCTCATTTAGAAAATAATTGGTATACATGATAAAGGATTGGACGAGTGAGTGCGAGATCTCCAATTTACATTGTTACATACTTTTTAGGCATTTTAAAACGAAACAAAAAGAAATGTCCTATTTTACATGGTGTTGTGCCACCACAATTTGATACATATAAACGCTGCCAAGCAATATTTGATTCGCCTTTTTTTTTTTTTTTTTTTTTTTAGAAAAACGAGTCTATTTCACAATGTAGCAGGGTATTATAAAATGTTGATTTTTTGTTTTTCCTTGAAAATCACAGCTTTTTCTTTTTGTTGTTTCCTTCGACGTGCCGAAAAATTTTTTTGGGAACTTCTCGAGCAAGCGTGAACTCGTAACAATGCAAAGTTTACCAAAGTCTTCTAGTCCTCTGTAACGGAAGAAATTTAAGAGCTCAATTTTTTTTTTTCCCCCCATTGTTCTCGCGTGCATGGTAGTGAAACTGCTCG
The DNA here is from genome assembly GCA_963564615.1 of Rhorus exstirpatorius. Taxonomy (NCBI): domain Eukaryota; kingdom Metazoa; phylum Arthropoda; class Insecta; order Hymenoptera; family Ichneumonidae; genus Rhorus; species Rhorus exstirpatorius. The sequence continues at coordinate 14,231,182 of OY751316.1, read as the reverse complement.
ATGCACTCTCGAGAGGCCTCGAGGCTCGTCGTAGAATGGAAAACGAGAAAAGAGCTGTGATAATCCATACCAAAGTGTGTCGGGCATACGTGAAACTTTGATTTTTTTCTGCAATAAAATTAGCGGGTTTGGAAGAAATTGTCCTACCCAAAAAGAAATAGTTCAATTTAATTGTTAATAATGATTTTCCTTGAAATACTCGCATGAATGGAGCCAATTTTCGGTAACGATGAGCTACGCAATGGAATATTTCGATGAGAAAATTGGGAAATTCATAATTTTACAAACAGCGCACTTCCCTCGAACGTACTAGTTTACCAGTGTGTGTGTGTGTGTATGTGTGTGTGTGTGTGATAATTTTTAGCATATTCTTCCGTACTGAACGAGATATGTATCTCGATTTCACTTTATTGACTTTATACACATTTTTGTACTATCATCGAAACGACGATTGTAAATGGGGATGCTATTGAATTCGGTGCGTCGAGTAGAAGAGTATAAACATAAATAAAAATGTGACGACTTTTATTCGTCACTGAGCCGGATTGTTAATGCGGTTTTTCTAGTGTATTTACCCACTACCCATTTAATAACAATAATTAAAAAAAAAAAAGAGCAAAATGATTCAACAACCGACAGTATGTCTAGCCCGCACTCAATTTTGTTTTTACCGCGAGAAAATCTCGTAAATTCGAGGGTTGTCCCAATTTCAAAAGCATCCGTAGTGAAATTACCTTTTGACACCGATGTAATCTCAGTTTTGCATTTTTGTTTTTCATAGTATTTTTTTTTTTTTCTATTTCTTTTTCAACAGTAGCGATGTAATATTCGAATAAAGGTGGAAAATAATTAGATAGTGAAAATAAACTTTTGTTAGCCGATACCATTTTTCTTTTGTTTCTTTTTTTTCGTCCTTGAGTACATTTTCTTAACGACGACATTACCGAAGTAAGAGAAAAAGAAAACGGTCGAATATGCAGACAGATCGAAGGGGCGAAAGATTTCGATAGATCCGAGTCCGTCAATGCTTGGATTTTGATATCGTAGTCCTGCGGATGAAATAAAATTACGTTAAACGTGACTCTCGCGCGCAACGTCAGCGAACAACTTTTGCGATGGAAAACTTACGTCTGCATGTGCTTGCTACCGCTGAGCACGATGTAGGGTGACTGCGTCTCTTTCTGCTTAGCCTGAAGTAGATTGAGGGTGCCCAGCGGTGTATCGGTGGAGGACATGCGTTTCATCAGAACTTCCTGCTCCGCTTTTTTCATTCTCTTCTCGACCTTGTTCTTTCCCGGCCCTTTGCCGTGAAATTTGTGCGAGAGATAGCGAAAAGCTTCCTTGGCGCACAGAACATGGCCATCGTCGTCGATGTATTCGAGCTTGACGTTCGGCTTGAAGCCGTCTCTCTCCTTGAACTCGGAGGTCGGACCGTTGAATCGATCCCGCCGTCCAAATTTATCGTCGTCCCTGAGATATCGCGCAAAAGACAAAATGTTTCATTAGCTATGAGATGGAAATAAATGCCAAAAAAAAGACAAAGATAATGATTTTTAAAAACGGATGAAGAACTAAAAAGGAAGATAAATGGGAAATTAAAGGAGAAAAGGTTCGGATAATGAAGGAATTTAAGTATCTGGGATACTGGTTCATATGCAAAAATTCGAGCTGAGCCCATGGAAAAAAGACGATAGGGAAAACACAAACAGTTACGAATACGTTGTGGGGAATCTGGAGTAGGGCAGGAAGAAGTGTAATGGATGAGAGGCTCTACTTGCCGGAGACAATAGTAAAAGCGGGGGCAATGTAATATGGCACTAGGGGTGGACCGAAAAACACCAATATATGGAGAAGAGAATTGGGAGTGCCCGCGATGAAAGATTTAATAAGAGAAAGAGCGTCAAGGTACTTGAGAGAAGTTATAAGAATGGAGGAGACCGGATGACCAAAAGTTTGCTTGATGGAAGAGATAAGGGCGATCACAAACGGTGATCCGTCGAAATGGGAGAAGAATTTAACTAAAGCTTAAAAGAGATGAAAATAGAAGACATAATAGCGATGGGGCAAGGGAAAGAAGAGACGCGGAAAGAATTGACAAAAAAATAAAAGAGGGGCTAGCAAAAATTAAAAAAGGAAATTCTAAGGAAGAGTAAAAAAAATAAGAAATTTGTCGTACAATGCCAGGTACAAAACACGCATTGTTCAGAAGGAGGAGATGCCCTGGAAATATTGGTCCGAAGAGGGGGTGAATGGAAGAGACAAAGAAATGTGGGCAAGGTTAAGATGCGGCAACGTAGGAAGGGCGGAAAAGAAAAGAGAGAAGGATCGGAGGTGCAGGATATGGTGAAGAACAAGGTGAAACGTTGGAGCATTTATTAATATGTAAAAAAAGAAACAAAGAGATAGTGAGGGAGAAAGCAAGAAAGAATGCAGAGGAATAGATGGAAGGAATTGACGAAGGAGCAATAAAGAGACAAATGATAAATATGTTGGGTGGGAAAATACCAAAAAGGAATGTGTGTTTACTATAGGGAAATAGAGGAGTTCTGTGTGAAAAAAAAAAAAAAAAAAAAAAAAAAAGAGAATGTGAAAAGAAAGAGTTGGAGTAGAAGGATTATCAAATGAGATAAAGGGGTGAGAACACGAAGTGTATTTTAAGGATATGATTAGAAAGTAAGCAAAGGAAAAAATATATATATATATATGCTGATGAACATTATAGAATGTCATAAAAAAACTTGTCAAAGTTATGCAAATAAAACTCTAATAATGATTGATTGATGTTTCATTAGCAAAATAATATCTGAATTTGAAAATTTATAGAGTAATACAATGGATAATTATTGCAGAGTGCAAAAAACATGTCCTCTTGCATAATAATAATAATAATAAGATGAATTTATTTGACGAGAAGGACGCGTTACCCGTAAGTTTTATCCTCGATGGAATAATTTTGAGCTTGAAGATGAGCGAAACGCGATGCGGATGGTCGATTCGTGTCTTCCTTCTGTAAATAACCTTTGCTCATGGCAACTCGCAAAGCACCGCCGACTCCTTGACCGAGCGACGGCTCGGCATCTAAAATAGCCGCTTCCATTGCAACCGGTTCGATCGCGGCTTTCTCTGAAAATTATTCGAACAATCATTAACTTGCGCATCGTTGATTCACCGGCAAAAGTTGAATATCAGTTGCGATATTTACCCATTTGCTGAACGGTGTTCCATGCTCCCCGACCATCGCCCTCGTCATCGTCGATCGAAGCTTCCTCCTCCGCGCCATTCACTTCGAAATCCTGAATTTTTTTTTTTTTTTTTTAATTATAAAATTACTATTTTTTTTTTTCCATTAAATAAACCTGCTACTTTGTATTTTTTTCAGAAATCTCAAATAACGAATGAAATCAATTATGAAAATGATAATAAAAATATTAAAATAAAAAAGAAATCCTGTCCCCTTTCTTTTAATTAATGTACAGTGATGTATTACCATTATTTCTTGATCATTTTCCTCGCGATTACCGGCAAGACCGTAAGTCGGAATATCACCGAGGGTCCGGCAGAATTCGGCTGTTGCATTTAATATTATATTACCAGCCTGATTGTTATCAACTTTTTCATTCTCCCGTTTTATCGTCGCTGCTACTCTGTTGATGCTCGAAGTTTGCGGCAGCTTCATCCTCTGTGCTTTTCTCATTGCCAATTGAAACTCTAATTCTTTATCGTCATCCTCGATTTTTACCCCGGTAAGATCTTCCGTGGGTGCTGCAGGAGGATTAATGATTGAACTGGCCGTTTATTGACTCGACGATTAACGAAACTGCGCGATTCAAGGTGGTCCCCGCCAATCGAAGCAATTTGAATATTAAATTTCATGTTGGCGAAACTTTTAAGTGCCAAAGTGCCAAAGGATTCAGTAAATTTTACGAGAATAATCCAGTCTCGGGGAATATAATCTTATTTCGATAATCATACTTTTCCAATAATTACGCTACGAGAATTAAATTAAGACGCAAACGTAATACTTTTACGAATAATTGTATGTTTCCGTGACTTCAGGGGTCCCAGGAGCAAGACTACCTTGATTTCAATGAAAAAAAGAAGAAAAAAAGAAGAAAAAAATTGTCCAATTTACCGTCGTAATCATCCACATCGAGGATAATTTTATCGTCCGGTGCCTCTCTCGCTTTTGCCTCCGTGCCCTTGCGACTTCTCCTGCTACCAAGATCTCTTAGATAATCGGTACTATCCGTAATGAGATCATCCGCTTTCAGCATCTTTTTTTGTCTTATTTTGCGTACCTTTTTCCTCGATTTTTTGAACTTCGAAGCCAATTCATCCTCGTTGTAATACTCGCTCGCCAACTTTGGCTCGGAAAGTTTCAGCGTTTCCAATTTCTTATTGGCCAAACGATTTTTCACCAATTGTGCACGACGCTGGCGTATCTCGTTTGCATCGTCGACACCGAGGGCAAAGCTCTGCTTCTTCTCGCCCTCGATCTCCTCGTTGTACTTGTCGAGCACGCCAACCTTCGGGAAACCATGATCGTCGAAATTTTCCTCGTCGCATGCGTCGTAACCGGGTTTCTTCGTTTTGTTTATTATACTGCGCTTGTAACGTTCGTCGTCTCTCATGTTAACGTTTACGAGAACGTCGTTCTCATCGTCCAGCACATCTTTGTCCTTGAGAGTGAGCACGAGCGTTTGACCCTCTTGAAAATTTTCCTGCGCATAAACAAAATGAAAAAAAAAAAAAAATACGAAACTCGACGTTAACGTAGCTGGGGTAAGGGGAAATGTGTGATGATTTTTCAAAAAAAAAAATCACAATTGCGAGTTTGAAAAGAAAACGTACTATATCATGCTCGACCCTGAGGCCTCTCAAATCATTCGTCGTGTACGCGCTGCCTCGTTGAATTTCTTCTTCCTCTTTCACGAGATTTCCAATGCCAAATTCTTCATCCAACTGATCCAACATTTTGGCCTATGGAGGAAAAAAAAAAAAAAAAGCGAGTACAAAGACACCGATCGTAAATTTTTAATCGTTAGAAAAATCCTTCTTACTCTCTCGTCTGCTTTTTTCTTCTCATTCTGCAAACGCCTGTTTTTCTCCACCCAAGCTCTCGCGTCGTCGTCCGAACCATCCTCCTTCTCCTTGTTATCGCCCAACGGCTTGATCTTGGACAAATTCGACTCTATCTGCCTCTTTTGCCTCTGAACGCTGAGCTTCTCCTTGAGCTTCTGAGTCTTCAGAACATCGTTCACGTTCGTTGCCGGCTTGTGATAAAATTCACCCAAATCGTCCTTGATCTTGTTGGCGTCGTCCTTGGACGTCGTCGCCTCTACTTCCAGGGGCTTCAGACCCAGTTTCGCTCTGAGCCTGTTGGTATCGTCGATGGACAGTGACGCTTGGGAAGAACCACCTTTCGGCGGAGATGCCTCCTCGCGATGAGTCCTCGATATCTCGGGTGGCGGCGGAGTCGGCAAATGCGAGCTTCTTGATATTTTTGGCGGAGGTGGCGCGCTCACAATTTCAACTTTATTAAATTAAAAAAAAAAAAAAAAAAAAACAAGCGATTACTCAATTTATAGGAAAATAGTGCTGTATTTTTTCTTGTTCGTACTTGAACTTGTCGCAACTGAAATTTTTTTACGACTGAAATTTATCCAATAATGAATAACGACTGAAATTTTCGATGTTTCGTTGATTAGTTCGTAAATTATTCAAACTTAAGGAGCATAATCGTACCATTCTTGAGCGTCAACGGGTGGAAAAATTTATTTTCATAATTTTGAGGTTAAACGCTAGATTCGAACGTTCCTGAAATTTGTAATTGAACGAAAATTGAGCTATCACTTGCCATCGCTATCGTAATCCTTGCGTTCTTTCTTCTTGTGTTTCTTGTGATGCCTGTGTTTATCCCCTTTTTCGCGTTCCGGTGAATTTGATTTTGATCTACTCCGATGCTGACGCTTCTTCTTCGGCTCTCGCGTTTTCTCGGTTTTATGACGTTTGTTAGAACCCATTTTTACTTATTAATATATCTTTGGGAGGCAAACACCGTTTTTTTTCTTTTCCAACGTTTCTTTCAGAAATATTATTAGCAACTTCAAAAATCGACAGCTAAGATTTAGTGACGACGATGACGAACGTTTGACTATGACTGACGACTGACGACGAAGACGACGTCACACGTCACACAAATTTTTTGTAGGTTATGAAAAATCCACCCGAGTCGTTAAGCAACTGAAGCTTCCCCATTTTTCATTATTATAATAAAATTCTAATTGAAACAAGTGTAATAGTGGGAGAGTCGTAAAAAGAAAGTGTTAAATATTGTTAAGGAAATAATACGTCATAGAATTAATATTTTTAGATTTTTTTTAGTTGCTGATTTGTTTTACGACGTGACTAGCGATAGAAAAAAATCACTACGAAAAAGCGCAATTTTCAAAGCGATATTTTGAGATAATGAGCAGTAATGAGTATAAAAAAAAAAAATTGATCATTTAGTAATAGTCCAATACCAAAGAATATTTTTTGATAATATAACACCGTACATAACCTCACAATGCATGAATGTTGGTAGCACTGTGTCGTTTTAAACGCGCCATCTTTTTTGTTTGTTTCTCGATTTCACTACCAGGTGTCGCATTTTCAACTGTTCCCGATCTTGCATAACTATTACCTATTATATATATATATATATGATTTGTGAGAAAAACAACTAAAAAACGCTCCCAGCCGGACAAATAAGCGGAAATGGTAATTTGACGGAATAAACTAATTATCATATAATATTAAAATGATAACGCGCCAACAAGATTTGAACTAAAAAAAAATTGCCGCTCGAAATTGACTTTTTAAACGGTAACTATAAGGTAAAAATAAAATATAAACAAATCATTGTATCACAATAAAAATTATTATTATGTACATGTAATAATAATTTAATATAATTCATACGCATTTCCCTATATATATATATATATACCTATATACATCCTCTCGTGTGAAAAACGTCAATCTTAATCGCCCGTGACACCTTGCGACGCCTAGCGACGCCATCGGTAATTTTTCGTTCAAATACATCGCATATATATATTATATGCCGGTGAAGATTAAAATTTGCATTCGTCGCCGTTGTCCGTTAATAACGCGAGCGCCAGTCGCGCTTATTGTTCCACCTCTGATTTCCCCACGGGTCCACGAGAGTACAATACGGACCGATGAGTCTTTGGCTCTTTCGTCGTTATGGCACACAGGAGACAGGATGAAACGAGCAGCGAGGATATATATACAGGACTTGAGTGGAAGAAAAAGATCGAAAGAAGAAGAAAAAAAAACGAAGAAGAGCCGCAGGTCGAGCTTTACGAAGAAAAGGAACGACACGGTAAGGCCGGAAGGGGTTCGGGGCGGGGGGGAGGGCTCTGAGAACTCGATGGGGAACAGAGAAGTATATATGAGGCTACCGCGATCGGGCGGCGGACCGCATTCTCTACCTGTGTGGTAAAACGCTCAGAAATCCCCCAAGGGGCATTTCTAAAACAAAGACCACTCGGAACCGTGGGCGCGCGCGTTGTTCCAACATCATCTCATCCTCTCTCATTACGAAACAATTTCCACCTACCCGCGCGCTTCCTCCACTTTTGTCTTCTAGCACACAATTTCCAGTTTCATATACGCGCATATATATATATATTCGATATAGTAAAACCATCATAGATTGAGGAAATGCGTTTTTTTTTTTTTTTTTTCGCAATCACATTGCCTTGATGGAAGAAAACAAAAGTAAAATGCGTAAAACAAGAATTCGCAACGGGTAAATATCTATATTTTAAAAATATACATACTCAATATATACTTTACAGGAAACACTTATTAATTATTTACAATGTTTACACGATTCGCCTATTCACACATTTTACATCTCATTGATACAACACGTAACACGCTAACATTTATTAACAGGAAAAAAAAAAAGTGAATTTGTACAAATTTACACGTGGGACGTCCTCGTACACTTTCGCCCTCCGTACGATTTTATTTTTTAATTTTTTTTTTTTGTTTTTTTGTTATTCTTTTTTTTGGAGAAACAATAAATAGTAATCCTTAAGCAGGTACGGTTTTACGCTGATATTATATTTACATCATAATATATAATTAATACATATACATAGATATGTTTGCGTGCGTGCGTGCGTGTTGCATATTTACGATGCCCTAACAAATATTATATAATACACCTTTTACAGAATAAACGGTTTCTGTAAGAGGGGGGGGATATTGTCAATTGGCTTGCTCGAACTTTTGCACACTAGATGAATTTCGGGAATTGAAACAAAAAAAATTTTAAAAAAATAAAAAAGTATTTGATGGGAAGAAATTGGCACGAGCTGCTGGGTCTCAAATTGATCCTTCGGGGCTTGTATCGAAAAGCACGACTTTGTTTCTCTCTGCTCCGCCGGGCATATCATTTGGTGTGAAAAAAAAGACTCGCGTGCGAAAAGTATTTCATTTGTCTTGTATTGTTGCAAATATATGAATTATAAGCGTCGAAAATATTTCAAACTTGTAATTATATTTCTGCGGCGTAAAGTTGAATATTTTCACATGTAAAAAAAATTATATCGCGAAATTTTCAGAGATCGACGCGAGCATCGTGAAATTTTGTCTCATCCCCACGGATCGAACGTACATCACATGACTTTTACACTATGACAACGAGTCGTCCCTACCGCCGCTACCACTAGAGCAAGTAAGACATACATACTCAATTTTTTTTTTTCAATTCTTTTAGATGTTAAAAATTATTCGGAGCGACGAGTCGAAAAGGCTATTAGTTACAGAATTTTTTTTTGAGGGAAAAGACAACGAACACGTGACGAAGTATTTCTGTCGAAAACGTGAGAATAGGTTTGCTCTCGTTGGCCTGCAATTTCTGCACGTTTCTAGATATTGTAAGTTACCAGCCAAACGGAGTCTGCGCTTAGTTAGGGGATGAAGAAAGTGCAGGGCAACGAGAACAAACCAAATAGTACGGCCTTTGAGGGCGATTCGAACGTACCAGGGGCAAGATCCTATTATGAGATGTGGACTTGTGAGTTATGAGTCTTATAAGGGCTGTGATGGGTCGTCGGAATTCAATTGACCAATCGGATAGCTCGAAAAAATGGGGACGAGAGTGACGAGTCAAATCTCAGAATTATAGCCAGAGACGATTGAAAAAAAAATGTCGAAACGAATCGATCCTCTGTCGCTCGATTAAATCGTTTTTCTTTTTTCCTTCTCGTTCTTTTTCGGGGAATAGCAAAAGAGTTTGCCCGCGTATAGACATGTACCCGCGTGTGTGTGTGTGTAACACCTGCGGATGCTTTTATATTAAAATCTATACCGGTTTTTTCTCGCTATATATATATATGGACACGCAGGCTTATTGATAAATTATACCCTCTGTCCCAATGAAGTTTGGGTTCTCGTGCGAGGATGTAGCCACGACATGATGCCGTCGTTGAATAAACGGTACTTTTGGTTCATAGGCCGCCGAGTTTTACAAACTAAAAGCTCTATCGACGTAAGCTCGAATTTTCACGAATCTGGAAGACAGATCGACCATTGAAATATCGTAGTTGCGTCGATCGCGGAGCAACATCGTAATTGTCGTTTACGATCGTTCGCGTTCCCTTTGAAACACGTTTCTCCCAGATCTCTCATTTCATCCCTCTTATCTTCGCTCGCGCCACGCGAATCTTCTCGCTCTCGTCCATGTTTATCCAAATGTCAGGGATCTTGCCGCTGGGTCCTCATACGTATGTCCCAGCTTATAACGTAATCAGGCTGTTTCCAGGCGTTCCGCACTCAAGGTTCGAGCAACGAAGGATCTCTTTCCATTACCCAGCGAGCTTCGTCGCGATGAAACAGCCAACGAATCGAGAGAACGAGGGCGCAGAAAAAAAAAAAAAAAAAAAAAAAAAAAAAACCAATGGAAAAGGTGTCGTTATGAGGCGACATAGCGTTGTTTCAGCGACAACCGCAACCCAGTACTGCCATATCTTGATAATTCTTCAACACAACTTTGTTCTCTTCGTCCAGATAGAGCATGGAAATTGAGCTCAGGGCGGTGGGTACGCAGCATGCCTTTGGCACCATGTTCGGATTCGTCGAGTACACGAGATTCTGGACGATAGCGTGATTGGTCGAGTTAAGATGATCCGAAAGTGGAAATGGACAATCACCGTGACAATAAAAAGCTTCGTAGCCCGGTGGCGCGACGATCCAATCGTTCCAGCCGACGTCAGCGAAATCAACGTAAAGCGGATGCCTTCGGCAATTCTCGCGTCCGTCCTTGCGACGATTCTTTCGCGATGCTGCACGACGCTCACGTCTCTCAATTATATCGTTGGCGGTTGCCATTTTTCTTCTACCGTCGTCGGTATACGTGAAGAGAGTTGGCCTCGTCGATGACCACGTCTCGTTGCTATCGTCCAGGCTACGTCGTAGCCTCACGTGATTATCGTCTCGTCGTCTCGTCGACGAAGCCCTTTTATCGCCGACACCAACGATCTGTACTAGCAGACCGTGATTGTGTTTGGGCTCCTCGAGCCATCTCACGACAGCCGGATGAACATCCAGACTTATCGTCGCGTTGCTTCGTTTCTTGATCGTTTTACTGTCAATGAGCCGTAACAAGGGTTTCCTCTTGCCGCGAATGCCCGGTCTAACGATGTCGTGAGCGAGAATTCGCATCGCCCCATTCTTCCCCCTGCTCTCGTCCTTGTTCTCCGTGTTCTCGTTTGTCGTTGACGAAACGCGCGACAGGCTCAGCTCGGCTGCGTGTAGCTTCTCGTTCAATGGCATACCGCTCACGTCGAACGATAGTCGAAAATTATTGGCTGATTGGAATTTTTCGTCCAACGGGCTCTCTGTGATTCCATTCCCATCGGAAATAAAGCAGTAAAAAGAAAGAAAGAAACAATTATTTAGCATTATTCTTGTAAAGTAACGTTTGAGGGAGAAATTTTGGAGGTCACGGAACGAGAATATATTTTACGTGCAACTGGGAATAGGCAGGAATAAATGTTTGGGAATAGCTGGGAAATCTTTTATTCTACAATTCAATGTTGTGCGGTACGACTGTTTCCTATTGCGAGCATTCGTTAAGCGCTCCTGGTGGCGAGCATTTGGACTAATCAATATGGTGGCCGGGGATTGACTCTTTGTACGGACGGTGAAAGGAAAAACATAGAAAACTTTGGATAAATATACATTTATTTTCGTATTATGGAAATAACGGATTTTAATTTTGGTTAAACATGATTAATATTCATTTGATACTAATAACTCCATGATATATTATCCCTCGGCTAGAATACGCAAGAGCAATGATATTAGAAAAGTATTTCGTTGCATGGTTATATTTGTTTTTCAATATTTGTGACAAAGGAATGAGGGCAAAGAAACCGAACGAAGGGAAGAAAAAAAAAACGTTGACGTTGTGGGGAAAAAAAAAAGGAATTAACGAATGGACTACCGGTCGGTCTCTCATACCCGATGAATCATCGTAAATTTTAGTCCCAAGCCGCGACCAGAAGAAACTCGTATTAGTCGTGTTCGGGCGATATGCATCGAAAATAGGGTGACGGGTATACTTCTTTCAATTTTTAAAAAGGTTTCATCCGTATACATCGCGATAACGTTCACGAGCAACCTGTTGACGTCGCGGAATGTGTACATATATAGGTAGATGTACCCGTAAAATAAGATGTTTTGCCACAATTCCTCTGCGATTAGAGATTTTATGATCTGACAAAAGATATAGATGAGAAGCTATTAATTTCCAGTCAAATAAATTTTACAACTTTTCAGCACGTTAAAGACACATTAATTTGAACAAAATACAATTGGTTTTTTTTTCTAGTTCGACTAGGAATTTATAGTCGTATTTTACAAAATTTCGAGCGAGCCGCTACTTTTTTTTTTTAAGCTTCTTCTCTCTTTTCTTTTTCGGGGCTTAGGTGTCTCATCTCACGCTCGAAGCTCTCGAAGTGAAATCTCGGAATCCTCGTCAAAGTACATGCAGTGAGTAGAATGCGAGAGAACTCGCGAGGGACAATGATTTTGCGACGAGTCATGCACCGATGCACACAAGCCATCGCAACGTCACCTTGAAGCCCCATTAATCGGTAAGCTGCACACGAGTTCTCTGTCTCTCTCTCTCTCTCTCTCTCTCTCTCTCTCTCTCTCTCTCTCTCTCTCTCTCTCTCTCTCTCTCTCTTTTCTCATACACACCCAAATGGTTGAGACCTTATTCTCTCTAGGCGGTTGGTATGCGATGAAAAAATTTAATTCGTCAAAGGTCAAAATTTTGTAAAATATCGTTAACAAAAGTATGTAAAAGGAAGGTTTGGTGTAATCAGTGGTCAAAGGTCAAGATCAATAAATAAATTAATAAATAAAGCATTACAAAGAACCGTGTACAGTAAAAAAAAAATATATATTTGTGAAATTAAGAAATTTCTACTGGTAACAAAACCCGTCGAATTTTCTGTACTTTTTTTTTTGTTCAATTTTTCCAATAAATTTGTCATTTTAACAAATTTTATTCGTTACATGGCATTCGAGTTTAGAGAATCATAAATTTTACCAAAATCAAGTGTCAACATTTTACTAATTGTACAATTAAATTTTGCAGAGCTAGCATCTAGTTATATTGAAGTTGAAATTATGAAAATATCTGTTTTTATGTTCTATACAAACACACAACACCGTAGAATCGACAAAAATATGAGTGTCGAATCTCTTGGGGGATCGGTGTATGTTTCTTGAATTTCACAAATATTTGTTTTTCTACTGTGCAGGTGAACAAAAGAGCGTAACCAACGCGATTTAACACTCAAAGGGATTGAGGTAACACCCTTTTTGGTTTGCTTACGGTTGATAATATGATGCATTTGGCACGCCGGTGAGTGCCATTATATATACACGAGGGCATTCCATTCCAACACGATGAGTCTTGAACATTCTTAAGTTTACTTATGTGTGGATAATTTAAAAAAACATTTTGTTTTTTTTAATTACCGTTTTGTTTTTTTTCCATTTTTTAATGAAAAGTTCAAGCATGGACATTTTACTTTTCGAGATTTATGGTATGGAATCTCCATTAAGAAATTGGTAACGAAAGGTACACTAACCAACATGAGGAAAAGAGCGAACGGTGTTTGATGATCGGGTATGAAATCCCGGTTTCGCGATATCAGCAATACCAATTTTCTTCTGATGATGATAGAGCTTTCTGAGGGATTCGGGTATATTAGCAGTTCCCTGGGGTTTTGGTCTTCTCGTGAATCCAAGCAACGACAGTAGACTCGCCTCGACTCCCGCGATAGCTTGTTCCCGTTCCTTCATTCCCAGTGAGTCGAGGGTATTGTCGATGCTTACGCTCAGATTTATTCTCGCCTCAGCCAGCAGCACACCCGCTGCCGCTAACAACAATCTAAGCAGCAGCGACATGCGCATTCTGACGTCAGCCACTGGCACTCTGTGCCACTCCTGAAACATGCATCAATGACAAACAATAAGTTTCGATCCGAATTTTTCATGATTATAATTGTTATCGATCGTTTTGGGGAAATTGAAAAGAATTAAGCTAGTACATGGGGAAGATATGGAGCAGTGATTTAGAGCTGGCATTGTTCTTTCTCAGCGTTACTTCAGGAAGACCTCTATTGACGAAACTTTGTACCAGTCAATATGGCTGCCCTAAAATAACTTTTTTTCACAGGGCAAGCGGGCCAGAATATCAAAAAGTTTTAATAAATGCAAATAAATTGTTATACATAATTACTTGTTCACTATAACGCGTACAATAATACAAAAAAAAAATAATAATAATTCGAGACTTTTGGTTTTCCCTTCGTGAAGATTTAGTGACGAGAGTTGCAGAGAATTTTATGTTTGTGATATTCAACCTGGTATATTCGTCAATTTTTCGTTCACTGGACTTTAATGTTATGTTTGCTTAGTACTGAACATTATTTGATCCGCCTTGTGATTCGAATGATGTGCAGTAAACACGCAAACATTGCGACAGCTACGTATATCCGAGATATAGTATACGTATAACATTGAATGGAGGAACCGATGGATTGTTCGACTATTACTGGGAGAAGTATTGTTATGGAAGCAGCAGACATAGGGTTAAAAAAAAGGTTGGCAGAAAGAAGGTTTTTGAAAAAGAAGAAAAAAAAATATAATGTTATGGGCGAGTTAGGTATGGAGATTGGTTCTCGGGGAATTTATGGGTTTTTAAATTGTCCAAGGCACACGTTCGAGATTCGTCTTTGCTGGCGATGCTGCGTGGTAGTGCGTGTCAGTGTCGTTCTTATAGTGTGGGCGATCGTTTTATGTGTATAAATATAATTATAAAGTTGTGCAGTGGACATTGGTGGAGAAGGTGTAGCAGCAAAGACGTTGGCGGCATGTTATCCAGGGCCAACAGCTGCTGGCAGCATAACACACACACACACACATACACACACTTGCCGGCACACTTCAGCTTTCTCTCGGCTCGCCCGTCGCGAGAGGTCGAGGGGAATTATTATGCTCTTTCACGCTCTTTTGTTGCGCGACGAATAAAATCAACAAAGGAACAAAGATAAATGTTGATCGAGGATGAAGCTCTTTTACGGGAGCTTGGGCAAGATATAAATAAAAAGTCAAAACGTATATCAAACAACTCAATATATAGTCGGAATAAGCAAGGTAGTGCGAGAAACGGGTGAATCTCTCATTCGGTATCACCATTCGAAATCGCGTAATTCGGTGCATTGACTTCAAAATTTACGATCTAAAAAGAACCTTCGTACACCCAAAATTCGTCGAAATTGAATAATATTTTGAAATATATAAAGGAGCCATATTGGACTCGCGTTATCTTGAATTATGAAATGTTCACATTGAATTTTAAACCATCGACCTTAAAAATTCCCGCCCGCAGGTGTACCGTGTTTCATAAAAATCGGGTCATTTTTTCTTTCATGGTCGGCCCAATATTGACGACATCTTCGATTTTGAATTTTTTCACTTTCCTATCGAAATCAGCGTCCTCGAAAAACTCCACGGTCACAACTTTACATCAAAGTCGGATTATTTCGTTTCGCTTGTCATTTAGCTGTGTTTAATCTGCCATTTTGAATTTTGAGATTCATTCCTTAAGCTTAGAACGTAGGGTAAACACTTGGATGGTCAACATTTTGGTCGTTGGCCAAGCATTAAACTTTGCATAAATTTATTAATTCTGCCGAGCTTTCTGTGGCTTTGGTCGAGCTCTTGATATTACAAATGAACAATTTTACAGAAAAGCCTTCATGGAACGTGAAAAAATATTTAAAACTTGCATCCAATGAGCTTGTTTAAAAAATACTAGACTACATCGACTGGGAAAGAGGGGTATTGGTAGTTGGAACTTATCCACCAGATGTCATGGTGACACTTATCATTTCCCAATAAACGACTCGATGTTGAAGAACGCGTGTATACGAATTAGCATTATTCCAGGAGGAAACGTATAGCGAAGAATGTTGATGGCAGTGGCAGTGACAAGAGGAAATAGTAGGGGTGTGTACATATAGCCAAGTTGCTATATCTATATAAGTTAGTGGCTGTATAGCGATGTAGTATAGAGGCAGAAGAGAAGGAGGTGGACTGACTGAGAGAGAGAGAGAGAGAGAGAGAGAGAGAGAGAGAGAGAGAGAGAGAGAGAGAGAGAGAGAGAGAGAGAGAGAGAGAGAGAGAGGGAGAGAGAGAGAGAGAGAGAACAAGTATGAAACACGATGGCGATATATAAGAGGGCCCCGCGTGGAGACAGCGAGGCTACCGATGCCAGAGCCATGCTGTCTGCAGCTACCGCATCTTATAATCTTGCTCCTAAGATCTCGGTGCGCGCGCGGTCAGAGTTTCGAACAAGAGGGCTTCTCTCCTCGTTTTATCATGCTTCTCTTTGGCTTCTCAACGTTCCAACGCATTATACCATCCCCCGTAACTACATCGTATCCCTTGCTGCGCAACAAAAATGTCAATATTCAACGAATATCCACGTGGTGTGTTCGCGCTAAATATTCTGAAGAATTTTATGTATTTATATACATATGCTTACTCTCAATAACTGCTGTATTACAAGTTGTAAAGGATCTTAAAAACGGGACAATCGGGCTGATCAGGTAAAGCGCACCCTATGTACATACAGGTAGTATTCGTTCCATTGTTAGGCGAGCCGAGGGTTCTAGTTATTTTACGGAATACACACGGTATACAATATAAACTTGGGAAAGGCTTCTCTTTTCATCGAGTGTTATGGGTCTTGGATTTCAACAGGTTGTTCAATGCTAAGGCGTTAAGGTCATTTCCAATATCCTCGGTTCAGGATGATTCGCTACTATAAATAGCCCAGAGCTCTCCATGTACCTATTGGCACACTTGAATCTCGAAACTTAAACAAGCAGGTTGGTATGGGTAGGCAGGGATATACATATACATCGGCCTACGCACGTATACAATATAAATACAACGTAGTTTTTCTCGTTACTCTCTCGCTCGGTATTAGTAATTATGACTGAGAAAAAAAAAATTCGGTAGAAGCATCTAAATTACAGTGTACTGGCAGATTAACGTAAAATTTAGTCGATTCAATGAATCGGTTGTCAATGTAATTAAGAAATAATTGTTTGAAGAAAAAAATTTCATAATTAACTAATTATTACTATTGATCAACTAACTAAACCCGATCACTGCTATCATGACGCTTTCTTTTACTTGCTCTTTGCCTCCTTGTTTTGTTGCATTTCCATCTGCCGTATCTATGATACCTCTTGCAATGGCCGATGTATTGATTGCTCCTCGTTTTATGATTATTTTTATATCTATATTTTCGTTAGTCTATGCGACTTCTTATGCACCATTCTTGATTTTGTATTTATATAAGGGACTTTAGTTCGAACGAAACAATGAATGAATTATTATTATTATACTATACAGCAATACCCGGGCGCAGCATTAGGGACAACCATACAATAGGTGACAGTTAATTCAACAAAAATGCTTACTATACAGCATATAATATACATGCTTCGATAATTGTTCATTAACTTGGCATTGCGAAGTAATAGCGAAGAGCTTTACAAGTTTACAACTATAATGTCATTGCCGGAGCTTTTGTTCTTCTTTTTGCCTTCTCTTTCGTGATTTTAAGCTTTTACCAAGTATCAGTCGCAATGGCTCGGTCAGAAGATGGCGGGATAAATTCTATTCATAAATTTGTAGACAGCCCCTTCAACCCTATTTACAATCAATTGCAAATCAACGAAGAATTAAAAATGAACGGAAGACGAGGACATTCGAATGGTACTGTATCATATAGATTCAAGGTAGCTTTTACAGTGTTAGGGTTTGCCACTGCCTCGTTCTCCCTTACACCCGATATTGACCTATCATATCAGTATAGTGTAGAATTTTACATTTTCTTATCATTTTTATGTTACTATAAGCGAATAACACAGGACGAGACTCTGAACGACTGAGAAGTTAATTTCAAATGTCTCAGGAGTCGGGAACAATCTTAACGATTTATATATATAGTATGTCAGAATGATCTAATTGATGGATGTTTGCTGTCCAGCTAATTGAGACTCTAATAATGCGATTGAAATATCGCAACAAGGGGAGTTCCCCGTGAACGGCCATTCCTCTTCTGTAAAGTAAAAGATATATACACATGCGCGTGTATATACGAAGTGGATACGGAAACAACCAAGAGACCACGAATCTCTTCTTCTCTCGCGACTCTCGTGTAGGAGTCTCCGAACCGCGGTAGAATCTGTAACCATCTGCGGAATTGGTGGTCTCTGCGAATGGAATGCGGGTCCATGCTGGTTGATGCCGATACGACAAACACACGCCAAGGATGTGTGTTAGAGAAGCTCCTCGTCCGCCCCGGGTATATAAGGTACTCTCTCTCTCTCTCTCTCTCTCTTTCGCGAGAGAGAGAGAGAGACAGAAGATTCTCGTTACCGGTGTCCCCCTTGTCCCCCGTCCGAACTCTCGCGTCTTCCGATAGCGCGCTCAACATACACGCGGTCGAACATGGAAAAACGTCATCGTCGAAAATATAATCGGGCCAGAGGCTAAGACCAAGTCCAAACGCCCGCTGGCGAAGAAGGGGCAAGGATCCGAAGTCGTCGCTACATATATATATATATATATATATACGCGCACACCATACACACACACAAAACTTCACGGTAGCACGGTTTCTCGAGAGGCGCTCTTTCTCTCTCTCTCTCTCTCTCTCTCTCTCTCTCTCTCTCTCTCTCTCTCTGTCTGAAGAGAGAGCGCCACCAATCGTAATAATCGGCCACCAGTCCACCACCGCTACCACCTAGCGCGATCGGGAGGCAGCAACGGTCACGCCAGCAGGCGGCTCAAAGTAACTCTTGCGAACGAAGGTGGCGACCTGGAGAATGTACCGTGAGATTGGAATTTTCGAATATCTTCAGGAGTTCCGTCGAATTTATCACAAAACATTAGTGGCTCAGCTTTGCACACACACACATACACACACACTCTCTCTCTCTCTCTCTCTCTCTCTCTCTCTAACTCAGTCTTTTGAGAAAGAGATGGATATGGAGAGTGAAATGTTTAACGAGCAAGAGACGAACAATTGAGATCAAGCGTAGGAGTTTGAAGCGTAGATGGGAAGAATATGATAAAGAGGACGAAGCAGAAATGAAGATATATACGTGTGTATATATATATATATATACATATGAAAGTATTTAGAAGAAAGCTTGATAATGTATCTTCATTATGTTTTTAAAGGAGGGACTCACCTAGCTAACCGTAGGTCCGCAGTCCGAGCAGCCACGGCATCTCAGCGAGTCCATGCACCGTGTCCGACTATGTTTAGTCGCTTTCCTGCGCGATCGCGACACTCGCGGCACCACCACTCACCATTTGCCGAGCGTTAAAACACGTATTATGCGTGCGCCTAGCCGTGTTATTTTTGTTTCCGTTTTTTTTTTTTTTTTCTTCACGTTTTACGTTATAACAGAGAACGAGAAACAGAGCACCGTGGAACTTTTTTGAGTTCCGGATAACAGCGAGAAATCACTTGACGCTTATCGATTATGATCCAAGTCAGTTATCCACTGCACAAGAATTCTCCCCTTCCCCCTACTCTCGATTTATCATCTACTCTCGTTTAAATCCCAAGTTGTTGATCAAACTTTAGTAAAATTTTTATTTTCGATTAAGATTCACTGACAATACAACCGTATTAACTTTTCTTTTTTGTTTTTCTTTTTTTTTTTTTTTTTTTTTTTTTGCAGTTTATTCAATGCGTAAGTTTACGAATCGATCCAGTCGATGGCTCGTTAACCTTACGCAGGATCCGCACAATAATCAATCTCGCCAATGTCTTTCGGCTCGGCCAATTGACTCGCTGACGTTCGCGTTTCCTTGCGAAAAGATTTTAACTATGAAAATAGTTAGTTATAAAAAAAGAAAAAAAAAACACCCGTAATTTGGTCCAATTTGCGGGATAACACCGTCGTTGGCGTGCACAAAGATCGGTGCTTTCTGATGGGGGGGGGGGGGGGGAGGAGGCCGATCAACGGTGGGAGTGCTGCGCGTAAAGTTACCGCGAGCACGCCGACTAACGGACTCGATGTATAAAACTAAGAAAAGGAAGAAAAAAAAAACTTGAGAAAAGCGCTAGCGCGCACCGATCTACCGTCTGAACATTAAACAAAAAAAAAAAAAAAAGTAACGTAAAAGACCGCGACTCGAAGTTTCAACTGGAACTTAGTTCCGACACGCTCGAGAGACGTAGGGTGACTAGTTGACTACTGACGGTGATCGGCCCTACTCCGTACCCCCGCCTTCTTGTCGTTCTCCCCACCGATCCTACCGAACCTGCGTACCGAACGACCAAGAGCTCCACCGCGTCTCTCCAGTTCACGATTCACCGCAACCCGTGTACCGTGGCGAGATGGAGCGGATTCCCCACTGATTCCGCTCGACGCGGCGATTCACGGATAAGTAACTAAAACTATAATACCAGCTTACCTGTGTGTATATATGTATGCATATATAGGTATATTATAAGCGACTTTTACGCGCGTGTGGCAACCACCAGATCGGGGACTCGGTTTGCTCTCTCGGCCGTTTCGGGCAGTGCCGAGACAAAAGGTCTCGGGGCCCTCTTTCCTCGCGGTGTACGGACAACATTGGTACCTCCTTTAAACCATTTTCGTTTCTGATAAATTAGATGAGGGCATTCGTCGTAGGAAAACGAAATGATTTTTCGTGAAAATCAACTCTTGCATACACAGGAGTACATATATATATTCATAACGATGATATACGGCTGTCGTTACATCGCCATGACAGTTTTTATCTTCCATAAACACCGCCACTTTTTTTTTTTTCTTCCTGTGACGCCGTTACCACAGGCTAATGCAGCTTCGGGAATTAGGATATTGAGTTCCAATCGACTTGGATTGACTTTTCTCAAATACTATTTACCTTTAAGGACCTTTCACTAATATAGATACTAACACGAATAGTGTAAAGATAATGTTTCTCAATCCGGGAGGCACACAAGATCTCTGTAGAACTCTCCATTGTATCCAATTTTAATAATTCAATTTTTTTTAACATATCGAGTGATAGTCGCTCCCGGATGTGTTGGATGGTATCATTCATGGGTTTGGGTGACGAGCGAATGCTGGACAGTTTATTCAAGCTGCGAAGGGTCTCCCGAACTCGTGATGAATGGAAAAGCCGATTAAGTTGTCATATTGATTACTCGATGAATTGGAGCGGATTTATAACGCGAGATTTATATCCGCGATTTGACCGGAGAACGGCCGAGATTGCTCATTGGACACGAAAGAACACCTTGATAGTAGAATATATATATATATATATATATTACCGTTAGATATTTTTGATTCGACGAGTCCTTGAGAATGCTCGAGCACTCTTGGCAAAGCGCGTTCAACCGTCTCGTTCATGTTGTAATTATTGACACATGTTGGAGCACGCACCAAGGTGTGTTTATAACTTGAGGAAAAGATGAAAAGTAAAACAATAATGGATTCAGAGAAGAGATAAAGAAGCGGATGCTGGAGCTTGGAAAAGTCGATACGTATCTATCGATACTTTTGTGTGAGTCATCAGGGATGGAATTTCTCGAAATTTCACGAAGTAAGGAAGCGACACGACAGGCCAGCGAGAATCGTAGACCGATGACTCGACGAATTCGTTCTATGGCACCTATTATACACAGGTATGCGGACTCGATACACATGTCCTCGCTCTGTTCTCATCCACCAATCATCGCTAAGCATCGGCGAGCCGTTTGTTCCTCTGCTAGTCTCAACCCCCCGAACTCCTGACACACGACCCAATCGAAATATAACCATCCGAAGATGGGCAACAATGGAATGGATTAGTGGAAGAAAGATGGCGCGTATAACAAGCGAAAGAAAAAAATGAAGAGGAGAGGGCGCGCTTTTACGTGTCTCTCATTCTTTGGCTGTTGGCAAACACCCCGAGACGATTGAGATGCGAGTATTGTGGGTGTATATAATAGAATAATACACGGAAAGAGAGCCATCAGCGGCTCGCGTGCTCCACATGATGAAACGACAAACGATGAGCCGTAGACATACGATACGGGTGTCCGACCACCATGCGCCAGGTCCTCCATTCCGGTCCTTCCTTCTCTATTGCCACACGATGGCTCAATATATTCTTTTGAATAGGCACCAACCGAGAGTCGATTAGGTGGCGTGTGCCTCATGCTAGGGCCTGTCAAAGCCACGATCCGTCCCAGCGTTTATGTGTATACATGTATATGTTACGTACAAACCCCGCAATCGTACAATGCGCGCAATGTACAGACTTTTTGTACAATGCGCGCATTGTACGGAGATGTTTGTACAATCCTGGTTTATACGGGGTTTGTACAAGTTATTCTGTACAGTGCGCGCAATGTACGTTTCATGCCATACACTGCGCGCATTGTACGAGAGTCTTTGTACAATCCTGCACTGATCACATGTAATGTATATGTGTGTGGGATAGCGAATAAATACGTTTCATAGTAATGAAAATTGATAATTATTTTCTTTGTCTGCTGCAAAAACATAATACATGCAAATGAATGTATCGAGTCCTATATACTACACATTTACTTACTACTTATTGCAACAGGGACTAGAATTGTGACAACGCGAAGCCTTTAAAAACGAAGACCGCTGCAGAAGTAGCATATGTTTTGATTGACTTGTTTTGTATATTCGGTGCTCCTGCAGTGCTTCAGTCAGATAATGGACGTGAGTTCGTGAATTCGATCATAAATGAACTGTCGCTCTTGTGGCCTGGATTAAAAATTGTCCATGGGAAACCTCGCCACTCCCAGAGCCAGGGAAGTGTAGAGAGATCAAATCGAGATGTGGAAGACATGTTGCGGGCGTGGATGACCGATAATAATACGACAAAATGGAGTGAGGGCTTGCGTTTCGTTCAATTTCAGAAAAACAATAGCTTTCATACGGGAATCAAGCAGTCACCTTACCGGGCGATCTTTGGTCGAGAAGCGAAGTTAGGGTTGAAGGACTCGGCATTGCCGCAAGAAATGTTAGCATTATTCAATACGGAAGAAGAAATTAAAGAACATCTAAATAATTCCACCTCCAGTTTATCTTCAATTCCCGAAGAAGAAACTATAGCCGAGACTCGCGAGAGTATTAAGCGAAGTCATGAGGTTGCATTTCGAGGCCTGGAAAAACAAGCAAAAAGAATGAAACTCGCTAGTGATGCTAAATTCAAACCGTTGGAGAGGGGGATGTCTGTATTATTACCGGTCCCCGATGTTGACAAGAGCAAGGCCGATTCAAGAAATTTAATAGGTAACTTGCGTATTCTATTTATTTTTCTCTTACTATGATTATCATTATTAAAGCTAGTATTATGATACAGGGGTCATTATAGAAGTAACTGAAGATGGATTTTATAAGATCGGAACCCAGAGCGGAATTATTTCCGGATTATTTAGTAGGAATCAAATAGCCCCAGCTACGGCCGAATTTCTCCAGGAGAAGGATGTCCCTCAACAAACTACTTCTGTTAGAGCAGCCAATAACAAGTCTTCGTTGGTGGGAGGGCAAGGTTTCCTCCGATGCTCTTGTACTACTAAATGTAAAAATAACCGATGTATCTGTAGAAAGAACAATGTTTTATGTAACTCGCGTTGTCACAATTCTAGTCCGTGTTGCAATAAGTAGTAAGTAAATGTGTAGTATATAGGACTCGATACATTCATTTGCATGTATTATGTTTTTGCAGCAGACAAAGAAAATAATTATCAATTTTCATTACTATGAAACTTATTTATTCGCTATCCCACACACATATACATTACATGTGATTAGTGCAGGATTGTACAAAGCTCTCGTACAATGCGCGCAGTGTACGGCATGAAACGTACATTGCGCGCACTGTACAGAATAACTTGTACAAACCCCGCATAAACCAGGATTGTACGATTGCGGGGTTTGTACGTAACATATACATGTATCTAGATGGAGTATTTAAGGAGGATGTCCCGTTACTAAGAGGTATTTGATCCGGTAACTCATTTAAAACATTTTCAATCGTACGTTTTACGTGGCCTACCATGGAATATTAAGAAAATTTAGCGCAGTCAAACGAGAGAGATATATACTTGCTCAGCGCTTCAAACGCAACTTTCACATATTGAATGATTAGATCGCTTCGATAAACAATGTTGCCGTTTGTGCATTAGGTTTTAAGAATTCCAACGAGACCAAAAACAACCTCGCGTCACCGGATATTTGGCAAAGTAATTTTAAGGAGGTTCTTAACATCAATTGGGTGCGGCAAGGAGAACGCGATGGCGCGGCGCGGGCGACGCGTGGGGCAGGTTACGTTCGGCATTTGTTTCACCAAATACGTTTTCATTTTATTAATTTGCCATTACTCACGCTCAATTCTGTTTACAAGTATATTTCACAATCGGCACGGTGATAAACTTTCTTTATGGGCAAATTATATCTATGAAGGTCTAATCTGTCGTTTAAGCGATTCTTCGGGTAAATGTTACCGTTTTTTTACTCCTAAAATAATCTCCAATCATAGCTTCGAATACTTCTCCCATAAGAGCCCACGTATAAGCGGCATATTTAATGTTTTTTTTTCTCCTCAACTACGTCGTCAAAAAATCTGAAATAATTATACGGTGTATTCCTAGTACCAGCACAAACCTTCCCTCAAATTTTAGAATCCATCTTACCGTTTTTCTCTGGGTTAAGAACCTCCTTAAGAAAACTATCGTGAAAACAGAGCAATCAAAGTGATTCACTCATGCGCGGAGGTTCTCAATGAGGATCACAACTACATACACAAAAAATGTGTGTGTGTGTGTGTGTGTGTGTGTGTGTGTGTGTGTGTGTGTGTGTGTGTGTGTGTGTGTGTGTGTGTGTGTGTGGCACTTAAATTTCCATACGTTTCGAATCTATCTCAAGCCGGGCCTACGGATTTCAATATTTTCACATATGATCATAAATGCTTAGTCTATTTGTATAATGACTGAGAACCCTTATCTTCTATCAGGTCAGGTCATATTTGCACGTTTATATGTACCGCCAATAGTATCACCATTTGGATTCTTCTCTTCATTTTCCATGGTAGGCCACATAATATAACGTACATCGTTTAGTATCCAGGTATTACGAATGTTTTTTCAATTAATTTGACAGCCAGTAAATTCGGTAGTTACAACACCGTCTGTACGAACCAACTTGTATACACGAAAAACTCGGTGTTGCCAAGTCATCCACTCACCCCTACATCTTCCCGAAAATGTATATTGATATACCGGCGATGTTAAATTAAATCAGTAACCAAAAATGAACTCATCGCACAATTTATAGATATTTCAACAATTTTTTTATGCGTGGAAGTATACCTTAACGATAAATGATTTCTAGAATCTTAGAAACGTTTGTATCAATTCATTTTAAATATATTTGGTGATTGGATGCTCATCGGACCTTCATGTCACGAGACAGTCTCCTTCAATTCTATAAAAAGGGTTTTCGCTTACTGTTCCTCAGTAACGTATAAAAGCATGCAAATTACAAACTTGAACCCCGCTTCGTCATAATTTTATCTCGGCCCGTAAGCTCATCCCGCTATGAGCATGGTTTTGTCAATTTTTTACTTCTTGAATGTACTTTTCATATGTCACCACGTATATATGTATACGGCATAGCCGCTGTAACGCGTATCTATGCGGTCCCTCTCTATATATCAGGACTCTTCTTCTCTCTAACGGTATGGATATATTTTATTTTTCCTTATCTCTTTTTCCTTTTTTTTTCTTCTCGGCTCGTTTGACTTTCTCCGCGAAACGAGGAGATGAATGAGGCCCCGAGATGACCAAGAGAGGACCCCAAGGAACGCGAGGAATTCACCGTATTTGCCCTCTCTGGTCCGCTGACAATGTGAAACGAAAGAGCAAGAGAGAAAAGGGGAGATAAGCCGCTCTCCCTTATCGTCTACGTCCGCTTATACAGGTCGAAGATATGCAACCGCGGGGGTCCAAAAAGGCTCGTAAGACAAAGAGGACCCGGCGAGGGATTATATAGGTATATATTTTTTCGGGTGCAGAGAGCTACACCGGCTCCTCTTACCGCGTGGCAAATTTTCTATCCTTCTCTCTCCCTGTATCTATCTCTATCTCCCCCCCCCCCTCCCCTGACTTTCTCGAAAAGCGCAGCTTACACCGTATGAGAACCCACCGGTGGTAGGTTGTAGGATAAAATGAGAAGGTAAGAGCACGCGGAGAAAAATTGAGCCAGAGAGGACCAACACTACTCTACGAGAGCCGACAGAAAGAGTGCCGCCAGAGAAGAATATTTATGGGGTTTCGAACTGGACCACCCGGTAATTAAGACGACCCTGAAGTTGGGGCGGAGCAGTAACCGGCACGATATCCTTCTCTCTACCTAGCTCGTTCCTCACCGCGCCATTCCTCAGCACTGCTGAGAGCCTTGCTCTCTCGCTCTCTCTCTCTCTCTCTCTCTTTCTGTCTTTTTCGCTCTGCGTGTTCTCTTCGACAAGCGCGTGGGGTTCTTCCTTGAGGCCTCTCTTGTTCATTACCCAAGAGAATCTGAGTTCTCTCGTTGTGTGTTGGGTCCCATACACCCTAACTGCGACTGTTAGTAACTTATATCCATAACAAAACTCGCCGATACTCGGAATGAGGCGTTTCTAACTGGTATATGCCGTGAAAGAGGAAAGAGAGAGGGAGAGGAACGAAGGAAAGTGGGCAAAACATCACATTGTACTTATGCGCGCGTTACGGTCGAGAAACACCGAGATCGATTCCGAGAGATGGGGGTGAGAAACTTCTTTTTTTTCCCTTTTGCGTAAATGGTCTGACGATAGAACCAAAATGCCACGCGAGCGGTCCGAACGTATTTAAGCACGTCTCACGAATAGAAACATATTATGCGTGTATTGTTATCATGAAAATATAATATATCCGGTCACGTACGCAGAGGTCACTACTTTTCCAACGAGTATGTTTTATTTACCAGTTAATTCCAGCAGCATCCGTAAGTAAGAGCTGGAGGAAAAAGTGCGTCAAGTTCCGAACGAAGCGCGGGTCAACTTTCCGAAATGAGAGAAATGACAAAAGTGATAGATTTCGCGTGTTCTTTGACGGAGTGACTGCGCGTCTTTTGGTAATAATTTCCTTCAAACTGCAGTTGCTCGGGAGTAACGAGCGATGGAAGAGTTCCAAGCTCCATTTTCCGGTAGCAAAACCTGTCAAATAAAACCTTGAAAAAAAATTGCTTTCGGAAACTGCTGGAAGTGGCAAATAAAACGAACCTATGATTGCATCATTATAGTCTCTACCGGGTTGACACGGTGGAACTGATGAAGTGAACGCAGCCGCTCTATCTACGTTGAACGGAGCGGCCGCGTTCACTTCACCAGCTTTATCGCGTGCCAACTCGGTATTTATTGTGACGTACAGTTTTTTTATAAAACGCGCATATTTTTATGTTGAAGTACAGATTGTTAAACTCTCAGAAATAATTCAGATTTGCTTTTTGGCCCCGAGATCAAACTCCGTAGCAGCCGAGAGAGGATCAAAAAGTTCTCTCATTGTATATTTCCCAGAAACTCGCACGAGATATATAGCATACATATTCGATCTCGGTTTTTAATTTTTTTTTTTTAATCAAATAATTAATTTTAATAGTCCGTATACGAAAATTCTTCCAAGCAAATAGATAATAAGTGCTTCGAATATTTAAGGATGGAAGGCTCCTTCTCCCAGAAATTAAATGAGTTTCTTAATTTGAAGAAAAGATATCAAATTTGTTCGTACGTTTTAAGAATCATATTTTTCGTCAGCATATGATTTTTCTACATAGAGGAATGAATAGCTGGTGATTCCTTAAATCCTGAATAATTGTACCGGAGGCGCGTTCCAGCTGTACAACCGCCACATGGCATATCCCAGAGTGCCCCGGTGTTTTGATTGAGATAAAACACAGGTTTACCGGGAGTTATGCCTCCGTCAATTACTTCAAGACAGATGCCTCAGAGTCAGAGTAGAAAATAATGATCCTCTAGCGTCTCTATCATCCATTCTTTCTCTCCTCTTTGTGCTCTATCGGATCATCTCTACTTCGTATTAGAGGCTACACAACACCGAGAGAAAGAGAGAGAAAGAGATTGTCTCGTCGTGTTTGACGAAGGAACGTGGGTTTTTTCCCAGAAATCTCAAGCCCCCTCGATTGAGTCGCCAAGCGGAAATGGCGCAAATGTTGAATTACCAAGTGGGAAGTTGGAATCGGGCAGACTGCATGGCGCGCATTGGCAAGAAACCGCGCGCTCCTCTGCGCCCCTCCTTCCTTTTCCTCGCTTCCCTCTTCTTCGCGTGACTCATTTAAAAGCTCCGCGCGCGTGATATAGTCGATTTGTGTATATATATATATATATACTTTTGCCACCACGACTTTATGCATCTCTCTTGAGAAACATATAATATTATTTCTCCCAAAAAGAGCGGGAGGCTTTTCAAGCAGTCACGCAAATTAATTGAACGTAAAACCATTAAATTTCATAGATCCACGATGAAGTGTGTCGTAAGTGAGTCGTAAAGTTTTGTGGTTTATGCCGAAACGCCAATACATTTATGTGTAGCCCAAAATGAGCGGAATCAAAAGAAGGAGAGTGAGGGACATAAATTTTGCTGTTGAACAAGTTTCCTAAAAGGAATAATTCGTGAAAGTGTACAAATGGGTGTAATATGTGTATCCAGTGAATAATACTGTTAGGACCAAAATACAAGGTATATAAGAAAAATGGTACGTCAGTACATGTTTTATCAATATATTGGAAGAGGAATATAAAGAAAATAATTATAGCTTGTTAGTTGTTAGCACACAAAACGACGCTTCTCTCTGGTCCATGCGATTAGACCAGAACCACGCGGGAGAGAGAAGAGAGATACGGACCATTGAACGAGGATACGTTATGGCTATTTCTATTATATGCTTTTTAACGAAATCGACTTAACCACCTGGTGGGCTGAGATGATGTTCTCTGTCTCTTCCATCGTTCATAATGGAGACCTCTACGAGGATACACACATACACACACACACACATATATATATATATATATATGTATATAAATGGATAGGAGACGAAAGGAAAAAGGCGATAGAAGGAGCTGTGGGAATCTTCGTGACTCGGAACAGGGCCAGAAACCCTGCGGTATTTCGAGGATCCTCATACCGCGGAGGGGCCAGCAAAGTGGGTTCCACGAAGGTGGTCTTTCATTCGGGACCACACAAATGATAGTCCGTACACGAGTCCGCGTGACGACGCTAGGGATACCGCGCGGCTTGGGCTAATATAGCTCATCGCCACATTACTATATATGACTGTGCTATCTCTCTCACTCCGTAGTGCCAGTCGCAATCGTTGCTTCACCATCATCACTCGTCGTTATATCTCCGTCTCATTCTCTCGCCGCGTCTATCTCCCCGAATTCCGTGGGTGGTTGATGACAGACCCCATCGAAAATTGGTAGTAATGGACATTGTTTTAGGGTCGCGCGTGGGTCGAGTCATCGTGAAATGAGGCGGCGAATAAATTGAACAAAGAAACCCGAGGTAGACTTCGGGACGTATGAAGAGAAATTTTTTGCCGCCTGGTAACAGCGAGGAAGTTTCAGTTGGAATCCAATAGAGCGCGATACGTGTATCTCGCTGGGGGACATAATGGAAATTCGTCACAAAGCATAAAAAACCATCTGAAATAACGTACGAGATCCTAATTGACATGTAGTCGGGGTCAAAGCTTGAGGAAATTAGGTTTTACGAAACTAATTGAATTATCGATGCTTGGGAATGAGCGTAAAATTCGATTGATTGAGGGAAATAGTTCGCAAATTAATCAAAGTGAATGATAAATAATCATATTTGACTTCATTATCGTAAACGTAGGATAATGAAGTCGAAAAATCAGTTCACCAATATTATTACGTTAATTTCGTATTATGCTTTTTTCTTTCGGAAAGTGGCGACTTTCTGAGCATACCGACAAAAGCCCGCTTTGTCCGATACATATCTAGCAGCTCTTATATAACCTTAAATGGCGTTAAACTTGTAAATTTCTAACAATAACTCGCACATCAGAAAATATATTTATGTATATATAAATGCCTAGCTGATATTACAGTACGTTTTAATACGTATGATAGTTCGAGCGCAACGCGGTATACAATTCCTCGCGGAATTCACAAGAAGAAAAACGGGTTTTTGCATGCATAGTACTTTGTGCTTATGAGATCGTGATAATCCATGCGTTATTACTAATAAAAAAAAAAAAAAAACTGATGACAGGGAAAAGGTGGTTGAATGGGCTTGATCGATGAGGGTTAAAGGTTGTCAAATGATTTACCCTTTTTTTTTTATGCAGAGGAAGCAATTAATTTTCTTTGTACCATTTTTAAACAAAAAATTGTCTGATGTTAAAAGTAGGCGATTCTTTGGGGAACGAATCTTCGAATAAAATTTCTCAAAATATGATTTGGGTCTTCGTACATCTATGAAAGCGTCGCGAAATCCGTAATCCGTTTCTTCCACAGCATCCTTATACCCTTTGTCTTCTATTTTTGTTCGGTTGTTTTCTTATTTTCATTTTTTTTTTCTTGGGTATTAAGAACTATATTACCGCCGCTGCTTCTACGAATAGGCGATCGGTATAGTTGTAGATTATTCCTAAATTCCTAAGCAATCTACGTATCACAGCGTTCGCCTAGTTATTTGCGTACATATTATACGTACGAAGTCTCCAGCTCGTGGAATTCAACGTTTGTATACTCGGGGCATAAAGGGGCACACTCTCAATGATGGACGGTGTATAAAAATAATAAAAAAAAAGAAAGAGAAGAATCTACGCGAGGATAATCTCGCCCAACCAACTACGCAGTACACCTGCATCAACACGCTCCCTCTCTCTCTCTCTCTCTCTCGTTCTCTGTTCCAACAACGTATTATCGCATCTGGTGAGAAAAGTCAAGAATCACCACCTGTTGGCCGGTTCATCAGCCAGCTGTGCGCGCGCGCTGAGCAGAGAGCTCTCTGTCGTATGGCGAGTACTCAACGGAGGCCTTAGCAGCCCGAGTGTAGCCGAGTCGCAAGAAGTTAGCAACCATTTTCACAGAGTTATAGTACACATATATGTTGCTTGTATATACCTCACGAGTATACGAGTAGGCGGTAACCGCGCCGAGGGGATCGAGCCCCGTGGGGATTCATGGAGATATGGAAAGAGACTGCATCTCGCCTCATGTTCTGCACGACTCAAGAGTTCTCCGATAGGCGATAACGCTAATTAAATATGAGGATCCAAGCTATGGATATTATATCAGCCGAAAAAAGATAGACCTCGTTGCGTGCAAAATTTCAGGCAGATTGACCGTTTAATTCCCGAGATATGCACCTTTGAGGTTGAGCTATTTAACATTAGCCGTATGCAAGAACCACAAGTCATCGGGTATACAATGCTTCTTCGGGAAAAACTGACTCGATACATGTGACGAAAAAAATGTACCTCTGGAAAGAGGATGTTTTTATGCGATACATGGCGAAGATTGACAACGGTTGACCGTTTAGTTTTGCTGATACGACAAAAATAAAAAGCGAGGATTTTGATGGCGCACGTGGGACGCCCGAGTACCAGAGACGCCGATCTCACTCTTACTACGCATGCCCCGATAGCCCACGCGACGTAAAAACTAATCCCCGATACTGGTGGCGGAGCTCATATCGGCATCCTTGTAAACTTCAATATATATTTCGCGCAGTGCAAGTGGTATACTCGACGCGTGTAAACACATTATACTATACATATTATAAGTATATACGCCGGTCACCACTGGCCGCGTGCGCGTCTCTTGCGCCATCAGCAGCGAGAAAGCACAGCGTGTGTGAGCAATAAATGACTCGGGCGAACAAACAAGATATTTATATGAGGCATTCCGCGCCAACTCGACCTGCGTGTGTGTATGAACCTCGATCATCTGAAATATTTTGATACACTCTGTAAATCGCTGTTTCATGTCTATGCGAGACATTTTGTTTCTTCCTTTGATATAGAACTAGTCCTAAAGTTATTTTAGGATGATTTTTTTAATACACTAAAAACTTGGCACAACTTGCGAAAATCTGAAAAAATATGATCAACTTTTGAAAGCTACAGCTTACAGCCTGAGTGGTCGGTATTTTTTTTTTTTTATTACAAAATATAAGTCAGAAATCATATTTTCAAAACCTTCCATCTCCTGCCAAAGATATACAATTTAGGACTTCATACTAGACTCCATAATTATGATTTCCTTGGTTTTTCCCCCCTTAAGAAAACTAAATATTCGAAAAAATAATAGAAGCGTCCTCGACTCTGGGCTGAAAAAAAAATCTTGTAAAAAGTTAATGCTCATAGAGTCCAGATCGAAAAACGTAGGTCAACTTGGCGTTAGATATCCCGTGTATTTGTCAGGAGTGGTAACTCGGCAGGTGTGCAACAAGGCTTTTGCACACCATACACACAAAACATACGCACTCTTTCTTCTCACTCACTCACTCTCTCTCTCTCTCTTTTCACGCGTGTGCATGCAATATTCCTATATTCATTAAGAAGGTACGATTACTTCTGTGGGCGGGGAATAAGCGGAAACGTAGGCGCGGCGAGCGAGGGGCACGCATGAAACAAGAGAGAGTTGGAGTTCTGACCATTTTCAACCGGAAAATTGAAACTTTTTTGTGACGTAGTGCTTGAACTACACGGTGAAGAGTAATTTTTTAATTTTTTTACAATATCTATTATATCTGATCTATCAAATTTCAGTTTTTCAACGGGCGTAGTTGGATACGTGAGAAGCAAAACCGTGATCACCGCACTTCTGGTTCATCGTCTCCATGAGACAACGTGCTTCAGTAACTCAAACTACTCGACTTTGCAATTTAATCACGAAAAAACTAAACGGTCAATATAGCTCAAATTTTGGCAATAGGCGCATAAAGTATTCGTCAAAAACATATAAAAATTTCAAGTCCGAAAGTTGGATTCGCAGCAATGATCGTAGCTCCTTAACATCATCTTCTTATCTATACGATAATTTACAACATTCTTGGCTGATCGTAAAAGTCTATTCTTCCATTAATCAAATGTTCGTACTATTGGTGGCAACTCTACGATTGGATTACTCTCTCCTGCATACGAAAATTGTGTGCCGTTGCACCGCGCCATCTACCCATGGAAACCTGTAGTGGGATACTGGAATTTAAATAATATAAAAAGGAAAAAAAAATATATCGAATCGGAGCTCGGAGAATGAAATGCGCGTCAGGAAGACATCACAGGGGGACAGCAGAGGTATATAACCGCGCTCGCGGTGACGCGCGATTAATATCGTTCGTTTGCTTGAGGTCTCCAATGGGGCTTTGAGAGTCTTACGCGTACACGCTTACATGCAAGAGGAATCACGCGCGCCTCTCTCGACAGAAAACTCGTTTCTACCGAGTCTGAATCGTAACGAGAGAGTCTCGCAGGCCTGGCATATATGAGCACAACAGCTATGCACATACGACGCGGGATACCCGAGATGTGCCTTACGTGTAGCATGAAAAGTTTCGAGCGAACAAAACGCACGTTCGGGGAAACTCGCAGACTTCGCTCGGAACGTCGCGTCCTCGGATTCCACCGCACGAATTCTCGGTATAAACAGGGACTCATCTACCGATCATCGCCTCTCTATATGGTGTTTTGAGTGTGACGAGTCGGCGAAAGGGCTCGTTTTGCAGAAAATAGATATTATTTTTATCATTATTGTGATGAGCACACTGGCTGACCGAAATGTTATAAACACTTTTTTTTTTTGCTCCCTGGCTCGATTCTCTGATGCACGCCCTGGTCAAACGTAATTGAACTAACTGGTCACCGAATGCAGGTGGCGCTGAGGCGTCGGCTGTGTAAGTTTCAAGTTTTTGGACATTTAAAAAAGAATATTTGCGATTTTGACATAGATAACATTTTTCTTTCTTGTTCAAGGCATGAAATTGACCGCGTTGGTCAATTTTTTTCTTTGAGAACCCATTGTTTCCGTTCGCAATTTCCCGGTGACTCAATACCCGAACAGTATACAAAAGTCAAGTAGTTAGTTTCATAAGGGACGACTTTTTTGCTGTCTCTGTATCTCGAATTCGAACCTTTCAGCAACCATTATGTCAATTTCTCGAATTCGATCAGATCTTAATTTTTTCCTTCATATATATATATATATATATATATATATATATATATATATATATATATATATCGGAGGGGCTAGACAAACGAGCTCAGATAGGTATTTTAGTTTTTTTGTAAACGTAGGAAGGAGGATACGAGACAACGCTTGGGGCGGTAGGGGTGAGGATAGAGGAAGAACAGGTAGAGAGGTTACTTTCGTCGTTGATCGGGGCAACCTGAAATTATACCGTAAATCCTGTGCTCTCGAGCCAACGAGTTCTCAGTGGAAAGACACAACACAACATATTCGCTGTGTCTGGTCGCTGAGTTAAGGTTTGTGGGGGGGGCACGATTCTATCGCGGTCCAGAGAGCCTTAGCACGCTCTTTCATCGATCACGAAGCTCGGCAGACAGCGCGTCGCCGGATCTCCTTCAGGCACTAGCCGTCGCGTTACCGCTTCAACGAACGTTACCATGTTTAGCCAACTTGATCGATATCGGATTTTCTCGGAATCGCGATGCTTATTTTAACTCGCAAATATATTTTGATCGAGCAGTCACGACACGCAGTATTTCAGTATTTTCCGTAAGGTTGATTCTAGAAACGAACGATAGGACCCTCGTCTCTCGCTCGCTCTACTCTCATCGATGGAAAGATTTTTTAAAAAAACCAATGTGCATTATGCACGCAGAATTCTCCCCCCCCCCCCCCCCCCCCCCGATTCTCTATAATTAAAATTCTTGAAATCACATTTTTAGCTTTCAATGGAAATTTTATCACAAGCAGTGTACTCCCCGACCTCTGTATTCTCAATCATAACGTGAAACTCACCGATGGCTTATTTACGTAACACATCACGCGCACATAACTCGTCGATATACCTCGGCTCTATTTAGAAAGTCACACGTGGGGGGGGATTCCGAGTTCATTGGCGACCAGGGACTTATCGTTAAAATTTTCCAATGCCCGAATAATACGAAGGCACTCTCTTCAATGGAAATAAATTCTTCTTTTATTCAGCAACATATGCAGAATCATTTCTTCCTGTTTTTTTTTTTTTCGCTATTAATGGATTATTCGCGATGCCAATATCTCCACAAATGTCCTGTTGATCAATATTTATACGCTCAATGATTCTTGGAAAATATAAATAACTCTGATAAATAATAATTTAAAAACAAAACAAAAACGAAAAAAATTAAACAAAAAAAAAAAACAACAACCTT
This sequence comes from Rhorus exstirpatorius, assembly GCA_963564615.1. Lineage (NCBI taxonomy): Eukaryota > Metazoa > Arthropoda > Insecta > Hymenoptera > Ichneumonidae > Rhorus > Rhorus exstirpatorius. The sequence goes on along the minus strand of OY751316.1, from coordinate 14,196,056 downwards.
TGGATCGAGGGCCGAACGTAAAACCGTACTCGTGCTCGTTTCGTAGTAACAACGGTGAATCCAAGACGAGGCGATCTTCGTAAAAGAAAAACGAACAAACCAAAAAACCGTCCTGAGACAGAGAGATATAACGTTCGAGTGATATGCCACCACGCCCCGGTGCTCCGATTAAGAAAATTTCGTGAAACTATATCGGATTCGTAGAAAACACAGCGTTCAAAAGATCGGGCTTGTTGACTTTGCCCATACTGTTCTTCGGTATTTTGTCGACTACTCGGAGCACCGTAGGTACAGCGTACTCGGGTAGTGTCTGTTTTCCAAATTCGCGCAATTGCGATAGAATAAGCTCCGAGCCTTCTCTCACGACAACGACCGCAGCTACCTGATGAGACGGGAAAAGAAAAAAAAAAAAAAAAAAAAAAAAAAAAAGACAGAATAAAAATTACTGATAACCGAGCCGACGTCGAAAGGTCGCGGGAAATTGACATTTAACACGGCAATGGTATCCATAATTATTCAGGAACGTGATATATTTTGTTATTATCCCATGTTCAATTATTTATAAATAATTATATGTGGATATGCGTGGTCAGATTGCAACAATTGGCTGATAGTTAACGGGTGTTTTGCCCTCTGCCGTCGAAAAAGTCATTTTCCAGCGACCATATTGTTTAGTCCAAATATTGCCCACCAGGGTCTCATGTTAAACTCATTTTCCCAATAATATATGAAGAAAAGAAGAAGAAAAAATACGTATGACAGTTTCACGTTAACCTTTTGACCCCAAGTATTATCGGCAACTCCGACAACCGCACAGTCGACGATGTCCGGATGACCGAGAATCGCCGTTTCCACTTGCAAAGCGCTCACTTTGTAACCGCCAGTTTTTATTATATCGACCGAACTGCGTCCCAAAATACTGTATATACCATTCTCGTACTGGGCAGTATCACCTGCGAGGAATAACAAGTATATTTCGTACTACTAAATATAAATTCTCCGATCCTTTTTTTTTTTTTTTTCAAGATTGTCCTGTTCATCGCAAGACTCTTTCGTCCTTTCACGCCAGAGATGTAACAAAAAAAAAAAAAAAAAAAAAAAAAAAAAAAAAAAAAAAAAAGTTGTTTTCTCTGTATCCGGACCATCGTGTAGACGGGAAACTTTTTGCTGCATAAATCTTACCAGTTTTGAACCAACCGTCGCTCGTAAATTCCTTCGCGGTTTCCTCGCGCTTCTTCCAATATTCCCGAAACACGGAGTCGCCTTTGACCTGAAGATTCCCAATTATGGGGCCTTTGTCTTTGACAGACTCGCGACTACCCCTCGCGTCACCCTCCACGAGAACTTGTTCCTCCTTAACATGGCTATCGCGTCTCGTTATTCGAACTTGTACACCGGGTAACGGTGTACCGACGGTACCTGCGATCAAAATGAAATAATACGATGATACGATGATCGCGAGGGCTTTGGAAAAATTCGTACGTACGACGCATCCTCACCCGGTATACGATTGCCTTCGAGAGGATTAGAGAGGACCATACCGGTCTCCGTCATACCGTATCTCTCCAATAAACGGTGGCCCGTTATTTCCTCCCATCTGTCGAATATGGGCTTTGGTAGTGGCGATGAACCGCTCACCATGAGTCTAGAGAAGCGAGAGAAAACAAATGTAACCATCTCTTAAAGTAGCTCTTGCGCGACCGGTGGCGGGGAATTAGCGAGAACATAGGCGCGGCGAAGCGGGCACGCATGAAACAAGCGAGAGTTGATCTGCTCTCGGGGCTAGAAAATTACGTTTTTTTTTTATAGTTATAACGGTACGATAAATAAATTTGAGATTTCATAATAATGTTTATTGCATCGATCCAGCAAAGTTTCGTCTGCTCATCTAGTTTTTAAGTATTAGAATTTAAAAAGAGTAAGCACTCCAGCTTCGTTTGTCACTTTGGGGCCTATAACCCACCGTGTTGAATTGGAAAAGTTTACGAGCATATATCTCCGGAATCAAACGTTAAAAGAATCTAAAACTTTGCAAGCATAATGCAGGAACCTCAACCCTTTCCGTTTGTCGTATTTTTTATCAATCTATCTAGATTCGACGAGATTGCAAGAACCACCTTAATATTTCTTCCTCGTAATTATTCCTTGCGCCCGAAGTTTTCTCTGTGTCTCTAGAATTTACTGAGATCAGAGCTTAAAGCGATGTATCACACTCTCCCCGCACCTCGAAAACGCGAATTCTACTTTCTCCGAGATGATACAAGCGATCAGGATGAAATAAAGCTTAGCCACTGCGGTATGTTGGCAAAAAGTGGCTAAGCTTTTTTTTATTGCGATCAGTTGCGTCGTTTTGGAGAAAGTACCTTCAAGAATTTTCAGCTATCTCTCTCGCACTCGCGTGTCACGTGGTACATATGCGACCTTAAGGGGGATGATGGTTTCGTGAAAAACGCGTGTAAAGTCGTGCGCCATGCGTAACCGCGCGCAAACCAAGCGCCTAAAACTTTATCAATTGTGCGAAACGGGCTAAATCATTTTGCAAACACATTTTCCATGCCAAATATTTGAAAATTACGAAGAAAGAATAAAAAATCGCGTTTTTCGACCCAACTAGGACTGGAATAACCCAAACGTATAACCTCACCTGATCTTACTGCTGCATACGGTACGAACGTATTCCTTGAATTTTGAATTTTTGCTAAATATTATATCGTATTCCTGAATGAGTCTCATGTAAATCGTCGGCACTGCCATGTACATATTGACGCGTTCGGTATTTTGTAAATCAATACCGAGCAATTGTGTCCAAACGCTCGATGTCTCGAATTTCGGTAGCATCAGACATCGCGCACCGACATAGAGCGGACAGAGTAAAACATTGACGAGACCGTGTATGTGATTGAGAGGCAGCGTATGAAGTACATTGTCCTTTTCCGTCCATTTCCAGGCGTTTATCAGCGATATTATTTGCGAATGAAGGCTCTTGTGACTGACAACAACGGCCTTTGGTTTGCCCGTTGTGCCCGATGTATAGATAAACATTGCATCGTTCTTGGCGTAAAAATCATTTTTCAGCGGTGTCTCGATCGTATCGGCGATTTCACGATCGTCGCTCGCTCGATTATTCGCCGTTTTACCATCGGCTTTCATAGCTAGAACTCGCAATGCCTCGTCGAATACGATCAATCGACGATTCGTATTTGCAACGAGAGGCTCGAGTAACGGCAAATTTTCGCTCGTCGTTACGATAACTCGAACGTCCGAATCTTTGATGTAATAATCGAGCACGGATCCCGGACTCAGTGTACTCAGCGGTACGGCTATAATAAGAAAATAAAAAAAAAATAATAAAATCAAGTTTGAAGAAATTTCAACGCGATCGACCGTTTGAGATAAATATATATATATATATATATATATATATATATATGTATTTATTATATACCAATTTGACCGCTCATCCAGCATGCCCACTGCACGATAACGTAGCTCGCATTGTTGGGCAGAAGAAACGCGACTCTCTCTTGATGAGCTCCGCCAAGAATGTTGCTTAAGTAATTTGAAAATTGTCGCGAACTGAGGAATAATCCACGATACGTGTAATCACCCTGTACATCTCGCAGAGCTGTTCTGTCGCCGTATTGAATCGCTCGTTTGAATACGGGCACGACTGTGTTGAAAGGCTGCGGAGAAATTATATTTTTTGGAGAGAAATTGAGATTCAAGCGGCAAGGACGAGTCCGTTTGAATGGAAATATTCATTATAAATGGAATAATTAGTAATAATCATAATAAATTTAGTAAAGAAGAGAAGAAAGCATTTTTAAAAAAACAGAAGAAGAAAAGATTGAACGAGAAGGGAGTCCTTCTCGGAGATTGTGCAAAGACCGTACGTCGTCGTCGCGTTCATTTATTCTTGTAACAACTTTTAGTTTCTTTTCGTTCAATAAATACTCTTGCGTCAAAAAATCTGAGAATCCTACATATGTAAATAGTAATAAATTGAGACCTGTATCGACGGAAGTTTTCTGCAGTTTCCCTCCGTCTTCGGTGAATGCGATACAGGGTCAAGGGAAGGTGAAGCGACTGCAGCCGTGGAGCGCAGAGGAATGAGGATAAGTATGTCGGAGTAGCGGGTAATATGAGAAGTGGTAAAAGCGAAAAAGGGTCTGAAGGAAAAAGTGGTATAATGGCGTAGCTCCGACACTTGTAGGAACCCGAATAAGGTGTGCTCCCACGCATTAGTAATAAATTGAAAATTTTCTCTAGAAATACCATGCAAAGAGAAGATCTAGCTACAAATTTTTTCTAGGACATGCAAGGAAAATACTACAAATGTTAGTGTCGATTATAGTTTATTCGTGTGAAATATTATGTGAAAATGTTACACGCAACTCATTCAATGAGTACGTTTACACGAAGCTCTAATTCCGGTTTTACGAAAAACCGGCGTAGTTGAAGCAGGCGTTAAAGTGCGTGTAGACGGATCTTAATACCCGCTTTACGTCGTAAAGCGGGTGTTAGGTACCGTGTAAACGCCTGATTTAACTACACCGGTCATAATAACACCGGAGTAAGAGCGTCGTGTAAACATACTCAATGTGAAACTTATATTGGCATCCATGCATGCACGAGCTAACGATTAGCTTCTGTGGACAACAACTACGATGTTCAAGTACCGTAGTGCAAAAATATCGCGTTGTGCAAACTTTACTTTAAATTCAAATATAATTTCATTGTCATTATGGTAATTATAGTTATAACTATATTATTTATTTATAAAACACAACATTTATTTGAAATATTTTTTGATAAATAATGAATAAATGAAAAAAAAATGACAATGAATATTATGAAATAACGATAACCCATTTTGAAAAATATAAATTTTTACTTTAAATTCAGATATAATTTCATTGTTACGGTAATAATAGTTATAACTATATTATTTATTTATAAAACACAACATTTATTTGAAATATTTTTTGATAAATAATGAATAAATGAAAAAAAAATGACAATGAATATTATGAAATAACGATATCCCATTTTGAAAAATATAAATTTTTAGTTTCCAAGCCCCAACCGAGGATAGGATAATGCAGGATGGCATTTTCAAAAAATTAAATGAATTTTCTCAACTAACGCAATTCCTCAGAAGTATTACCTGTTGAGCCTCATTACTAGAATTGACAGTGGCAGCGGCAGCCGTGTAAGTTTGCTGGAGCCTCCGATTAGTCGTGTTCCCGTGGAACTCCGATAACCTGTTGGCGGTCAAATGCCAACTACGTCGCAACAGAGAACTCATATTTTACTAGCTGTGTCGTCTCATGTGACTTCGGTTAGCATCTGAAAGTTTAAAAAAAAAACATATATATATATACATCGACGAACGCGTACATGTGACTATCCTCGATCGTTGCCAGAATTTGTGACGCACTAACCCCCAAAAGTCGAGCCGAAAAAACAAAACGATCACGGGAGCAACGCTGATTTTTTTTTTTTTTTTTATTGAATTAAATAACCTTTATTATCAACATTGAGAAATTAAAGTATGAAAAATGGATTTAAAAAAATAGGACAAATTGTACATTGAATCACGTATAAAAAAAAAAAAATACCGCCGTTGAAACGTCATTTGGCTTGATTTTTTTTTCATACTTTGTAGCACTTTGTAGCATAAAGCTTCTTTTTCTCTCATTGCCAAAACGAATATATATATATATATAAAGATAATATATGTACTTTACCAAACATGATAAAACATTATCGAAGATTGCACCGGTTTTGACATCTCGACTTGTGTTATAAATCAAGGTAATAGAAATATATAATGAGAAAGACCGTGAGCTATAATTAGGATCTCCGCTGCCTTTTGCTCCCGCACAGGGGAGCCACGGTGTCTGGTAGTTTTTCGCGCCAACTTCAATGTAATAATACCACACTTGAAAAATACGAAAAGTGGACTGTCGACCAGTTAAAAATAGAGATTCGTTCTCGGTTCTCGGGAAGCAATATTATCGAGGGAAAAAAAAAGGATTTACAAGATCGGTAAGAAGAAATGTCATAAAAAATGGGGTTATATATATGAATTCAGTTTTAGATTCACAACTGTTAATTTTTTTTAGATTGATTTTTTATGATCCGAATAATAATTTTCGTACGTCATTGGGAAATATGTGCATTCCTTTGTTCGTGAATTTATCAGCACAACACACTTATCATTTTTCAGCAATTGAAGAATCTCTAACATTCGCATCATGTGAATATAGGTTATGTCTAACCTCTCTCTACCAGCTGGATCGAATTTCAACCGAGTTGTTTCAGCTAATGAATGAGTTGTGTTCCTAAACCTCCTTTACAAATAATTCAAGAGAATATTAATTTTACAAACATTATTTGACTGACGTATAATGATCTTTTTTTTTTTGCAATGCTGGTTTATTACATACATACGTTAAATATTGATATTTAAAACTCGCGCGGCATTACTACCAATTCCGATGGTGCTGCACTCTACGCAAGCTTTCGCAGCTATTTCGACTCTGCGCGCGCAGATGTTGATGGGAAATACAAAAGATATGAATGATAAAAACAGCGGAGCTATCGATCGAAATTTCAAATCGACACGCATCTAAGAGAAACCTTTTTTAATAATTTTTCACACTGAAATAAAAAAAAAAATTATTTAATATATTTTATTTGAACAAACCTCCATTATCTGTATCCTCAAATTTTTTTCTATCATTAAATCACGAAAATTTTGAAAAATAATCTATCCATTGCGCATAGATTCTCATGGCATAGATTCTCATGGCATCGATGATAATGAAGATGGAAATAAAATGATGGATAGGTCGTTATTTCATAAAATAAACAATATTTTTTTGTAAAATATTTCATTTATTTCTACTCATGGGTCATGGCTCGTCGTTTTTCTTTTTCAATGACTCCATAACAGACTTTACCAAGCACCGCTGTAGTACCAAACAGAGATCTTTACTGGCCTTCGTGGCCGAATCTACTGCGGGTTTCAACAAAGATCTGTCTATATCACCGACGAAATACAACTCGGCAATTTGATCGTGCTGAGAGAGCGTAGCCTGCATCATAATTCCATGATTTATTCGTTTCGTTTTTTTTTGCATAGGCGCTGAATTACAAATTCTCTCCTCTCTCTCGGTCGGATCGAGTAGCAATACGTCAGAACGAATGCCCTGAAGGAGGAAAAAAAACAAAAAAAATTGCCTCGTTCCGCACCAAATTTGTAAAGTTGCATTTTTTTTTTTTTTTTTTTTTTTAATGGGACTTTCGACCGACGGGTCCTGAGATACCAAATTTTTTAATTGACAAAATTTTTCATCTGTACGGAAAATTTAGCGATCCAATGCCACAGGATTCATTGTATGTTGCCTTGAATTAAATTTTAGGCCAAAAAATACAAAAATAAGGCTAAAATTGCAACGTTTGATCGTAAAAATGGCGATTCTTTGGATAATTTTTCATTATCTTTGGTAAAAATTTTGTTCTCCGCTCACCATGGTGACCGCCGATACCAAACCGTACATAGGGATACTGGCATTTGCCAGAGCCAAGCTAGCAGCCATTATAGCGGCTCCCAAGCAAGATCCGTCGTTGTCCAGAACCAGAGCGTATATATCTACTTGAAAATTTGGAAATTCATGCTAAAACGACAAAAGCATTAACATTGTAGAAACAAAAGGACCAATTTTAATCAACTTTCATCGAGTATTGGCACAATTTTTCTCCGTTACCCGACAAACTGCAGGTTCCAGAGCTCTCTGCATAATGAGGCTGTACTCTTTTTCCTCCGTATCCTGCTGATGAATTCTTCTCTTGACGCAGGAGAACGAGGCAAACTTGAATTCGCAATAGAGACTACCCTGAATGCTGTAACCGCTCTTATTGGGTGTTTCCCTGGGATCAAATACCGAGCACACAACCTTTGTTTTTCCCATTTCGATATAAGCTGATCCCTTAGCCTGGCTCACTATTCCCGTTTTAACGACTGTTGCGACGAATAAAAACAAAGAAATGACGTTCGAAACGTCGCTTAACCATCGGTATAAGCGTGAACAATATCCTTGATTCGAGCATTGTGTAAAAAAAAAATAAACAATTCCATAACCTTACACATTTTTCTCAACTGGTCGTTTGTACGACCGTCCTCGCGTTCGATCACATTATTATCGCGATTTTCCAAATTCTTGGCACTCGAATCGAAGTGAATATTATAAGGTATCGAGACTTCTGGACCGTTAACACGTTTTTGATCGACAGGCATTTTATTGCTCGATGCTGAATACGTAATAAACGCTAAATCTGATGTTACTATATAAAAGCACGTGCTGCAACGATGACGGACAAATGCGTTGAATTTTTATAAATAAACAAAATGGCCATTTCAAGTGCTTGACATTCGAGATATTGAGGTTATGTAAGACTCAGTCAGTAAGAAAAACTGCAATGAACGCCTCCAATTAGTATTAAACGTTTCAGTAAAATGGAGCAAATTATTTGTTTTTTATAGTTTGAGAAGGATTTTTAGAAAATACAGTTCTATAAATTGCAATGATAAATTTAATTGATATTTCAAAAAAAAATTTGTATACGCCGTGAATTGGGTTCTCGATTCGGCCACCAGGCATCGCATTCCGCGAACATCCGGTTTTGCACTTTATCTACTATAATTCTAAAAAATTTTTTGACGATGCGTAGCAAATAAAAGTTATTTTTTTTTTTTCGGATTTTCCGACTCACTGTGCTTCTCTGGCTGTTTAAATGTTCGTGTTAATAAAATTATGCGTTTTTGCGATATACAGTTTGGCTGTGTATATTTTTGCTCATTATCTCACTGCGTCCTACCGCATGAGTTCGTACAACGACTGGTTGTTCGATCGTGTCCACGAGAATAATCGCCTTTATGATTTTATCATCGGTACGGGTGTACTTTTTGTTATTTATTGCATAAATTTCTTTCCGTCTATTGTCGAACGATTTACCGTTTTTTTTTCAGTCGGAGCTGGAAGCGCGGGTGCCACGCTAGCAGCTGAACTATGCAATGAAAAATGCAACGTTTTGCTTGTTGAGGCGGGATCTTGGCCCGCTTATTTCCTTGACATACCAATTTTAGCGCCTCTCCTTCAGAGATCACCTTACGACTGGCAATACAAGACTGTGCCGCAGAATTATGCCTGCAAAGGATTGTTAAATAATGTGAGCCAATCGCCGATAGCACAAAGATATTTGAGCAGATCCAGAATTTACTCGTCTCGATTTCTTTTTATTTTTATTTATTCCCAAAAAAACGCGTTATACTCCTATTTGTACATAATTCAGATCGTATGAAAATAAAGGCTTATCGAACGGACTTTATCGCAATTTTCAGCAAAGTCTATGGCCGCAGGGCAAGGTCCTCGGAGGATCAAGCAGATTGAATTACATGGCTTACGTGACCGGTCATCCCAAAGATTATGAGACCTGGTTTGCAGAATTTGCTGGTACTGTTGGAAAACGGTTTTTTTGCCCATGCCTCACTGCGATTAATCATCGATCCCTTAGGAGTAATTTAATTTATTTTAATTTAATTTAATTTACTAAGAAAAATTTTAGAGTACGATCTAAAGGACGATGATCCAATTATCAACGAGCCTCGATGGCATACCCATTTATCGGACGTTATTCACGACGCCCTATTGGAAATCTCGCCAAATACGAAAAACGGTAATTTTAGTATACAATGTATATATATTTTTTTGCAAGATTCGGATGAATTGTTTCTCATATTAGATTTCAGGAGAATTAAACTAACAATGAAGAATGGTGAAAGATGGAGCACCGATCGACTCCTCGAGAATAAATTCCAAAATGGTTTGCACGTGATAACTCACGGTCTCGTAAATAAATTAATATTCGACGGAGATACCGCGAAGGGTATTGAGTTTATTAAATGGGACAATAAATTCAAAGCTTTTGCAAAAAATGGAGTAATCGTGAGCGCCGGAGCGATCGGTAGCCCGAAATTACTGATGCTCTCGGGAATCGGGCCTAAGGAACATCTCGAAACTTTAGGGGTCAGCATACAATTCCAGGCGTCGTTCAACATACCTATCTCATTAACTCATTAATATAAATTAACTCCTTAAGTTGAAAAAAAAAAATATCATTGTTTTTCTTATAAACCATCATAAATTGTTTTATAAAATCGACCTATCATTTTTCATTCTTTAATCCGTAATTTAAGGTGTTGCTGTTATTTTTTTAAATTTCATTAGAAAAATTGAACCTTGAGAAACCAAAGTAACGAGAGAAATGGAATTTCTGATCTCCGTTCATTTTTCTCATTCAGATTAACGTGATAAACGATTTACCGGTTGGACAGAATTTAGTTGATCACATACTCACGGGAATCGATTTGGTAACACTGAATATCTCGTCATCATTGAGTCTGGAGAACGTTTTAAATCCAATTTCGGCATTAAATTACACGATCTTTCGTCAAGGTATTTCGATGCATCGTGAACGCGGTAATTGAGGGAACGATGAAAATTTAACAATTGCCTTTGATCTTTGATTCAGGACCATGGACCTGCGCCGGTATTGAGGCCGCTGGAACGTTTTACACCTCATCGCAGAGCATCGCGAAAGAAGCTCCGGCTCTACAATTAATGATAATACCAACGGGAATATCTCAGGACAATGGTATTGTACTGAGAAAATCCATGGGAATTTCCAACGAGGTAGACAAATTTGAGAGTATATCCCCGCTGTGTCTCGGTGTGGGGTAGAAGGACAAAATTTCGTTGAAGTAAAAAAAAAAAAATTATCCAGCGGACTGCTTATTAATTGATATTTCAATTCCAATTGTCAATCTGGACGACGAGCGACCGTTTAATCGGGCAAATATCGTAAAACGACTGAGATGTTGAAAAAAAAATTTTGCAGATTTTTGAGCAATATTTTGGTCCTTTGATCCATCGAACGGCGATAACGATAGCACCGGTTTTACTGCATCCAAAGAGCTTCGGTGAGGTCAGACTCGCGAGCTCGAATCCCTTTGAGTATCCTCTGATCGATCCCAAATATTTGTCACACAAGGAAGACGTTTCGACGCTGATAAGCGGTAAGAGGATGTCGATTCATCGAGCTTCACATTTCTGCGCATCGAATAATGCATATTTTTTTTTTTTTTTTTCAGGAATACAGCTGGTCAAACGACTGATAAGAACCGAAGCCATGAAAAAAAACGGAGCAACCCTCTACGAAGCTCATTTTCCAGGCTGCAATGATTTTATCTTCGATAGCGCGGAATATTGGGAATGTTATATACGCCATTTGACTCTGACCTCGTATCATCCCGCTGGAACATGCAGAATTGGTCGGGTCGTTGACGATTCCTTCAGGTATCCATTATTCGATAATGGGGGAAAAGATGGGCATCGTATGAATGAAAAAAAAAGCATTTAAATTTACATTATGATGAACAAATCATGAAGAATTATTGGAAAAATGAAAATTGCAATTTAAAAAATTCATTGGTCTTTCGCAATCGACACTGACAACTTTGAAAAGCTTTTTACAAAACTTGTACAGTCTCTCGCTCATAATTTACATTCCTTGTCCTCTCCTTTACTTCTCCCGCATCCTTAGATCTTGTCTTACATTTCTAATCAACTCTCACACCGCATCCCATTCATTATCTCCTTTCATTCTGCTCTCCCATTCTCTATCTCCGCACTCCTTTTTTTCCCATACCTCTTCGATTTCCCTGAAATATGCGCAAATTCCTTTTTGTATTTTTCCCTGAAGCATATTTATTACCTCTCCCACCATCGCTATTTCGTCAATTCCTTCCAGCCATTCTTTAACTTATTTTCTTGTATTTTCCTTCGCGCACTCTCTACTTTTCTTACACACCAGCAAATGCTCCAAAGTCTCATCCTGCTCCTCACATATTCCGCACATCCAATCTCTCTCATCTTTCTTGCCCGCTCTCCCTACATTTCCGCATCTTATCCTGGCTCACATTTCTTTCTCCTTGCCCTTAACATTTTCCTCGGACCAGTATTTCCAAGGCCTAATCTCACTCTCCACCAAAAAACTTATATTTATAATTGTAAGTCGATTCCTTTATTCTCTCCTCCTCCTTTTTCAACGTCTCGTTCTTCAATTTTTCTAATCCCATCTTTATTCTTGCTTCAGTATCTCTCACCTCTCTTCGTTCCCAAATCATCTCAACAATATCTTGCGCATCCATGCTTTTTAATACAGCCTTTAAATTCTCTCCCCCCCCCCCCACTTTGATGGCACGCAATTCACTATCGCCCTTATTTCTTTAATCATGCACACTTTTGGCCATCTCTTCTCATCCATTCCTAAGATCTCCACTATATATCTTAACGCTCTTTCCCTTATCAGATATTTCATTGCGGGTACACCCAGCTCTCTTCTCCAAATGTAATTTGGAGTGTTCCTTTTAAGCCCCCAAAGCCATCTTGCAAAATCTACTCTGAATTCTTTCAAAAATGCCTATTTCCCCCCCCCCCCAACCCCAAATTTTCACCCCGTACATCGCACCCGCTCTAACTATCGAATTCAGTAAACGAAGTCTTTCCTCCATCGCATCTCTTCCCGCTCTCCTCCAAACACCCCACACCGCAATCGACACTGATATTCGATTTCGATTTTAATTTCGTAGATTTTAACATCCGTTTGATTATTCGTAAAAACATTTTCCAAAAATCGCATGTTTGGGATTTTCGATATAATTTTTTTTGTTTTGTTTGTTCCAACAGTGCCTATCGCCCTTGATGAATATTCATTCCAGTGATTTCACTTTTCGTTTATCATTCATGTTGCATTATTTTCAGAGTCTTGAATACAAAAAATTTGTATGTAGTCGATGCATCTGTACTGCCCGAATTGCCAAGTGGCAATATAAACGCTGCAGTGATGATGCTGGCCAAAAGAGCTCACAAATTTTTGTGCAATCGTGGCAAACGAAAAATCATCGATCCTATCGCCAAATGTCTCAAATTTACGAGCTATATGATGGCACTTTACGGCAATGAATACGAGATTATCATCAAACAGACACTTCGAGTCGGCCTTTAAATTCGTATTTTATTTTTTTTTTTGTTTAACTGAAAAATTTTGTATACAGGATACGAATTGTTTAACGTATTTTGCAATGTTACGTCACAAATGTGCGACGAACGAATGGAAAAAATTATTTTTTTCCCCAATACAATTAATTGTCTAATTAAACGAACGAGAGAAAAAAAACAAAATAAAAATCATTGATTTTTTTTTTTTTTTATTTCCGAATTATTCGAAAGAAAAGTAGCTCTCAGATTACAATTACTTCGAATGATTATTCGAAAAATTGAAGAAATAGAAAATATATATTGCCTTATTTTTCATGTTTTCTGTACATATTTTATAATATATCGATTGGAAAAGAAAAAAAAATCGTAGGAATCGTTAGCGACGGTTGTATGGATGTTGTCTCGAGGAATTGCGTCGATCGATCGAAGGATGCATATGTACGGGTCCCTGATAACCCAATTGATCTTGGGAAGCGTAGGGTATCGGATATCCGAAGGGAATTCCGTATGGTAAATTCGGTACGACTCCTCTCATGAGATTATCGTGTATGAAAGGCATGAACATTGGCGCTGATTGAACCGGTTGTTCGGGCGGCGGATGTACTTTCCTGTTGATGCAGAGTTCTCTATTATAGAGCGACGTACCTCTGAATAATTCTAGGGCGTAATTCACGGACTCGTCGTGCTTGTACGTCACGAAGCCGTACGCCCTCGGTCGAGAATCACGATCTTTGGGAATTTTTACATCCTCCAATGGTCCGGCCTATCGTCGGTTATATCATTGTCAATACGAGTGTGTTAAATTGAAAAAAAAAAGAAGTAGCTTTACACGAGGATGACAAAAAAAAACCATTTGGAAAACTGGTTATAAACACGATTATGATATATGGTAAATTATTTCATACGATCGTTATAACAATTCATAATTATTTAATAATGGTATGCATTTGAATATAATTAGATCTATTATAATTTGTTCATAATTTCATGCACATGATATAATTATTAGGGTATGTCGAAAATGGACTTTTTTTTTCTTCGTTCTTACCACTCAAAACTTTAGGTTTTGACATTAAAGAGGTACTCGTTCAAGGAGGGCGCTGTAGCTTGAAGTTTAGCGGTCGCTCAACGACTGGAAATTTACAAAATTTAGGTTTTCCATCTAATTAACACGTAAAAAATATTGTTTTTCGTTCAAAATGATGTCAGGCAACCAAAGAAATTGGCAATGTCTGTGTTTCTTGGCTTATTTAAAAGCATGACTCATCCCCTAAACGATGATAGGTCGTTTTTCAACTTACTTTTTTCCAATTTTTTTTTTACGCCACTTTTCGACCACAATAGTCACTTTTTCAAGTTTACAAAGTCTCCAAGGTATCAATGAGTCCAAAATGAATTGATACAAGTATTGATTGTTGATTCGAATATAAATAACCAATTCCAAAAATAGGTAAAACATACGACGAAATTTCTCAAAAAAGAAATTTCTCATTTCGAGAAATTTTGTACGTTTTACCAATTTTTGGAATTGGTTATTTATATTCGAATCAACAATCAATACTTGTAGCAATTCATTTTGGATTCATTGATACCTTAGAGACTTTATAAACTTGAAAAAGTGACTATTGGGGTCGAAAAGTGGCGTAAAAAAAATTGGAACAAGGTAAGACGAAAAACGACCTATCATCGTTTACGAAATGAGTCGTGCTTTTAAATAAGCCAATAAACACCGACATCAGCAATTTTTTGGTTGCCTGACATCATTTTGAACGAAAAACAATATTTTTTACGTGTTAATTAGATGGGAAACCTATATCCTCGTTGAGCGACCTCTAAACTTCAAGCTACAGCGCCCACCTTGAACGAGGTCAAAACCTTTATGTCAAAACCTAAAGTTTTGAGTGGTAAGAGCGAAGAAAAAAATAAGTCCATTTTCGACACACCCTAATAATTATATATCAATAATCATTCATCTAATGTAGTTTTTGTACAGCATTTGCAAAAAAGTATTTCCATTTTTTGCACAGCATTTCCACTTTGTTGTACGGCATTTCCTTTCTGTGGCACGTATACTCCACTCGGTATATATATATATTATATGTATTAGGGTGTTTAAAAAAAAAAAAATTGATTTTCCAACGGGCCACACCTGAAATAGTTAGCTGAGGTAGAAAAAAATTTATATCAAAAGAACAGAGCTTTAGGTTGAGTAGAAGATCCGGCGCATTTGATTTTTCATTTTTTTTTCCTTTTTTCGAATTTATGAGTAATTGCTGATAAAAAAAATTTTTTTGAGCTCACAGCTGCCAGACGATCTTTTAAATGAGATGCTCTTAGAACTTTAACTCTTCAGTAGATATTTAACAGAGGTGTCCAACGAATTTTCTGATTATTATCATTCAAAACACATAAAAACACGATATTACAAAAATTTTATTTTTAGAATTAGATTAATTTTTTTAATTCAGTGGCGTTTGTTGGCAATAGTGATGCTAGCTCTTTCTTTTGACTGCTCAAGATGAAATTTGACAACTTGCATAAGGTATTTGCCTTTGATCTTCGTCTTTTGTCAATAATAAATTAAAATCATGGGCCAAAGAAACTGCTCTTTCAGCAGTATCGTTAACTACTCTCAAACCTTGTAAAATTTCCATACATTTGATATTAAAATTCCTGTTTTCCATGATTCCGGACATAAGTCAAGAAAATCACAAGGCAAATTGTACTGATTAAACAAAAACAATGATTTTTTAGTGATTAAATTATTCACATCTTTATCAAGCGCTGTCTCATGATCAGTCTCTTTGACTACAACTCGCGTTTGGACTATCTGCGCACCCTTTTGTTCTTCGATGGCATGAACCATTTTTAATTTCATTTCATTGTTGCAACAGTTGACAAGTTGGCTACTGAACGGCACTCAACCGCTATGATGGACACTCGGAACAAATCAAAGCAAAGTAGCTTCGGCTATCAATTCATTTTTTAATGAGAGTTTATTTAAGATTCTATTCAATTTTTAAAGCGATACTCATGACGCAAACGGTTTTTTCACTTATTATTGAAAAATAGTAAAATAATAAAATGAAAATCCGTTTGGAACCCAATTTAGACATGAATTGGAATGATAAAATTCCAAGAGAATTTTATTGAAGACACAACCGATTGTCTAGCATCTGTGAGCACGAAAAAAAAATTTTACCCGCAAATACTCATCATAAATTCGACAAAAAGGAAAAAAATGAAAAATAAAATGCGGCGGATCTTCTACTCAACCTAAAATTCTCATCTTTTGACATAAATTTTTTCTCTACCTAAACTATTTTAGGTGTGGCCCGTTGGAAAATGGAAATTTTGTTTTTGAAACACCCTAATATACATATACATACATACTATATATATATATATATATGTATTTGTGATTCTTTTTTTGTAACGTAAAAAAGTTTTGTAACGTAAAAGTTTTAAGATTTTCAGGTAATAAGTTCTTCTTATGTATATTTTCTGTGGAAGCATTTTTTAAATTACTTGGCGTCAATTTTTTTACTTTTTAAACGTATATATAATTATGATCAGATTTCTTTACGAGATGCATTGAGTTCATTAAACTTATATTTGTATAAAATTTTGAAAAATATTTCAAGCGACAACGAAATTTTGGAGCGTTAGGCTATATTTTTCTAAAAAATAAAAATTAAAGTTTTGTAGTCGGTGACATCAAAGCGGAACTAATTTGAGGTTAAAAACATCCGACAACAAAGCTCAACGAAAACGTTGAAAACCCAGATAAAGAGTTGAAAAATATTCGTATTTCTCGAAGACGTGTAATATCGAATGAAATAGATTTCTCAGAGTCGTAATATCGAAAGGAAATAAGCGCAAAATAAACTATAGGGTTAGGTCAACGGATACATTTCGTAATTTATATTTTGTCAAAAATCTTACTTGCAGAAATAATTCATACAAAATATCTTCGGTTACTCTGTTACTCAAATTACCGCACCATAAAGTACGCAGATCTCTTTCCATTTTTTACAAGACGAAACGATTATTTTTCTTCCAATTTGATGTTTATCCTGATTCTAAAAAAAACCTCGGACAAGCAATATAGGCCGCGGTCCGAATTGCGCTCACAGCGCGCTTAGAGTGCCAACGCGCGTGCTTCAGCATAGGCCTTAAGCTCTGTAAGCGCAATTCGGACCGCGGCCATAAACACACATGAATTTTTTTTTTTCGGCAGTTACACGTTGCGCCATCTTTCATCTCGATAATTAAACACTTCAGAATATTAAAAAATCGTATTTACCTTTCCACATATATACGCACTTGTCATTTGTCATCATTGCATACGTGTCCTTGCGATTTACGCCTTCCCTGTCAATTATCCACTCATTTTCAAGAAAACACTTCCATCTAATTTTGTTCTTCAGTGAAATACAATGACTTACGTATCTGGAGGTAAACGCTACTCTCTTAACCAAATCTACACGTATATTTTGAGTCTCATTTCGTATTACCTTATCGCTCTCGGATTTTGACACAATTTCCCAGAATCTGAAACATTTTTTTTTTTGCTTTCTTCATGTACACATGTCTTTTTGGTTTTTATATTTTTTTGCTCATGTTTTAATGAAGAATTTTACATACATTTGTATGCGTTATGTCGTTAATTATTATAGCAGAGCTGCCCCGATATCAATTATTGTTATGTATGATGATTACCTGTAGAAATTATTATTATTATTACATTAAGCATCCCTTTTTTGGACATGACTGTATATCCAGTATATCCTTAAGGTTGGTGTGCCGTTTCTCAGCCAGGGGATTGGGTTGGGATCGGCGCAACGGTGAGCGGGGCATGCATGGACGATATAATGTTGCGCAGTTCATGGGCGAGCGGGTCCTCTTTCATTATCAATATCCCAAAAATTTTACTGTCTAAAATTCTGAAATTTTAAAAGAATATCCAGGCAATGCCTCTTGAAGCGTATTTATCTTTTGAGCTCAGCGTATTTGTTTGTCAGCAGATATAACTTATTACTCCAAAATGGTCCAAAGTTCTTCATAACGGTAATGCAATTAGTCTACGAAACACGTCAACTTTCCGATTTTTTTTCTCAAAAATGGTACTGTAAATTGTACCCAAGTTTTACAGGAAGGTAGATAATGGGGTCATATGCATTGTGAAAAAAATTTAGTCTGAATGGTAACATTTTTAAAGATCGGCACAACAACCTTAAAAAAACACCATCACTTTTAAAAATTATAACTATTTATTATTTATATTTATTATATTTATATTTTATATTTATTATGACTATAGCTTTTTCTGAAAAAACGTTGAATGTCCCATACTCTTAGATGGCAGCCTTGTGCCCAAAACACCTTGGAGCCTGGGTACATTCTTCGGTTACTTTTTAGGATTCTTTCATGGAATTGGAATGTTGTAAGCGATTTATTTCTGAATAATCATGCGACGTTAAGCGTTAGATAAATTTTTATAAATTATGAAAAACTTGCCTGTAGCTTCAATACGCTCATTCGTCCGAAATCCAACAAGTACGGAAATAATTATACCAGGGACTACAGACCCGGCTCAGGGTAAGTATACGCAGCTTTATTCTCGTTAATTCAGGAATGAGCATTTTATTTTTAATTCGATGAAAAAAAAAATATTTTTAAAACACTTTTGTCCGAATGATGACTTATTTAAAAAAAATCGATTTGTACATAATAAAAAAATAAACCGATGAAGCCTAGTTTGGTAAAACTAGACTTCATCAGTTTTGATGAAAAAAGAAATGAAAAAAAAGAAAATATAATCGGGGTCGGATATTACTGTACAGATATTACTGATTACTGTATTACTTTAATATCTGTTTTACTTACTATATTATCGGTTTAAAAAACTTTTATGTCGTTGGAATTCTTCACCCTCCTCAATATTACATGGAATATTATTTTTTAATGATAACAAATGCTAGAAAAAAAATTTGGAGCAGTTTTGAGCTGCAGCCCTGATTCGACACTTTTACCAAGTATAATTACTTCGAATTACTCATAATTTTTGCTGAAACATATTAATTTTTTTTCTCCCATAATTTTATTTCAAATGTTTTTTTTTTTTCATTCGAATAGTGCCCATCTCCGATTTATTAAAAACACAAGTATTTTTTTTTCTTTTTAAAAGTAAATTATGACATTTAGTCAATAACGCGAATTTAAATTTATACAAAACTTGATGGGTTTTTGACGAAAAATCAGCAATCTGTACAGTCGAGCAATTTGTATTTTTTCGAGAAAAAAAAAACAATTCATAACTGAAAAAATTAGAAATAACGATTAATATTGTTATTAATAAATATAATAATAATAATAATAATAATAATAATAATAATAATAATGTGCCTCCTGTATTTCTGCAGAGCACCCCGTCCACCGACTCGCAGAATGGGAGGATTGAATTTGCGCCCATCGGTCAATGTTCCCGGAGGTTGTAGCAGTTGCGCGGGAAGATAGTTTTTTTTTCTTTTTTTTTTTCTGTATACTCGAGGCAAAGAATGCATTTTTCATTTATGATAATAATGCGCCATGAATCAACTTGATCGAGCGGCAGTTTTATTTTTCTTGCCACGTTAAAAGTCGTGAAAATTTTTTTGTCTCATCGTCGCGCATGTAAAACTCCGATCACGGACATTCCGGGATATCGATAAGTCACCCGTTGTATTTATAAATCCACTTATCCATGGATAAAAACTGGAAAATAATCACAATATAATACATGAAGTCTTTTTTTTTTCTCTCTCTTTATTGTAAATAACATGCGAATTATTAAGTTTTATGGAATAACAGGATTCAAAGGTGATCTATTTGATTTTAGTAACGAGACCCGCTGCTATCGTTGCACCGGCGACTCTCAACATTACTCTACCCAATTGCTTAACGTCTCTGTACAATTCAATGGGGATTGGCCTGTGTGTCCGTATCTCGATAATAGCGCTGCAATTTTTCGGCAAACAGCGTGGTTTCTTCTTGATTATTTCACCCGTACTCTTGTGCAATTCGGAGATTAATTTCGTTACGGTGGCTGGTTCGACCAGAGATTGCTGATGCATCACCACCGGTAGACCCTTTGTAAGCGGTATCGCGGCTGCGAACGTTACAACGTGAGCTTGAAAACACGTTGTGACGGGAATCGGATTAGCGATGCTGCAAATAATATCACCGACACCGACGTTGCTCTGTTCGATACCGGCTAGCGTCAGGGATACCTGATCTCCGGCAAAACCGTTGCTCATTGGTATTTCGTCCGACTGAATTCCTGCTTGATCGCATAGAATAACCGTGCAAATTAGAAACTTTTACATTCCTTCCTCATTATTTTATCTTGCTCGCAAAGCTATGAGCAACCGGATTTTTCAATTTTGGCTTTCTCACAGAGGCAAGCTCTGTGAGCGAGATAAAATAATGAGGAAGCAATGCGCAAGTTTCTTATTTGGGCGATTTTTACGTGGTTTTTTTATGAATTTCAAAAAATTCATTTTTTTTTTCTACAACACATGCATTGAAAACTCGTGTTTTTTTACCCTCTGAAACGGGATGAAAGTCAGGGGAAAAAAAAAACAGAAACAAACCACAGTGACGGGGAAAAAAAAAACTTTTTTTTTCCCTGTCACTGTAGTTTGTTTCTCTGTTTATTTCCCTGTGGTCAAAAAAACTCGTCTTCAGTCTTCAGTCTCGTTCTTCAAATATCGGCACTCGACACAAAACGCCTACTCTCTTCCCTAGGTGCATAATATACTATTTTAAATCTGTACATTCCTTTACAGAATCATTTAAAACTCAATATTGGACATGGTTCTCGCTTAGCCTAATTGTGTGCAAGCTGATGCATGGCTCTATAGTCTCTAATTTTTAGAAATTAGAGCAAACATACTTTTTTCAATAGAAAACAGCAACTGTTTCAAAATTTAAAATTTCAAGACCAATCGACCAATTTTCCGAATAATTCTCCGATCGATTTTCTTTAACTTCAATACCAAACGTCTTTTCTTTAATACTGCCCAATTTATGTGGGAAGATTTAACGCGATAGCCCAAAAATTACATGTCCGGTGAACTTGCGACAAAATAATCTCGACAACTTGAACACAAATATCTCAGTAGAAAATAACTCAAACACAAATATCCCAGCACGAAATAACTCGTTCCAAAAATAAACAATGAAGCGAATAAACGAAGATCGAATAAAGATCACATTGTATTATAGATACGCTAACATACTTCGACATAAGATGCGGGATATATGCTGTCTTCTTAATTTCCATTTCATGTAAATTATTACAGATTATTACAGTACTATAGATTATTTGGGACGAGTTATTTCCTACTGGGATATTTGTGTTTAAATTATTTCCTACCGGGATATTTGTGTTTGAGTATTGTTCTCGGGATTATTTTGTCGCTAGTTCACCGGACTCGTCAGTCAATAAGGACACATGCCGATTTTTTTTCGAAAAATCAAAAGTTCCATAACTTTTGGAACGCAATCGTCGACGATTTCCTCCAAATTCAATAGCGAATATTGTTTAGTAATATCCCACTTGTGTATAAATTTTCGGCCAGGGAGCTCGAAAATTGTACGAGCTATGCTCTCAACGGGTACTTAAAAAAAATTATATCAGCCAAATTGCTAGCTCTACTCGGATGCAAAATTTCAGCCCGATCGGTTAAGCCATTCCGAAGTTATAAAAGTCTAACTATTAGAACATCATCTCACACACATACACCCCCGGAATTTTTTTTCCAAGTGTATTTTTCTAACGTTTTTTGCATATTGGCATTGAAAACTGAAAAACAATAATGACAAAAACGAAGCTTCCTCTACGAGGAAGCAAAATTAAGAAAAAAAAAAAACAAAAAAAAAATTATCATACTCATATACCCTGAACAGAGTAAACGCCGCTACGAACCTTTAACAACGGCAGTCTCGTTGAGGGGTGACAGCAAAACTTTATCTCCCACGGCGACCATTCCCGTCTCTATGTGACCCGATACGCAGAAACCCGAGCCTGTACCCTTGTATATGTCATTTACCGAAAAACGAAAGGGTTTACCGATAGGACGTTCGGGACAATTGAATTTGTCTATGACATCGAGCAAGCTCGGTCCGGTGTACCTTAAATCGAGGCTTCAAGTTACTTTCGTAATTGATGCAATTTATTGTGGAAACGACAAAACCAACGGTTGAATGAGTCTGAAATTTACTTTTTGCCCGACTATGATAAAATTACCATATTCCATCCCTGCAACGCGGGCGGAAAGTGATCAATTTTTTACCAGAGAGAAGAAATATAATTTTGCGGGCAAAAAAGTAAATTTGCGGATAAAATTATTTTTCTTCCCTCTAATTAAAAATTTATTACTTTTCGCACGCGCTGCAGCGATGGAACATGACCATTTTATCAGTCGGGTAAAAAATATTATATGTCACACGGGAGGAGCGGATTTTCCTTCCTAGTAGCATAATGTACTATTTCGTGACTTATCGGTCAAAAATTCATTTTTTTTCTTTCTTATTCTTGATAATTCGATAAATTGATTAATCTTCAAAACCTACCAACTCGAAAGACCCTCGGCTTTTGGCTTTGTGGCGATATTTTCGCCGGACAGTCCGCTGCACGGAACATACGTAACGGAGTCTTTGAAACCAGCCTGCTTCAGGAATGAGCTCATCTTGTTGGTTATTTCGTCGAACCTATCCTTGGACCAATCGACCGTGTCCAACTTGTTGACTACAACGGCCAGCTGGGAAACACCTGGGCGAAGTTACGAAGAAAAAATAGAATGGTATACCAAATAATGACGGCTCGATTTTCAATATCGGGGTCAATAGGCCAAGATTAATACCGAGTGAACGAAGAAGCAGAGCGTGCTCTCTGGTTTGTCCTCCGCTGTCGAATCCCGTCTCGAATTCTCCTCTCGTCGCGTCCACGACCAAAAGAGCAACGTCCGCCTGAGTAGCTCCGGTAATCATGTTCGGTATAAAGTCCCTGTGTCCCGGAGCATCCAGAAGAGTTACCGATTTCGTCTCCGTCTCGAATTTCGAATAACCGATGTCCATCGTGATTCCTCGTTCTCTGTTCATTCGAAAATGAAGAAAGAAAAAAAAAAAAAAATTGATACGATAATTTGAAAATAATTTTAAATCATTTCAATTCTTAAAAGAAACAAAAATGATTAAAACAGAATAATTATTGCAAAATATTCATTGTACGAAAAAAAAAAATGGGTAATCGTTTACTTTCACGGCTTTTTCGAATTTTGCAAATTCTTGGGTTTTCTTTTGGCCCAACACGTTTGTTTTGGTCCCAATAATGATAATCACGTGGCGGAGCCTGAAAAAAAATTAAGGGGTTATACAGGAATATTCAAAATTTGTTTGTTGGGAAGGTGTGTCGTATGCGAAAGGTGTTTGCTACTGAGGCACGGGGGGTCTGGGACGTGCAACCCCCCGGCAGGGTCAAGGGGCAGAGCCCTTTTCGGGGGTGGAGGGAGCGGAGCCTCCCCAAAGACACCAAACATAATTTTTAAATGCATTTTTTGAATGAATTTTTTTAAATATAACTCCCACTGAAATTCAAAAACACACTCAAACGATACACACAGATTTTGAACTTTGTTGTAAATGTTTGGTGGCCCTAAAAATGGGGCTCGAAAAAGGGCCGATGGAACTCTACACAGTGCCTGTTTTTATTTGTTTATTGACATTGCTGCGATGATGTCGAATATGTGATGCAGTCGCTCCGTGTGGTGTGAACATTTACGTTTAAAGAAAAACTCAGCTATATATCCATCCATATGGTGTTCTCTGCGTCCATATCGCGGAATATTTGATCGAACTTATCTCCATGATCGCTCAATGTTCTGCGTGCGTGCACCAGCGCACACGCATTAACGCAGAAGAGCGTTAAGAATGTAAGCAAATCGAGTGTGTCATCGTCACACATCTCTTACTTTCATGAGTGTAAACACACCGCGAGTATTCACCTCACGCCGGTGATGTCGCGATAAATAATATAAATTTTAAATAAGCACGAAATATTTAATAAAATTAGCTGCCATACCTGATTATCATTGTTAGAACCGAAACTAACGTATTGATGCAAAAAAAAAAACCAATAAATATGAATTTTGTAAATTTGCAATAAAAAACTATGTTTAGTGTGGGGGGGGGGGGAGACCCCCGCAGGGGTTGAACCCCTGCACATCAGTAGCAAACACCTTTCGCGTGTGGCATTCCTTCCACGTGCATAACAGCTTCCAAAAAACAATTTTGAATATTCCTGTATAACCCCTTAATTTTTCCAGGCTCCGCCACCTGATTATCATTATTGGAGCCAAAACAAACGTATTGACGCGAAAAAAAACCAAGAACACCCCAAAATTCAGAAGAGCCGTCAAAGTAAATAGTTACCATTTGATAAAATTATATATTTTTTTTTTAATAGCTTGCCTCTCTTCGCCAGTTTCATCGAGTACCCAGGCATAAGCGAACGACTGTTTGCCAATTTTTTTGCTCTCCTTCTGATACTTGTGAAGGAGCTTCGATGATACCTGACCGATGTCGCAGAGCAATCTACCGAGCAGTGTGCTCTTTCCAGCATCGACATGACCAACGACAACGAGATGCAATTGTTCCTTGGTGTCGCCGCGTTTGTTCTTGTAAATCGCAATTGCATCATGTTTCTCCTCGTTAATTTTACCACGCACGTCCGTTTCCGGTGTTTCCCTACCGCCGACGGACATCGGCGAGCGAGAACGCGGCGTATTCGATCTCGAGACTGACAATTTTTTCGATGAATCGTCCTTCCTCCTTGGATCCGGTGAATACCTGTCGGATACCGGACTCTGCGATCTCGGTGTGCTCAGAAGATCCGCGTTCTCCGGATCTCTCACCTCGAATCCTTTGACGATCGAGCTTGTTGCAGCCGGCACGACTTTTATCGCCGTTGCCAATTTTACCGACGGCTTGGAAATCTGCTTACTACCTATTGTTTTATAGTCAACCACTCGTCATAGATTATATCAGTTTTTTGAAGAAAAAAAAAAAAAAAAATCATGTATTCGAACTTCGTAATGTTTTACGAAAAATTATAAACATTTTAGCAGAAAAGAAGAAAAAAAAAAAAAAAATTACTACAAATCTGCATAATTATAGTTTAGTTCCTATTTACAAATATCTCGATAACCGTAATTATTTTTAGGGGGGAGAGGGGATGGTTTTTAAGTTTTTCCTTGTCAAAGAGCCCCCTCGGACGATTCATTATCGTCTTCGCAACTGAGCAAGTATAAGCGAATCTGGTGAAGGTGTAGAAAAGTCAAAACGTTTTACATTTTCACCGATCAGCGATTTTTTCCTTCTCATACGTGGCTTGACACGACATTTCCAATGCTTGCAGAGCATCTTCCCGAACGACGAAGCAATTTTTTCCGAATTCTCGAGCTTAACATTTCGCAAATAGCTCAAATTTAATTTACAGCCGGGACTAAGATCGATGTTCGCAGCAACCGAGCAAATATTCAATTTAGGCTCATCGATAATAGACTCGATCGCGCCGATTTTCTTGATGGAATACTCATTGTCAAATTGGCCGATAATTTTTTCATCTTTAATTGTCGTTTCAACGCCGGACTGTTCGGTCAGGGCCTTGGTCAAATCTATCGTCCAGTTGTCAGCAATCGTACGTCCATCCGTATTAATTTCTTCGAGTTTAAGATTCGAATTTTCTCTGTCAATGTTCCCCGAAAATTTCGAGACACTGCTGTTTGGTGTATTCGAAGAAAAATGAGGATCGACGAATCGAAAAGTCGGCGGTGCTCCAAGAGCCTCGTCGTTTCCTCTGTTCGCCGAGAGTTTTGGTATTACAAAGTTTGGCTTGCTGGTAAAAGTTGACGATTCCTTTCCAAATAAATTCGTCCTTACTTGGCCGCATGCGCTATTTGATTTTTGCAAATGATGAGCGGTAAGATCGGCCAGCGTGCCGAATGAATTTTTTTTACTCTGTTCGGGGCTCGAGAATGGAGCAAATTTTGGGCTATTTGATTTCCCATGATTCGCCATTAATTCAGTCAAAGAATCGAAAGTTTTTGGATTATCAGACGGGGGACTGTGAATTTTGGGATCGTCGCGTCGTTCTTTCTTACTGGCAAACCCAAATTTCGGTACAGCGAATATTCTTCTCATACTCTTACGACTAGCGGGGCTATCGGCTGATAAATCTTACCTTGGCCGGCCAATTGGTAACATTTTCGTACAGCGTATGAAAAAAAAAGAGAGAAATAATGTTTCCCAAGTTAAAAATGCAAAAGATATTCGGTTTTTTTTCGTTTTTGTTTTGTTTTGTTTTAAATACAATATATACCTGTATGCACTTCCGGACGTTTTTTGCTGGATGGAGTTGTTTCTGTATTGAATATTGAATAATTTTTTTGAGAAAGATGCGCTTTTGGTAAATGTTATTGCAACAAAAAAAAAAAATAGGATTT
Source organism: Rhorus exstirpatorius (assembly GCA_963564615.1). Lineage (NCBI taxonomy): Eukaryota > Metazoa > Arthropoda > Insecta > Hymenoptera > Ichneumonidae > Rhorus > Rhorus exstirpatorius. The sequence goes on along the minus strand of OY751316.1, from coordinate 14,169,382 downwards.
ACCCACCGTTGGAACTTTCCGGCTGTGACTCGCTCAGTACAGAGTCCAGTACAGTTTCAGTATCGAAATTGAATTTTAAGATTTTCTCCGTAAGAATTGCCTCGCTTATCGTATCTCCTACAACGTTTCTCACAACTTCTGCGCAGGAAACTAATTTGGCTTTTTCCAATTCTGTTAACGGTGCTTTTTCAATTTCTTCCATGGTTTGATCGTTTCCCGCTGCATCCTCGTTGCCTTCGATTATATCGGGCTCGACGAAGAAAGAACTGATACTCGGCTGTTTGTTGCGGTCATAAAGAAATTGCTCGGCTGGGGAATATATGATTTATTCGATTGCGATATACGAGACAAGCCCTTGCATAGAATTTTCAATAAAACGATTGTACAGATATCATCGTCATTGATACTTGATATTTTTCATTTCCTCAAGGATGCTTAGCGCTTAAGTGCACATTCAAAGGTACAAGTCATTGAAGAGTTAAAAATTCGAAAGAAAATTAACGACATCGAAGACACCAAGGATATTGAGTTTCAGCAAAAATGTTGAAAAGTTATTAATAACAGATTAAAAAAAAAAAATGTTAACTGAGTATTCGGAAAAATTATTAGTTTTTCATGAATTTTAACATCTGATGTTTTTTATTGTATACAATTTTTCCTATAAATTTCCCTTGATCGTTTATAAGTTAATTATTGAAAGAATCGAATTTTTCTATGAAAAAACATGTTATTTAAATTTTTTTCTATGCTGCGGATTGTTCCATTTTAAAGAGTTTTCAATAACATTAATAATTGTTAACAAAGTTAATAATTGAAAAAATTGAATTTTTCTGTGAAAAAAATATTGTTTTAATTTTTTTCTATGCTGCTGATTGTTCCATTTTAAAGAATTTCCAACAACGTTTATCATTTTTCGAGATTTTCAAATATATTTATCAAATCAGCCAACCGATGACCTTGAAATTTTACAAGTATAGGGCGTGTAGACTTTTTGTGAAAACATATTCAAAATTCATGTAATTCTCTCAATTTTTCAACTTTTTGTGAAACATCCTTAAAATAATTGATATTCATTCAAATTTTCATCGCAATGGAACGCTCCGATTGATTTTCATATTGAAATGCTCGAATCGATTCTTTTGAACTTTTCACTGGCAATTTACACGGATATTTATTCTCAAAAATTTCAACTCGTCGAAAAAAGAATAATATATTTATCAATAAATGATAAAAAAAATATATATATATCTTACCACCAGGCGACACGCAGTAGTCGTCTTCGACGGAATGTCCGTAAACGTCGTCGTAGCCATCGTACTCTGTACGAAATCACGAATGTAATCATCAGGAGTCTGCAAAATGTATTGTTTCGGAAAACAAAAAAATTTATCGATACTTACCATCGGAATAATTCATGGAACGAACGTCCCTGTGGCGAGACATGATTGCTCTTATTTATATTCTTATTATCGTTTCTATTGTTTGACATAAAAATTTAATCGTGCAGCAGCAATCAAAGATAAATTTTCACTCAGCTGTTCAGGCCATTTTGACAAATCAGGAAATAGAGAAATGGAAATGAGATAGGAAATTGATATATTGACGATAAAGCGGAAACGTGAGCGCCGCGAGAGTGTCAAATCGTGCAACTACAGCGCTCTGAAACTAGCTTATTTAGCGTTAAGAATTTATTTTTTGTTGAAAAAACTTCTTTTACTTATAATAAACACTATTGATAGTTTTAATAAATATATTATTTTATACTCGATATGATGAAGAAAAAAAATTTACTGCACTTATTCCGTATTTTTTTTTTCTTTACGACAGTTTTTTCGTCAGAGGAACAAACATGCATCAAGCCAGCAACTAAATTTCCAATTAAGTAACAATAAAAAAATGATATTTTTCGCGCTATTTTATTCAATCTAGTTTTAAATAACATTTTAATGTTATATATTGAAAAGTCAAACGTTTAGTTGTAAATATGAGATCGGTAAAAAATGTGCACATTTTTCTTTTCTGCCATTATGGACGTAAAAGCAGCTGATCGTCAGTCAGCTCCGTCAGCTCCACTAACCACTCCCACCACATCTCTTGTTCGTTCTAAATTCGTTATTCGAGATTTTCGCTCGTGTCATATACTTGCGTTGCATACGTTTTGGTTATACGAGAAAATAGTGGGTGCAATAATCATTCTCTTTTTTTCTTTCTAAAACAAATCACTTGAAACTTTGACAAGCGTTAATCAGTTGATAATATAATTGTGAAAAAAAAAAGAAACCAATGTCGAAGTTCACAGAGTTTTGGTGTTGTTGAGATATTCGTGATACAATCGCGCATGATATTTCGCGACTATATCTTGCACGCTAATAGCAAAATGTCAACGCGTTATCTACGAAAGGTTTATGGAAACGATGAAATTCTCACGGAGAATCGTGAAGATTCAGCCGATCTTGATGAATCACCGATGAGCGAATCAAAGTTGTTCAACGTCTTCGATCTGGTAAATTATTAAATTGTTATTTTTTTTTTTTATCCTAAAATTTCGTGCATCAGCATATGGAACTTATGTTGAGTCAGCTGCTACGACCCTGCCGTAACTCGAATGAATTTTTTCATGCAGCTAAACGTGAATTCCGAGAGCGAAGAGAGAGGACAAGAGTCGGCGATCGGCGACGAGCTCGATTCCGAAAATTCCAAACGCAAGAAGAAAAAAAAGAAGCGCAAGAAGACGGAAAATTTTAAAATATCGGAGACCCTCAAGGTACCGTTAAATATTTGGGAACGAGATATCTACGATTTTGCGCTTTATATTTTTCAGGCCCGACTCGATTGATCGAAAACAAATTTTTGTGTTTTTATTTTCTTATTTGATCGTATCTCTTTAACAAACTATGAATTATTTTGCATGAAGTATCATCAGCGCTTTCTCCGAGGGGGAAATAACTCAAGATTTGAGTGACACATTAATTCCGAAGGTTGAAACAATTCAGAATAATTCATTTAATTCAACATAATTCTTTAAATTCTGATTAATTCAACTCAATTCTTTAAATTCAATTAATTCAATAGTTTTTCCATCAATTCACGTTAATTCACTTTAATTCAAGTAAATATCTAAATATTTTAATTAATTTCTTTTTGTTTTTTTTTTTTTTTCTGTTCATTCAAATTGATTCATTTAATTCAGCATATTTTGAGAAAATTCATTTCAATTATTTTTTTTCCCAACAATTCTCGATAAATTATCCCCAATTCACGCTAATACCTGAAAATTCCATCGATTTTTTTCTGAATTTTCCATGAATTCAAATTAATAAATTCAATTCAACTTAATTTTTGTCATTTCAAACTATTTTTGGTCTCATCAACCTAAATTTCCCTTGTCCCTCGCGATAGTTGGAATTTATTTTAAAATTCGCCAAAAGGCGATATGCAACTAGCGTACAAAATGCAAAAATTGACCAAGATCTCGAGGTGCATCTCGATATTCTGGTTTTCACATTTTTGCACGTTTCGAAATAGGAGCGTGCGAATAAAAGGGCACAATTATTGCGCGCCAAAAAGATCATTCCGGCACGAATTAAAATCATTTCAAATTAATTTACTATTAATCCTCATTAATTCAATTAATTTACTATTAATTCTCATCAATTCAGGTAATTCTCTGTTAATTCAGTTAATTCTCATTAATTCAGGTAATTTACTATCAATCAATCAATGCAATTTTATTTGTACAACTTTTTAAAAGTTTTTCACAAATCTTATAATTTCTCCCGATCTCGTCTACATTCCATTTTTCACTCCTTTTGTTCCTCCCGTATTCTTAACTTTCTCTCTTTTTCACGTTATATTTTCTTCTATCATTCCTGCATTTCCCATTCTTCATCCACATTATTCTCCCATTGCTCCAACTGCTCCTTCCATTCCCTCCATTCTATCCCTGTTTCGCATTATATTTCCGTCCTTCCATTCCTACCTTCCACATTCTTTTCATCCACTCGTTCCTCTCACACTCTTGCATTTCTCTTATTTTACTTGTTACATTTCCGCTGCCTATCCATTACATTCCACATTAAATTTCCATCAATACTTTCCGGTATTTCATGCTCTCCTTTCTTCTCATACTTATTCACATTCACCATCCGCTCCTATTTTTACATTTCCTCCTACTCTCCTATTTTTCATTCCTTTTGCGCATACTTCATTCCCTGTACTTATACTACTCCCACCTTTCAATAAATAACTTTTTTTTGTCTCATCCTACCTCAAAAATTCCCCCTCCCTCTCTTACTTCCTTCTCCTCTTCCCCGTTACAGCCACACTCGTTATCTTTTATCTTTTATCTTTCCGAATTTTTCTTCTTTTCTGTCTCTTTTCTTCTTTCGCTATTCTACTTCTTCCTTTTCCCATTTCTCATCCCATTCATTCCATTTCGAGCACTCCCCATTCATCCAAATTCTTCTATTTTCCACCCACACTTTTTTATTCCTTTCTTATGCCCTTTTTTTGCCCATAAAATTCTGCACTTAGTTTCAATTTCCCACTTAGACACTTAGGGAATTTACTATTAATTCTCATCAATTCAGGTAATTCTCTGTTAATTCAGTTAATTCTCATTAATTCAGGTAATTTTCATTAATTCATGAACTATTGACACGTCAATTCAACGAGTTATTTCCTCCTCAGCTTTCTCTCTCTCTCTCTCTCTCTCTCTCTCTTTCTCTCATTCTGAGAACCGCGCATTAGAATTTTTATTCACCGAGCCTTGTTATTCATCATAATCTTAAGGACGATGACGAGGAGGTCGAACCTGCGGATGAAATTGAGAAGACGGTCAGAGAAGTGAATAAGCTTCTCGGCGAGCCTCAGCCGAGCTCCAGCAAAGATGAAGACGACAGACCCGTCAAGAGATCCAAAGAGATCGTTCTTGCGATTCAGCACAAGCACTTGAATCCGTTCAACGAATTAAAGAGAATATGCGGCAGTAAAACTGTACAGGCCGAGCAGAGGTATATCGTCGATCCGTTCTTAAAAATTCTCGATTAATTTCTTGCCTCGCGAAACAAAAATTTGTATCGAAAATCCTGAGCAACGATTGTCGAAGATACATCAGTGATCGTTGCTCACATATTTTCGGTTCAGAACTTCATAAATCTCCAGCGAGAGATACATTTTTGCAAAATAAAACAAATATTGAAAATTAAAATTAAAAAAAAAAAAAAATACAACTTACAACTTTTTATATTGATCGGAATATTTTCTTAAACCGAGAAGCATTTCGAACAATCTCATTCTTGGGATTTTGTATGACGTTTTTTTTGTTTTGTTCGCTGATTGAAAAAATTTTAAGCACGTTATTTTCGACTTTCGACTCTTGCAAACGCGAAAGAAAGAAAAATATATTTTTTTCTCTTTCAGCAAGAGACGAAATCGTGGACGAGCCGGATATACGAAAAAAACGTGGCTCGTTGTTCCCCGTGAAAATTGGTCTCCGATCGGAAAATCCGGTCTCTCAATGTCAATCGACACGAGTATACAGGCCGAAAGTGGTATTATGCATTTTGTTTTCACGCACAGTTCCACCTATGGTCATGTACAGAGGAAATTCTTCGATGCCGTCGAGAGTCAAAATCCGCAGAATATAATCGTGAGAGGAGTCCGATAAAAAAAAAAAAAAAAATCAACGATTTAGCCAATTAAGCCTTTTTCCTTTGTCAACGATTTCACAATACATGTGATTTCATTTAAAAATTTCAGAACATCATGAACGCTCATGCTTATCACGTTGATACGCTTCTTCAGCTGTCCGACTTGTGCAAGCTCAACGAGGATCTACAAATGTCGGCTGAGCTCATCGAACGAGCGGTTTATTGCATGGAATGCGCGTTGCATCCATCGTTCAATATAATCGCTGGTAACTGCAGATTGAGCTACAAGAAACAGACGAATCGAGCCTTCTTCATTACGCTCTTCAAGCACATGATGTTCGTTGGCGGTAGAGCTTGTTACAGGTACAAGATCCTTTTTTTTCTTAACTTCATGCAAATTGGAAAAAAAAAAAAAAAAAAAAGAAATTCATCACAAAGTCAATTTCCAGCGTTCTTCCTTTGTGAGATATTTTTTTTTTATGTATGAAAATTGCTACTTTAAGATGGTGAAAATACAAAAAAATTATCATATAAAAGCACTCCGATGTAAATCTCGAGGTATCTGCATTGGGATGTTTAAAAAAAAAATTAATTTTTTTTATTTTTCATGCTCCCACCCCTCAAGACTTATATATTCATTTTCATTTTATTAATTTGCCATTACTCGCGCTAGGCGCGGTGAATCGCGTCCATTTTTTTTCTAGGGCTTTCAATCCTGAAGCATCCCTCTACCATGCTAGTCTCGTAACAATATATAGAACGGTTTTCGTACTAAAATTAGCAATATGCGATTTCCATACACTTAACATGGGGAACGCATGTGAAAAGTTCCAACTTTGAGGGCGATTATTTCGCGTTCCAGACGGGAAAAAAATCTGAAATAATTTGTCCACCTAGATTTCACGTTACGGGGTTAGGTACACTTGCAAGGCAAAAAAAACGCTTTTTTTGAGATTTTTTTTTTTTTTTTGAAGACAGTTTTCATTATTCATTGATCAATATGTACCAGTTCAAGAGATACACATTTCACGAAGTTACAGTAATTTTTTCATGTCAAAAGAGTGACAAGCAACCGAGTTACAGCCAAAATCTCCCAGAGGCCCAAAAAAAAAAAAAAATGTTGTGCTTTGCGGTGCGCAACGTAACTCATGACTGGATCATTTGTAACAAACTAAATCGTTGGAATTAGTTAAAAACAATATTCTCTTGTACTTGACGGCGAGATTTTATCAAAATTTAATTTTTTGACAAAATGGCGGATGTTCAAAGTAAAAAATGTTTTTTTTTTTCACTAAAAAAATCGTTAATTTTTCGGTTGTATAAAAAGAATAAAGCAGAAATTCAAAATGTTTCACCGTCAAGTACAAGAGAATATTGTTTTCAACTAATTCCAACGATTCAGTTTGTTACAAATGATCCAGTCATGAGTTGCGTTACGCACGGCAAAACAAATTTTTTTTTTTTTGGGCCTCTGGGAGATTGGCTGTAACTCGGTTGCTTATCACTCTTTTGACATGAAAAAATTACTGTAACTTCTTGAGATATGTATCTTTTGAACTGATAAATATTGATCAATGAATAATGAAAACTGTATTAAAAAAAAAATCTCAAAAAAAATACTTTTTTTTTGGCCTTGCAAGTGTACCTAACCCCTTAATAAAACTGTATTCCAAATTTCAGCCGGTTCTATACAAAACGCTCTTTGCAGCACAACTACCTTAAGTGGAAGCCGCTGCTCATTGGAGCTTGCCAATTATAACAGCCAATTAACGTCTATGACGAAATTTTTGGAAGGAAAAATTTGAGACCATGTATTTCAAATGAAAAGAACCTTTAAAAGTAGCTTTGGGCGCGGAATTTAATTCATTATTAACTAAGAACAGAGATCAAGCGCAATATTATACTTTTGGTCGCTGATTTCCGCCGAAAGACGCATACCGCGTGTAAAAAAGCGTCGTTGGCATCAATCTTTAACGAAAATAAATAAATAAATGACATTTTGCGTTTTTTTTTGCATAAAGTCATAGCGGAAAATTTTTTAAAGGTGAATAAATTTGCTTATATACTATCTTCCCTGAGACTTATGATTTCCTGTTTAAGCAAGAGAATAAACAAACCATGGAGTACGTATTTGAGTCGAGATAAAAAAAATTATCGCGAAAAAAAAATATATTTCACCAGATACGATATGTTTATGACAATTTATAAACAATTTTTAATCGAAAAAATTATTGTTATAAATAAAATCGATCTGAATTTTAATTTCGAACACGATGGTGTCGGGAAAAAGATGTTCAACTTAAAATTGTTTAGAATTTTTTATAAAAAATTAGAAATTAGAAATAGAAAAAAAAAAAATCTTTTTTCTTAATTCAAAATACAATCCTCATGGACTCAAATTTTTCCTTCAAAAAAGTTCGTCATAGACGTTAATTGGCTGTTATAATTAGAAACGTCTGATAAACGGCGTTTCCACTTAAGCTACAGAGCTCCCTCTTCGCGAGGATGTTTTTTTTTTTTTTTTTTTTTTTTCTATCAAATCTCAAGTTTTGAGGGATGGGAGGATGAAAAATCCAAAAAACTTTGTTTTTTAAAAACCCTAATCTACATATTTTATTCTGTATCGTGTATGGATTACAGAACGAGCCTGGAATTTTGCAAGCTTCTGATGACGCTTGATCCAGAAAATGATCCACTCGCGATAGTTCTCGCGATTGATTTCTACGCTTTACGTTCCCGCGAGTACGAGTGGTTCATTGGTTTTTGCGAACAATGGGAGGAATCGAGAAATCTCACGCAATTGCCGAACATAGCTTACAGCCTCGCTCTTGCTCATTTTCACACCGACGAGCGCCACGGCGCCAATGAACTCTTGCAAAATGCTCTCTTCATGTTTCCCGGTGTCTTGATACCGCTGTTGGACAAATGCGGCGTTCAAACCGATCTGAAGGTTCGAGATTGCCCATAAAATATGATGTTGAAATTCGCATCGTTGGAATGCAACGAAAATAGGTTTAAAAAAAAATAAATAAACCATTCCCAATATTGTTTTGAAGTGGAAAAACGTTTAAACCTTTTTTTCGGTTTTTTTTTTTTTTTTTTTTTTTTTTCGTGACCTGAGGCCTAAATATGACGGTAAAGCGTTGACAGTACTGGAAATTATTTTTAATTTTATTTAAAAAAAAAAAATCCATTTTCATTGCATTCCAAGGATGCAAATTTCAACATAATCATAAAATGGCCGAAAATCCGGAGTAAATTTTTTGTACTCTGCGAGCTTGCATCATTTTTTTTTTTTGTTTTTTTTTTTCGCAGGTGATGGGACACGATTATTTCAATAGCAAAGCCAAATCGACGACGAGTCCGCCTCTCGAAAAATTGCAAGATTTGTATGTAGCGAGAAGTTATCATCTGTGGAAAGAGCCGGAAGTTTTGTTGTGGCTCGAGACCGCGACGCACGTTGTTCTCAATCGGGTCGATGCTGGTGACGAATACGCGGAATATTGTCGAACGAAACGCGCCAAGAGATATCAGGGCCAACCACCGAGAAACATTCTACGACACATAATTCTTTCGGACTTCAAAGAAGTTACGATAAGTCATTTTGCGGTACGCGAAGTCTGTTGTAACTTTTTTTTTTTTTTTTCCTTTCAAAATCAAAAGATTCCAATCGCCGGCAGACATCTAAATGTTTTCTCATCTCTGGGATGTTTGATCGGGATTTTTTTCTATTCGTGCGGCATCATTTTTTTTTTTTTTTTCTAGTAGCCCGTTGAGCAAAGAAAAAAAAAGCAAAAATAAAACACACCGAAGCTCATTGATGCCCACCTGGAGATTTTTTTTCTTCGTCAATGGCAATTTGATTTTTTTTTTACAGACCAGAGAGACCGGACCGATATTTTCCTACGATCCACTGCCACCGGCAGACTCCGTGGACGTTTATCAGAGAGAAAGAAGAGTTCAGAGACCGGCTCAGGCAAATTCAAATCTTTTTTCGTTATTTATATCTTCGTTGTACACGGATCTCGAGGGTAACCTACCCAATATCGCATTGAACGGTTTCGAGCTCTAGTAAGTATCGAAATTAATTATATTTTCGTAACACGTGCACGAAAAGTGGGTCTTTTCTTGTCCCATTTCGGAGCAGAAAATAATTATTTTTGAGTCAAAATTCAATTCGTTAATTTTTTTTTTGTCCGTGGGTAAAATGCTGATCAAAAATGAAAACAATTATCCGAGAGTTTCGAGTGTCGCCGCGCGCGGTGACACTTGGAACTAGAGGACAATTATTTTCGTTTTTGAGCAGCATTTTTGTCCTAGGACAAAAAAAAATTAACGAATTGAATCCTGAAGACTTATTTTCCGCTCCGAAATGAGGACAAAAAAGACCCACTTTCCGTGCACGTGTTACAAAAAGTATAGTATGCAGCGCGGACAGATCGACAGTGATTTTTGACGAGGGTGAAGTTGACTGCACGAGTCGAAGTCGAGTCAAAACGTCAAAAATTGCTGTCGTTCCGTCCTTGCAGCATAATGTACTATTATCGCGGTGAAATTAATGAAATTTTTTTTCTTTTTTTTTTTTTTTTTCGAAAAATTAGAGCTAAAGTTTTTATAATTATAAGCTATTATTCTTTTCGCCCCGTTCGCTGTTCGTAAGAGTTCGCGAGAGCAAAGAATCCACCGTGTAATGGTTTTCCCTTTCAGCGAGGACGAAAACACCGACGATGAAATCGATTGAACGATTCCATGGAAAAATAAGGAAAATCCGGTAAGATGAGTAGCGCTTCCGTTACTTCGCTAATGTAATATATTTTTTGATTTCCGTGTAGTATACTTTCTTCGTTATATCTCTATATATCGCTCAGGACAAAGATCTTTTTTGAATTTCTTTTTTTTTTTGTTCATCGAAAACATTGCTAAGTTAGGGTCATTGTAATTGTTCAAAACCGATGTAGCAGGACTTTTGTCATATGTACATACGTGAAATATACAAACACACACACACACACACCCATATATATATATATATATATATAAGAATAAAATAAAGAAAATTTGAATGAAAGAAAAAAAGACAATTTAATTATCAAAGAATTATCTGTATGTACAAATTTTCTTTTCACTATATACAAATGTCGTTGAATACGGAGAGTTTATTTTTCCTGCGGTTAACTTGAATCAACACACATCGATGATAATACTCGTAAAATATTAAATGCTTAGAATTTTTCTTATTCACCGCGAAGTCTCCCATCGTCTTAAGCGGGAGGTGATTGCTCATTTATTTTCTGAATTAATTTTTCTTTACGCGGCTTTCCAGTCAAACGCCGCCAGAAAGGATGACAAATGTTTAATATAATTTTGGACGTTGGAAAATCGGGTATATCGATCGTTGATACGGCATGGGTCAGAACCCTATGATTCTCTCTTACAACTAATTTTTTTTTCTCATAAGAATATAATTTACCGGCAAATGTATTGGTAAACAATGTTGAGACGCTTCGATGGGCAACGACGTTCCGACGATTGATCTAAGTCATATTGCGAAAAACGGGATTGTAACGGCAGATACTCGGACCATATTCCTGATACTGGTCTTTCGTATGACACACATTGTAAAATTCGGGACCGCTAGCCAGCAATGCTCCGCCGAACCACACGGCACATCGCTGCTTGGGATGAGATACCACACAGACCTCCATCGCGGTTGGCTGTGGTGGAAAAAAAAAATAATAATAATAATTAACGTTAGTTCACAAATACGGTTGAAAATTTCAGCAAATATTTGGTGTAAAAATTGAAGAAAAAAAGAAACAAAAATAGATACGTAAAATGATTTTGCTAGATTTTTTTTTTTTTTCTACAATTGAAAGTAAATTCTGGGGACGAGCGTAAAAACCACCGATCCCATATATCGTATCATACGGAGATTCCCTCCTCACCGTAATGTGTCCACCGCTGAGTTTTTCGCTATTCTTGAGCCTCGCATCGACCGTCTTTTTCAAATCGCGCTGCAAGCGTTTATCAAAGTCTTTGAACATTGTTGAACCCCCAGAGAGAACAATATTTTTGTACAGAGGTCTTCTAACGTCTATCGGACAATTTTGAATTACGTCGTCCACGATCTCGTCAAGCGGCGTCACGAAATCCGGATTCGCGAACTGTCATACGTGAAAATAACAACGTTAGTGCGAAATAAATTATTTCGAATGATTCAACGTCTTGAGGGGGAAAAAAAAAAAACTAGAAATAAAAGAAAAATCACGATGACGCACTTCTGGATGAAAAAATATTTCTGGTCCGAGGAATCGCTCGTAACCGACGTCCACGTTGAAGGTCTTTTGCGTGATATTGTTCACACCGAGATATTGCTTTATCTTGCTCGAGTCTCTGTCGTACTTTGCAAACTCCTTGGCGATATCCGGACATATGTAACAATACTTTTCCTTTATAGCTTTGGCCGTTTCGAGCGATTGCTCCGGTGGAATGCCAATTTCACGTTCGCGCAATAGACTCTGAATGAAATACGTGATGTCACGTCCGGCGATTGGTATGTGCTTGATGCAGCTTCCTATAACGTATCCTTCAGCCTACGAATATAATTTGCAAACAGTATTTTTTTTTTTTACAAAAAATAATTCCAAAGATTCTTGAATATTCGAGGAAGCTCACATCGTTTGTTGAAAATTACGAAAATTGTTTAGCTAATGGTAATTACCATATTAAATTTTCAAAAATAATCCAATTTTTTGCAAAACAAAGTCCCGAGCTCCATCGAGAGAACCCGTTATTGTAAAAATTCTTGTAATTTTGGATCTTGGCCGTTTTTTTTTTGCGATTTACATCCTTACCACAGGTATCACGTGAGTCACTCCGTCTCCGCTGTCGATCACTATTCCCGTTAATACTCTATCGTCGATGGATTTCACGGTCCAAGATGCGGCCAGGGCGAGTACAGCCTGAACGGCGATGTACAAACCCGGTACGTTGTAAGACTCGAACATTATTTCAGCCATGTACTCTCGATTCTCAGGCGTATTGAGCGGCGGTTCCGTGAGCAAAAAATAATGATCCTCCGGCTCTGCTTTGAGATACTTGAAGATGCATTGACCCAAGAAACGTTCCATAAGATCCCAATCATCCACCAATCCGTGTCTCACCGGATACTGTGCAAATTATGAGAATATGTTTTTTTTTTAATTAATTGTTCCATAGGTTAATCGTTAATTTAAAGAAAAAATGTCTAGGGAATCAACGAGAAAAGAATACATGGAAATATCGAATTAGAAGAGAATAATCGAGTGAATCTTGAATGTCAATGAAAACAAAATATACATATTATATTAGGGTGTTGTAAAAAAAATCGATTTTCCGACGGGCCACACCTGAAATAGTTAGTGTAGGTAGAACAAAAATTATGTCAAAAGTCGAAAATTTTAGGTTGAGTGGAAGATCCGCCACATTTGATTTAACATTTTTTTTCCTTTTTATCAAATTTATGAGTAATTGATGGTAAAAACTTTTTTTTGCGTTCAAAGCTGCCAGACGATCAGTTTGTGTCTTAAATAAAATGCACTTGGAATTTTATCATTCTGATTCATGTTTAAATTGGGTCCCAAACGGATTTCCATTTTATTATTTCACTATTTTTCAAAACTATCGTTTATAATAAGTGAAAAAAACCGTTTGCGTTATGAGTATTACTTTAAAAATTGAATAGAATCTTAACTAAACTCTCGTTAAAAAATTAACTCGATAGCTGAAGTTACTTTGCTTTGATCTGAGTGTCCATCATAGCAGTTGAGTGCCGTTAAGTAGCCAACTTGTCAATCGTTGTAACAATGAAATTAAATTAAAAATGGTTCATAGCATCGAAGAACGAGAAGATGCACAGATAGTCTGAGATATTCACTCTTGCAATCACTGAACCACCCTGGTCTTAAATCAGAATTGAAATCACGAGAAATCGGATCAAATCACATGAAATCGACATTATTCAAACGTCGTTGAAATCACTCCGAATAGTTTGAAATCAGCGTGAATTCACGTAAAGTCAGAAAATCACAAAAAATCACGTACCCACTAGAACAAAGCACACAAACGTGCTCTAACGCGTTTTCTATCGAACGATATAAGTATCAGCATCGAGCGCAACATAGTTTTTAATTCTCGAGCAAGGCTGGGCGAGGTCTTGAGCCTCCTCTTTAGTTGAGTCAGTCTTACACCGATCGTGAGCTTTTTGCGTCCAACTTGTAATATTGTTTGTTGCAGGTATGTACGAATAATTTTATTCCATATTTTATTCTTTTATTTTTTTTGTTCCGTCATACGATATCACTGTTAGCGTTACTCGTATACAATTAAAACATAATATCGATTGGTGAAAATCGAAGCAATCGAAAAATAATCAACTTCTCGAACTTCTTTATTTAATAATTACGATACTTAATTGATTTTATTCGTCCAATTTTACTGGCATCTTGGAGCAAAGAAAAATCGTGTGTCATTGAATTTTAATAAAAGTCTGAACTGTGGGCTGCACGTTAAAGTAATCATGCGAAGCTAAAAAAAAACCACTGTGGCTACGCTTCAATCTGCATTCTTATTTAACGATATCTTCGCCTAATATGTCCGAGATTAGTCTTCATATTAATTCAGCGCTTTGTAAAATTCAATTGGTTACACGATACGTACAATATAGTTTGAAATACAAATTGAAAAAACGAAGTTATCATTTTAAATTGCTGTAGAGTTTATTCCTAGAAATTCGTATTATTTCAATTCGGAAATTCTTTGTTATGATTGTAAACGACTTGCATGACGAACTACTTTTGTTCCCCTTTTTTTAGTTAAGGTAGTACTGTCGATTATAGAATTACCGTTCAGAATTTAATAAAATTTGGTGTAGTGATAGATTATGATAAGAAAAAGATTCAGTTAAATTTTGAAAAGTCTACAGAGAACCAGAAAAAAGATATTGGCATTTGTAATTTCATACATTTAGCATTGAGTCTTATGATAAATTACAGTTTTCAGCATATTTTTCAAAATTTACCGTTCAGATTTCAATAAAAATTGGTACAATAAGAGAAAATATTATAAGGAACATTTTAAATCCTTACAAGTACAGGTTCAGAGCATGTGAGAGTAGTAATTAGGAAATAAATATCCAAAATGTACTTTTCTATCGGTTCATTATAGACGTGACGTTGCCTATTCTAAATACTGCGTGAGTCAAACATGACGGTGTATACATTTGACTTTTGCGGTATCGACAGTACTACCTTAATAGAGAATTGGACTCTTGGACCAACGCGACTCCTCTCTAGGTACAGGGAGAGAAGTAGTGAAAAAATTATCGATCATGCGGCATAGCCGTAGGGCACGAAAATTCAAATTTTCATTTACTAGCAATACAATGTACAGTTGCGCTGATGGTAAAGTTTTATTATTCAGGTAGAAAGGGATTATTCTCCGATAGGCTCCTTCTAGTGTGTTTCACTACGTTTCAAAACAGTGGAACTCAAATTAACTAGAAAAGTTTCTGTGAGCTAAAATGGAAAAATTCTCCTATCCAGAAATTTATCAATTTTAAAATTTTTATTTTGAACTGTACAGTGAGCGGTAAAAGAGAGAAAATTGAAGAGACATATTGTGTAGTTTTATATAATTTAATTTTTAATTTTTATATAATTAAATAATTTAATTTTCCATGAAATAGTTTGCGTGACAAAATTTGTATCAGCTTAGAACACGGGTGAAATCAAAATTTTCAAGGTAATAAGCCTCTTCATTCATTCATTCAATGAACTCAACTTTAAACGTTCGTATAGAGTACAAGATGAACATTTGAGAGTATATAGTAGTCACGACCTTTTTTTAAAAAAATTTGATTATCTACAAAATGCGAGGGGCTATTTACTTGGATTTTGGGTGTACAGGTGGCTTCCAACTTCCAAAGACTTGCACAGACTTCTGAAAACTTTCAAATATTTCCAAAAACTTCTAAAGATTTTCAAAGACTTCCAGAGACTTCTAAAGACTATCAATTGCGTATTATGAGGAATTCTTCGAAAACTTCCAGAGACCCCCGAAGCCTCCCAAAGAATTCCAAAGACTTTCACAGACTTCTGAAGACTTTTAAAAACTTCCGAAGACTTCCAAAGACTTCCGAAGAATTCCAAAGACTTCCAAGACCAGTGTACATAGGATTTCCCAAGTTAATGACCCCTCGACAAAATGAAACCAAAAACAGCTTCCTAACTTGTATAGTTTTCGAAATATTTCGGTTAGGGTGTTTGAAAAATTCAAACCGGATGAGTCACCTTTTAGAATTTTGCTACCGAGTTCCGATTTCAGGAGGCTTCGTTGGAGACTAAAAACTAACTTTTTGAAAGGTACGTAAGAAAAAAAATCAAAGTTAAAAAAAAACCGGCCTAATATACATATATATATATAAAGTTCAGGGAAAAGTAGTGGAAACGTTATTTTTTGTTCTTTTTTTTTTTTAATTCTCCTTTCCCAGTCACCCGGTCTCAAGCACCCGATCGCCGGTGATATCGTTACAGATGTTTTGGCTACCTTGACCGAATATCCCGTGGCCTCAAACGCCTCATTGCCGATGTAAAAGTCCAAATCTTCGATGCCCTTGGTGACTCTTCTCGCGGAATTGTCACCGACTTTGGCAGTTTCCTTAAGAGCTATCGCAGATGGTATAATCATCTGAGGATCTCTGTTCCCGGCAAAGCCCAGCTTTGTGTATCTGTTCGCGAACGTATGAGAATTGAAAAAATGTTTTTATTTTCCATTTTTACGTCTCTTTTTTTTTTTCAAAATAACTCATCGTTTTGCTTTTTAGATATAAAAAAGAAGTGTCAAAGTGGGTGTTGGTCCGGTGTTAGTCATTTCATAGATAACAGAATCTGAGAAAAAAAAATTATCTTAATGACGATAATTACCCCGTTCCTACATCTATAACGCACGCCGGAAGCTGGATCGACATCCTAAATATTTTTCGTTATTCGCATTGTTTTTAACCAGACACGATATAATAAATTGTTATCGGAATAAAAAAAAATTGATTCTTCACGCCAGACGGCCGGACACAACCAAAACCAAACTGTCAGGCAGTGTTGCCAGAAAGGAATTGTGACTATATAGACAGCAGCGCCAAAACGTACTAAATTTAGCGGGAATCTCAAATTGAATTGAACGCATTTGAAGTATATCATTATTAATGTACATTTTATAAAGTTATCTGTTAATTATACAAAGAAAATAATACACAACTTGGAACGTTACAAAAATCGAATATTTTCCGTGTAACTTTTTTTCAATGAAAATATAGTTTCTTTTTATAATTATACCTAAATCACATGTTTTCGAAGTATTATTTCGAAATACGAGGACTAGCGAGAGTTTTCTAAAAATGATTATATTCTTCTTCGTTATCCGTGGGGCTTATACTCTAATTTTCGTACTAACAGATTTGAACTTGGTTGCCAACTATAGCATATATTGTTTCCCAGCATTTGCATGAAATATGCTTTCACACGTATCAATAACGTGCAATCTGTTTCTCGTTTTATTATTAAATATAAATTCAATTGAGAAAAAACGCGTTCCGCGGCAGCCGAAAAATGCGGCAGGCAGAGAACTCCTTTTGCCAATTTCGTGATATTGGGAAACATGAAATCTTAAATATCAGGGGCACCCACCGAAAAACATTCCACGTCATATAATTATCTCGGACTTGTGTAGAGATTACGATAAGTCATCATGCGGCACGCGAAGCCTGTTATAACTTTTTTCTTTTCAAAATCAAAAGATTCTAATCGGTGGCAGACATCTAAATATTTTCTCATCTCTGGGATGTTTTTTTCTCTGCATATGGTACCATTTTTTCTGAGTAGTGGCCCGTTCAGTAAAAAAAAAAAGCAAAAATGATATACACCAAAGCTCATTGATGCCCAGCCGGAGAATTTTTTTCTTCTTCAATAGCAGTTTGATTTTTTTAACAGACCAGAGAGATGTCGAGGCCAATGTATCGCATTGAACGGTTTCGAGCTCTAGTAAATATCAAAAGTAATTATAGTTGGTCACGGTGAAATTCATGAAATTTTTTTTTTTACAAATTAGAGCTAAAGTTTTACAATTATAAGCTATTATTATTTTCGCCCCATTCGCTGTTCATAAGAGTTCACAAGAGCAAAGAATTGACCCGTGCAATGGTTTTTTCTTTCAGTGAGAATAACGACAACACTGACAATGGAAATCGACCGAACGATTCCATGGAAAAACAAGGAAAATCAGGTAAGATGACAAGCGCTCCCGTTACGTCGCTAATGTAATATATTTTTCGGTTTCCGTGTAGTATACTTTTTTATTTTTATATCTCTATATATCGCTCAGGACAAAGATCTTTTTTTTTGTTCATCGAAAACATAGCTAAGCTAGTGTCATTATAATTTTTTAAAGCCAAAGTAGCAGGACTTTTGTTACATGTACATACGTAAAATATATATACACACACACATGTATATATATATATATATATATGTATATATGCATGCGTAAGAATAAAATAAAGGAAAATTGAATAAAGGAAAAATCGCGAAAGGATGGAAAAAAAGACAATTTACTTATCAATGAATTATCTGTATGTACAAATTTTTTTACTCTATACAAAAGTCGTTGAGCACGGAAAGAGCTTTTTTTTTCCTGCAATTAACGTGGATCAACACACCTCGATGATAATCTCGCACGTTTCAACAACAATACTCGTAAAATATTAAATGCTTAGAATTTTTCTTAATCACCATGAAGCCTCCCATCATGATCTTAACCGGAAGTGATTGCTCATTTTTTTTTTTTTTCTGGATTAATTTTTCTCTACACGGTTTTCCAGTCAAACATCGCCAGAAAAGACGACAAATGTTTAACAAAATTTGGGCGTTATGGACGATCGGGGGTATTAATCGTTGATACGGTATGGGGCCAGGCATCTACGATTCTCCTTGACGATAATTTTTTTTTCTCGTTAGAATATAATTTACCGGCCAATGTATGGGAAAAAAAATGTTGAGACGCTTCGATGGGTAACGACGTTCCGACGATTGACCTAAGTCATATTGCGAAAAACGGGATTGTAACGACAGATACTCGGACCATGTTCCTGATACTGGTCTTTCGTATGACACACATTGTAAAATTCGGGACCGCTAGCCAGTAATGCTCCGCCGAACCACACGGCACATCTCTGCTTGTGATGAGATACCACACAGACCTCCATCGCGGTTGGCTGTGGTGGGGAAAAAAAAAAAAAAAAAAACAACGTTCGTTCACAAATTTGGTTGAAAATTTCAGCAAATATTCGATGTAAAAATTGAAGAAAAAAAAGAAACAAAAATAGATACGTAAAATGATTTTGCTAGATTTTTTTTTTTCTAGAATTGAAAGTAAATTCTGGGGACGAGCGTAAAAATCACCGATCCCATAAATCGTATCATACGGAGATTCGCTCCTCACCGTAATGTGTCCACCGCTGAGTTTTTCGCTATTCTTGAGCCTCGCATCGACCGTCTTTTTCACATCGCGCTGCAAGCGCTTACCAAAGTCTTTGAACATTGTTGAACCACCAGAGAGAACAATATTTTTGTACAGAGGTCTTCTAACGTCTATCGGACAATTTTGAATTACGTCGTCCACGATCTCGTCAAGCGGCGTCACGAAATCCGGATTCGCGAACTGTTATACGTGAAAATAACAATGTTAGTGAGAAATAAATTATTTCGAATGATTCAACGTCTTGAGGGGGGGGAAAAAAAAAAAAAAACTAGAAATAAAAGAAGAATCACGATGACGCACTTCTGGATGAAAAAATATTTCTGGTCCGAGGAATCGCTCGTAACCGACGTCCACGTTGAAGGTCTTTTGCGTGATATTGTTCACACCGAGATATTGCTTTATCTTGCTCGAGTCTCTGTCGTACTTTGCAAACTCCTTGGCGATATCCGGACATATGTAACAATACTTTTCCTTTATGGCTTTGGCCGTTTCGAGCGATTGCTCCGGTGGAATGCCAATTTCACGCTCGCGCAATAGACTCTGAATGAAATACGTGATGTCACGTCCGGCGATTGGTATGTGCTTGATGCAGCTTCCTATAACGTATCCTTCAGCCTACGAGTATAATTTGCAAACGGTATTTTATTTTTGCAAAAAATAATTCTAAAGATTCTTGAGTATTCGAGGAAGCTCACATCGCTTGTTGGAAATTACGAAAATACGAAAATTATTTAGGTAATGGTAATTACCGTATTAAATTTTCAAAAATGACCGAATTTTTTGGAAAAAAAAAGCCCCGAGCTCCGTCGAAAGATCTCGTTATTGTAAAAAATTCTTGTACCCTTCATCCTACAAGTATAATTTGGACAGAGTATTTTTCTTTTCACAAAAAATAATTCCAAAGATTCTTGAATATTCGAGGAATTTTTTTTTTTGCTGAAAATTACGAAAATACGAAAATTATTTAGCTAATGGTAATTACCATATTAAATTTTCAAAAATGACCGAATTTTTTGGAAAACAAAGCCCCGAGCTCCATCGAATGATCTCGTTATTGTAAAAATTCTTGTAATTTTGGATCTTGGCCTTTTTTTTTTTTGCGATTTACATCCTTACCACAGGTATCACGTGAGTCACTCCGTCTCCGCTGTCGACCACTATTCCCGTTAATACTCTATCGTTGATGGACTTTGCTGTCCAAGATGCGGCCAGGGCGAGTACAGCCTGAACGGCGATGTACAAGCCCGGTACGTTGTATGACTCGAACATTATTTCAGCCATGTACTCTCGATTCTCAGGCGTATTGAGCGGCGGTTCCGTGAGCAGAAAATAATGATCTTCAGGCTCTGCTCTGAGATACTTGAAGATGCATTGACCCAAGAAACGTTCCATAAGATCCCAATCATCTACCAATCCGTGTCTCACCGGATACTGCCCAGATTATGGGAATATGATTTTTTAAATTAATTCTTTCATAGGTTAATCATTGAATTAAAAGAAAAAAATATCTTTAGAGTATCAGCGAGAGAAAAGAGTACATGGAAATGTCGAATCAGAAAAGAATTTTTGAGAGAATCTTGAATGACGACGAAAACAAAAAATCTATATATTAGATTATTGAGTCTCTACTGTTGACCCTTTGACCGCCGGAAAGTCTTATATAAGACGCTACCTGTGATCGGAACTTTGTTAGGGTCAAAAACCCAAGAAATATGAAGAAGTTTCATCAACAGGTGTAGCGTCTCATATAAGACTTTCCGGCGGTCAAAAGGTTAAGAATTATTTCATCTCACGACCATGGTACAAAAACATGTACATACGTACAATGTATAAACATAAACAGTCATTTCATAGGAAGAAAGAACCATAGAGTACTTTATGATTTGGTGACGATATTTATTTGGGTCTTTGTGATCAGCTTGTAGTCTCTCCGAGATATCCAAAGACTACACATGGGTTTTCCTCGTGCATTTCAGTAAAATAGTTTAAAGTAAAGTTAATTTACTGCGCTTTTATATTATTCATCTTCCCATTTCTAATAATATATATATATATAGTTCGGGGAAAAGTTTCGGAAACGTTATTTTTTGTTCTTTTTTTTTTTTTAATTCTCCTTTCCCAGTCACCCGGTCTCAAGCACCCGATCGCCGGTGATATCGTTACAGATGTTTTGGCTACCTTGACCGAATATCCTGTGGCCTCAAACGCCTCATTGCCGATGTAAAAGTCCAAATCTTCGATGCCCTTGGTGACTCTTCTCGCGGAATTGTCACCGACTTTGGCAGTTTCCTTAAGAGCTATCGCGGATGGTATAATCATCTGAGGATCTCTGTTCCCGGCAAAGCCCAGCTTCGTGTATCTGTTCGCGAACGTATGAGAATTGAAAAAACATTTTTATCTTTCATTTTTACGTTTCTTTTTTTTTTTTTTTTTTTTCAAAATAGCGGTCATAGTTTTGCTTTTTGGATTAAAAAAAGAAGTGTCAAAGTGTTGTGTTAGTCTCGTGTTAGTCATTTCATAGACATCCGAAACTGGGAAAAAAATAATTACCCCGTTCCAACATCTATAACGCACGCAGGAAGCTGGATCGACATCCTTAATGTTTTTCGTTGTTCGCGTTTTTTTTAACCGCACGCGATATAATAAATTGTTATCGGAATTAAAAAAAAAAATTGGTTTTTCACGCCGGACACAACCCACACAATCGTCCCCTCTTGCCCATAAACTGGCAGCGCATAGCGCATCTGGCGCCAGCTTGTAACGCTCCGAGCGGGAAAACGTGCTATTACAAAATACTGTTCATTCAAATGGGTTCGATTATAACCCGTATAGTGGCTCCATAATTTCCCCAAACTTTGAACTTAAAGTTTAAATATCGAATGACTGGAAATGGTGATAGTAGGAGCAATAAAAAAAAGTTACGATCGTTAGTTTTGTTAAAATAATTGATTCGCATCCTCGAAAAGCCCGGTGCACACTGATATAATATATCATTGCCGGTGCAAGAGATCCCAGTTATATTCATATGTTTTTCTCAAGGGGAAACTTCCTTTCCTATTCTGTTAATCCTGTTTACTGCTAATAAATATTATTCGTCTTATTCAATATAATCCTAGCGTGAGAACCGAATGAATCCATTTCCTTCAACAACTTTCGTTTTTTAAAGGTTTTTTTTTTTATTAATTATCAAAAACAACGAATGCTCTTTGTTTTTTTTACGCAACCCGAGATACCAATCATTGTTTGAATTAAAAATAGAATAAAAAATGGGCCACAATTTCAAATGTATTTTTCATTGCTGATTGTCGTATACCAAGAATTTACTGGCGCAATCAAATCAATTTTTGATGCATTCGTATTTAAAAGATATATTGCAACTAAGAAAAAAATGAGACGCATGCACAAATTTTTTTTCGTTTCAGTGAAGAATGCGATTAAAATCGGAAAAATTATTAGAATATTTAATGACAAAAAAAAAACTGAATTTTTGATTAATTGTTAAAAAGGTTGTCAACTTTTCTCCTTTAGTCGCTTTACATCCTCGGTTATTCCCATAAATTTTTGCTCGAGTTTTGGCTATACTCTCTTCTATTGCGCATACAGGACATATATGTGCCGTTACAAGAGAAGGGCGAAAGTATAGGGACGAGCGTCGAATGGGCAAAGCACGAAAAATATGTGTAAAATAACGAATTCAATATTTATTCAGCACTTGTACACGTCGTCAGCCATATCACAAAGTAGTTCGAGGGATAACAGAGATGAACGCTATGAAAGGAAATATATATATATATATATATAAGACAATGAACAAAAACTCGACTTACGTTTAACCCAAAAAACTTTCTCAAATTTCATACATTTTTTAACATTTTTTTCATTAAAAAACGCCCAGATATGCGAAAAATCTGAAAAAAAAATCTCAGAAATCTTCTGCTAGACGAAAATTTGATAATAACTTTTGATTTTGATAATAATTTGATTTCTTCACTTCCATACAGTCAGGACAATTATTATATATGGCATCATTTGAATTTTCGAATCTTATAGAATACTTGTAATTTATATTAACTTTGCATTTTGATTATATACGTAGGACGTAATTTGAACCTAAAATAATTCAGAGTTAAATATAACATTTGTATATTAACGAGGTATAATTAAACTAACATATGGCATCAATGAATTTCCTTGCACGTGCATCCGAGTCCGCAAGTGTGGGTACAAAAGTATCGATTAAACAAATTCTTTGAATAGTTCAAGAGACCTAATTTCCTAATTTTTATAAAAATTCTGACCACTGTATATGACTATAACGATTGAAAATTTGTCTTTTTTTTTTTATCAGAAACACTTTTGATTGGCACATTCCCATGAATTATGGGAGAAAAGGCATTTTGTGTATAACGATCAACCCGAGGGAAAGTTCTGACATTCCAGTTTAAATATATTTTTTTTACGAAAAACTAAACTCGCTAAGCTTTGCTGTCTTTCATAAAAAAAAAAAAAAAATAAGAAGTTCGTACAAGACGAAAATGGTTGAACAACAAAATTTTTCTAACAAAAAAAAAATAGTCATACTGACTAGCCCATTTTTAAGACCAGAAAATAATTGAAAAAAAAAAAGATATGGCTTGCTTTCACAAAAAACACAAAATATTCATCTAATACGACAATAGAGATTCCTTTTGTCTTTCGACAGAGATAACCGTGGACCAATCGGTAATTTATATTCCGTTGACATAATCTAAATCGCAAACATCCGGTCAACTTGTCATTTTCCGCTATTAGAAGTAAAAAAAATGGTATTATAAATACTGTCGAAAGTAATTATAGTAATGAAAAAATACTAATAAAGTAGAATAAGACGGGAGATGGAAATGTAAAATTTACGGTAATTGTAATAAGGCGAAGAGCACATTTTGATATTCCTTGAAGACATTTCGCGAATTTTACCTAAACTATATGTATGAACAACTGACCGATCAGCATTGTCCTTTTTCTCCTCTGTCTCGTACATGAAAAAAAAAAAAAAAGGTTTCAAAGTTCCTCCTTCGCTTGCATCAATTGTTCCACGGCTACGATTTTCGAATTCTCCGTATCGCTGACGTGTCCGCTATCTCCCAAATAATGAGTGGGATAAATAACGAGGGGAGTGACCGAGAGGGCGATGAGGTCTCTCTGTGGAAAGTACTCTTTCCAGGCAACACTGAGAAATTAAATAATAATAATAATAATAATAATTCATAGACACTGGGGAAATTTTTTTACAAATATGTTTTATTACCTGGGATGTCGATCGAATAAAATTGGCAAATACTCGTCAACCGGTATCATATTGTCGAGTGGCTTTGCTTCGAGTAATTTTTTTACCCCGCTCTGCGACAATATGTAACCGATTGTCCAATAACTGTAACTAGCATGGACGAAAAGTTTGGATCCATTGACAAGCTGTTCTTCATCCTTGTGCAGTCCCTTTCTACCCAAATATCTGATGAAAAATTTCCAAGAATTATTAACTTTTGACCTAGATTTTAATTTTTATTGTAGATTGAATTGAAATTGCTGTAACAAAGATTGGAGAATCTCCTCGAAAGGAAAATTAACATTATTCGTTTATTCTGTTTTATGAAAAGAAGCAATAACATTATTTGCTTGTATTTTTTTAATTGATTCGAAATAATCTTTTTTTTTTTTTCAAAATAACCAGTCTCCCATAATAAGTCTCTGCTATTATTGGGCCTCACATTAAATCCCACTGAAGCTGCAATCTCTCGATTTCCTCGATAATGAATCCCATTTTATGTCGAAAGAAGGGCTCGAAACGTACGTCATCTTCCAGTATCATGACTCTCTTGTAATCGTTCTCGATGATTTTTTTCCAAACAACATAGTGACTGAGAAAACATCCTATCTCGCCCATGGTCATTGGTCTGCCAGAATTATCGGGAACAATAATAAATCAGTATTTTCGAGATAATGATTGTGGTCGTTATATACTTATTCGTTGCCGCTGATCTTGATTCTAGTATGATAAAAAAAATCACCTGTTGTGATATGGATCAGCGTAATCGGGTATCATTCTAATTCCCCACTCGCCCAAAGTCGTTTCATTGAGGGTCCTGCAAGCAGAATAAACAAGGCATTTTTATTCTGCCACACGTGGCTCCTTAAGTATATGTACTAGGGTGGTCCTTATTTAGGACTCGGACGAATTTTTAATCAAACGCCCCCCAAATCGGCTCTAAATAATTTAAAAAAAAATACCCTAATTTTTTTAGATTTTTATCTAGACTCTAATCCCTTGCACCCGAGGATAAATTTCTCGATTTGAAATACACGTGTTTCGGCCAAATTCTCAGGATATATTTTATTCTAAGAGTAATAATTTTTAAAAAAATCTGTAACCGCGAGATTTTAGTGTTCATTGGTGCTACTATATGAAAAAAAAAATCACATTATCATACGGATCAATTTAGACAAATTGCACACCCTTTAACTTTGAAACATGGTGGTAACCCACGTTACCACCTCGATTTTCTTGAATTTTTCGAATTTATTTACTTTTTAACGTATTCAGATCCGGTTTTTTGCACTTTTCAGTTACTTTAGTGATGAAAGAACATAAATATACAGTCTAATTGGTATAATTGTTTATAATATAAGATTTATAAATAAACAAGCTAAAAAAAATGACGTTTTTTTCGGAAAAATTCACTCTTGAAGAATCTATCCGAGGTAATAACTTTAAATTCAGTGAGAGTGAGTTTTTGGGGTCACTGATTACGAATCCGATGTCAGATTTTTCAAATTCAATATTTAAATTTCGGTGTCCACCATCTTGAATCCGCCATTTTTTTAGCTTGTCTATTTATAAATCTTATATTATAAACAATGATGACAATTATACCATATATTTATGTTCTTTCATCACTAAAGTAACTGAAAAGTGCAAAAAACCGGATCTGAATACGTTAAAAAGTAAATAAATTCGAAAAATTCAAGAAAATCGAGGTGGTAACGTGGGTTACCAGCATGTTTCAAAATTAAAGGGTGTGCAGATTGTCTAAATTGATCCGTATGATAATGTGATTTTTTTTTTATATAGTAGCACCATTGAACACTAAAATCTCGCAGTTACAGATTTTTTAAAAAATTATTACTCTTAGAATAAAATGTATCCTGAGAATTTGGCCGAAACACGTGTATTTCATATCGGGAAATTCACCCTCGGGTGCAAGGGGTAGAGTCTAGATAAAAATCTAAAAAAATTAGGGTATTTTTTTAAAATTATTTGGAGCCAATTTGGGGGGCGTTTGATTAAAAATTCGTCCGAGCCCTAAATAAGGACCACAATAATATGTACATACAAAAAAAAACCATGCATTCTGTGTCAATGAAAGTTTTTCTTTCTTCTTTTTAAATTAAATATAATTAAATTAAATATAAAATTCGATTAAGCCTTTGCTATGCATAAATATTTATTGTTCATTCCACGCGAAGAAAACTTTAATTTTGTACAAGAAAACACACATCCGATCGCACACATACAAAAAAAAGTTTCATAAAATTCAGAAATTAATATCAGTAATAAAATACTTAAATTTTACGTGCTATTCAAGTAAATTCAACAAATATGGGCTGTTCGTTAAAATTTTATCGAATCATTTGATTGTTAGAGATATATATTTATGCTTGCAATGGGCTTAAAAAAAAAAAAATTGTTTGCAATAATAATAAATAAATTATTGTAAAATCTCCTGGAACTCGAATTTTTCGTTAATTTTACTAAAATTTTACGAATCATTTTCTCTCAACGATCAACACACGCCTGGCTGGAAAATTTCACGCGCAGGGTGTCCGATTTTTCTCATTTATGCTGGTTTACTCCCCCCTTGGGATTGAATTCTTGTCAGTGCTGGAGAAAAGCTAAGGCCAAGACGGCAGTATGAAAAGATCACTGGCACACGGTCCACCATATAGTACGTCTTCGCTGATCGAAAAGTTGTCTTCTTGCGATGGTGCATATAAATCGTTTAATTTTTTTTTGACATACGTGACAAATGCATTTGTGAGTAAGAAAACTCTGAGACTTTTGAAGATTTGGGTGAGTTAAAATTTTTTTCAGCCACTCTCGAGTTTTCTTGTAATTTTTTTTTCTTTTTTTTTTGTAATTAAAAATATTTCGTGTATACTTGAAAATTTATGAGTATTCCGACTTTTAAATTGTTGCAAATGCAAATTTGGTTTTATTTTTGATAAATTGCAGATCGATATTTTCACGCGATGAATTGTTAATATTTCTCAAGTGAATTTTTCAGTGCATAAGATTTATTAGTAAAAAACTTATAGTAAAAACAAATAAGGATTTAAGTTTATACGTTTAATTATTATTATTGTTGTTATTGCGTCATTTTATTTTAATAATTGGGGTAATAATAAATATATGCAGTGAAGAAGATAATATCATTTTAAGTTTTCGAAAAAAAGTTTAACAATATAAATTTTGAAATATCGATGTTTTTTTTCTACGATTTTTCATCGATTTTAAAATAATCAAAAAATACGATATGCAGATGAATCGTATTTTTGAATTTATAAAAAAAATGGAGGAACGTGATATTCCTATTATTCGTCCTCAACACAAATTTTTTTTTTTTGTTTGGCAAAATTTTAATGAAACAATTGTCATTCATGGATTACCTGGAGTAATTTTCAAGGAATTAAAACTAATTATTTCGAGTAATTGTGATATAATCAATTATTAATTGCTCGTTGTTCAATTCTATCGTCAACTATATTTTCAAGCCCGTAAGGGCTTGAAAAAATTCTTATTTGGATATAAACCCAAACAAAAATGTCACATCGAATATGAGTCAGAGTTTTTCTTCCAATACTCAAAATAAAAAAACAATAAAAACAATTTATAAAAAAATAAATAAAAAAAAGCAGGAAAAATATTTCAACTTTTTCCCCCTTTTCGGAGTGAAAAATTCCAAATATTTTCTGTTACGATTTATCTCGTCTGCTCGCGTCGATGTGAATGAAAATCTATAGAGCCCATGGGAGCTGAGAGGAACGAAAATAAGGTTCGTGGATCCGATAAAATGGGATATCGCGTTAAATTTCTTTTCCAATTCCCGTCCTTACGGGTTTAGAAGCGGAAATTGCTTAAGGATTATTCCAATCTTCTAATTCCCGCCTTAAAGCCGATAGGCACGTTTTTCCCGTCCCTTGGGACTTTATAATTACACGATACATTTGAATAACCCTCTCGCGTGACCTTTTCGTGAAATTTTCATTGTGTTTGCGCAACTGAGACTAAAAATAAACTCGATATAGACACGTTCGAGTTAAATTGTCCCTCGCCCTTCTACCGTTTATCGTTTTATTTTTATATATATTATTTAAGTATCTCGTAATAAGTCTCGTAAGATAAAAAAATGTAAATAAAAAATAATCGTCTCAATGGGGGGATATATATTGGTTTAAGGTTTTAAGGACAACAATGAATGAGAGGAGTCAACGTAGTGCGATGACGAGGGTAAAAAAAAATATCGAATGTCATTTATACGAGGGACGAGAAAAATGTCCATCCTCAATAATTCAATATTTCATATAGGGTCATTGACATTGGCTCTTTGAGAATCCTACGAGATCCGTCTCTATATATTTCCCCATCATCTTCTGACAAATTCAATTTTTTCCCACTCGCTCGCCCATGTGTGCGCCTATATTTCTATCAATCGCCATAGAGCACAATAACGACACCCCAAACGAAAAGAAAAAAAAAGCCATGTGCATTGTATATACGATATTGAAGAATATAAGCAGTGAGAATGATACTGAAAAGAAAGGCCTTATCCTCCAGGTAAAATAAAAAAGAATTCCAATATTTTTTCTGATATTGGAAAAATAAAATGATTTTTGCATGTTTGCATATTCGATGCAATTCGATTGCAATTCTATTCTAAAACGTTTTGTTAGCTTTCAATAAGATTTTTTGGTTTTTTGTCATCAATGTCATCAATGTATATCCTCCTTTCAGCCTAAATTTAACCCCATGGTAAATAATTCTTGTTTTTGCTCAACTATACGATATCTCATAATTTCGTTTATACTTGAAGATTGTGTACTGATTCGAGTCCGTTTCAATAAAAAAATTTTTTTAAACGATCGCATAATTGTAATTTTTATTTATTTTTTTAGAATAGAATTTTCACATTTCACTGTTAAGCTCGAATTTCGAATAAAAATCTGACAGATCACAATATTTCCATTTAAACAAAATATGATATTAACAACTCTGGCGGAGTTTTAAAAAAAACCCCCCCTTATTTTTTAAAGAGTTTTAAAAAAAACTTTTAAAAAAAAGTATTTTAGTCTGAAGTTGCTTTTACTGGAAAATAATTATCAATATTATGTGAAAAAAAATTAACCCTTGTGAATCGTATATTCGATATGAAGATCCATATGATCGGCTGTTTTATTTTAATCAGATGACGTCGTAGGAAATTTTTTGGAATTTTCCTACGAAATAGCTCCCTGTCGTTCTTAGCCCCGAGGCGAAGACACGATCGTCCCTTCTTTATTCTTTTTTTTTTGTCTCAAACCCAAGAACCCAACGAGATATCATCTCAAACAGGATGAAGAAAATTACAGAATTCAATGTTTTCTTTATACCTCGACAAAGTTTGATCAAACGACACGTGGAGGGGTTTATTGTTTTTCATGGCTGCGTGAGTCTTTTTCGAGAATTCATAATAACATCGAATAAACGAAATATTGTTTTTTTTTTTTTTAATTCACCATAAGAATGATATTTCTGCTAACAACGGAGTTTGGCAAAATTGTGTAATGAAAAATTATCAATCACGGATTACTCGAAGTAATTCGCATGAAAATGCCAATAAATTGCTCGAAAAGTTTTTTTTTTTCTTTCCCTTGAAACTGGCATGTGGCATTTTTGTGGCAAACATGATTTTCCAAAAAAAAAAAAAAAAAAAAGAAAATGGGACGAAGACTTGACGTGAAATGGCTCATTCGTAGGGTAGAAAATAAAGTGTTTTGGGGCACGTACAAGTGGATGAGGGTGCGTAGCGATTTAACGATACAATTTGGCCCTTCGAGCGAGAAAAATAATGAAACATACCCGTTGCCCTCGAGGCATTTTTCCCACTTTCGATAATAAGATCGAATGATATTTCGATGCGTGTGGGGGCTTTGGTAATCCTCTCTCTCTCTCTCTCTCTCTCTCTCTCTCTCTCTCTCTCTCTCTCTCTGAGGGTCATGCTCACAGAATCATCCCCAATATCTTTTTTCCTAGATTTCTCCAACTCGTTCTCATTTCACTCTTCCATCTTTCCTTAATTTTTAAACAGCTCGATCTTTCGTTATTTCTGGATGAATGACCGAGGTCCGATCAATTACTCGAGGTATAACGAGCTGACAATGATTAATGGGCACCACGAGACGTTGGCTCTGGCCAGGCATAAAATCCCACATCATATTACGTCGATATATTTATTAATTCACGACTCACAGAGAAAATTCAGTGGAATCAGAGATAAGAGGGTTATTTTTTCTCTTCGTAAAAAAAATTTAAAAAAAAAATAAAATAAATAAAAAACAGCATGGCTGATCAGAGGAAGCAATATAAATTTTGTTAATTTGTATTATTCTTTAATGAAAATGAAATTTTTAATAATTTGTGATTCGATAATTCGAATCGTATGCAAAAAATTTGTATCTATGAAGAAATTTCCGACTCGTGGCAAGATTATAATTCGTTAATGTGCAAAAATAAAATGATTCTTTTTTTTTCGTAACGTTTTCCCAAAGTTTGGAGAAAAAAAAATCTCAAGGATGTCGAAAGAAAGGATCGCATTTTTTTATCATTTTGTTTTCTACTCCATTTTTTTGCTTTCCTTCCCTCGCTATGATAAATAAATCATGAAAATCATAGAGATAAGTGGTAGTTCTCTCTCTCTCTCTCAACGAGGGTCATTTTTGTCGTCTTTCCCATCTCTTTGCAACGAGGGCAATTTTTCTCGTCTTTTTCTTTGTTTCAGATGGTCAGCAGAGATGAGATTACTCGTTGTCTCATTTTATCCATTTCTTCCACTTATCGTATCTGTCGGGTAGCAGCTTTTTTTTTTCCCCCATTTACTGTTTCCCTCGAAAATATCGGCTCTTGCGAAAAGTTCTTCGGACTGACGAGTACTAGCTGGAACAATTATCGAGGGGTTTCATCCAACTTCGACGGGGAAAAAAAAAAAAAAAAAAAAAAGAATCCCTGTAGACATGTTGAATAGGGAGCCACCAGGAAAATTTGTTGAATCATCAATTTTCAAGATCAACGCAATCAAGAATGTATCACGAATTGCTCGTCGTTTAAGCTTGAAAATTTAACGTCAATGGACTCCGGTCACTTTGTCAGGCGAGATAATCGTACGAATTATGGAATCGTCGAATTTTTCGTTACTGCAAAAAAATATCAACGATTATACACCGGAAGATCCAATGGGATTGGAATATCAAAGATATTCGAAGCAAATGAGACTCTTGTATGTATACGGTACAATTCCATTGATATTTTTCTGCGTCGTCTCGATCGCGATAAATATGAAAATTTTAATGAGCGTCGGCTGGATAAGACGTCCGCTCAGTCCAACTTTGCACATCAGTGTCAGTCTCGCTGGTGCTGATGCTTTCTCGAGTACCGCATTGGCCATTGGCCTCGTGATGAATAGCTTCATACCCCATGGTCTTGGACTCGAATTGTCAGGTAAATTTCATCGAAATTCATTTTAATTAATGTTCGATGTAATTAAAGTTGATCAAGAGTAAGTTCGTGTACACTCGTTTCTTTTTTTTTCTTCAAATATAGAGCTGGATATAGCGAAATGAATCATCATCAATTATTATATCAAAATTTCAGTTTGAGGAAATAATATTTTGTTCAGCCGAATGGAGGCTCATATAATTTGGTAATTCGTGTGAAAAATCTTGTTTGTCTCAACTGAAATTAGGTAATTGTCATCAAACATTTATTTCGCCATATTCAACACAGTATTCTTTGACATTAATATCTTACTCAGTCCAATCATAAGTATTTTCGTTTTGCCAAATTCTTGATCCCATGAAAAAAAAAAAAAACAGGTGTAGGTTGCTTCTTGCTGAGCCTCGAGGCAATTCGCCTTGGTGGTGTTATGATCACGGTTGGACATCTCGTCGCACTAGCAGTAAATCATTATCTTGGAATACTGAAGCCCCTTCACTATCTCACCATTATGACCCATAAAATAACGACTTTTCTGACGATTCTCCTATGGACTTGGCCTCTCATATTTTTCCTCGCATACTTCAGTGTGGTCGAGAACGAGGGCTTTCAGTCAAAGGACTGCGAAACTAATACGTGAGCATACATGTATATCACCATTATATATACGGAGATTCTCCTATTATTTTTACGCATATATGTGCATGATATAACCAGACCTTTATGAATAAGATTCAGGATGATTTATTTTTGTAGCTCAAAATTTTTTTTTCTTCATCGAGAGAAAAGGATTGAATTGAAATTACAAACGTGTCCGATAATCATGTAAAAATAACTATAAAATATAATGTTGTAAAAATATAATGTTCGTCAGGTTTCTCTTGAAGAGGAAATTCCGGATTATGTTCAGTAGCTTATTTTTCGGGCCATTTATACTCATGGTATGCATCTACGCTCACATATTCTGCATTGTGAGAAAGCATCAGGCATCGAGATTACGTTTTAGCCAAGCTGGCTCGTCTTTTCGACGTAACGACGGTAGCAAAGCCGAGAGAGACGAGCACAATGCCTCGCAACAAATGGCAAGAAATGTTAAAGCCATCAACACAACGCTGTTCATACTCGGTCAGTATGTTTGAAATTTTTAAACGAAAATACTGAGAGTCTTGGAATTTTATCTTTTTTTTTTTCAATCAACGCTCTTGTTGCTCTCGAATTCTAGATTTCTACTTCGTTATTTTTGGTATTTTTTTCATTGGTTCAGTAAAAAATTAGATTGCAAAAGTATGCACCTTGCAATAATGAGAGAAATTTAAGAATGGAGTTTGAACATATGCTGCAAATTAAAAATTCAGAAATTCTTGATGGGTCTCTGTCTTTTTTTAAACTAAAGATACATTTTTTTGATACTTTGAGCAAAATTTATATATTATATATATATATAATAAAAATGGCAAAATCTAATATAGAACTTGCACGTAAACGATTTTCTCTTTTTTTTTTTAAATCACCTTGTCATAGTTAAATATATTCTGAAGTTAACAAACATTGCATTCATTTCTTTAAGCAAGTAAATTAGTATATCTTAAGGTGTAATAATTTTAAGAAATTTACGCGCTCTGCGGGCCGAGTGACGTCACAACACCCCTCGGTACTGGGATAAGGTTATGTCCGGTTTTTTCATCCAAGGTTATCTTCCGGATATAGTTATCCGCCGGATAACCCATGTTAAAAGGATAGGGATATTCGTCGGATAACTTTATACGTGGATGAAAAAATTCGCGAGAGTAAAATATATTGGTGCACGAGTGTGTGTAATATAAATTACACAATTAAGGATGCGCCGTAGCGACATCTGCAAATTTGCCAAAAATACATTTAAAGATGCTCCTAACGCAAATAAACTCTTTTTCCGGTATTGATACAGTTGAGTTTTTTCAACATAGTACAAAACAATATTTGTACACCTTCTTCGATTGTTCAGGTACATCGGTCGTGTTTGTAACTCTGTTTACAGACTACATATTTACGAATTACGAAGATTCTTTGGGTAATGAATGATTAGCTGCTTGAATTTCTTAATTTTACCGCTAGAGGCGCTGCTGCAATGAGGTGTTGTGACGTCACTGTCACGTGATATACGTTTGAAATGCAACTCAATTTTCAAGCTGGTATAGTTAATTAAATAATGATTAGTAACTAAAAAAAACCTATGCAAATGATGTTTTCGAATGATTATCTTTTAAATAATTTAAAAGTTGAAAATAATGCGAGTTCTCTATTTAGAGGCCAGGAAGATCAGGGAGGAATTTTCTATTGACAATTCGGTCTCATTGCGATTAAAATTAGACACGTGTGATGTCGTTTTGCTGATCGAGGCTTTTTCTTTTCAATAATTACAGGTAGCTTCGTGGTTGGCTGGATGCCAGCGATTTTTCTGTATATTCTCGCTTGCGAGGATTGCCAATTGAAATTTAACTGGATAACCGGTGACGCGAAATTTCTCGTCTACAACGCCTCGAATTGTCTCATAATTCTCAAAACTTTGGTCAATCCGATTATCTACGCAGCGAGAATGCACGAGATTCAGGCAAGCGAGAATTTTTTTTTTCGTTCAATCATAGAATTCAGAATTTTTATTCACGAAATTTTGCACCAAACTAAACACGACTATCGCGTGATTTTAAAATTTATTTAACGATTATTCGATCGTTCCTAGATGCATATAAATATGAGCTCTTGAAAAAAAAAAAATAAATAATAACTTTTTTTCAATCCCCGATTCGACAGGTTGCCACGAAAAGAATGCACGGCTCTCTGTGTGGCTTTCGTGATTCGAAAAATAAAAGCTCGGATGAGAAAAATCGTACGCACAGCAGCGAAGGGCCATTCAGTCACAGATTTTCCATTCCGAGAAGGACAATTCGTCGATTGACGATAAACGCGAATCTTGGTAATAAGAATCCGACCGAAGAGAGCTACAAGTACACTTACAAAGGAATCAAGGGATATCCATGTGACAATACGTTTGTATAGTAAAAAAAAAAAAAAAAATCCAAAATTCATTCCCACACACTGACTCGCAATAAATTAATCCGTTGTACATAAAATATGATTTCTTCGATGGGCTGATGCATATTTAGGTAAATTTATGCTATTTATAAATAAAATTGAAACATAATAAAATGATAAAAATGTTGAATGCATGAAAACGAACCTTCCATCGACTGCATTGACCGTTTCAGCGAGAATTCCAAGCTCTCTGAAGCACTGCTCCATACGTTCACGTCTCTCGGGCCTTCTATGCAAATTTATCATGAATATTCTGTCGAGACCGAGGGTATCCATTTCCGGATAATTCACGAATTTCCTCAAACCCACGGATATCGGTAGTGATGTTTCGTGGCCTGATGAAAGAAAAAAAAATGTGAAAAATAAGAATTTTTTTATTTTTCATTACTAAATCCTTTAACGGCTGAATTTTTTGTGGAGCATTTGGCAAAGTTGGTACATGATGAATCTGAATTCATGAGTACCCAATGTGAGAAAAAAATCTATTCCAGAATTTTCCTACCCTCAGAAACTACCCCCAAATAAAAAAAAAACCACCCAAATCGCTTGATAACATCTCAGTTTTATTTCCCATCGTTCATTTCTACCAGAAATTGAGGAAAAGTCATTTCAGAACAAGCAGTGGGATTCTGAAGAACTTATGGATCAATCAACCCTCATGAACTACCCCTCAATTGAGAGAAATTCTCGCCCCCCCCAATGGATAAAATGTTATCATCTCATTTTCTGTTATTTTATCCTGATCTGAATCGAAATATGAGTGTTCCAGAACACATGAGCATATTCTGAAGGACTTACGGATAATTCCAACCCTTATGAACAATCCTTCAACTGGGAAAAATTTACCCGCAACTCATAAAACTCATTTCCTATTATGTCATCCTAATCAAAATTGAAATATGAGTATCCGTTCGAAAATCACGCCGACCTCACTAATGACAGTTGATTTTTAGGTGCATCAAAACTTCTAGGGGTAGTTTTTGATGTTTTGTTACTGTTGGGGGTAGTTTTCGATTCAGATTTTCTTGCTACAAATTTTTCATGTGTTTTCAAAAATTTATATGAACTGAACATCAATGAAAGTGCATTTTCAGGCGCATCACCACTGCTAGGGGCGGTTTTTGATGTTTTGTTACTGTTAGGGGTAGTTTTTGATTCGGATGTTCTTTTCACACATTTTCCATGCGTTTTCGAGAATATATATGAACTGAACATCAATGGAAGTGCATTTTTGGGCGTATCACCATTTCTAGGGGTGATTTTCGATGTTTCGTTACTATTAGGGGGTAGTTTTTCATTCGGATATTCTTGCTACAAATTTTTCATGTGTTTTCAAAAATTTATATAAACTGAAAATCAGTGAAAGTGCATTTATGGGTGTATCACCATTTCTAGGGGTAGTTTTCGATGTTTCGTTACTGTTAGGGTTAGTTTTTCATTCGGATATTCTTGTTACAAATTTTTCATGTGTTTTCAAAAATATTTATGAACTGAACAGCAATGAAAGTGAATTATTGGGCTTATTACCATTGCTAGGGGTGGTTATCGATATTTTATTACCGTTAGGGGTGGTTTTTGGTTCGGACCTTTTTGCTACAAATTTTCGATGTTATTTCGAAGCACATACTCGAGATCGCGACTCTAAAAAAAATTTTGCCTGAAAGTTATGCTCATTTCTCGTTTTTTCGCAATTTTTCACACTTTTTGACAGGGTGTAAAACTGAGGGGGTGCAACCCTTGCGTTCGCCGAATTTTTCATGATTACATGCATCCCTCATCTTCAAAATGCGACCTTAACGATGTCGATATGTTAATTTTTCTGGAAGTTACGATTTTTCAAATTAGGTGGGGGCGTATGTTTCCCCACCAGCCGTTAAAGGGTCATATCGTCACACTCCACGAACTAGATCACGCAGAATAGAAAATAGTTCGTCAGTTTCTTCTTTGATAGAAAAAAAAATCTTAAATTGGTGAGAAATTGAC
Organism: Rhorus exstirpatorius; assembly: GCA_963564615.1. Taxonomy (NCBI): domain Eukaryota; kingdom Metazoa; phylum Arthropoda; class Insecta; order Hymenoptera; family Ichneumonidae; genus Rhorus; species Rhorus exstirpatorius. The sequence goes on along the minus strand of OY751316.1, from coordinate 14,132,326 downwards.
ATTAAAAAAAAATACAACAACAACTTATCGAAAATTCCAAACGACATATCGTCCCAAATGCTTGTCCGACAATGCAAAACAATATTCAGATCGATGCACGAATAATGGTGAGTTATTTATTGAATATTCATTTTCTTTTTTTTTTTTTTTTTTTACCAAAATATACGGGAAAAAAGAGGATTATTGAAAATTGATGTCACAATTTTGGTACTTGAATGGTGAAAATCTATAAAATGCAAGGAAATTTTGATTTCTCGTGGGATGAAAAAAAAAAACAAAAAAATAGAATTTGCCAAAATTAAGCGAACCAACCCAGTATTTCGATTTTAAGATTGGTGAGTTGCTCAAAGTCGTTGCTCAATGAATCGTGACTCTCCAGAGGTACCAAAATGTATCCATAAATTTCATCGTTGCACACGTAGAGAGATACGTCGGACATATTGGCACTGAGGGCAAATGTGATAATGTCGTCTTCGGGACCTTCGTAATTCTTGAAATTTTCGAAATCGTAAGTCAGCGAGTCACTCTCGTATCTTCGAAGATCTATCAGTAGAACGCTGTGCACCATCGGTACAGCGTGACAGCCAACTTCCTCGCGATCGAGAATCGGCTTGTAACGATCGGTTCTCATGTAATAATAATTTTCGGTCATACCGGCCCAAAAATTGCTGTACATTCCGTCGGATTTTACGAGCGGCGCTACGACGGTATTTTTCTTCGAAATTAGGAGATTTAGGGTGGCCGGATTCGTCAAGAATACATCGACGTCCAGCATCTGCGAAATAAGAAAAAAAAAAAAAAATACAAGAAAAATGATGAGAAAAAAAAAGATAAATTATAATTTTGCAAGTATGACTATTATAGGGTGTTTCAAAGAATTTTTTTTTAATTTTTCATGCTCCCACCTCTCAAGACTTGAGTTTTGATGGAAAAAAAACTTCCTCCCGAAGAGGGAGCTCTGTAGCTCAAGTGGAAGCTGCCGTTCATTGGAAGTTTCTAATTATAACAGCCAATTAACGTCTACGACGAACTTTTTGGAAGGAAAAATTTGAGATCATGGGAATTGGTATTTCAAATAAAAAGAACCGTCAATGATTTAAAAGTTGTAAACGATATTGCTGAACGAAAAGTAGCTTATTTGTGCGCGGAATTTAATTCATTATTAACTATAAGGATAGAGATCAAGGTTTTAGTCGCTGATTTTCACCGAAAAACGTATGCCACGTGTAAAAAAGCGTCATTGGCATCAACCCTTATCGAAAATAAATAATTAAATGACATTTTGCGTTTTTTTTACTATCTAATTATTTATGACAATTTATAAGGAACTTTTAATCGCAAAATTATTCTTATGAATAAAATCGATCTGAATTTTTATTTGGAACGTCAGAAAAAAATGTTCAACTTAAAATTGTTTAGAATTTTTTATAAAAAATTATAAATTAGAAATAGAAAAAAAATTATTTAATGAAATTCTTTTTTCTTTAATCAAAATACAATCCTCATGGTCTCAAATTTTTCCTTCCAAAAAGTTCGTTATAGACGTTAATTGGCTGTTATAATGAGAAACGTCCAATAAGCGGCGGCTTCCACTGAAGCTACATCTTTGCAAACATATTTTTTTCTATCAAAACTCAAGTTTTGAGGGGTGGGAGCATAAAAAATCAAAATTTTTTTTTTTTTAAACACCCTAATGACAATAATTGTATAGGAATTAGATGCATCGGAGTAAATAATTCAGGAAATTTATTCTACGTTTGAGCAAATTTACAAGAAAAAAAAAAATGGTATCCATTATCTTGTCTGAATCTTCGAAAAATGTGTAAATAAAAATGTGTATTATTTTGTGAATTAAAGATTGATTTAACTATAAGGAGTAATTTTCGTTTGAAGTTGCTACTTACAAAAATATAATCGGCCCATATTTTCCTTCCAAAATTGAGTATCCCTTCGCGCAGCCTTGACACGTGAAGGAATCTGCTCAATGGCCAATCGACGATACTCTTTTCATCATCCAGACCCGATGATCTATCGTCGATTATCAAATCTACAGCGTGATACTTGTGGCTTTCTGTATCAAGCCAAAATTTCAATACTTCTAGCGTATTGTCAATATTGTTATCGCTGCGAATACTGCAAAGAGATAATTTAACTGTTGTACAGAAAATATATATATATATTTTCTTGGCTCAATGTCCCGTGTCGAAGAGTTATTGAATTTCGGGAAAACTTTTTAAAAAATTTTTTTTTTAAGCCAACTTCCCTACTTATGATTTTTTTTCGGTATAATTCCATGAAGCAGTCAGCATATAAAATGATAAATGTATATATTTATAATGATTAATTGTATTGAAAATTTAACTGAAAACTCAAATGAATTACTCAAAACAATATATATTTACAGGATCGTTAAAAATAATATCGTAAGTACTTAAAATTTATAATGACAAAAGATATATTCGAATTGTCTACGTGCACAGGTGTGCGCTATCTTTACACCTTTTCGAACACTCGCGCAGGTGCGCGCGCATACCAGAAATCGTGAATTTTGATTCAAATATCAGGTCGTGCAAAAATTCCGATCATTTCCGGTTGCAGAAAATTCAAAAATTGAATGAAAATGCTTATCGAATTAATGCACAGCACGGAATAATCGCACAGAATTAACGATAAAAATCGTAACGTCTGTCAAGGATTAAACGACATTCAATTGTTGTATCAATCGAATATGATGAAAATAATTTAAGAAAAGTGAGGTTATGACCTTTGTCGTATACGAGAGCCCTATAGGGAAAGAGACGTATTTGCCAAATATGCGTACTTACCAAAGCGTCATACGATCTTTGGGATAGTCGAGATTCTCAAAAAGGCTCAAAAAGTATGGCAACGTATGCGCTTTGTTCCTTATCAGCATACCAACGAGTACCGTGGGTTTCTTGATAGTATTTCCGCACAAAACCGAGTCGGATAATAATAAAAATATCGCTAGAAATAGAGTTCGTATTGGTCGACACATTGTTGCGAGCGGCCCTCCGTCGTTGTCGTTGTTTTCAAAGACTTGTGAACAGACTCGATTGAGAAACAAAAAAATTGACGATTAATCCATACGAGGACCGGAGAATCGTTAGTTTATATATCCATATATGTCCTATTTTACATCGCACTTGCAGCAGCCGCTAGTAGGGGCGCTGACGCAACTACAAATATATATGCATAGAAGAACCAAGATGTGTGTGTACATACACACGAAGAAAACGATCTGGACTGTAGATCTCTCGAAAATTACGTTTAAAAACACCCACGAAATTGTCTTAATACATTAAAAAAAAAAAAACGTTTGGTCATTAACAAAGCACTAGAGTCTTCTGAAAAACTTTGTCTCCGGTTTTTCTTTCCTCATAGAACATTCTTTGTTCCCTCTGACGGTTTTTTGGGTAAGTATGCACACATACCACAGCCTTATATAGAAAAGTCTCGAACGACCGAGATAACCGAAGCGTTCTCGCTTATCTATGAATTACTCAGGGTTCGTTGCGTTTCGTGCGTATAATTTCCGGCTTATTTCGTATATGTACATACTTGACACACAAATTATAGAGCTTTAAGATTGTGTGAAAAAAAAAGCCCGAAACTACAGGCTGGACCTGACGTAAACGTTATATTTACGTTTTACGCCCCTGCCCCCCCCCCCCCCCCCCCCGCCATAAGCTCGAAAACAGCTGAGAACGTGGGCGCGATTGCCGGTTTTTAAATTATAAAATTTACAATTTTATGAAAACAATATAAATTTATTTATATCAATTTATTTTATTAGCCATGCCCTGGAATATTTCTTTATTTCAAAATTTTTTTTTTCAGAATTTGTCTTTCAATCTAAATAATAATAGGTCGTGGCATGTGCTTTGGGAAAATTTAAATATTTCAAGTCGAAGGATAATTCAATCGTATTAAGCAAACGTCAGAGATTTTTTTTGCGTGGAAAATCCATAGCTCGAAAGCTATTTGCGATAAGTATCTTTAAAAAAATTCTCAAATGATCACGTCGCAGCCTAAAGAATCGAGTAAAAATAATCAGCTATGAAATTGAATAACAAAAAAGCTTAAATATTTTGTAATTCCCTCGTGGCAGATAGTTTCTCTGATATTCTCTTAAAAAAAAAATGTACCAATTTCTAAGAATTCTTGCCTCTTACGAATTCGTTAGTGATTCATTTTTCCCTAAAAATGAATAAAAACGCAAAGAGGAAAAATTCGCTGGAAAACAAGAACAATGTAAAATTGGGTTCAAAATTATTTAAACGCAATTATACTTTTTTTTTTCATCTGCAGATCAAGAGTTTCTTATTGTTGCGTAGAAAATTGTGAGAAATATAATTGGCGATTGAGCTAACGGTGGAAAATGGTTTTTTGAGGTAGTAGAGAGAAGGTCAGGGTTTGGACATTTTAAAGATTCGTCGGTCAGCCACTGTAAAGCTATCTGCTGGAAAATTTATAAAATTTCGAGATCCATTGCAACGATTGGGATACACAGGAATTTTCCAAAAAAATGATCGTATCACGGACAGGAAAAAAGTGTTGATGCAAATTGAGGGAGATCAGTCGATGAAATTATCCAGATATTGATAATAACTTTAGCAGAGGATTGTCAATTTTTAATCGGGTCCGGAACAATGCCGTACAAGCCCGAATGAAAAAAAATTTTCAAAGTAGGCGGCCCTTTAATGTGCGAAAATATATCATTTTTATGGCACGGAAATATATATAATTTGGTCATCATTATTTTTCTATTCATATATATATTAGAGTGGTTCTTATTTAGAATTTTTAATCAAACGCCCCCCAAATCGGCTCCAAATAATTAAAAAAAATACCCTAATTTTTTTAGATTTTTATCTAGACTCTACCCCTTGCACCCGAGGGTGAATTTCCCGATTTGAAATACACGTGTTTCGGCCAAATTCTCAGGATATATTTTATTCTAAGAGTAATAATTTTTTTTTAAATCTGCAACTGCGAGATTTTAGTGTTCATTGGTGCTACTGTATGAAAAAAAAATCACATTATCATACGGATCAATTTAGACGAATCGCACACTCTTTAACTTTGAAACATGGTGGTAACCCACATTAACACCTTGATTTTCTTTAATTTTTCTAATTTATTTACTTTTTAACGTATTCAGATCCGGTTTTTTGCACTTTTCAGTTACTTCAGTGATGAAACAACATAAATATACAGTCTAATTGGTATAATTGTTTATAATATAAGATTTATAAATAAACAAGCTAAAAAAATGACGTTTTTTTCGGAAAAATTCACTCTTGAAGAATCTATCCGAGGTAATAACTTTAAATTCAGTGAGAGTGGGTTTTTGGGATCACTGATTACGAATCCGATGTCAAATTTTTCAAATTCAATATTTAAATTTCGGTGTCCACCATCTTGAATTTTGGCAGATCTGATAGCGGATTCGTAATCAGTGACCCCAAAAACCCCCTCTCACTATTCAAGTTATTACCTCGGATAGATTCTTCAAGAATGAATTTTTCCGAAAAAAAACGTCATTTTTTTAGCTTGTTTATTTATAAATCTTATATTATAAACAATGATAACAATTATACTGTATACTTATGTTCTTTCATCACTAAAGTAACTGTATAGTACAAAAAACGTAAAAAGTAAATAAATTCGAAAAATTCAAGAAAATCGAGGTGGTAACGTGGGTTACCACCATGTTTCAAAGTTAAAGGGTGTGCAATTTGTCTAAATTGATCCGTATGATAATGTGATTTTTTTTTTTTCATATAGTAGCACCAATGAACACTAAAATCTCGCGGTTACAGATTTTTTTTTAAATTATTACTCTTAGAATAAAATATATCCTGAGAATTTGGCCGAAACACGTGTATTTCATATCGGGAAATTCACCCTCGGGTGCAAGGGGTACAGTCTAGATAAAAATCTGAAAAAATTAGGGTATTTTTTTTTTTGAATTATTTGGAGCCGATTTGGGGGGCGTTTGATTAAAAATTCGTCCGAGCCCTAAATAAGGACCACCCTAATATACATCTATTTATAAAAAAAATATATTTTTGCACATCAATTTTCTCCGTGGGGAATAAAATTAATTTCTTCTTTTCTTCTCAATAGCGAAAGCATAAAGCAGATATCGTCAAAAATTCCAATTTTTATGTACAAAATGTAACAGAATATTATGATTTGCGATAAAAAAAAAAAAAAAAAAAAACATCGTTCGACTGTACAAAATCATTTTGGCATATCTATTTCGATCGCATTGAAATTGCGACAAACAAAAATTACTCAAGCGACTCTTTTCTCTTCGCTTTAGCTCCTCTTTCGTCATTTTTTTCCGTAATATTCGTCTCACTCGTATTCGAGCTATCGCTCTTTGATTTTTTCTTCTGTTCGTAGCTCAGACTATTTTTGTCAAATTCCATAATCATAACGCCCAAATCACCGCTATATCGATTTTTCGCAACCTGCAGATACTTTTTTCCACGTACCGCAGTGAGTCTCTTGTCCTGAATAATGAGAATATTGTCAGCTTCCTGGCTCGCTTTTGCCCCACCGAATATCGACGAGGTCGTCAGATCCTCGTCCTCGCGCTCCTTTCGCGGATGTATAACGAGGGTCACGTGACAATTGTACTTTGTCGCGAATGTTCGGAATGACGATACGATAACGTCCTGTCGCCAAAATCTAAATTTGAATAACGAGAGAAAACAAAAAAAAAATTGAAATAATCATCATTACATTTGATTCCCCCCCCCCCCTCCCCCAATCAATGATTATTTTTACCTGTCTATGTGTTTGGTATCCTCGGAAGTTCCCATCATAAATTGCACGTTGTCTATTATAACATGAGCGATATCGTGAACGTAAGTCGCATGCTCGACCGCTTCCATGACTACTTTAACGCTTTGTTGGCCGTGAAAGGTCATGAAGTAAATGGGTAGTTTCTCAAAATTATCCGCATAAGCGTCGAAATTATTTATATTCTGATCCAGGCATACACCGGCCATTTGTTGGAGCATGGTTCTCGCGAGCCTCGCGTTTCTTATCTCGAAACTTCCCCAGAGCGTATTGACACCCTGCATCGCCAAGTCGAGCGAGTATTCGCTCATAAATGTCGTTTTACCGGAACCTAGAGAAGGGAGAGAAATGAAAAACAAACGAACAAACAAAAAAAAAACAGATTAATTCAGGACATATGGTAAATATGTCGAAGTGCGGCTCCAGCTGTAAATCATTCGTGAATTTTTCATATGATCAATACTGGATGGGGAAAAGCTGCAGCAGCGTAATTTAAGGCGGGGGAATTTTTTTGGGATTTTTTTTTGCCCTGTAAAGGGTTGTTGTAACTGTAAAGTGTTGAAATTTTTTTTTTTTTTTCATATTTTTTGGTTGCAAACTTTTTTTTTCTGCCGTTACAGAGCTTCCCCCGGCCTCAAACGACGCCGCTTTAGATTTTACCGATTTACAGCTGAAGCCACACTTCGACATATTTACGATCATAGTTGAGTTGCAAAAAAAAAAAAAAATTTCATTTCTATCCGCCGAATGAACATAATGTTTTTAACTGTTTAACATGTTGGGTATCTTTATTCTTTATATAGTTATATCGCCCACTGTACCAAAAGAACACACTTTCTAAACTGTATTTATGTAAAAGGGCTTGTCCCGTGAATAAATAAATGAATAAATAAATAAATAAATAATTGAAATTGCCGTGCGGGATTAAAAAATTTTCAAATTTACCAGTCGGTCCCGTCAATACCGTGAACTCTCCTCTTCTGTGACCTTTCAAAATTCTATTGAGCGACGGATATCTCGTCCACTTGACACCCTGAACTCTCTCAATATTTTGCAAATCGCTGAGCACGTCCTCGCGAAGACTGTGAAAAGTCGTGATGCTCTTGTGCCATATTGGCTGAGCATTTTGTACGATACTTTTGAGATCGTAGCCCAGATTTGCGGCGATTTTCGGCCTGGGCTGACGATCGGTGGGACGCACAAAGTGGCATCTCTTCTCATTTAGTTTCTTGGCGAAATGCCTCGCCGTGTCCCAGCTAGGCTCGTCATTGCCGAACCAAAGAATCAATTTTTTGTAACACTCAAGGCTTGGCAGTATCTGCTGCGGCATGTGCTGGAGACCGTAGGGCAGGCATACGACGATGGGCGATGATTTTTGGGATATAATAGCCAAAAGATCGTGAATCGACGGTACGAGAACCGCCGGACAATCGATTTTGGCATTTTTTTGCCTATATACCAGCAGCCCGCTCGTATTAACGGCTGGTACAGTTTTCTCGATTAAGCTCGAATCGTACTTCAGAGTTTTGTAACCGACCGTATTACTGCCGGCAGCAATCAGCGGAAAGTGCAACTCCTCGGACGTTCTCTCGTACAGACAATTCAGATGAGACATCGCTTCCTGATTTATTTCCTGCGTGAGATATGACAAATCGTTCGATATTGTGCCTCTGTGTCTCGTCAACGGAGATTCGGAATATTCAATTTTTGAATTAAATTCAAGAGTATACGAGCCGAATGCTAAAGCAATTTTTTTTTTTTTTTCTCGAGACATTCGAAATTCAATCGGATCCGAAATTGCTTTAGTTAATTGTCACAAAAGTCGTGGAAAAAAATTAATTTCTTTTTTTTTTTTTTAATTATTAACGTATATATTAATTGAGGTGAATAAATGGGAAAAATTGTGCTTGAAAAAAAAGATCAGTTGTTACGATTCATGAAAATGAAAAATAATTTTTCTGAATAATTAATTGGCAGTGTTTTTTTTTTTTTCAACTTTTTAGGCTAATAAAATTTTAGCATTATCATCGTTGAAACTTAATTTTCTTGGTATCTTCAATGACATTGATTTTGCTCGAATTTTTAGATACGATTCATTTGTTTTTCTGTAATTGAATACTTTATTTTGTCTCGGCTCGCGTCTTGTACGTTAGGATTACGGGAATACAAACTGGCAATGAGAATTTCTGGAGAACACTCTTGTAGGCATCCTCCGATAGATTTGAAACAATTTGGCTTTTCTCCGCCAGGATTCTCCATCGATCCTCAAAGTCTTCCTCCATTTGCAAAGTTCCTCTGAGCATTTCCAGTTCTTCCGATATTTTATTAGATTTTTTGGGCAAAAGGAATTTCTCCAGAGTGCTCCAGGGGCCGGCGTATCGACAACTCTGGCACGCGAAGAAACCTGAAAATTTTTTTCATCTTGTTACAATTTTTTACATCGGCAAGACAAATAAAGAGATACGAATTCATTGAACGTATATGTGAATATACGAAAAATTACATAATTACTCGATTGAATATTTTTGTTTGTTCGTTCGTCGCTGCAAATAATGTGATTATTCACTCACCGGTTGTCTTGTTGATGTAAACCTTTGAATCTTTACGTTTTTCCGTTGCGCACAGAGGACAGTCGGCGATAATACAGGCATGACCGTCCTGATAGCTGACATTAAATTGTTTGAGTGATTTTTTAATTTGTATCGATGAGATTGTCGTTACGTCGTTGATGGAATCGTGAAAGCGTCGTAGAAAGATATCGTTACTCTTGAAATTTTTCAATCGTCTGACAAAACTCCTTAGCACCGGTCTCGTAAACATTATACATCTATTGTCAACATGGATAATATACTTTTGCGACACCTCTGAAGTTTTAATATTTCTACGATTGTTGCAGCAAACTGAGAAATTTCATTGTTAACGAATTTCCCGCTCGAACCGGCGTTGATCATAACCTCAAAATTTTTATATTTCGAACGATTTTCTTTCCAAGTGTGTGTCTGTGTGTGTATGTGCGTATGTCTTCAAGAATATATCGTTGCGACTAGCGAATAATTATAATTTTTATCTCAAGTCGAACGATATTAAATTGTTTTATAAATTATAAACACAACATTTGCGAGCAGACCCTCGCGTGAGTGCAGGAGCCGTGAAAAAAAAATCATACAATCCTCCGGGAGTGGGAGAGCGAAAAATTCAAAGTGTTTTCGGGAGAGACTTTCCTCCACTCCTTGGCGCATATTTTCTACGGGCATGCGTCAATATTCCTCGAGATTAAGCTAGGATATTTTCTCTTCCGATTCTTCGGTAGGTCACGTTTTGTTATTTTTTTCCCCCGCACTGTTTTACATTCATCGGATTATCCCAAATGTTAGTTCTCTCCCTTGATAGCTTGTCCAGGTTATCGTGGAAAAAAAAAAATTTGCTCCAGACCGATCGTGAGTTTTTCGAAAGTGAAGTTTTGTGATATCGATTTGATTCGTAACCTCTAAAATCTTTGTGATCGGACGTAATGGACGGTGGTATTTGAGCCAGGAAAATTGACATTTTTGTCAATAACAATGGCACACCGAGCTTTAATTAACTTAGCGTATCGTTCATTGTTAAATTCTCGATTCTCGTGAATATTCACAAACGTCGAAAATTATTACGTAACACGAGTCGGAGGCTGTGTCTCTGAATTTCACACTTTTTCGATCACCCGTAGAGCAAAATTTTTGTTTTGTTTTGTTGTTGTAAAAGCCTCGTAAAAAAATTATGTATATTTAAACCGAAGATTTTCATGATTTTTGCAAAATATCGAAAGAACGTACGTAAAAATTTTTAAAAAATAGTGGTAAATATTGCGATGTGCGGCTCCAGCTGCAAATCGCTCGTGGATTTTTTATATGACCAATACTGATGGGGAAAAAGATGTAGCAGTGTCATTCAAGGCGGGGGAAGCCTAAAATAAAATTTTTTTTCGATTTTATATCGTTAGAATAAAGGTAGGAATATTCGATATCAGTTTTTCCATTTTATTTTGCGCGCGCTCCTGTCCTTACTCTAGCACAGCACTAGAGCGAGAAAACCAAACCCAAACCGAAACCCGCGTGCCTGTGTGTGTATGTGCGCGCACATGGGCACGGTTTTAGGTTTGGGTTTTGTTTTCTTGCTCTAGCGCTGCGCTAGAGTAAGGACAGGAGCGTGCGCAAAATAAAATGGAAAAACTGATATCGTATATTCCTACCTTTATACTATCGATATGAAATCGAAAAAAAAAATTTTTTTTTTCGCCGTTATAGGGCTTCCCCCACCTTGAATGACGCCGCTTCATCTTTTTTCCCATCCAGTATTGGTCATATAAAAAATTCACGAGCGATTTGCAGCCGGAGCCGCACTTTGCAATATTTACCAAAATAGTCGATATATCTCGGTAATTCTTTTAGCAGATCTGGGCGCCCGCACCGAGTAAAAACTCAATCGTGCGGCGCATATGAAATTTAACGTCGATCCAATTGCGATCGTTTTGCAGATTGATGGGTTTGTCTGTCAAACGAATCGGGGCATTGGTGAGCTATTACTCGGCGGTAATATTCTTTCCAACGGTCGCCGTAACCACGATATACGCCGATCTTCGTCACACCCGTTTGTGGAAAGAGAAATTAGCGGCAGCCGCGGAACAGGCTACCGCGCCCCAAACATGATTCACAATCATTGGACGTTTTTAAAGCAGCTCAGTTATCTCTCGGTACCGGGTAGCGGCTATTTCATTGGAAAATGGCTGCAGGATATGGAGGACGAGAGAATGAGCAGGTTCAGGGATAAATCTTCCCTTTATGGAAGAGTACTTGCTCCCGGAGAAAAACCATCTTGGCCCTGATGAGTCCATAAATTATACAAGAATATATTAAGAATGTAGAACTATGTATTTGTCATTTTACGGATGATTGGCGGTGTATAAAATTGTCGAGAATAAAAAAAAAAAATAAAAAAATAAAAATCACGCAAATCTTTTGTAATTACAAATAAACATTCGACAATTTTTCAATATTTGAAAAATAAAAAAATAAAAAATCGTCTTCCAGGCAAATGCAATAAATTAGGTAATTTCTATGTAAATTTAATAGCTATTTCTCATTTTTCATTACCGCTTAACATTTATTTGATCGAACATAGAATAATCAAGATAAATTGCTTATGAAAAAATTGTATATGAGGTAATCTTTAAAACAAAAATATTGATATGTATTAAATTTATGGTGGCATTGATAGGGGTGAAATTACAAGAAAATTCGATTTCAGGAATTACTGGAATTTCACATTGTCAAGAATATTTTTTTTCCACAGATTCATAAAAAATACTGTCTCCACGGGTCGATTGAATTTTCATATTTAATTTCTATAAATCCGGTATATGAAAAATGTATCTCATCGAAACATATCATGTTTGATATAATATTATCCTTATATTTAATTATATATACAATTACAATTATTTTTTGTTTGAAAAAATTTACACGATAAATATTTCAATCATATATCCACAGAAAAGTGAACTAACGAAATATTCCGAACTTCTTTGTCCTGGAATCTTTCTTCTTCGTGATTTTTTTTAATTTTTCACGATCACCATTCACCGAATCGGCGTTCTCTTTGTTCTCAAAATTTTCCGTCGACATTCTCATAGTTGCCATATTGTAAGCATGCCGTTTTTTTCGTAGCCACTCGTTGGTCTCCTCGTTCCATGAGTTCGGCCTTTCTCTGCTGCAGCCTCTCAAGTTTCTCTCCGATCTCATCGTCTCGGTGCCTTTCTCAAGATTCATATAAGAATTCTTCGCCTCGTCATTTATTTTATTCGCGCCGACGATGCGCTCATCGATGAGACCATAATCCTGATACTTGACATTATCATTCTGTTGGCCAATTAAAATATTTTCACCCGTACGTTTGAGAATCTTGTCATCCGGAGGATTGCGTTGAAAGCCAGAGTGCTGGGGATACTTTACATGATGGGAATCCTTGGTCGAATCCTGATGAAGCTCCTGTCTCGTTCGACGCTCGCTCGAGGATCTCGTGAATGCATGAGGCTTTTTGAAAGCCGTTGGATCGAATTTTCTCGATGTGACAACGTACGATGAGTCACCGATATCGGCCGAGAGCGTCGAGTCCAAATCGTCGTAAGATATTTTCGGTCTTATCTTGGGCTTAGCCGTTCTCAGGCTGCCGTAACCGCTGAATGCTGGAAATGAATTTTTCGCAAATTCCCCGTGAGCTTTGGGAAATTTTTCCCTCGCGGCAATGATAAAATTCGAGCTGCCCGTTGTCCACAGGGAGCTTCGGGAATTCGGTGGATTCTTCAAATTTCCTTTCTCAAAATTTTCACCATTGCCAACGAGCCTGGAGATTTTTTCACATTCCGTTTCGTTGTCACGCGCGTTTAATCTTTCATCGTGCTCCGAGCGGCTCGTCGCTGATTTAATCGTCAAATTCGATGACAATGATCTTTCAACTTTCAAACGTTGCTCCTGAGATTTTTGCGATCCCTCGGACGATCTCGTTTTTGCATCGAAATTCGTCGATTCGATGCTGTGCGAAGATTCGCAAAGCTTGAGACGCAGATCGGCTTGTTTGAGTTTTTCACGAACGAGCCTCTCGAGTATTCGCAATTCTCGCTCTTTCTTGAACAGCAATCTCTCGCGTTCTTGCAGAATCGTCTCCTTTTCGCCGAGTGTAGCTTCGCGCTCTCGCAGGCGCTCCAATCTTCTCAGCCAGTTGTCTTGAAATATGTCCTCGCTGACCTGCTCGGGTCTCTGAATCGAGACCGTACAGCCATTTTTGTAACCGTGAAAACAAAATTCCTCGATAATACCGTCCGTCTCTCCTCTCTCGTCGATTGACATTAAGCTGCTCGTTCTAACCGGTATCTTCGGTGGCAGCGTCAATCCCGTATCGTCGTGCTTGCAATGCGATGGAAAATTTGAAAATTTTGATCTCAGGATACACGGCACGTCGTATATCGGCTCGTTTGTGTCGTTAATATCGCTAATCAATTTTTCCTCAGGCTCGATATTGCTCATTATCTCGTCCGAAGTCGCGATAGCGGGCTTCGATTCATGAATAACCGATTCGCTGGATTTTAGCGAAGCTCCAAGTTTCAACTTACTATTGGCAATTTTTACATCTTCCATCTCATTGCTCGTCGATAATTGATCCTCGTTTATGATTCGCGGTATTATAAAAGCCTCGACTCGATATTTCGGTCTCATCGTGTCCATAGGTAAAGCGCTTTTACGTTTTGGAAAAAAACAAAAAAAAAATTGGACAAATATTCCTTCGAACCGCACTCCAAGATTTTTGTCTCACATTGCTCGTTGCCAAGAATCATCAATTCATAAATTAATCAGTTTATCAGATTTTTATGCTTGTTATTTATCGATTTTTAATATATATGTATATATATATATATATATATTTTTTTTTTTTACAAGATTTTAATTTTAATTCTCATATTTTTGAGCTGCTTTTTGGTAAAAATGTCTTCTTCTCACACTGCTTCGCACTTATTTGTCCAAAAAGAATCTTCATATATCGTCGTACATCACACGTTTGAATTTTAATTTTGCATTAGTCTAATTTTTTATTTTTTATATTTTTGTTTTCTTTTAGATTCTAATTCTTACTTTGTTATTGAGTAGCGCGATTCGCGTTCTATGGTCTGAAAAAATCCGGCGAATATTATTTTGGAGCAGAGATAAAAATCGAACGAATTTTTGGAGCACGATCGCGATGATATTTTCTCTCTCGTTGCTTTGCACTTTGTTGACTAAAATATATATCTCCGTAATGGTCGTGCATTGATCTCTTTATGAAATTTTAATATTTCACGATATCGCTTTTTTTTCAGTGAGATGATATAATTACGCTGACTGAATGGAACGATCTCGCGCGCGGGATCTCGCGACGCATTAAAAACAGCCCAAAGGGGAACAATATAATCGCGGGCCGAGTAGGAGATTTTCCGCAGAGTAAAGGGACAAGAAAAAATATATATATGTTATATTGTGTCTTGGAAACAGGTTGAGGATTGGAAGGGGCAGGTATTTTCATACCTGAAGATCTACCAGGCCCGAACGTAGCTCGTATTGGGCCCGATTCAGCTCCCCCCCCCCCGCCCCTCCCTATTTAAGTCCTCCAAGGATCTCTGTAAAACGTTACTGAAGAATTCAACGAAATGTGTAAAGCTCCGAGATTCTTTTTCTTCATCTTTTGCATCCGGCCCCAAGCGTACCTTTAATTTTGAGCATTGCGATACAAAATCTGTAAAATGGACACTGATAATCAAACTTGAAAAATTGTTTGAGGTGTATGAATCCAGTAAGGATGAAACTAGGCTCAAATATGATTTTTTTTTTTTTTACGTTGAAAAATTAAATTTATGCAATAATCGTATACAATTAGAGGTTGAATATTTTATTTGTAATTTCTGGAATTTTCTTTCAAATTTTCCGTCTTTCCCGTGTGCACATGAAGAACCTTTAACAAGATTAGAAAAAAATCCGCAACTTTTAGGTATTTCATATCGATGGTAATATTGCGAAGATAAAGTTTCTTCATTGCCATTGTTTGTTCGGTGGAATTAAAAAAAAAAAAAAAAAAAAAAATTGGTCAAAAGTTTCAATGTATTACAATTTTCTGGTCCGAAAATTCGTCGATTATCCGAAATATTTTAGTCGTAAGATTAATTTGAGAACAGGGGAACTAGGATTGTAATATTTTTAAGCCCCCCAATCTCACGGTTTTAGACTCGTAGACGAGCGTCTCATTACCGCTTGTAATTTATTGCTCACACCTCTGGTATCGATGAATTAATGTACAAACGAGAGCTGCTACGGTCACGCATTTTTTATCGATCCTTTGACGATTTTAACATCGTCGATTGGCCGATCATTCTTGTCGGTTTCCACGAGACCGATTCTCTTCACTATCGTCATACCGTTATGAATTCTGCCTGTTAACGAGTCGAGAAGGTTGGAGCGATCGTTCGAGCTTCTCAATTATTTATTCGTTGATGAAACGAACGATCTTTTTCGGTAAATATTGCGAAGTGCGCGGCTCCAGCTGCAAATCGCTCGTGGATTTTTTATATGACCAATACTGATGGGAAAAATATGTAGCAGTGTCATTCAAGGCGGGGGAAGCCTAAAATAAAATTTTTTTTCGATTTTATATCGTTAGAATAAAGGTAGGAATATACGATATCAGTTTTTCCGTTTTATTTTGTCTTTATTACCTTTGTTCTATCGATGGAAAATCAAAAATTTTTTTTTTTAAGCTTCCCCCGCCTTGAATGACACTGCTACATCTTTTTCGCATCGGTATTGGTCATATTAAAAAATTCACGAGTGATTTGCAGCTGGAGCCGCGCTTCGCAATATTTATCATCATTTCTTACCGAATATCGTGTGTTTACCATCGAGCCACTGGGTTGGGCCCAGAGTTATGAAAAATTGTGAACCATTGCTGTCCGGACCTGAGTTCGCCATGGATAGAATTCCAGCGCCTGGAAAAAAATTTTGCACGCGGATAATGGAAATTGATAGAATCGAGTAAATCGGTTGTCTTGAAAAACAAAATTCTCAAATTTTTAGCAACGTCGTTGATAATGGAAAAAAAAAAAAATAAAATAAATAACCATGAATTTATATAGAAATTTTCTGGGTCGCCGCAATTATGTGGAAAACGAAATTTCTTTTCATATTATTCGTCGAAACGCAATTTCAATTTGACATAGCTCGTTAAACGACGTCGCAGTTTACCGGAATGTTTCAGATCATCGTGAATCTCGTCGTCGAAGCACTCTCCATAGATTGATACTCCGCCTTTTCCCGTAGCGGTAGGATCTCCTCCTGAATTAAATTCACAGTGAAAATTGTTCGAAAATTTCACGAATCGCCGGTTGAGCTAAAGAAACTTTTATTCGCTTACCTTGAATCATGAAATCTCGTATGATTCTGTGAAACTTGGTGCCGTTGTAATAACCCCGGCGAACAAGCTCTGCGAAATTTCTACAGGTGATGGGTGCGTGCTTCCAATACAGTTCCACAGAAATTTCACCCATCCTGAGTCAATTATAGGAATTGTATAAAAAAAAAAATATATATATATATATATATAAGAATACTCGGAACGAGAGAAAATAAATTATATGAAAATTATGATTATATTTTTTACACGATGGATATTTGAAAAAGTGCTGGTCACGTGAATACATAATCGTAACAGGACTATTAAAAATATAAACTATTATTTTGTAAAACCTTAATTTAAAAGAGTAACATGCAAAAAACGTTCAACTCACGTTGTATCCAGAGAAACGAAAGGTGGCTGCCAGTGTTTGTCCGGTATTCCCGAATTATTTTCTAACGCCATTCTACACTTTTTCGACTCAAGGAAACTTTATCGTCAACAAAAATAAACAATTAACTAATGCTTGCGCGAGACGAATAACAGAATAATTCTTCGTACTTTTGAGTTTAGTAGTTGCGCAACCTAACCTAAAAGTATCATTTTTTCAAAATAATTTTTAGAGAGGCTATTTAAAATAATTATAGTATCGAGAGATATTGAAAATTAGTCTAAATTGCTTGTGGGCTAAAAAATACTTTTTTTAAATTAATTTTTCGATCTTTTATCGAAAATTTAGTTGCTGATTTGGTGCATCTTTGCTATTTAACAACAGAATAGCAGATGTTCAAATCTACCTCTAATCTCGTTTGAAAACCGTCGAGAAAAATTTCGCAAAAAAATCTGTTGGATTCAAAACAAACGAAATAATTCAATATAATATAAATACGAATCATGTTTTTCATTAATAATTAACAATCATGAATGAAAATCATTTTTATAATAAAAATATAAAAAAGTTCATAATCATTCGGCAAATTTCACGGAGGTGAAAATCGAAGAAAAAAAAGTGACATAACCTCAAAAATTCGATGAATTAAAACCATTAAAACAAGCAGGAAAAAAAATATAATGATGCCTGAATCATGGAAATGACGACAATTGTTTAATAAACAATCTACAGTGTAATAAAAGTGATCGTTTATGGTGACCCAATTAATTTTATAGTTCCAACATCATGAGTGACACATCGACGATGGACGAAACGCCAAATACGCAAATACAATTCAAAAAGAAATCTCGTAGACCATTGAGAAGTCGAAAAGTCGATTCGGACGAGAGTGACAATGACGATGACAGGAATATCTCGGTCAGGTAATCGTAATTAAGAAATTGAAAAAAAAAAAATTATAATTTACGTTTATTTTTTCAGTAATTCAAATCAATATTTTTTATTTATCTATTTATATTATCAATACTGACAACTAATTACATTAAGGAAAAAAACAAGTAATTGAATATTCTTTACAAAAAGGAGTAAAGTCGAGGAGATGAAAACGATTCAGAAACTTCGACGGCGTCCCAATGGTGTTAATGTTGCGGAACTTGCCCTTGGTGAAAAAATCACGAATGAAGCATTGAACGTTAGTAACGACACGATCTTTTCCCTTAAAGCAATAATTCAATTGACATCGCTACATTTATTTATTTATTCAATTTAACGATATGTAAATGGCTCAAGCCAGATATGCATCGCATGGGTTAATCCATCCAAAGAATAAAAAAAAATATTAAAAGAAAGTGTATACTAATAATATTTATTTCATTAATTCCGGTTACTTATTTTATCGCGGAAAGTTGTGCTTCAATATTGGGAAGACTAGTAGTTAGTAGTGTGTTTTATTTGTATAACTTTGTTAAGTTTTTTACAAAATAGTATAATGTGAAACAACATTAATATTCCTTTACTTATTTTGTAACAATATTCTTATCTTTTACTCTTCCTTAGAATTTCATTTTTTAATTTTTCTAGCCCCTCTTTTATTCTTTTGTCAATTCTTTCCACGTCTCTTCTTTTCCTTATCATCGCTATTGTGTCTTCTACATTCATTATCTTTTAGAACTTTAGCTAAATTCTTGAGAAGACCGGTATTTAACTTATAACAAAGGGGAAAAAAAAGTTGAACTTGATATTGATAATTCATTAATATTTCATGGTGAAATAATTTTTATTCGATCAGTCGGATCCTTTCAACGTCAAGAGCGGAGGCATGGTCAATATGGCTGCCCTGAAGAACAATAAAATCAAGCAGGACGACGCTTACGATACAGGCATCGGTACTCAATTCAATGCAGAAACAAATAAGCGCGACGAGGACGAAGAAATGTGAGGGCTCTTTGTGCAATTTTTGCGAGAACAAAGAGAACGGTGCTTGATTTTTTTTTTTTTTTTTTTTTTTCAATCAGGTTGAAATACATAGAGGAAGAATTGTCAAAGAGAAAGAACAAGAATAGCGAAGCGGGAGCTAATGGAGGAACCGGGACGGATGGCTTGACTTATTGTTCACCGGAGGAAGCTGCGCTTCAAGCTGTACCCGAGCATTTGAGACAGAGCTCGACTCACAGAAGCGAGGAGATGCTCTCCAATCAGATGCTCTCGGGAATACCGGAAGTTGATCTTGGAATAGAGTCAGTATTTTTTTTTTCCTTCGAAATACCAATTATTTTTATTGTTATTATTATTATTATTAATTATAATTATAATTAATAATATATATAATAATAATATATATTAATTATATAATGATAATTATTAATATATTAATAATTAATAATAATAATTAATAATATATATTAATTATAATTATAATTAATTAATTATTAATACCAATTATTATTATTATTATTATTATTATTATTATTATTATTATTATTATTATTATTATTATTATTATTATTATTATTATTTCAACGTTACACATTTATCTTTAATTGATCAGAGCAAAGATACGAAATATCGAGGCAACCGAGGAGGCAAAGCTGAAATTACTGTGGGAAAGGCACAGAAAGAAAGACGGACCCTCGCAATTTGTACCCACGAATATGGCAGTGAATTTTGTCCAGCACAACAGATGTGAGTTTTTCTCGTTTTATTGTTTGATTTGAAACAAAACAAAAAAAAAATATATATATATATATAAATCGTTTTCTCAAAATTGGTAAGAATACTTTTACAATCAAGATTTTGGGAAATTGAAATATTTTTTATAAACGTTTAAATGCTTTTTCTCGAAATTTTTTTATAATATATTTTAATAATATATTTTAATAATATCTGCATAATTATATGCGAATACTTTAATCGAATTTTCGAAAAAAAGCTTTCCATATTCATTTTATTGTTTTGATTTTTTGCCCCGTGAAACGTCAATTTCATATGCCAAGCTGCTGGTATTTTCCGTTGTAATTTTTTTTTTTTTTTTTTTTTTTTCTTTCCTCAGTCAACATCGACGATCCGGACGCTCACAAGGGT
This sequence comes from Rhorus exstirpatorius, assembly GCA_963564615.1. NCBI lineage: Eukaryota > Metazoa > Arthropoda > Insecta > Hymenoptera > Ichneumonidae > Rhorus > Rhorus exstirpatorius. The sequence continues at coordinate 14,112,075 of OY751316.1, read as the reverse complement.
AAGCACCGAGGTGGTAATAGAGCGGAGGCGGCTGCGCCGAAAGACGAAGGAAAGGGCAAACGCAAGGACAACGGTGAAAAAGCTACCGATGATTATTACTACGAACGATTCAAGAAACAATTTCGACGATTCTAATGATTTTTTTTTTCAATCTCTATTATCATTTACCCCGAGGTAATTTAATTAAGTCGCGATCGATTTTGACAAATCGATATTACCAAGCTTATCCCCGTTGTGGCAGATAAAATTTTTTAAATTTCTGTTTTTTTTTGTTTTCTTAGAAAAAAACAATTATACGAAGTTTGCCGTGAACGAGGGCAAAAAAAATATCATCGATTTTTGTTTTTGTTTTTTTTTTTTTTTAACAGCAAATAAAAAACATTCTCTGTACGTTTTTTTTTTTTTTTTTTTTTCCCCCAATGACTCAAACGAATTAACCAATTTCGATAAATCATCATCGTCGAGATGTTTCCATACGTAAATGTAAATCGTCAACAATTGCCGGTTAATCAACGCTACGTCGTGCAAATTCCGACGCAAATTTGTCCTCCGCCGGAGATTCGTCGTCGTTCCATCGGAGAACAGCGTCGGGATGACGTGGAATTACCGAGAAAGCCGAGAACACGTGAATTTTATGATATAATATTGAAATAAAATTTAAAAAAAAATAAAAATAAAAACTATTTGTCAACCCAAATCGTATAATGAAAATGGTCGATAAATCTCAAGAGAAAAAAAAAACGAAGTGTCTACTCGTACGGTAATCGTACGAATATAATGCAAAATTATTCGTACGGATGTAAGTTCCGGTATGATTGAACGCCATATCCGGACGAATAATGCACACATCTATTCGTACGGATAAGTAGTTAAATGACTAAATCGTGCAGTAAAACGCGAATTATTTGACGATGAGTTGTCCTATTTCTCTTTCGGTGAAAATTCATCAGTTCGGAAATTTTAATAGGTACATACAATGGTTATACGCGCGCTTTACCGCACGAACTGACCAATGGTCCGTGGAAGAGAACAGACAACTCGAATAATTCGCGCTTTACCGAGACTTATATCCGTACGAATATGTGCATTATTCGTCCGGATATGGTTTTCAATCATATCGGGACTTATTATATCCGTACGAATAATTTTGCATTATTCGTACGGCTACCGCACGAGCAGCCACGGCAAAAAAAAAAAATATTCAAAAAAAACTGCGTGCGCACTTCGTTGCCGCTCATTTTTCTCCCTCCTCTTATTCCTCCCTAAATTCATCATAAAAACTAAAGATGACGCTTTTACAAGCGTAGTTCAGCGTAGTTGCGTAGTATCGTACAAACGTCAATATATTGAAAACTACATGACATTACCAACACTTTTACACATTACATACACGGTATATCTATAGATATCGAGCATTATACTACGGAATTTTGTGTCACCAAAAGAGTGTTTTTTGTTTTATTTAATCGGCTTTCCTCGCAGTTATGAGTTGTGGATTTGTGACCTGCGGGCCAAATGAGGCTCTCGTCGTTTCGGGTAAGTAATTTAAGAATTTTTTTTCACAAAAAATTTCCCATCAATTAATCAATTTAACGAGCTATCGTTATTGCAACTATAATCGTTACATCATATGTATATACAGAACGTTGTGTCAACTCATAAAAAATGGGTGTGGAGACTCGCTCTCTCATTCTCTCCTATGCATGAACTAGCGCTCATTCGTCATCGCACAATTAATTTGCCCTATATAATTATCTCATATACGGAGAGAGAGAGAGAGAGAGAGAGAAAAAATGTTTTAGAGAAATTTAATAAGCGTCATTTATAAAATAAGCGTGTAAAATTAAAGAAAAAAAAAACATTTGTTTTTACGTTTAAGGTATTATAACTCGAGGCATAGCTCCTTTTTACCATTTTCTTGAAACTGTTTACACGGATTAATTATTATGTTATCTGAATATATGTTAAATTTTAATCGGTAGAGAAGCACTACCCGGATATTCTGGGAAATTTTTAGAATTATCTACCGTTCAGTTTTTCGAAAATAATTAGTCAAAGTTACACCCGCTATCAACGGGTATAGTCGATAATGAAAAGAAAAATATTTGATTTTTTATTTATTTATTCATACGGAAATTATACCTTGGAATCGTACATTAGATAATGTATACACAAGATAATAGAAAAGAGCCATAAGTAGCTAATGAGTAATAAATATACTGATAAAGATAATAATAAAGCCAGTAATAATGCCGCATAGCGTACAGCAATTCATTACCAGGAAAATAACAAAGCAGCAAAGGCAATGGTCAGAAAAGAAAAGAAAGAAAAGATAACATTTTTTCTTAATTAACAAATACCGCAGATCGACGGACCCTTTTAGAGGAGGAAATAGGAATAGAAAAAAGTCAATCTGTGAATATGCGTTCGCCGTGTCGCTCAGCCTAACAGTTACCGATCTATAGTGCAATTTCCCCGGACCAATATGATGTTGAAATTTGCATCGTTGGAATGCAACGAAAATAGGTTTTTTAAATAAAATAAAAATAATTTCCAGTACTGTTATATTATATATATATATGCTTTACTTATTACATATATTTATATTTACATATATATATATATATATGCATATATATATATGCTTTACTGTTATATTTAGGCCCCAGGTCACGAAAAAAAAACCGAAAAAAAGGCTTAAACGATTTTCCACTTCAAAACAATACTGGGAATGGTTCATTTTTTTTTAAACCTATTTTCGTTGCATTCCAACGATGCAAATTTCAACATCATCGGACCAATCGGGATGCGAAAAAGCTGATCAATGGCAATATGATTTTATCGACACTCATTAAACGACCGTAGATAGGTACATGGGTAACACCTTTGTAGAATGATAATTGCAGTTTTTAAAGTATATTCGGAGTTTGATATCGGTGATTCGTCATTCGGTCGCATTTCCAGTCTACAGTCCTTGCGCTCTTGTGAAAATACTCGAATAGAGTATAATTATCATATGGAATAATTAATTTTTTATCGTAATTCGAAAGGATGCTGCTACGGCAAACCTCTTCTCGTGCCCGGAGGGCGGGTATTCGTCTGGCCGATTGTCCAGCAAGTTCAGAAGTAGGCAAAAATTATTTATATTTTTCCTTCTTTCTACGCGCCGTCGATTTTCAAAGCGATCATCGATTATGTTGCAATTCGTTTTTTTTTTTGTATTCTCAGAATATCTCTGAACACGATGACCCTACAGGTGGAAAGTCCCATGGTTTATACGTGTCAGGGTGTTCCGATATCCGTGACCGGAATAGCGCAGGTATTTTTTTTTCTCCGCCCCCAACCAAACGATCAAATTTTTCAATCGCAAAGAATCATTGCGCATCGATATCTTATTGGGAAATCGCAGGTAAAAATTCAAGGACAGAACGAAGAGATGCTGTCGACGGCTTGCGAACAATTTCTTGGAAAAGACGAGAATGAGATTCACAATATTGCTCTCGTGACTCTTGAGGGCCATCAGAGAGCTATTATGGGAAGCATGACGGTGGAGGTAGAAAAAAAAAAACAAAAAAATTATCTCACGATAAAATTCAGTCTCTCCGGGAGTTTAATTGATTATTTTTCATCATCAGACAATTCAATGCAATCGCTTACTCATTTTTATTTAATTTTCATTATATTTATCGTAATATCGAAAAATTCTGTAAAACAGTTGGACAATATTGCAATGAAAATTTATGAGTTGTAAATTATACGAAGTAATTGTAAAAAAAAATCAAACTTGATCCGATTACTCCAATTAATCATAAAAAAAAAAAAATTCAATCTTTACTCTAGATCCTTTAATTACTATTGAAATTTGTTACATTATAATTATTTGAATTTTAGGAAATCTACAAAGATCGAAAGAAATTCAGCAAGGAAGTTTTCGAAGTTGCGAGCAGCGATTTGGTCAACATGGGAATCACCGTTGTATCTTACACTCTAAAGGACATTCGTGACGAGGAAGTACGTTTGAATCACGTTATAACTAATCATAGAGAAGCGAGATATTTCTCTCTCTCTCTCTCTCTCTTGTTAGAGAGCGAGTGATATGGAACGAAGAAAAAAGTCGTTGAGTTAACGTTCGATGCACGATTTTCTCGTAGACTTTTTTTTTTTTTTTTTCGCCATTTATTTCCCCCTTTTTGGTCTGAGATTGGAAGAATTCGGTACGATTAGGCGGTTAGCGCGTTATTCTTGAGTCACGAAAAGTCAAAGATTTGGAACGAAGAAAGAAAAAAAAAAAAAAAAAAAAAGACCACCTGCGCTATTCTCGATCGTCGAGATCCCGAAAGAAATACCAGCCGCGTCGAAATTTTGAAGGAAAAAAAAAAAAAAAAAAAAAAAAAAGAAAGAAAGAAACGGTTCCAAAGTAACTTCACACTTTATTTTTCCATCGAATACAAAAAATATTGAATGCATTTTTTTTTTCTTTTTTATCCTTACAGGGGGCAAAGGTATGTTAAATTTTTTGGCTCTTTTTCGTACTGAAACAAAGAAAAAGAGAATATCGACGCACCGCCAAACTTTCGTTGTATACTTTCTCTTCGTTTTTTTTTTTTTTTTTTAATTTCTTTTATCCCCCTTTTCTCGATTCACCGGTCACTTTTTCTTTTTCACTTTTCGTCGCGATCGCGTTGTGTATGATTTTCGATACTCGATTTTTTATTCATGCGTCGAAGGATATGCTTTCTCTCGTGCCCCACGGGGTACGATTGCATTTTTTTTTTTTTTTTTTCCTGCACAAACGCCTTTTCGACATTTGTACAATATTCCAATTACACGATAAAATTTATTAGCAGCGTAGTATGTACGGAATTGGTATTTAATTTTTTTTTTTTTCCGTCAATGGTCCATTTTTTTTTTGTAATTTGTAATAAATTTTTTAATATTTACATTTTATTCTTTCGTTTTTCTATCGTTGCGCGATCCGGTGCTTAATCGCGACTTTTCGATTTTCATTTTTTTCGATGAAAGAAAAGAAACATTAAAAAAAAAAAAAAAAATGAGAAATTTGAACGAAAAAAACAAATCTTAATCGCAGGGATATCTGAAAGCTCTTGGTATGGCTCGCACCGCCGAGGTCAAGAGAGACGCGAGAATCGGCGAAGCCGAGGCACGCAAGGACGCACAAATTCGGGAGGCTATAGCCGAGGAACAGAGAATGGCATCGAGATTCTTGAACGATGCCGAGATCGCCAAAGCTCAGCGTGATTTCGAGCTCAAGAAAGCCGCTTACGACGAAGAAGTTCAGACCAAAGTAAGTCTTTTTTTTTTTTTTTTAAATTTTTATTACATATTTAATTAGTTAGTTTTATTTTCAGGTATACCCTTTTAAGGGTGTTTACACCCCCCCCCCCCCACCCCCCCTATACATATTTTCCCCTTACCATAATTACATCACTTATTATTTCTATACTTATATTCTATCTTAATTTTCTCTTCCTCTTTCGTTTCTTTTCTCGCTTTAAATTTTCCTTACTAATTTTTCAAATTGTCCGATATACTCGAATAGCTCATTTAATGGTTTATTTCTCAGTGACCCCTGCATTTTTCTGACCATTTGCTCTCTCGTTCTATGATCTCCCATCCATTTTTTTCCACGCTTTTCCACTATTTCTTTTTTAATGACTTTTTCTTTTTTCCTCTCCGCACGTGCAAACATGTACCAGATTTTCCACCTCTTTTGCGCAGACTCTACAGCAATTTTCTCGGGTACCCTTTGTTCCCTTCTTTTTCCCACATTACCGCATCTTAATCTTGCCCATGTTTCTTTTTTCTCTCCTTTTATACTGGCGTCCTCCCAATAATCCTCCTGTCACTATGCTATTTTTTCTACTTTTATACTGTGCGTCTATTTTTTCTACTTTTAGACTGTACGTCGTTTTTTTTTTCAATTTGGTTCCAATCCATATTTAATTAATTTATTATTAATATTGCCAAGTATCATTATTATTGTTGTTGGTCAATTAATTTTATCCTGAATTGGTCGAATTTTTATAAACGAATAATTTACGGAGAAAAATCGTTATTATCGATTTTCTAAGAAAGCCGAGGCGGAAATGGCTTTCGAGCTTCAGGCCGCGAAAACCAAGCAACGAATAATGGAGGAACAGATGCAGATCAAGGTGGTCGAGAGAGGTCAGGAAATTGCTGTGCAGGAGCAAGAGATGCTGCGTCGCGAGAAAGAGCTCGATGCCACCGTCAGACGTCCCGCCGATGCTGAAAAATACAGGTAAATATTTAAAATTCATTACATCTCAATTACTGAAAAAAAAAAAAACCAAATTACTATTTTTTATTTTTTTTATCTTCATTCTGTCATTATTATTTTTTTTCAAATATTCTCGGACAATTATCACGGAAAAAAATTAACGAGATTTTACGAAATTAAAGCTTCCACGAGGAAGATCTCTTATTATCGTTGTAATTTTTCTCGTTTTTTTTTTTTTTTTTTTTTTTTTTTTTTCGAGGCTCGAAAAAATGGCAGAGGCGAATAAGCTTCGTCTCATGATGGAAGCCGAAGCTGAGGCCGAAGCTATAAAGATTAGGGGAGAGGCCGAGGCTTTCGCGATCGAGGCAAAGGCTAAAGCTGAAGCCAGTCAAATGGAGAAAAAAGCGGCGGCTTTCAAGGAATATGGAAATGCTGCGATGATCGATATGATGCTGGAAACTCTTCCAAAGGTTTAAAAAAAAAAAAAAAAAACTTCTCTTTCAAATTAATAATCTTTCGTTTTGTGACATGTATTTTGTAAATCGTGCAATTAATCGAATCGTTTCCGCAATACTTTTTATTTTCTCCGAAATGAATTGAAGAGAAAAAGAGAAAAAAAAACAAAATTGCGAAATTCAACTGCGACTCGTTGATGAACGAATTTGTCGTTAATTTCAGGTCGCGGCGGAGGTCGCGGCACCGCTTTCACAAGCGAAAAAAATAACGATGGTTTCGAGCGGAAATGGCACTGTGGGAGCGGAAAAATTGACCGAAGAAGTATTGAGTATCGTGACCCGAGTACCCGAGCTCGTCAAGACTCTCACCGGTGTTGACATCGCAAAAGTAAATCAACGCGATCCATGAAATTATTACTCGAGAAAATTTAATCAAAAATGAAAGAAAAAAAAAAAAAAACTATAATTATTTTTTTCTCTCTCGTTTCAGTCTGTCCATGCTGCATAAATTGTGCTTGGCGGTCCGGAGAGACAAATCTCCGAAGTTTACGACCGACGGATCACCTTCCATCGTTTTTAGCTTAGAAAATTTAATTTCCAATCAAACTGAGACAAGTCTCTCGGTCATAACATTAAAAAAAAAAAATAGATGCACGAAATTCGTCGATGATATTTTCCTGAACGAAATATTTTCTCAATTTACCAATCGTTATTTACTGTAAATCGCAAGGAAATCCAAATTTTCTCTTTCCCCGTCTCGTTGACCGAGTTATAAGCGCTCGAAAATTAAGATCCAACGACCGGGAGTACATTTATTAATGTATCCTTTCGGTCTACCTTAAAAAGAAAAAAAAAAATCAAGTAAAATTATGTGTATGATGCAACAAACAATTTTCTTATCGAAGCGCAAATTAATTGAGTTGTAAAATTGATATATGTAAGTAATTGTAATAATATATTGTGTATATTAACCCTTTCGTGGCTGCATACTTTTTTCGTAGAAATTCTAGGGGAAAAGAGACTCAAATTGGAGAAATGAACTTTTTTTTTTTTCCTCTTACAGAAATTTTGTCAGGATTTTTGTTCTTTTTTTGGTTTGTTTGTTTTTTTTTTCGAATGAGATTTATAATTTGCCGGTCTCGAAAGGGTTAATCTCTGATACGCACTGATCGGTCCACTGAGTCGTTCATTCCGAAGCGATACCTCGTTAATCTTACGTAATATCCGTCTGCAGAAATCGAATTTTCATATTTCGCGATATCCCACGAATCTCCCTCTTCTTTTAGGTTTTTGTTTTTGTTTTTCGACAAATTATGCCATCGTGTGCCGATCGTCTATTCCTCCATTAATTCTAACTAAATTATAAATTTATTAGATATTTATATATATTTATAGGATCAACTACACGTAACGTCGAACCTTCTTACCTCAGTGTATTAAAAACAAAAAAAAAAACAAAAAACAAAAAAAAAAGAAAAGCCATCCAGAGTATTGTCACCGGATAACTCGAATATATGAATAAACGCATCATTGTAGTCCTCTCTCTAGTCTCCCCGTTTGAGAAAATAATAATTATTATAACTATTCATGAAGATATCCGGTTGGGATGCCGCATTTTTTGCCATATAACGTATATTTTTTCTAATTCGCCAATGAAAACTCGCTACTGTATCGATTAATTCGATATATCGATTTATATGAAAAAAAAAAGATGAACTCCGTGAATAATTTTGACGTGTATAACCTATATTTAAAAACTAATATATACGATCATCGTGAGTGTGACACAGTAACGTGTACGATAACAAGAGTTAAAAGTGAAAATTAAAGATCCATTGACGTGTGTATATCGTATAAGTTTATTCATTTCATATTACCGTGGTTAATGATTTTTTTGAATGATCCACTTTTATCAGAAATCGACACAAATCAGTGTAGCCTGCTGGGTAATTTTTTTTTTTTTTTCCAATTTGAATCCAAGTACATTTTATTTAGTGACTGAAAATTTGGCACTCGGTTGAATAATGCAATATAGTGAGTACGTCAAATGAAAGTAATATAATAACGTTAATTAAATTATTGAAATAAAAATTAATAAAATACTATTATTGCCATAGCACGAAATCTGCACGAGTTTTAAATTTCGCGCTCAATTTTTTCATTGCGCATGCGGAGGGGCGAGGCAAAAATAATGAACTTCCGGTCATGCGCACTTGGTTTTTTTGGATTCCGACCCGAAATACTTTATCCAACTGACGACTCGCGACAAGTTATCGCTCCGTATTTACGTGTTAATAGTTAATTAATTGAAAAATTTAACGATATACGTTGGAGGAAGTGAGTGCATTTGGGAATTAAAAAAAAAAAAAACGGCCTGAAGCCGTTTGGAGTGAACAAGAAAAAAAAAATGGCAAAACGCATAGTTTGCCTGATTCTCGTTACTTTCGTATTATTTTTCACTGGATCCGAGGTTAGTTGCAATGTTTTTTTTTGTTTTTTTTTAAATCGAATTCTACGATCGTAAGCGAGAGCATTCCTAATTTTCGATAATAATTTTTCTTCTCTTCTCTTATCTTTCTTTTTCCAATCAATTCCAACGTTCAAGGCACAATCGTACGACGACAAAAGATGCAAGTGCATTTGTCCGAGTATATCCTCGGTGATAAACACGACGCAACCATCACCCGATCGCCTAAACTTTATCTCAAACGTGCCACCTGACAGCTGGTGAGATTTATGAAAATGCAATTTCAATTAGTTTGTTTCTTCGTTCTGACACGTAGCGTGAATTATTCATGAATTTTTTTTAGCAAATGCGAAGACGTTATTCTACCAAAGATCAGGCAACATCTCAACGGACAGGAGAAAATTTTTTGTCCCAGATGCGAATGCAAGTACGAAAATCGCAACACCGCCATAATAAAGGTGAATTAAGATTGAAAATGACGGTATATTGTTTGCACGCCGAGTATCAAGTTGAGCACCAAGGCGAGGCCGAGTTGTTCTCAACTTCATACGAGGCGCAAACGACCGTTTTATCCGAGGTGAACATATTATTTTTTACAACAATGGAGCGAAAACAGCGAATTTTCATCCGCAAACGAGGACCAACAATCGACTGGTTTTCATCCTCGTTTGCTGATGGAAACTCGCTGTTTTCGCTCCGCTGTTGTAAAATTTTTTTTTTTTTTTTTCGCTTTTTAAACATTGTCGTATCATTATTATTATCGTATTACAATGGCCGATCAAAAATAGAAATTTTCGACGAGAGACCGTGGCAGAACATTGAACTAACACCCGTAAATGACTTCAAATTACATGTTGAATTACTTTGAGCAATTAAGAAATAAAAAAAATTCTCAACTCAATTAAAAAATGTTGAATCTCAAAATTTGTTTTTTTTTTTTTTCTCAACAAAGAATTTCATGTTTCGAGACAAAAAAAAAAAAAAATTGAGATCGGTATTAATTTTGGATTTTCGTTTTTGATAAATTACCACAAACGATCGTTCTCCGAGAAACATTCCCTCTGCGAGACAAATATTTCTGGGTCTACAAGTTTATACTTGAAATGAACTTGCAACGATCGAGCTGAAAGAAAAAAAAAAATTTAAGCATTCCGCGAATTAGAATATTTGTCCGGTTACTTTGCAAATATTTCAATTATTCGAACCGCGTGCTTTGCATAAAAATCTCAAATTTTGCCACAAAGAAAGAAAAAAAAAAAAAACAAAACAAAACAAAACAAAAACCAATTATCCTAATATGGATTAGGATAATTGGTTTTTGTTTTCTTTTGTTTTGTTTTGTTTTGTTTTTTCTTTTTTTTTTTTTTCTTTTCTGAATTACCGGGATCGCGTGTATATAAATGTAAATTTTCGAATTCTTTTTCACTCAAAGTTCGTCGTTATAATCGTCATATGGGTAATATCCCTGCTGGTCATCTATATGCTTTTCCTCATCTGCCTCGATCCGCTATTGAACAAGAGGGTACACAAGGCGGCCGGTAGCGGCGGTTATCTCGAGCATACGAACGAGGAGGACGACTCGTCGGTTGCGCCAGGCACATCGCATCCGATGGGCGTGCGCGGAAATGTTTTGAATCGCGTTGGTCATCAGCAGGACAAGTGGAAGCGTCAAGTGCGGGAGCAACGACGCAACATATACGATCGACACACGATGCTCAATTGAACGTAAAAACAAAAGAAAAGAAAAAAACAAACAAACAAACAAACGAAATACAAATTGTACAGTAAATATATAAAAAAAAATTAATGTTTAATATTATAACGAGAAACGATCAAGTTTAATTAGAGTCAAAAATAAAAAATAATGCATGGGAAAAATAATCGTTGAAAAAGAAAGAAAGAAAAAAAAAAAAAAAAAAAAAAAAAGATTAACGACGCTTCGTGATTTTGGTCCAGCTTCATTAAACTTTTTCTCGTTACAATTTTTTTGTTTTTCCTTATCGCTCGAATCGATGCACAAATTGAATCAACTCGTTGCCTCGGTTATGCGATCCTTGACGATATCGTAAAAAACTAAAACGAGGGCACCTCCGGTACCGCGCAATATATTCGAGAAAGCTCCTTTGAAGAATGCCCCGGGACCCTCATTTCTCAATATTTTTATCCAACAGTCTATCGTATTCTTGTACATAACTTCGTCCTTGCTACGGCCCGACTGCATCATCATTCTTCGACGCACGGTGTCGAAAGGATACGATATTATACCGGCCATTGTCGTTACCGTCTGCAACGATTCCAACAGAGGAATTTCGACTGGATTTTTTATTTTGACAATTTTCAAATACAAAATAGGCTTGCACAACGAAACTCTACAATTTTTTTTTTTTTTTTCCTCTGAACAAGCTGCATTACTTTTTTCGATCCAATTCACGCGCGAATTTGACTCTGAAGAAGATTTTAAAATAATAAATTTCAATTATCCAGAATTAATATTAATATTAATATTAATCGTTTTTTTTTCCATTTAGCTCAATAAATATGTCGAAGGATTCACTATAATTCGTTTGAAAATAATTTGGTAAAAATAAATTAAAAAAAAGTTAATCCTCAAAATATGGACATTACAAACGGTATTTACGGTTTTTTTTTAATTTTTCTATGCTTTATATACATTTATTGGACCGAGCGAGAGATAAATACACCAGATTGTATTTAAAAAAAAAAGTTGTGAAAACTTTTATGTTTTTTTGTTTTTTTTCTGTTTAACTGCTCTTTGGACAAGACACATTCTCACAAGTTTTCCTCGAAAAATTTGTACGAACAATTTGTTGATAGCTTGAAAAAAGATAAATGGTTGAGTAATTTTTGTTGAGTACCTCGGCGATCGCGAAATTTATGTAAAAAGGTGTTTGCTTGGGATCCTTGAGTAGCGAAGCTCTGGCTGTGTCGTAGAGGCCAAAGTAGGATGCGCGATAGATAAAGATTCCTTGTACGCTCACGTTAAAGCCGCGATAAAGGCCGAAAAGTCCGTCGGACTTGAAAATCTTTATCAGACAATCGGCCATCCCTTTGAACTCTCGGGCTTCACCCTTACCGACGTCCGCGCCTAATCTAAAGAAATTTCAATTTTTTTAAATCATTTCTTTCCAATTATTATTATTATTATTATTATTACTATTATTATGTTTCTAAAGCTCGATGAGATGGAAATATTATTTGATTATTGATGACTAATATTTTTTTTTTCAAGTCATAATCCAAACCTGGTACGTGCGAAATCGAGAGGATAGACGAATATCAAAGATGTGGCACCGGCAAAACCACCCGAGGCCAAATTACCGGCAAATTGTTTCATAAAATCGTCCTTCGGTACGCCCTCGAGAAATATTTTTTTGAAACGATCCTTGAACGCGAAATTCAACGCCTGAGTCGGAAAATAACGTATTACGTTGGCGAGATTTCCACGCCAGAAACTCATGAATCCCGTTTCTCTGGGTATCCTCACGAAAGCATCGATCATTCCTGCTCAGGCATATATCATTATTATTATTATTATTATTATTTTTCGAAAAGTATAATAATTCTTCAAGGATGTCCGATTGTTTCTCATTTTTATTTTTTTAGGAGAGAATTTTAAGATTTTTGCTACCTTTGTATTGGCGATCTTTCGTTATTTGTTTCGAGGTGTGCTGAACCTGAAGCAATAATTTCACACGCTCTATCGGCGCTACCGCGGTCTTTGATATTCCCGCTGATATTCCCCCGGCCAACAAGTCAATCAAAAAAGCCTTTGGAGTCTCCATTATTCCGCGGTTAGCTTGAAACACGATTTTCAAAATACTACTGACATAATATGAACGAAAGACAACTTTTTCTTTCTTAATTATTGCTAAATTTCATTCTCTGACGTTTAAAGATTCACTCGAATCTGACGTTTCGTGCCTTCAAATGTTTTTTTTTCCCTCTCTATCTCTCTCCCTCTCGAACTTGACTCCGCGCAAGGACAATTTTCAGGTATATTTATGAAAAATGGTCAGGTGAAACATTTTCAAGTTTAATCGAGAGTTCGCGTCCCAGATAAGTATTTAAAAAAAAACGTACTTAATTTCAATAGGGTTCCACAGCCGCGCGATGGCAGCATCATAGATTGTGCCTTTTAGCGAAATTTTTGAATCGTTTTTATCGGAATAAACATTTTTATTGAAAAAGATGCTCTGATTAACAAAAAATATTATACATGCATCGTTGACTGAGTAAACGCATGCATGTACATTTGTACATGTTGGGTTGGGTGAGGTTTAACCCTTAACTGCGGCACAGTTTCGCGTTCGAACGTATAAATGGCACAACGGGTCTGCTGGACCCGACGTATTCAAACGTGTATTTGTACAGCCGGTATTGAATATTTTTGCTCAAAAATTTTATCCGAGGTAGCTTATGATGTGTTTTTTTTTTTTCATAATGTAATTGGTTTTACAGGGATTAATTTATTTTAAGTTAGTTAAAAAAAATTGTGAAAAAAAAAACGAAAAATAATTCGAGCTCGAAAAAACGCTCGGGTCTACTGGACCCATATAGTTCCTGTTGTCACGCGGTGGCGGAGATATATATCTCCCCGTTCATAGTTCATATCTTTGAACACGGAAGAAGGGTTTGCCTACGTGTAAAAATTGGGAAATTGTTAATTCCTTAATTCCTGTCGAACAGCCCAGTGCTGACAGTGAAATCATAAGTTTTTTAAAAACATTTTTCTCATTGCCGACGGGTTCATACTATTCGTTAAACTACACTCAGGTTTAGCTGAATTCAGGGAGAAAAGTGTGCAATAAAGAAAACAGCAGGTAAGATAAATGTGATTGGGTTATGGGTTTAAATGACAGTCGAAAGGTAGGGATATAGTAACTTGTAGATCATTTTATCCGAAAAACAAAGTGTAAAATTGTACTTTTGCTGACATTCCCAATAAAAATATCATAAATTATTAATGTTTCGTTCTAAATTGTGTATCAATATTCATTCACTAATCATTAACAAATAGCTGGAGTTGTCGTGAAATAAACATTTTTTTTTTGGTCAAAAGAGGCGAGAAATTTTGAAACCCTTTTTTTGGTGTAGCAATATGACGGTGAAAATTAAAGTCAAGGGCAAATTGGAGAACGACACGCTTGATCTTAGCTGTTGCGATTTGGAAGACGTGCCTGTTAGAGAAATAGTGAGTGCTATGAATTTTTCATGAATAATTTATATAACAAAATAACGAATGAAAATTCTTCCGCCGCTACTATCGCGTTTGATTCTAATTCAAATACGCTATTCAGGCTACGGTTAAAAAGGGAACGCATCTGGATCTCTCGGACAATCAATTAGTTAGATTACCGGTGAGTAATTAAAAAAAATTTCCATACAATATCCCTTGTCGCTCCGAAAAAAAAATGTATTGTCCATTTATTTTTATTAATCATATTTGCATAACTTTGTTAAGTTTTTCTTACAAAACAATATAATATAATATAATATAATGTAGATCAGCATATATATTATATATATATATTTCTTTAATTATTTTCTACTCAATCTCCTTCTCTACCTCCTTACGCATTTTTTTACAAGCTTCCTCTATTTCCCAATAGTATAATCACACCACCTTTTTTGTATTTTCCCACGCAGCATATTTATCATTTCTCCCCTTATCGCTCGCTGCTTTCTTCCCTGCCTTCTCCGTTACTGACTCTCTACCTTTTTTTACATATATTAACAATTGCTCCATCGTCTTTACATATCCTGCACCTGCGATCCTTCTACCTTTCTTTTCTGCCCTTCCTATGTTACCGCATCTTAAGGTGGTTCTTGCAAAGTCATCGAATCCAGATAGACTGATAAAAAATACGACAAACGTAAAGGTTGAGGTTCCTATAGTACGCTTGCAAAGTTTTAGATTTTTTCACCGTTTGGTTCCGGAGATATCTGCTCGTAAACTTTTTCAATTTAACACAGTGGCTATTGGCCCCAAAGTGACAAACGAAGCTAGAGTCCTTACTCCTATCAAATTCTAATACTTATAAACTAGATGAGCGAACGCAACTTTGCTGGATCGATGCAATAAACATTATTGAATATTCTGATGAAATTTCAAATTTATTTACCGTACCGTTATAATTTAAAAAAACATCATTTTCTTGCCTCGGGAGCAGACCGATTCTCGCTTGTTTCATGCGTGCCCGCTCACCGAGCTCCGCCGCGCCTACGTTCCCGCTTATTCCCCGCCAGCGGTCGTGCAAGAACTACATTAACCTTGCCCACATTTCTATGTCCTTTCCATTCGCCCCCTCTTCAGACCAGTATTTCCAAGGCATATCCTTCTCAATGATGTATTTTTACATGGCATTATACGACAATTTTCTTTTTTTTTTCCTCTTTTTTCCTTAGAATTTCCTTTTTTAAGTTTTCTAGTCCCTCTTTTATTCTTTCGACATCTCTTCGTTTTTATTTCTTCTATTTCCACATATATTAGAACTTTAGAACTAAATTCTTCCCCTATTTAGACGATTCACCGTTTGTGATGGCCCTTATATCTTCAACCAACCAAATTTTTGGCGATCTCATCTCCTGCATTGTTATCACCTCTCTGATGTACCTTACCAATCATTTATTTATCAATTATATTTTATGAAAAAAAATTCATTAAGAAACAAATCGTAGAAAAAAATAAACGAAGAATACATTTTTTTTTCAAATATATATTCAGCGATATACATTTTCATCGCTAAGTCCGATTGTCCTATACGCGAATTTTCCAGAATTTTTTTTATCAATTTCAGGGAACATTTGTGACGCTCTCGCACATTGTTAAGTTAGACCTCAGTAAGAATTTGTTGGAGGAGCTACCGAAAAATATTGGCGAGCTTATGAGACGTCATGTAGGATCTCGATAATCGAGACGATACAACTCCATTGGGTCACTGTCCTGTAAGACGATTCTATCATTCTTATTCGACAGCGTAGTCATACCATTGAGGAAAATTACCCGTAACCCTCTAGCCGCAAGATTAGGCGTCTAGGAGGACTAAAGACTCCTAGTCGTTTCTGTTAATCTTTGGGGATTGTCGAGAAAAGTTTTTAGAAAATGGCAAAATAAAGATCGTGCTCAAATTTGTAAGACAGTGTCTGTCTCCGAGACTACGAGCGGGAAGGGCGGCATGGAACACACAGAGACGAAGCAAATTAAAAATTCATGAAGGACCCTGAGAAGTCAAGTGAATTATGGAAATTGAAAGGACTGAGGGGATATGCAAAAGCCAAAGAGTATCGTTGAATGGGGGGGATAAATGAAGTTTTTTTTTTTCATTTATTTGACAGCTTTACCTGTTATTTTATTTTACTTCAATAAATTGTGGGTGTTTTATCAACAGAGTTAACGAAGTACGTATTACACATAATATAAAATATATTAATATCAGAACAAAGTACAATCACTATGAAAAAAAAGAGATAAAAAATATGTATGATATGCTGTTCTTATTGAATCAAACTTGTCTCGTTCGATCAACATTCTTTCTGTACCCGAAATCTCTATGCATTAGAGTAAATATGCATATCGCTGTAGTAATGCGCATATCCATCGAATACATTGATAAAAAATGTAAACAAAATTTTGTATTAAAAATGCTTTATTATTACACAGATTCCATTATTAATAATTTCACATTCTTATTATATGAATTGATTTCTCATACATGGAAATGTAAAACCCTTAGATCTAATCAAAGTTGCGACTTGCTCATTTCCACACCCACCACGGAGGTAGAGCGAACGTGGGCGCGTTTTTTTTAAGTGGTATCCCCTGTAGGCCTATTCCACTCTGACTACCTTTAAAATAAAAACAAAGCGGAAGTAATTACGGAATTGAGGGTAGCAAAGGCATTTTCTATTTTCGCCAAAATACGAAAATACCAGCAATGTCAAAGAGAATCGTTATGAACGTGGAACTAACCCAATCTTAGCTTCAATGGTCCAGAACAATCTCTTCGTTATTGTGCTATAGAAACTAACAAAAAAAAAAAAAACTTCCGCTTTGTTTGAATACCAACCCCCTCTGTCGAGGGAGGGGGTTCGTATTTATATTAAGATATCTTAACCTTATATCTATACCTGCCTACATCTGAATTGAAATATTATATTGAGTTCACTAAAAATCTGAATATTAGCTTAAATTGCGATGAGAATCTCTTAACATTAATATACGCAGCGGACTAACTTAGATCTAGAATTAAAAAACAAAGTGGAAGTAATTACGAAATTGAGGGTAGCAAAGGCATTTTCTATTTTCGCCAAAATACGAAAATACCAGCAATGTCAAAGAGAATCGTTATGAACGTGGAACTAACCCAATCTTAGCTTCAATGGTCCAGAACAATCTCTTCGTTATTGTGCTATAGAAACTAACAAAAAAAAAAAAAAACTTCCGCTTTGTTTGAATACCAACCCCCTCTGTCGAGGGAGGGGGTTCGTATTTATATTAAGATATCTTAACCTTATATCTATACCTGCCTACATCTGAATTGAAATATTATATTGAGTTCACTAAAAATCTGAATATTAGCTTAAATTGCGATGAGAATCTCTTAACATTAATATACGCAGCGGACTAACTTAGATCTAGAATTAAAAAACAAAGTGGAAGTAATTACGAAATTGAGGGTAGCAAAGGCATTTTCTATTTTCGCCAAAATACGAAAATACCAGCAATGTCAAAGAGAATCGTTATGAACGTGGAACTAACCCAATCTTAGCTTCAATGGTCCAGAACAATCTCTTCGTTATTGTGCTATAGAAACTAACAAAAAAAAAAAAAACTTCCGCTTTGTTTGAATACCAACCCCCTCTGTCGAGGGAGGGGGTTCGTATTTATATTAAGATATCTTAACCTTATATCTATACCTGCCTACATCTGAATTGAAATATTATATTGAGTTCACTAAAAATCTGAATATTAGCTTAAATTGCGATGAGAATCTCTTAACATTAATATACGCAGCGGACTAACTTAGATCTAGAATTAAAAAACAAAGTGGAAGTAATTACGAAATTGAGGGTAGCAAAGGCATTTTCTATTTTCGCCAAAATACGAAAATACCAGCAATGTCAAAGAGAATCGTTATGAACGTGGAACTAACCCAATCTTAGCTTCAATGGTCCAGAACAATCTCTTCGTTATTGTGCTATAGAAACTAACAAAAAAAAAAAAAACTTCCGCTTTGTTTGAATACCAACCCCCTCTGTCGAGGGAGGGGGTTCGTATTTATATTAAGATATCTTAACCTTATATCTATACCTGCCTATATCTGAATTAAAATATTATATTTAGTTCACTAAAAATCTTAATATTAGCTTAAATTGAGATGAGAATTTCTTAAATTTAATACGCAACGGACTAACTTAAATATAGGGGGTTGGTATTTTATACCAATTGAGAATCGCAACCTTATATCTATACCTGCCTATATCTGAATAAAAATATTATAGTAAGTTAACTAAAAATCTTAATATTAGCTTAAATTGAGATGAGAATTTCTTAAATTCAATACGTAACGGATTAACTTAGATATAGGGGGTTGGTATTTTATACCGATTGAGAGTCGCAACCTTATACCTATACCTGCCTATATCCGGATATAAATATTATATTTAATCAATCAACGAGAAATCTTAATGTTGGCTTAAAATTAGATAGCAAACTCTTAACATTAGGGCACAACGGGCTAACTTAGATATGAGAAAAAGTCCCTAGAGCAATGAAAAAATCTGAAAACCTAAAATGTTGTGTAACGAAGTACATGATCGAAGGAAAAAATGGTACAATAGTGGAAACATTACATAAATAACTTGTAACCTAAGAAATAGATGCGACATGGTAATAGTGAAAATTAACCTACAATGCATGAAACATAACCTGAAAAAAGAATCATTTGCAAATTAACCCCAACGATTCAAGCAATTCACATGGAATATATATATTATAAGTTTTTTGTGTAGCAAGCACACAAGAGTCACATATTGAGATTGTTTAATGGTATGATTACCAGCCGCTTCAAGGGACAATTAAAACAAAAACGCGAATTCAGCCGTTAGCAAATCCATGCTTTTACAATAAAATATTGTCGAAGCATGAATTTCCCAGGTTCCACCGCGCGGAGGTGGCTGATCCAGAACCCGCTTTGAAAAAATTAAAAAATCATCGAGCATAATAAAATGAACAATTATTAAAAGTTAAATTTTCATTGAAAGTAATTATATTGATTTGATTCTTACTGTTAATTATTTTTTTATGAAAATAATAAAAATGCTTGCATAACAAAAAATCGGGCAAATTCGGAATTGTCATCTCGTCTCTCTCGTACAGTTGCAAATGTACGAGCTCAACAAATTTTTGTGGAAAAAAAAATTAATTCTCTTTGTAAATTCGATCCGATGTTTTTGATAATATGTTCATCCCATTGCCCACAAAATAGACAATCCTTATTGGCAACTTTGGCTCTTTTATTTTTTCTCGCAGATCAAAATTTTTTCACAAAAAAGAATGCAAAATAATAAATGAAAATTCAAGAGAGTGTTAGAGTGTTAATCTTGGAGGATCGTCCAAAAAAGTTTTAAGAAAATGACGAAATAAAGAAAACGATCGCGCTCCAATTTTTAAGGGAAACGGTCTCTGTCTCGGAGACTACGAGCTGTAATAGCGGCGTCAAGCGCACAGAGACGAGGCAATTGAAAAATTCATGGGACATCTCGAGAAATTGAATGAAGTATGGAAATTGAGAGGACGAAGGGACATGCGATTGCCAAAGGATATCGTGGAATTCGGGGGGGAAAAAATAGACAAAAAAAGGATATTTTTTGAAATGAGTAAATGAATAATAATAAAATCAATTAATTAATAATATAATGATGAATTTTAAAAAAGGATAAAATGGTAATAATAAATTTCGAAAAAGAATAAAATAAAAATATTTAAAAATTTTAAAAGAATATAATAATAATAATTAATAATTAATAATTAATAATAATAA
Source organism: Rhorus exstirpatorius (assembly GCA_963564615.1). Classification (NCBI taxonomy): domain Eukaryota; kingdom Metazoa; phylum Arthropoda; class Insecta; order Hymenoptera; family Ichneumonidae; genus Rhorus; species Rhorus exstirpatorius. Next base: position 14,091,831 of record OY751316.1, on the reverse strand, counting down.
TAATAATAATTATTATTATTATTATTATTAGCCGAGTCTCGAAGACGAGATAGTCACTTACCTTGAGCTGTCAACGAAAATCCGGAATATCTTGGAGAGAAAGAAATAAAAACGACGCCTGACAGGTTATGTTCACCGTGTTGTCGATTCACGACGAAATCTCAGTAGGACGAGACGACAGTTCCTCGCGGATACATTTTTTCTGAATATTAGTGCACTTTTTCCACTCGAGAGCGCGAATTGTTGAGAGGTAAAACAAAAAAGGCGATGGAACGCGTAGAAATACGCGTCGCGTCATTGTACGAGGAATGACGTCATAACTACGCACAAAGCCGGCGAAGGACGTGGCTGCCCACTCTCTCTCTCTCTCTCTCTCTCTCTCTCTCTCTCCCTCTCTCTCTCTCTCTCTCTCTCTCTCTCTCTCTACCACACTGATTCGAGCGTTTTAAAATATTAAATAATTTGTATTGATAATTATTCATATTAATATTAATTATTAATATAATACGAATATTAATAATTTTTCATTTAAACTTATTTGATTTTTAATATTTTGTTTCAAAGAATTAGTTACGATTGTTTTTTTACGTAATGATAGGATGCCTATCGTTTTAATTGTTTAATTTATTAAACACTGCGAAAGCACCACGTACGACGTACGCAACAGACACCGACGACGGGCGACCACTGGCGACGGGCTGCGACGAGCAACTGGGCAACTGATGAATGAATGTTCCCCCGGGCACCGGCAGCTCTCTCTCTCTCTTGCTCCTTCCCCCACTCCCCACTGCGCGCCACGCTGTAGTTACGCCGCGACGCGACGCGCTCTCTGACGCGGTACCCCTACTTCTCTCTCTCTCGCTCTCCCATTCCCCAATACCCCAATACAGCCTCGCGCGCTATATAATAATTAAATGAATAAATGATCAATAATTTATATACATATGAATGTTAATGTAAAAATGTCATTATTAATTATTTTTAGGAATCATTGACATTCATTTGTAATGAATTTTTTTACTTTTAAGAGGCTTTGTCGAGGCTCAAAAAAAGTGCACTCGTTAGCAATTATTTTTTATGTTCTCTCCCCCGTTTATTCCACTATAGTTTATCGCGAAATTTTTTACCAATATGGCATAATGGTATTTTGCATGAAAATTAACAAAACTCCAGTGTGAAAAACGCCGAGAAAAATTTCGTAAAAATTATTGGATTCGCAACGAACGAAACAGATCAAAATATTTACAATGGTGATAATGATTGTTTTTAATTATTAATAATCGTTCATAAAAATCATTATAATATTATAAATAATCTTAACTTTTTCATTCTTTTTGAATCCAAAATTTGTACTATTAATGTAGCTATGGAGTCTGGAGCTCGACATATGTCGGTATAGGAGGAAATGTACTTGTCTTGAGTCGCTACCGCGACTCTTTTATTGACTGAAATTATTCCATGCAGGTAAAAAAAATAATGACTAAACAATTGATTACACTATAAGCCCCAGAGCTGGGCAGTACTATCCGGTACTTGCGATGTACTGGAAGTACAGTACTTGGAGTACAAACTACTTTAAAAGCATTTCAAGTATTGTACTTAAATTTTTAAATACTTTCCAGTACTTCAAGTACTTTTTCAAGTACCAAGTATGAAGTACTTTTGATGGTTAATTATTAATTATTAATTAACTAATTAAGTCTTTTTATTGGTTGCATTTCAATAAATAATTGAGCCTTTCAATCTATAATTGAGGAATGTTCTGGCACGGCTCCGTTTTTAACAATCATTAATGCTATTTTTTAAATTATTTCTATAATTCTTCGTTTAAATATTTCTGTTCCAATCTGCCTAACCTGAGTGAATTGCACAATGTGAAAATATGTTATGATACAAAAAGTACTCGAATCAAAATGAAATGAGTTTAAAGTGTACGTGAGAAATCAAATATAAGTACTAGAACTTACGAGATGTATACCTGAAAACTTGAAAAGTATTTGATACTCAATACTTCACGTATTTCAAGTACTTGACTCCTCAAGTATTTCAAATATTTAGTACTTCAAGTGTTTATGGTACTTGGTACTTTAAATACACGAGTACTTCAAGTAGTTATAGTACTTTTTGTACTTGGAGTATTTTCAGGTACTTTGCCCAGTTCTGCTAGTATAAACACATCAATTTAAAACATTTATTCGTTTATGATATAAATTATTTCGACGAAAGTTTTTTTTTAAATTTATTTCTGCATTATCAATTCATTACTATACTTATTTGGTTTCCCAATGTAATCATAATTATTATTGTTTGAATTTAATTATTTATCATTGGTCGAATTTTACAATACAATTTGCGCCATACCTCGTGTGTGTGATGACGAAATATTCTTTAAAAAATCAGTAATTTGACGATCAAATGAATTGAATTAAAGAAAAAAAAATAATTACCGAGTGAAAAATGGAAACGGTAATTGAAAAAAATTATTTTTAAATAATAATAATAACAAGAATAACAATAACAATAATGATACTTGAGGACGAGAACGCGTTGTGGCCCTAGTCATTGCACATAATAATTGCATTTACAGTAATCATTATAATTTTAATTACCTATTATATAGTACACTACGATAATTACATCATATTTAAAAGAACAAATCATATTTAAAATCCTATCTACTCCTGTGACCTGAATACCAGCCGAGATTTTTCCCACTCGCGCGACAGCCTAGCCCTGAGCGTTTGCGCGCGTTACATACCGAAAATTCAATAAATAATTAACGAATAAATCGTTTCAATGGATATTTTTTATTATAATTAATTGTTTGTTTATTGCATTGATTTATTTCATTAATATAATGCAATTGCTTATTATTAATATTTTTCAAATTAATTTAATCGCATATATCCTCCTTTTTTTTGCCCCACATGTTTATTATCAATCGTTTATTATTATTTTTATATTTAAAAAAATTATTCGTTCCCAATAAATTTGTACGATATTAATAAACAATTATATTAATATGAGAAATAAATGGAGTGAACAAACAAATTATTATAACGAAGGAATGAAATGAAAAAAAAAAATTAATCAATTCATCCTGGGCAAAATGCTCAGTGCGAGCGAGAAAATCTCTGCTGGTAACCGGATCACAGGAGTAGATAGGAGGTCGTCGCGCGTAACCGATACTTCCTCGGCTCTCATGTAATCCTGATACGAGCCGAGATTTTTTCGCTCGAAATACGACCACGTTGTGTGTCTTTTGAGGACTTATGAGGCAAATAATGCAATTATAATCATTATTATAATTTTAATTATCATAGTAATTATAGTTTTTATTATTATTATGATCAGCATGATTGATTTTTTGTTTTTTTTTGTCGATATTTTGTTACCACACACGCGGCACGATGAACCTCATCAATACCTCTATTAAACTGGCACCCACACATGAGAAAAAGAAAGTTTAGCCGAAATAAGCGCTATTTAAATGCTAATTAAATACTTTAATGCCGAATTTGTTGTTTCGAGAAAAAAAAAACCTGTGGCGATGCCAGCTTGGATGCAAGCGAGCAGCGCTACATCGAAAACTCTACTAAGCGCGGGCGATTTAAAAAATGTAATTACACAGTAATTAAATGCTAATTGGAAGTTAATTAGATGCAGAAAACCCGAATTTGTCGCTCCAGGTGTTTTTTTTCTTAAGCACGGAGCAATAAAATTTAAAAAAAAATCAAAAAGAAATCGAAAACGACGAGCATCAAATTCGGGCTTTGGATATTCTTGAAGTATCTAATAAACAATTAATTAGCGTGTAATTACTTTTCAAATTACCCACCCTTGGTTGAATTTTGATGTGGCGCTGCTAGCTTGTATCCAAGCTGACACCGCAACAGGATTTTTGTTTGTTTTTAAACGCGGAGTAACAAATTTGGTATCAAGCATCTAATTAGCACTTAATTTAATTATTTCATAGGATAAACTCCATATTTCTCATGTGGTGGTGCCAGCTTGATAGAGGCATTGGTTCGTCGTGCCTTGTGTGTTAACGAAATATATTAAAAAAAAAAACAAATCAATAACAATAATCATAATAATAACAATAACCATAATTACTATAATAATTAAAATTATAATAATGACTGTAACTGTATAATCAATTGTAATTATTATAACTGCATTATTTGTCTCGTAAGTCCTCAAAAAACACCCACAGCGCGGTCGTATTCTGAGCGAGAAAATCTCGGCTGGTATCAGGGTTACATGAGAATCGAGGAGGTCGTCGCGCTCAACCGATACCTCCTCGGCTCTCATGTAATCCCGATACCAGCCGAGATTTTGTTCCTTGGAATACGTCCGCGCTGTGAGTGTTTTATGAGGACTTACGGGACAAATAATTCAATTATAATAATTGCAGCGCATCATATTATAGTTCTAATGAAAATTACAATTTTAATTATTATAATAATTATAGTTGTTATTATTATTCTAATTATTGTTATTGGTTTGTTTTTTTTTTCAATATTTCGTTACCACACACGAGGCACTCTATCAAGCTGGCACCGCCACATGAGGGATGTGAAGTTTAGCCGATGAAATAATTGTGTGATAATTAGATGGTAATTAATTGCCGTAATCTCGAAATTGTCACTTCACGTGTTTTTTTTCTTAATCGCGGAGCAACGAATGTAAAAAAAAATCGAAAAAAAATCGAAAACGACGAGCATCACAGTCAGGCCTTGGATATTCTTGGAGCTTCTAATTCACAGTTAATGACTTTTTTGAAATCACCCACCCTTAAGAAATTTTCCATCGTGGCGCTATGCTGGCTTGTACCCAAGCTGAGACCGCCACAGGTTTTTTTTTTCTTTTTAAACGCGGAGCAACAAATTTGGCATCAAAGCATTCAATTAGCATCTAATTAGCACTTCATTTTTCACATGATAAACTTCATATTCCTTATGTGGCGGTGCCAACTTGATAGAAGTATTGGTTCGTCGTGCCGCGTGTGTGGTAACGAAATATTGAAAAAAAAAGAAAAAAAATCAATAATAACCATCATAATAATAACGACAAATACAATAATTATAACAATTTAAATTATAATAATGATAATAATTGTATAGTTAATTGTAATTACCATAATTGCATTATTCGTCCCGTGAGTCCTTAAAAACCCGTATTGCGAGCGAGAAAATCTCGGCTGGTATCAGGGTTACATGAGAACCGAAGAGGTATCGGTTGAGTGGGACGACCTCCTCGCCTCTCATGTAATCCTTATACCAGCCGAGATTTACTCGCTCGAAATACGGCCGCGCTGTGTTCTTTGAGGACTTACGGGACAAATAATGCAATTATAATCATTACAATTAACTATCTAATTATAATCATTATTACAATTTTAATTATTGTAATAAATAATAATTATAGTTGTTATTATTATGATTATTGTTATTTTTTTAATATTTTGTTACCGCCACGACGAGACCTCTATCAAGCGGGCACCGCTACAAGAGGAATATGAAGTTTATCCTATGAAATAATTAAGTGCTAATTAGATGCTAATTATATGCATTAATGAAAAATTTTTTGCTCCGCGTTTGAAAACAAAAAAAAATCCTGTGAAGGTGTCAGCTTGGATACAAGCGCTAGCAGCGCCATATCGAAAAAATTACTAAGGGTGGGTGATTTCGAAAAAGTTATTACAAATCTAATTGGCACTTAATTAATTTATAGGCTAAACTTAATGCTTATCATGTGACGGTGTGCCAGCTTGATAGAGATCGAACTAGTTGTGTCGCTAAATCAAATTAACGATGGTCGAACAAATTCAATAAAGATTTAATTCGTGTATTATTAATCGTTAATTATTATTTTCAAATTTATTCATTGATCGGTGTGAACTTTTTGCATATTTTTTTATCGAATTTTACATTTTTAATTTGTAATTATAATAATTACGATAATAATTTTTTCCTATAATTATAATTATAGTCAATTAAAATTTTTATAGTTGCATTATCGTCTCATGGGTCGTTGATAATATTAAACGACTCATGATAAACAATAGTATTATATTAATGAAACTAATCAATGCAATGAACAAATAATTACATTATAATATAAAATATCAATTAAAACGATTTAATCGTTCATCATTCATTGAATTTTCGGAAATTACTCCGTCCGAAATGCTCCAGGCCAGCCGTGGCGCGAGCAAGAAAATCTCGGCTGGTATCCGGATCACAGGAGTAGGTAGCAGGTCGGGCCGCGTAACCGATACCTCCTCGGCTCTCATGTAATCCTGATACAAGCCAAGATTTTTTCGCTCGCAATGCTGTGAGTGTTTCTAGGCCTCGGAATTCCGGGACACTGCATTAATTATCATATGCAATTATAATAATTATTGAAACTTAATATTCAATTAAGATTTGAGTTATAATTATTATTTAGATTTTTATTTAATTGTCGTATTGTACTATATAACAATTACAATTATGATGACTATTATAATTGCAATTATTATACGGGATGACTATATAGGGGCATTACGCAATCATTTAATTTGCTTTATTTAATTTGCTTATCTTCATTTCATTTATCTTCATTTATTTTCATTTACTTTCATTTATCTTCATTTATTTGCTTTATTTAATTTGCTTATCGAAGTACTGATTTTTTAATGAATATTTCGTCATCGCTCACGTGGCATGACGTAAATTGTATTGTAAAATTCCATTGACAATAAGCAAATGAATTTAAACAATAATAATAATAAAAACTACAATTATTATTATTATGATTATTATTTTTGATATGTTTTTTTAAATATTTCGTTACCACACAGGAGGCACGACGAACCAATACCTCTAGCAAGCTGGCACCGCCACATGAGAAATATGAAGCTTATCCTATGAAACAATTAAGTGCTAATTAGACGCTAATTAAATGCTTTAATGCCAAATTTGTTGCTCCGCGTTTAAAAACAAACAAAAAAAAAACCTGTGGCGGTGACAGCTTGGATGCAAGCTAGCAGCACCACATCGAAAAATTTAGCTAAGGGTGGGTAATTGCAAAAAAGTAATTACACGGTAATTAATTGTTAATTGGATGCTCCAAAAATATCCAAAGCCCGACTTTGAGCACGTCGTTTCCGATTTCAGTTCGATTTTTTCTGTAAATTTTTTGCTCCGTGCTTAAGAAAAAAACACGTGGAGCGGCAAATTCGGGATTACGGCATTTAATTAGCATCTAATTAGAACTTAATTATTTCATAGGCTAAACTTCATACTCCCCATGTGGCGGTGCCAACTTGATAGAAATATTGGTTCGTCGTGCACCGTGTGTGGTAACGGAATATTGAAAAAAATAACAAATTCATAATAATAATCATAATAATAACGACTACGATCATTATGATAATTAAAATTATAATATGCTTATAATTGTTATGATTATAATTGCATTAGTTGTCCCGTGAGTCCTCAAAAAACGTATTGAGATTGAAAAATCCAGGCTTGTATCATGATTACATGAGAATCGAGGAGGTATCGGTTACGCGGCGCGACCTGCTACCTACTCCTGTGATCCGGATACCAGCAGAGATTTTCTCGCTCGACCCACGGGCCTGAGCATTTTGCATGGCGTAATTGTCAAAAATCCAATTCGTTTATTTATTACAATTAACTAATTGTTTATAACATGTAATTTTTTTGACAAATTATACAATAATTCGTTATTGATCGTTTATTGTTATTTTAATATTCATTCGTTTATCACAAACAATTATTTTTTTAATATATCCATTTGTTTTATTACCATCATTGATTTTTTTTACTGCTATCGTTAAAAGTTATTTAAACAAATGATATTTTTAAATTCACATCATCCTTATTAATCGATTATCGGTATTTCAAAATTTCTCCGTTTATTATTAATTGCTTCATTATCATTAAATGTTTATCATATTCATATTTGTTATCAACAAAATACCATGGTTTATTATGAGTAATGTTTGAATTTATTTAAGCAAATATCTTTGTCTTACTTTACATATTTTATTGCCAATCGTTTATTGATATATTTAAATTCAATGAAAGTTGTTTGTGTAACTAAGTAATAAACAAAAATATTAAACAATTGTTTAAGTTGGCAAAACAAATGAATTTGACAAAACAGTATTCGAGCTTAGTAAAAAAAATCAATTGAAAAAAGATAATTCGTTCTAAATAAATTCAAACGTTAATAATAAACAATTATATTGGTACAACAAATAAACGCATTGAACAAATAATTCATTATAACGCACGAATTAAATTCAAAGGATTGATTTCCCTATCATTAATTTAACTTATTATTATTAATTCCTTATTATTATTAATTTTCCTTATTAATCCTGATTATTAATTCCTTATTATTAATTGAACTTTCGATAATTACGTCGTGCGAAATGCTTAGGCCAGCCGTGGCGCGAGCGAGAAAATGTCGGCTGGTATCAGGATTACATGAGTGGCGAGGAGGTCGTCGCGCTCAACCGATACCTTCTCGGTTCTCATGTAACCCTGATACCAGCAAAATTTTCTCGCTCGCAATACGGCCGCGCTGTGAGCATTTATTTAATTCTTACGGGACAAATAAAGCAATTATAATAATTACAATTGATTATACAGTTGCTATAATCATTCTTATAATTTTAATTAATCTAATAATTATAGTTTTTATTTTTATTATGATGAGTATTGATTTTTTTTTTTTAATATTTCGTTATCACACACGAGGCACGACGAACCTGATACGTCAAGCTGGCAGCGCCCATGAGGAATTTGAAGTCTAGCCTATGAGATAATCCAGTGCTAATTAGATGCTAATTCAATGCTGTAAAGCTGATTTGTTGCGCTGGGTTAAAAAAAAAACCTGTGGCGCCATCGAAAAATAATCTACTAAGGACGGGTGATTTAAAAAGAGTGATTGCACAGTAATTAAATGCTAAGTAGATGCTAATTAAATGCCGTAATGCCGAATTTGTCGCTCCACCTGTTTTTTTTTTTCTTAAACCTGGAGATACAAATTAAAAAAAAAATCGAAAAGAAATCGAAAACGACGAACATCACAGTCGGGCTTTGGATATTTTTAGAGCATCTAATTAGCATTTAATTACTGTGTAATTACTTTTTTGAAATCACCCACCCTCAGTAGATATTTCAATGTGGTGCTGCTAGCTTGTATCCAAGACCGGCACAGGTATTTTTTTTTTTTTTTTATGCGGAGCAACAAATTCGGCATTACAGCATTTAATTAGCATCTAATTAGTGCTTAATTATTTAATAAGCTACTCCATATTTCTCATGTAGCGGTGCCAGCTTGATAGAGGTATCGTCGTGCTTCATGTGTGGAACGAAATATTGAGAAATAAAAACAAATCAATAAGAATAATCATAATAATAACTATAATTATTATAATAACTGAAATTATAGTAATAATTATATTTGTATAATCAATTGTAATGATTGTAATTACATTATTTGTCCCGTGAGTCTTCAAAAAGTGCTCACAGTGCGGCCGTATTGCGAGCGAGAAAATTTTGCTGGTATCAGAGTTACATGAGAACCGAGGAGGTATCGGTTGAGCGCGACGACCTCCTCGCCTCTCATGTAATCCTGATACCAGCCGAGATTTTCTCGCTCGCGTCACGGCTGGCCTGAGCATTTTACACGGGGTAATTGTCGAAAATTCAATTAATAATAAGCAAATAAGTTTTAAAAAATTCATTTTTTTATTACAATTAATTATTTGTTTATTACGTGAACTTTTTTGACTCATATAATACAATTTTTCGTTCTTGATCGTTCACAATTATTCTAATATTTATTCGTATACCACAAACAATTACTTGCTTAATATATCTATTTGTTTTATTACCCTAATAAAACCTTTTTACTACTATCGTCTAAATTTATTTAAACATATGAATTTGTTTACTTCACGACCTCATTATAGATGGTTTATTGGTATTTTAAAATTTCTTCGTTCATGATCTATTTCTTGATTATCATAAAATGTTTATTATATTCATATTTTTTTTATCAACAATATGAAATAGTTTATTATTAGATTGTTTAAATTTCTTTGAACAGATGCGTTTTCCTTACTTCACGTTTTTATTATAAATCGTTTAGTGTTATTTTTAAATTCAATAAAAATTGTTTGTGTAACTAAATAATAAACAATAATAATAGACAATTGTATTTTACTGGTAAAACAAATGGATGCGATAAAAAATTATCGAACTTAATGAAAAAAAATCAATCGAAAAAGATTATTAGCTCTAAATAACATTAATCGATAATAATAAACAATTAAATTGGTTTTAAAAATAGATGTAATGAGCGAATAATTCATTATAACGTACGAATGAAATTAGAAGATTAATTTCCTCATGGAAATTACGGTGAGAGCGAAAAAAAAATCTCGCTGATATCAGGATTACATGAGTGGCGAGGAGGTCTTCGCGCTCAACCGATACCTCCTTGGCTCTCATGTAATCCTGATACCAGCCGACATTTTCTCGCTCGCAATACGACCGCGTTGTGTGTGTTTTGAGGACTTACGGGACAAATCATGCGATTATGATCATTACAATTAACTATACAATTATTATCATTATTATAATTTAAATTATTATAATAATTGTAGTTGTCGCTATTATGATGATGATTATTATTGATTTCTTTTTTTTTTATATTTCGTTACCACACACGAGCTGACACTTTTACATGAGGAATGTGAAGTTTATCCTACGAAATAATTAAGCGCTAATTAGATGCTCATTAGATCCAATTAGCATTTAATTGCGGTGTAATTACTATTGTGAAATCACCCACCTCTAGTAGAGCTGGCACCACCACAGGTTTTTTTTTTTGAACGCGGACCAAAAGATTCGGCACTAGTGCATTTAATTAGCATCTGATTGGCACTTAATTAATTCATAGGCTAAACTTTATGCTAATCATGTGGTGCTGCCAGCTTGACAGAGATCGAACTAATTGTATCGCTAAATCAGTTGAACAATAATCGAAAAAATTAAATAAAGATTTAATCCGTGCATTATTAATCGTTTATTATTATTTTCAAATTTATTCGTTGATCAGCATCAATTATTTCATTATTTTTTATCGAATTTTACATTTTTAATTTGTAATGATGATAATTACAATAATAACTTCTACAAGAATTATAATCATAGTCAATTGGAATTATTATAATTGTATTATCATTCGATGGGTCCTTGATAATATTAAACGACTCATCGTTAACAAATGTATTATGTTAATCAAACGAATCAATGCAATGAGCAAATTAGTAATTATTATAAAAAATATTAATTTAAACAATTGATTCGTTCATTATTAATTGAATGTTCGACGTGTAACTTGTGTGCACAAGCTCAGGCCAGCGTGGCGCGAGCGAGACATTTTTTGCATGGTATTAGGATTACATGAGAGCTGAGGAGGTATCGGTTGAGTGCGACGACCTCCTCGCCTCTCATGTAATCCTGATACGTGCCGAGATTTTCTCGCTCGGAATATGGCCGCGCTGTGTTCTTTGAGGACACTCACGGGATAAATAATGCGATTATGATAATGACAATCAACTATACAATTATTATAATTATTATAATTTCAATTATTATTATAATTGTAATTGTCGTTATGATTATTATTATTATTATTGATTTTTTTAAAAATATTTCGTTACCACACACGAGGCACGACGAACCAACACCTCTATCAAGCTGGCTCCACAACATGAAAAGTATGAAGTTTGATCTATGAAAATGAAATAATTAGGGGCTAATTAGACTCTAATTAATTTCTTTATGTCAATTTTGTTGCTTCACGTTTAAAAACAAAAAAAAAACCTGCGGCGGTGCCAGCTTGGATTCAAGCTAGCAGCGCCACATCGAAAAATCAACTAAGGGTGGGTGATTTCAAAAAAGTAATTACACCGTAATCAGTTGTTAATTAGATGATCCAAGAATATCCAAAGCCGGAGTTTGATGCTCGTCGTTTCCGATTTCTTTGCGATTTCGTTTTTAATTTGTTGCTCCGTGTTTAAGAAAAAATAAAACACGTGCAGCGACAAGTTCGGGAATACGGCATTTAATTAGCATCTAATTAGAACTCAATTATTTCATAAACTTCGTATAATCCTCATGTGGCGGTGTCAACTTGATAGAAGTATTGGTTCGTCGTGCCGCGCGTGTGTGGTAACGAATGAAAAAAAAAAAACAAATCAATAATAATAATTATAATAATAACAACTGCAATTATTATAATAATTGAAATTATAATAATTGTATAGTTAATTGTAATTATCATGATTGCATAATTTGTCCCGTGAGTCTTCAAAAAATGCTCACAGCGCATCTTCCGAGCGAGAAAATGTCGGCTGGTGTCAGGATTACATGAGAGCCGAGGAGGTATCGGTTGCGGGCGACGACCTCCTCGCCTCTCATATAATCCTGATACCAGCCGAGATTTTCTCGCTTGCGCCACCGCCTGGCCTGAGCATTTTGCGCGGGTTACATGCCGAAAATTCAATTAATGATAAAGAAATTAATCTTTTAATTTCATTCGTACGTTATAATGAATTATTCGCTCATTACATCTATTTTTAATACCAATTTAATTGTTTATTATTATCGATTAATGTTAATTAGAACGAATAATTTTTTTTCAATCGATTTTTTTCATTAAGCTCGATTATTTTTTCGCCACATTAATTTGTTTTACCAATAAAATACAATTGTCTATCATTATTCTTTATTATTTAATTACACAAACAATTTTTATTGAATTTAAAAATAACAACAAACGGTTGATAATAAAAGGGTGAAGTAAGATAAAACGCATCTGTTTAAATAAATTTAAACATTACTAATAATAAACCATGGTATTTTGTTAACAACAAATATGAAGATGATAAACATTTAATGAAAATAAACAAATAAATAATATGCAAACAAATTTTGAAACACTAATAAAACATTAATAACGACATCGTGAATTAAACAAAATTGTATGTTTAAATAAATTTAGACGATAGTAGTAAACAAAATTTATTAGGGTAATAAAACAAATAGACATATATTAAACACTTAATTGTTTGTGATTTACGTACATATAAATATTAGAATAGCTATAAGCGATCAATAACGAAAAATTGTAGTTTGTTAGTCAAAAAAGTTCACGTAATAAACAAAAAAGTTTACGTAATAAACAAATAATTAATTATAATAAAAAATATCTATTGAAACAATTTATTCGTTCATTATTAATTGAATTTTCGGCGTAAAACCCGCGCAAAATGCTCCTGGCGCAAGCGAGAAAATGTCGGCTGGTATCAGGATTACATGAGAGGCGAGGAGGTCGTCGCCCGCAACCGATACCTCCTCGGCTCTCATGTAATCCTGACACCAGCCGGCATTTTCTCGCTCGGAATATGCGCTGTGAGCATTTTTTTGAAGACTCACGGGACAAATAATGTAATTACAATCATTACAATTGATTACACAGTTTTAATCATCAATATAATTTTAGTTATTATAATAACTATAGTGGTTATTATTACGATTATTGTTATTGATTTTTTTTTCAACATTTAGTTACCATACATGCCTAACGCCATTAATGCCTAATTTTTTGCCCCACGTTTAAAAACAAAAAAAAACCTGTGGCGGTGTCAGCTTGGATACAAGCTAGCAGCGCAACATCGAAAAATCAACTAAGGTCAAAAAAGTAATTACACGGTAATTAATTGTTAATTAGATGCTCCAAGCACATTCAAAGCCCAAATTTGATGCTCGTCGTTTTCGATTTCTTTTCGACTTTTTCTTTTTAATTTGTAGCTCCGTGTTTAAGAAAAAAAACACGTGGAGCGACAATTTCGAGATTGCGACATTTAATTAGCATCTAATTATAACTTAATTATTTCATAGGATTAACTTCATATTCATCATGTGGCGGTGCCAGCTTGATAGAGGTATATTGGTTCGTCATGCCTCGTGTGTAGTAACGAAATATTAAAAAAAAAAATTAATAACAGTAATCATAATAATAAAAACTGTAATTATTGTGATAATTAAAATTATAATAATGTTTATAACTCGTGTAATCCTGATACAAGCCGGGATCTTTTAATCCCAATACGGCCACGCTGCGGTGAGTATTTTTGAAGAATTACGGAATAAATAATGCAATTATAATAATTACAATTATAATCATTATTATAATTTCAATTATTACAATAATTGTAGTTATTTTTATTATTATTGTTTAAATTTATTTGTTTATTGTCAATGGAATTTTACAATGAAATTTGCGTCATTCCTCTTGTGTGATGACGAATAAATATTCTTTTTAAAAAATCTGTAATTCGATGCTAAAATCAAATGAATGTTTTAAAAATAATTACCGAGAGTGAAAAATATAAACGGCAATTTAAGAAGAAATTATTATTGAACTATCATAATAAAAATAATACTGTACGACAACAGGGCGCGTAATGCCCCTATAGTCATTGGGTATAATAATTGCAATTATAATAATCGTCGTGCTTGTAACTATTATATAGTACGATACGACCATCGAGTCAAAATTTAAATAATAATTATGACTTAAATAATATTCAAATATTATATCTTAATTATTATTATTATAATTGCATATGATAATTAATGCAGTCCCGGTAGTCCGAGCCCTCGAACGCATTGCGAGCGAGAAAATCTCACCTTGTATTAGGATTACATGAGAGCCGAGGAGGTATCGGTTACGCGGCCCGACCTGCTACCTACTCCTGTGATCCGGATACAAGCCGAGATTTTCTTGGTCCCGCTACGGCTAGCCTGGGCATTTTGCACGGCGTAATTGACGAAAATTCAATTGAATGTTATTGATTTGTAGGTCAATAAAGTGACATTTGAGGAAAAGTGATGTAATTTTACCTTATCGATATAATTGCAAGTATATATATTCGGGGAAACATGGAAGATGCGGAGATGGTGGTCAAAATTGATGGGACATTATTGAAAAAAATGAGACTCGAAAATCCGTATGAAAAATTCGTAATACGATTTATTAAGTATAATTGTAGACGCGTCCCCGTCAACCTTCATTAATAGAATTACAATTTTTAAGACTTTGATGCGAATCAATGAATATTTTGAATACTCTTCTTCGTTTGAAAATGTCAATTAAACTTTTGACCGCTATTTCGTTTATTTATAAATTTTATCAGCAGGCATCCCGAAGCCCAGCACCCAAATAAACGAAAAAGAATATGAATGACGCCCATATGTGTAAAAAGAAAAAAAAAACAATGCGGTTCAACCGCTTGAGCTTAAATATGAACTTATAACGGGTGTCCAATTTGAAAAGGATGGCCAACTTAAACCCAACCCAACATATAAACAACCGAATCCAGAGCCATACGAACCCCTATATTATTTATATCTATTGGATATATAAATGCAATTCGTGAGCGAGTGAGACAACATCGTAAAGCCCAGCATGACATCTATATATAGATATATATACAAATGCATACGTAGCAGATTCATAAGACCGGTAAAGAGGGAGACACCTCCCGATATGTTATACCGAGCGTCATCTGTCGGAGCTCGTACAATTTTCAAAGCGATTCGTACGTGGGACCCCCTGTAATGCTAAGGCCCGGTTCCACAACACGACTTTAAACCTAGTTTATCGCAAAAACTCAGTTTCATACGTTTCATATTACAATTTCCATAATTAAGTATACGCCTTCATCTTCGATTATTTTCATCATCGCTTCTAGTTTGTTAGATCTGCGCTTGAGGGCGCTGCGGCGTTCTCTCGAGTCGTCTGCTAGGCGTACGTTGTCGCGTGTGTTCACCCGTCACGCGAGACCGGTACTAACCGGCAAAAACGATTTTTTCAAACGTTTTCCTTGTATTTCCCATAATATTTTTCTTTAAATAAAAATGTAACAGTATAGCCCATAATATTCAATTTTACGAGCGAAAAATTTGAAAACTCCATAACTCTTTCATTCGTAATTATATAATTAATAATTATATGCGACAGCTTCTCGTAATGCCCCGACGAAAAACAATCATGTTCTTTTGTCCGCAATGATTCAGTCCCAATCTTCATTAATATAAATTTTTACGTAATTTTCGAAAACTGTTACGATCGTGAGTATTTAAAGAAAGTACGAAGAAGAAAAAATTTTAATTTCTTTTTTTTCACACAACCCACTAGTGTGCGAGTGATTTTTGCACTTCGCGTCCTCTTTCTCCATCGATCGTGGACATATAGGCGACTTGCCGAGAAGTCTAGCGTGGTTTGTATATAGTCGGTTAGAAATTATTTTTAAAACTGTTGACGCGAAAAATGAGTCGCACGTCGTAGTTGGGGGAATATAAATGATTTTTTTCCCCTTTCCTTTGTGATTTAACGTTTTTTTTTTTTTTTTGGAGACTCGCAAAGTGTTCTTGCGATGTGAGTGTGGAAAAAGAGTGTGCGATTTCTTAACCTATATGCGAAGGAGTAAAAAATCGTGTGGTACAATGTTACATCGATGAAATTAAGGGGTATCCACTGACAAGGATAAATTATATCCTGCTCGAACGAATTTTCGACGATGTTTTAAAATCATCGAAGAAAAAAAAAATATTCGTGCTTGTAAAATGGTTTTACGCGGTATTGTTCGTCGATTTTTCAAAAGCCACAACTGCCAGAGAATCGCTCGTCCGAGCAGATATGACGATGAGAAAAAATGTTCTTCGAGACTCTACGGTACCGTGCCTCGTCTCACACCGCAGGAGGTAAGATTATTTTTTTTTTTCCCACTGACTTCTCATCTTTCTTAATTCTCAAAATTGAATTATCGCAGGTATCGCAGATCTTGAGGGTCAATGAATTTACCAAAGAATTTGACTCTTCGAGCTCGATAAAGTTTTACGAATCCAATCAGCTGGCGTCCAATAATCCTATGGAGGACACCAGATCCGAGGCGAGATGCCTTTTGACCGACGGTAGGCTAGACCCAGATTTTATGCTAAACGAAAAAATTTAGCTTGCAATTTTTGATTTATTTTGACAACGGCTTTCGATGATTATGAAATTTTGAAAAAAAATGTTTACAGATGTTTTTCATACAATAAACATTGTTCCGTCGAACTACATTTTTCCACGCCGATAAATTAACGTCCGGTATAAACCGAGAGATTAACACACTGTGAGATTTTGTGAAAATTCTCATTCATTTTAATGATTACTGTTGTGATAATCAAAAAAATATTTGTCTCTATTTGTCAGAAAATGATTTAACGATACCGCAACGAATTTGTCCAAATTTATTCACCATTGATCATGAAAAAAACGTAAAAATTCTGTGCAAAAGAAAAAAAAAGGCAGAACATGCGTAGTCCAGGGCACAAAGTTGCTCATAGTTTTTTTTTCTTTGTAAAAAGCATTAAAAAAAAAAAACGTAAATTACATTCAGGGTCATTTTCACTCGAGCAGGCATTCTATTGGGAATATTCGACGGTCAAGGCGGCAGTGCCTGTGCTCAGGTAGTAGCGAAAAAGCTATTTCTATACATAAAAATAGACAAATGGAGAAAAATATTTTTCTCTATTTGTCAGAAAATGATTTAACAATACCAAAACAAATTTGTCGAAATTTATTCACCATCGATCATGAAAAAAACGTAAAAATTGTGTATACGAAGGAAAAAAAAGGCAGAACATGCGTAGTCCAGGACATAAAGTTGCTCATAGTTCTTTTTTCTTCGTAAAAAGCATTAAAAAAAAACGTAAATTACATTCAGGGTCATTTTTAATCGTGCAGGTATTCTATTGGGAATATTCGATGGTCAGTGCGGCAGTGCCTGTGCTCAGGTAGTAGCGAAAAAGCTATTTCTATACATAAAAATAGACAAATGGAGAAAAATATTTTTCTCTATTTGTCAGAAAATGATTTAACAATACCAAAACGAATTCGTCGAAATTTATTCATCGTTGATCATGAAAAAAAACGTAAAAATTGTGTATACGAAGGAAAAAAAAGGCAGAACATGCGTAGTCCAGGACACAAAGTTGCTCATAGTTTTTTTTTCTTTGTAAAAAGCATTAAAAAAAAAAAACGTAAATTACATTCAGGGTCATTTTCAATCGTGCAGGTATTCTATTGGGAATATTCGACGGTCACGGTGGCAGTGCCTGTGCTCAGGTAGTAGCGAAGAGGCTATTTCCATATATATCGGCGTGCCTCCTACCGTCGAATATCTTAACGAGATACACGAACGCCAGAGGTATCGATGAGAATCTTCGATTATTGGAACGTTACAACGATAAATTGGAATTTGTCACGGGTATCAAGAATCTCTACAACGAGAGTTTCGTCGCTTTTCTGCGTGATCTCGCGAATGAAAAATCAACGGAGAACCATCGAGTCGAAGAGTCACTCGTAAATGCTTTTCATCGATTGGACAATGATCTGTCGAACGAAGCTTTGCACAAATTGCGAGCCAAGGACGCGGCCAGAACACTCTCGGTCGCCATGTCCGGCGCAGTCGCCGTTGTGGCTCACATAGAAGGACCGCATCTTCATGTCGCCGGCGCTGGCGATTGTCAGGCTGTTCTCGGCTCTCACACAGGTATTTGGGGGACTCGAGGTTTAAAAAAAAATAGATAGAGCTGAAAAATTGCAGAGTGCGTTGTAAAAAATTTATACCGGGGTGGCCGAGATCATGGAAAAGCGTGGAAAAACCTGTAAATGTCCAGGGAATTTTAAATTTGTCAGGAAAACCGGAAAATGCTTTGAAAAATGTTCTTAAAAATTTTGATTCGCGTGCGCATCTAGGCATTATAAGGCTAGCCACGGTCATTGGCTCTATTAAATTAATACGATATAATATATATTTATGTAGATTTGAAATATTTTTTTTCGTTTTTTTGGACCTTTTCGTATCGAATTTTTGGGCTTGTGGACGAAATTCGATAAGATTGGCAAATCAGCGAAAATTTTCAAATGCCCATAACTTTGCTCCTCATTGACGAATTTGGGCTTATCAGGGATGTTTTAAAAAGCCCAGTAATAGACTCGGAGAATGCCGTTTGATTAATCCCGAGATCTTGATTTTTCGTATCCGGAAGAGTACTTTGAGAATTGGAAAATTCGAGTCCAAAGGGGGGGGGGGGGGGGGGGGTAATGTTCGGAAAAATTGGGCAAAAATCGATGGCCCGACTTGGCAAATTTGTGAAAAATCGAAGAAAAAAAAAAATCGTAGTTCGATGAACCAAGCGGCTTTTCAAAGCCCGAACGGATTGCAAAGGAACTCCATCGGGACGAAAAGTTAATGATTTTTATGTGAGCCCATTGATTTTTCGCTGAAATAAAAAAAAAAAATTTTGGATTTTCAAAATTTCATCCAGGACCCCCCGGTATCGGTGTATTTTTTTCCCCTCTGATCACGAATCTTCGAGGAATTCTCCCTGAAACTCAAAAATTCCATTTCAAAACGTAAAAAAACATATTTTTTTCCCCCCCCAAAAATTGATACAAAAATTTACATCGAATTTTTCATTCGAAAAAATTTAACGAAAACTATGAAAAATTTCCAACTATTCTTCGAGCTGAAAAAGAATTTAATTTTTTTTTTCACTTCGATCATTCCATTCGAATTTTCAAGAAGAAGAAATATCAATTTTTTTTTTTTTTTCTTTCTCTTTCTTCCCCCCTCTCCAGAGAGCGAGGGTTGGTCAGCTAAATTGATGACGGTCGAGCACAATACGGACAATCGTGCGGAGGTCGAGAGAATATTATCGGAGCATCCACCGGTCGAGAGAACGACGATAATAAAGATGGACCGTTTGCTTGGACAATTGGCGCCTCTTCGTTCGCTCGGTGATTTTCGTTACAAATGGAGCAAGGAACTCATGAGAGACGTCGTCGTACCGTATCTCGGGGAAGCTGCGGTACCGCTGAATTATCATACGCCCCCTTATCTCACAGCGAAACCGGATATAATTTATCATCGGCTAGCGGCGCGTGACAAATTTCTCATAATGGCCAGCGACGGTCTTTGGGATTTGTTGACGCCGAGCGAGGCTGTGAATCTTGTCGCCGAGCACATGAACGGTAAAATGTCCCTTGAGCCGCTCAAATTTCCCCAATCGAGTATGAAATTATCGGAGATCAATGAGATGCTGCTGCAGCGCAAGGAGGGATTGAAAAAAAAGCCCCTCGATGGCAATGCGGCTACTCATTTATTGAGAAACGCCCTCGGCGGCACCGATCACGCCAACGAGCACAATAAATTGTCACAATTGCTCACATTACCGAGCGACGTTGTGCGAGTATTTCGCGACGATATAACCATCACGGTCGTTTATATGAATTCCGATTTTTTGGAAAATTCTGAGCAGGTGAAATAAAAATTGGAAAAAAAAAAAAAAAAAAAAAAAAGGTTTTTATGTTTCGCGTGAAGAAAAAAAATCACTGACCTTGAAATAACCTTGAAAATGGGGCTCAAGGTCAAAGTCATTACCATAAGTTGACCCCCTTTGCTCCCTTCAACTTTTTTTTCGAAACATTTTTTTCATATCTAACCAAAATTCTGGAGATATTTCCCATTATAGATTAAAATGGGCCACTCTGTGTATATACTTTTTTGTAATACTCGCTCATTAATAAGTACTTTTTATTCACTGGATAAATATTTCAAATCTCCAAAACTCGTCGGGAAAACTTGTTTTTTTTTTTTTTTATTTAATCGAACCACACTGCATAGATTGTGATTTATTTAGTTTAACCATAAAAACAATTTACATGAGAATAGAGATGTGTGTTTTTGTGTGTCGTGGCTCATCTTTATAACACAATAGTACATGTACATTTCCTCTCCCATTTTGTATATATATATATATATATATATTCTATATTTGTCCCTTCTTCAAATCTTTCGTCGGTAATTTGAATGATCAAGAGTCAATTTGGGCTACGAATAAATTTTGCACAATTCACGTTTTGTTTGTTTAAGCTCGATTAAATGAGCTAACAAAGTGCATTTCAGGCGAATTTCAAACGAGATAAATTAATTCCTCGTGCAACAAATCATCGATAAATTATTATTATGCATATTTATAGATCTTTCGTCGACGCTCGGATATCGCGAACGGACAAAAATAAGAAAAAAAAAAAAAAATAACGCCGACAGCAACTATATGAGATTTCATCTTGTGGAAGTTAGTCTTTTTATTTTATATCTTTTTTTTTTTTTTTTTTTTTCATCCTTGCTTCATTATTCGTTGTTATGGGAAATCGTCGGAGAACGCGCATGATCGATGAAGCAACGAGTTAATTAAAAAAAAAAAAAAAGAAATTGATGAAATATTTACGTGGTTAATTCTCGAAAAAAACGTTTTTTTTTTTTTTTTTTTTTAATTGTACGAGGGGACTATTTTTCGGGGACTCTCGGGGGGGGGGGGGGGGGGGGGAGTCGTCGGGCAAGCGTTGAACTCTTTTTTTTTGTTTTTTGTTTTTGTTTTCTTATGCTGCTTATATGATATTAAAATTATGTATTCACTTAATTAAACAAAACAATACCTCAGCTTCGATTATAAGCAAACGAAGCCTCTTCAACCCTCCTGGCCAAAGTCTTCCTTGAATTTTTCTAATTTCGCCATGTCATCCTGATTAACGGTCGGACGAGTCGTCGCTAACGACTTCATCATGTGTTTCTGCGCGAAGAGAGAGAGAAGAAAAAAAAATAGCATTTTTTTCAGTCGGTTATAAAACAAAAAATAGGGCTCAATATTTTTTCTTCATAAAAATCACGGCGTGCGAGAAGAAAAAATTATTTATGAAATACATGCACGAGAGATTCGAGGGACGTTGGTGTTAATTTTTATTCGAAAATATATATATATATATATATATTTTTTTTTTTTAAATACGAAAATCAGCTATTTCGTTGCATCAAGATTTAATTTCGATCTACTCGGTGTTAACAAAAATCCTCAAACGCGAGAACGGTTGGGACGATATTCAAAATAACGAATATTCAGATCCCGAATGTAAAATAATCTTTTTTGTTTTTTAATTTTTTCATGAAACGAGTATTTAAGAAAATTGTTCCGAATATTTTTTTTTTTTCACGATCCAGCCATTTCGAACAATTCTCCCTATTGAAAATTTCAATATTTGTTTCTTAGCAGAGAGAAAAAAAAAAAAAAGTTTATTTTGGAGAACGAAGCGTTGGGCCATTTGATAAATCGTTTAAAAATAATTAAAAAAAAAAAAAAAAAAATTATATATCGATGATTGAATCGTTGACTTACCATTGTAACAGGTGGCTCGTATAGTTTGTCACCCTCGACGTCCATCCAATTCATCTCGATCGCGCCGGGATCACCGGGCGAGCACGGAGTAAGCAAATCATCGACGATAATGTTCTTGTCCTTCGGCGACGGACCGCGTATTTTTTTGAAATGCGTCGCCGTTTGTACAAGACGCACCGGTTGCATGAGGGCATCGCGAACGATTATGCTTATATCGGCGCCCGAATAACCCTCGGTATTAGCTGCGAGGGTACGAAAATCATCCTCGGTAAGCGAATGCACCGTACTGCCGAGATGAAGCTTGAACATTGTAACTCTTGCGTGCTCCTCGGGCAGTCCGATGTATATTCTCTTCTCGAAGCGTCTCCTTATCGCGGCATCGAGAACCCACGGAATATTCGTCGCGCCGAGAACGAGAATTCCATCGTTGTCCGTACCAACGCCTGCGAGCAACATTTTTTTTTTTTAATTTTATTCTCATCTCTATCGAGAATCCTCATCGGTTCAACGGTTAGAGAAAGAAAAAAAAAAAAAAAAAAAAAAAAAAAATTAATGTTTTTTTTTTTTGGTATGCTGAAACTAATTTGCTCGAGTTTGTATAATTTTTGAATTATTATTGTTTTTTTTTTTCCCTACAAATCTTTCTTTGTTTCTGTCTTTCGAGAAAAAAAAAAGAAAAAAAAAAAAAAAACGTACCTTGCATCTGCACGAGAAATTCCGTTTTGATTCTGCGAGCCGATTCGGACTCATTGTCGGATCTCGATGAGCACAACGAGTCAACCTCGTCGATGAATATAATGGCCGGTTTTTTCTGACGAGCTAGCTCGAACAAATTTTTCACAAGTTTCTCGGATTCGCCGAGCCATTTGCTCACCAAATCGGACGACGATACGGACAAGAATTGCGAGTTGTTCGCCTCGGTGGCGACGGCCTTTGCCAGATAAGATTTTCCCGTACCAGGCGGCTAAATTCGTCACGAGGATAATTCAGATGTTTTCGATTGAAAATTCGAACGTAAACGAGACGATGCAAGTCTTTTCCTTGCTGCGGAGATTATTTTTTTTTTATTTTCTTTTAATTAACTTCCAGCTCGAGTAGAGAACTCGCATTATTTTCAACTATTAAATTATTTAAAAGATAATTATTTAAAAAAATCATTTGCATGGGTTTTTTCAGTTACTCATCATTATTTAGCTAATTTTATAGGTTTTGAAATTGAGTTGCATTTCAAACGTATATTACGTGACAGTGACGTCACAGCACCCCAGTGCAGAAGCGCCTCTAGCGGTAAAATTAAGAAATTCAAGTAGCTAATCATTCCTAACTTAAAAAATCTTCGTAATTGGTAAATATGTCGTCTGTAAGTGTCGTTCAAACATTAATAATGTATCTGAACAATCGAGGAAAGTGTAAAAATGTTGTTTTGTATCATGTTGCAAAAACACAATTGTATCAACACCGGAAAGAGAATTTATTTGCGTTGGGAACATCTCTAAATTTATTCTTGGCAAAAGAGAACTTGCATTATTTTCAACTTTTAAATGATTTAAAAGATAATTATTCAAAAACATCATTCGCACAGATTTTCTTCAGTTACTCATCATTATTTAATTGAAAATTGAGTTGCATTTCAAACGTATTCGCTGTGCGCAGTGCCATGCTATAGCGGCTGAGAACGCCTTGGAGCGCCCATGATGGCGAGAATGCAAATGTTTTGCTGGAGTCGCGTAGTACAATTGAGGGCAATATAATAGAGAAGTCGGGGAAAGGAAATTTAAACTGTTGCGTGAAGTTATATAAGAATTTTTTCCGCTAAAAAAACTTCGGAAATTAAGTTTCACGCGTTTCCGACAGCAATTTATGCCAATCTCTTGGCCACAATGTTTACCATGGCCTAAATAAACAATCAATCAATCGCTCTCTAGTCTCTCTTAGTGGCGCGGCGCGACACTGGTCCAAACGCTTAAGCATGTTGCGTTAAAAATTTTTAATACTATTTCGATCTGAGATTTCGATTGAAAATTCTGAGCAGGTGGAAAAAAAGTTGCTCCTTTATAATGCATCCTCTCTCGTTCTGTATTGCCAAAAAAATTCCCCCCCGACTCATTAAAAAAAATTCCCTGACTTTTCCCTGTTTTCCCTGACCAGTGGCCACCATGAATTATTGCATTTCGTTATATTTGCACATATCCGTAAAATAATCCTGGATGAAAAAACCTTGCCCTGCTATCGGGGAGGGGATGTTGTGACGTCACCCGGCCCGCGGAACGCCTAAATTTCTTACAATTTTTACGCCTCAAGATATAAATCATTTGCTTGATCAAAGAAATCAATGCGATTTTCATTAACTTCGGAAAATAATTAACTATGACGTAATGATAAAAAATAAAAATACTTCGTCGCGGGATTTATGGAAAAATGAAAAAAATTTTGATGGATACTAACGCCGAACAGGAGTATTCCCTTCCACGGTATTCGTTTGCCGGTGAAAAAGTGCGGAAATCGTATGGGCAATATGACGGCCTCTTTGAGGGCTTCCTTGGCCAGATCGAGGCCCGCGACGTCGCTCCACTTGATGTTCGGTCTCTCTATCACTATCGCCCCCTCCAGTCTCGTCTGCAGTTTTTTCTTCTCCGGATCGCTGTCCGTGTCGCTGTCGCCGCTCTCGCTCTTCTTGTCCTCGCTCTTCGTATCATCGTCGCCGTCCTTCACCGGTTTCTTTTTTCCCTTTTTCAGGTAAGCCTTGAGCTTTTCGGCTCTGTCGAGATACTGCAGGCACTTTTGCCTTATGCTCTCCTTGGCTCTGTCCCCCTGAGCCTCGTCTGTCGATAATCGCAATGAAATGAAAATTTAAAAAAATCAAGCACAGCGATCCTAGGAGCATCGTCCGTCGATCGTGGAGAAAAAAAAAAAAAAATAAATGCAATAAAATACATCGATGCATGATAAAATGTTTCCAACGGTGAAATTTTTCTTTCTTCTGCCAAATATGACTTACATTTGATGGAATGAAGAAAATATTCAACTGCGTGCTCGTACAGTTTCAAGGCTTCTTCGTAATTTTTTTTTCTATCCTCTTCTGTGGCTTTGGTCACCAGATCAATGGCTTTCTAAGAAGAACGAACGCAAGAAAGAAAAAAAAAAAAAAAATCTAGCGTCAGGATCGCGAGAATCGATGAGAAAATGAACGTGAAAATGCCACACGACATCTGAAAAGCTTTTGTTTACGTTTTTTTAATTTCCCCCCCCCTCGTCTTACCTGCAATGTCGTGCCAGATGCCATCTCAATGCGTCAAATGACTTTACTTGTGTTACTTTTTTTTGTTTTTTTTTTTCCCCCCACGGTGCTGCAACTCGGCGGAACACAATTTTGAGACTGATGAGAAAATGAGAGAGAAAAAAAAAACACGAAAATTCACTTTCAAACGAGGCCTACACCCGCGGACGCGCTTTTACGTCGCGATAATCGGTTTTTTTTTTTTTTTTTTTTTTTTTTCGTGAAATCCCGATATCAGCTTCGAATTTGTGGTAAATA
This sequence comes from Rhorus exstirpatorius, assembly GCA_963564615.1. Classification (NCBI taxonomy): domain Eukaryota; kingdom Metazoa; phylum Arthropoda; class Insecta; order Hymenoptera; family Ichneumonidae; genus Rhorus; species Rhorus exstirpatorius. Next base: position 14,065,911 of record OY751316.1, on the reverse strand, counting down.
TTGAACTACGAATGTGTTTGCGATTATCGCGAATTAAATTCTTTGGACGATCGTATTGTCAAACGGTAACCTTCAAATTGCTACAAATGAAGATACCCAAAAGACCGTGGTGAAGGTATTCCTTTTGACGTCATGCGTTGACACTTTTGTGTGTTGGCATGAGTGTAAGATTCATAGCGTTGAACGTATTTTCGATGCGAAGGAACATACGAAAGTGTGTAGAAAAAAGTAAATTAATTATCGAATACGACGAACTAACACACAGGATGAATCATTCATATCGATGAATTCATTAACATTAAATGCTACGGGATGTTACGTTGAAGTTTACGGAAAATTAAAGGGACGTGACTTTACACACTACGAAGACAAATTTCAATGGTGGGGGTAGTTTATCTTGTTCCATTTTTACGGCGTACTGTCGCCACTACGCGGCGCAGTCATCGAGTAGGATCGTTTAGGGTAGTGCACCTGTGCGAAGATAGCCGGACAATGTTGAATTTTTTTATTTTCTCATTAGCTAATTGTTTGGTCGTCTTTTGGTGACCTAATTGGAACTAGAAGTGCTGAAATACGGTAAATTCTTGATGTCGTAAAATTACCGTAAATTGACGTAATTTCTTGTCATAAAATTGTGAAATGACGGTCATAAATTTTTCTTGGTAAATTTACTGCAAAAATAGGGTCATACACCTATTTGGGCTGCATTCGTCTTGGATGCAAAAATACCGGTCACGATTATTTTTCGTAAATTTAGCGCCACAAAGAAATGTGAACGGCTATTTACAATTAAGTAGATGCTTTATTACAGGTGCTAATTTGTTGATTTATAGGGTACGAGATAAAATTATGCACGACTTATTAAATATCTTTCATTTCGTTTTCATTATATATTATAATTTTATGATTATTATATACTTGAGTATGGCTTCAACAACATGAAAAATTTACTCATATGTCGACAGGACGAACGACCATGAGAGCGGGAAATCAAAAATTCTTTGCGAGAAATATAAAGGTTATGGTTATAGTATAATAGGGAGGTTATGGTTTGTGACGGATGTGGTAATAGTAGCGGACACGTTACCGTATTTTTACGGTAAAAATACCGTTCACGTTTAACGTTCATATCTCTAATTGGAACGTTTGGTAGAGGAAATAGTTTTTCCAAGATATTAAAAACAAATTTTTGGACAAAGTTAGCAGGAAACTTTTTTTTTTTATTTTCCAACTATATTTCACTTCATGAGTATTTTAATCGATGCGTAACCGTTAGATTTAACCATATTTGCGAAAAATAAAAAAAAAAGAAACAATTTCTCTCTCTTTCTCTAGGCAATCGAAATCGTCGAGATATATGCACTATCGTCGGCTGCGCTGATTCGCACATTTGAAAAAGTTGTCCAAAAATTGTTTAAATGGGTACCAAATAGCCATTTGAATGTTACATGGGTGCGTTCCATTATTCGTTCAAATCGCTCAAAACGCTTAATTTGCCCATGCTCGGGCGGTCGGGCCTTTTAAGCAAAGCGCTTTGAGCGAATAATGGAATATAATAAGTGTAATAATATAATAAGCCAACAGCCATTTTAAAAGATAACTTTTGGACACGTGACAACTAATATAGGAGGGGGATCGTTAGCCGATCGATTAGATTAATTTTTTTCCAATTTCGTTTCAATTAGTCTTAATTTTAGAATAATCATTTGGTGGTGGTATAATTGGACGATGTTCGATCATAGTTGAAGGCTTCGCCCAATCAGGGATCGAAAAATTTTTTGGTTTTTTGTTCCCCAAATATCCCTTCCCCTCGATTTCGTATACATTCATACGAGTATATAGTGTCCATGTGGGTACTATACTCGATCGCTACTGGGATTCAACTACTCTCAACCAAAAATAATGAACGAAAAAACATTTCGCAATTTCCGGAGCGACAGTCAAGAGAAACCCGAAGACTTGGCGCAGTCAGGGGTCGAAAAAAATATGTTTTTCTATATCAAAAACCATTCCCCGGGATGCGACTATTCCCAGATGAGAATAATGAAGAAAAAGAAATTGCGAAATTTCAGAACCTGAAGTCAAGGGAAGGGCTTCGCCCTCTCAGAAATCGAGAAAGTTTATTTTATTTTATTTTTTTTTTTTCAAAAATCTCAACAAAAATATCTCTCTTTTATTGAGATTGCATCTTTTTTTTTATCTCCATTCCTATGGGGGATAATCCTGTGCAAGAAATGCAAAATTCAAGTACTCAAAACATGTTAATTATTTATTTAAGGGACAGTCTTTTTTTCTTTGAAAAAAAAAACCAGCTCGAGAAATAGGCCGAGTAGGTACTTTCGAATGGTTTATCTAATCATATGACGGAATTCGTGATTGTTGTCTTTTTTTTCTCTGTGTCGCGTAGGATATAACATACAATACATACGTGCATGATTAAGAATATTACGATTATACTGGCACGCAAAATATATCAAGCACAATAAATATAATGACAAAGTGAATCGTGGGCTTATCTGCGCGTAATATATATACATGATATAAATTGTGTAATCTGGAAAAATTATCGATGGATCAATGTAAAGCTCGATTCGTATTCGACATAGAAAAAATGCCCGGTTATAATACCATCCGTCTATCAATATACGTTTGTTACAATATTTTAAAATAAAATGTTTATGATGTACACACATTTTTATGTTTATTTGTTTCGTGCAAATTGTTTGCTCGTGAAACTGCTGCACTTTATAAATCACTTATTGGTGCAATCTCACGACACACTTTTTTCCCCAACGTAATTCCATGCTCCACTTTCCACATTCCTCATAAATATATGCCATAAATTAAATTTTTATCCGGAATTCACGCGTATACTCAGAGAAATATTTGGTCTCGGTAACTAAAAGAAATCTCAATTATAAAATATTCAGTAAGGACAATTGTTATTTTTTCAATCATCTAAATTTTTTTTTCTGTTTATCGGTGTACTCAATATACCTGGCTGTCATTAAAAAATGTAAGCAATTAAGAATTCATTCTCAATTATTATATTACCTATTTATTTATTTATTTATTTATTTATTTGCGTATCAAAATATTTGAATTAAATCAAACGACTTTTTTTAAACAGTTTGCTTAATTTTTTTTAAATTTTTTTTTGTGTAGTTGAACTTTATTTATGATTGGAAAATTCTTTCGTTACACATATACAACGTTCGGGTGAATGATCAGTGACACGAAATATTTTTTATCTCGACACAGAAGGTTGAGTAAAAGGTTTTAAAATTAATACGTAATTTTACCGGAAATTATCGAAATAAAATAGCGCGATAATAAATTATATCTTACGAACGAATCGAAGACGTGGTGAAACTTTTTCATCGTACATTATAATCGATCTCTCGATCTGTCCAGTCCGATAAATCTTTTTTTTATACCTTACTTGATTAAACGAAATTCCGGGGTTTTTCCCCCACTCACCGCCGAAAAAAAAAATCTTCGGATATGTCGAGTGTACTCGTGGAGGTTGTTGTATGGGTTGGCCGAGGGAATATATAAATCCTCTGACCGCGAACGGATTGCTGGCAATAGTTCGTCATAAACCAAAAAGGGTGAGTCTCTGCTCATTTTTTTTTTCTTTCGTAATTATCAACGAGAAATTTTTTTGTTCTCACAACTTTTAATGTCTCTATTTTACATTTAATAAAAGTGAATTATACGGTGTGGAATTGTAAAAATAATTCATCGCTATTAAATATATATATATATATATATATATATATTTTTTTTTTAAATAAATAGTAAATAAATCGTAGTGAAAAATACTCGTAATTGTACATTCGTTTCGTAATAAATTTTAATTTATTTACGAAATTATCGATTGATTATCAGAAAAAACTTGCCAAAAAATACATTTGACAATTCTCAGGCAACGAAAAAAATTTTCATTCATTATTATTACTATTGTATGACAATTGCAATGCGTGTAAACATTTTTTTTCCCCTTCCATACTTTTGATAAATCTATAATATGTTTGCAAAATTTATTTTGCATCATCGCGAACGATAATAAGGATGAATTTATTAATTCGAACAATATCATTATTTCGCAGCGAAATGATGCTTAAATTGACGATTGCCTTGGGGCTGATCGCCCTGGTGGCAGGAGAGACGAAAAATTTTGAAAATTACAAGGTCTACAGGGTGACACCTACGACCGACGAGCAGACGTCATTTTTGCGTTATCTTGCCGAAAGTTCCGACGAGGTACACGGTTCACGAAAAAAAAAAAAAAAAAAAAAAAAAAAAAAAAAAAAAAAAAAAATTCGATTAATTAATTAATTTTCAACTCGGTAATTTGCGTAAATTGCAGTATAATTTCTGGAACGGTCCATCGCGTACGAATGTGCCAGCCGATTTGATGATAGCACCCGAAAAAATCGAAGATTTCGAAAAATTGATGCTCATGACCGAGACACCGTACGAGACGTACGTCGAGAATGTTCAGGCTCTGATCGAAAATGAAAATCCTCTGAAAATGAGATCCGATGTTTCCGGCTTTGATTGGACGAGCTATCACGATCTCGATGAGATTTATAATTTTTTGGATAAACTCGCTAACGATTATCCCGACAAGGTCGAGGTCGTGATTGGTGGTAAAACTTACGAGGGTCGCGACATCAAGGGCATAAAATTGTCGTTCAAGGAAAATAATCCTGGTGTATTTATCGAGGGTGGTATTCATGCTCGCGAATGGATTTCACCGGCTACCGTAACTTATATCATCAATGAATTGTTGACCAGCGATAATCCCGATGTAAGAACAATGGCCGAGAGCAACGATTGGTACATTTTCCCCGTCTTCAATCCCGACGGTTTCGCTTATACTCACACGAAGGTATAAAACAAAAATTATACACATATTTTTTCGGAATCAATTTATATATCAGTGATTAAGTAATTAAATAGCAGTAAATAAATGACCATTTATTTTTTTATCAACTTTTTTGTTATCATCCAAATTTTCGTAAAATTTTGCCTCGAATCTTGTCTTGAGATCAAAGATTATTTAGTGCTGCAATCCACGCAACCATTGACTGTCCCTAAGCAGATGTATTTTTCCATTTTTCATATGAATACTTTGCAGCCCCAATGAAAAGTTAAAAAAAAAAAATTATTTATAAAATAAATTTTCATTGATTTCGAGTATTGGCAAAATTTCAGAGACATCTGTGATTTACTTTAATCGTATTTTTTTTTTTCAATGGTAAAGCTGCAATTGTAAAAAAAATAAAATTATCCTCGCGAAGAGTGAGGAAATTGAATGATTCTTTTTGTTAATTCGCTTCGAGCTTCGTATTTTTAGTAATTTTTTGAAATAAATTTCATCGAAAACTTGCTGTGAAAAAAGTCAATTGTACTTATTTTTATTAAGAAATTGCGTTTTTACAGAATCGTTTGTGGAGAAAGTCGAGAAAACCGTACAGTACTTTCTGCAAGGGTTCAGATCTCAATCGCAACTGGGGATACAAATGGATGCGTGAGTTTTGTTTTGTGTGTTTTTTTTTTTTAATTTAATACTCAATTTGCACAATTTTTAATTGATTCGTTTTGTTTTATTAATTGAAAATATATATATAGATGGTGGTGCGAGCAGTAATCCCTGCGCCGAAACTTTCGCTGGAACAGCTCCATTTTCCGATGTCGAGACCGCGACAATGTCCAAATACATAACTTCGATTTCCGACAAGATCTACGCGTATCTCTCGTTCCACAGTTATTCGCAGCTACTTTTGTTCCCTTACGGACACACACCCGAACATCTCGATAACTATGAGGAAGAGGTACGTTGAAAATTTTCATCGATTTCATAATTAATCAATTAATTGATAAATTTCAATCGAGTCGTGCATTAAGGATGTATCGGACGTACCTTCCTAACCAAAAGTGACTTTCGTCGACAATATTGCATACTTCATAATAAGATAAAAATCGGAAAAATTTCAACCACAATAAAGACGATAAGAAGATTAATTTTGAATAATAATAATACCAAAGAAATATCAATAAATTGTTGAAACAAAACATTGTTTAAAAAATTTTTAGGTAAAGTTTTTTTTTTGACACGTGAAATGAATTCGTTGGTTTTTCTGAATACACGTGAATTTAAAAAAAATTTTTTTATCATTTTGAAATTTCGATTTTCAAAAATTTTTTAATTTTGAAAAATGAAAGAAAAATCGTGAATTTTGGATATGTTTTCGTAAAAACGTTGTATATTACAGTTAAGAAGTTGCCAGGGCATTGAACGAATAGTTTCGTAAATACAACCTTTACAAATTTCCGAAAACCAAAATTTCAAAATGATAAGAAAATTAAAAAAAAAAATGTATGTGTAGTCAAAAAAGTCAATGTATTCATTTCACATGACAAAAAAAAACATTCCCTGAAAATTTGTTAAAAAATGTTTTGTTTAAACAATTTATTGATAACTTTTAGGCATTATTATTATTAAAAAGTAATCTTCTTATCGTCTTTGTTGTGGTTGAATTTTTTCCGATTTTCGTCCTATCATGAAGTATGCAATATTGTCGACGAAAGTCACTTTTGGTTGGGAAGGTACGTCCGATACAATTAACACGGTTACAATTAACGTCCGATACAATTTATTAAAAATCTTAATTGCCAAGATTGATTCGTCAATGAAAAAATACTCGAATAATCGATCGATTGCATTGATTAATTTGATCGAATCATTGAGTCATTTATTACGAATATTAATTGGATTGTTTTGAAAAAAAAAAAATAATAAAAATAATCAAAACGTTATTTTTAGTACGGTGTTGGAAAAAAAACGATTGAAGCACTCGCAAAGAGATACGGAACCGAATACGTGACTGGAAATATCGCGGAAGCGATCTGTGAGTGTTAAAAACGAGAATATTATCAATTTTTTTTTTCTAATTACACAATTTCGTTATTATATCGTGATAAAAAAAAAATTAATATTCAGACATCGCGACCGGAAGTACCCTCGACTGGGTAAAGGGCACTTTCAAGATTCCATTGGCCTATACGTACGAGCTTCGTGACCAGGGCAGACACGGTTTTATCCTTCCGGCCGATCAGATAATACCGACCAGCGAGGAAATCGTGGATTCTCTCGTTGCACTTTTCAAGGAAGCCGCCGTTCGCGGAATTCCAAAAAAATTGTGAAAAAAAAGAACGACATATTCTTGGGTGATCCGAAATTTGTTTTCCCTAAAAATTGGGCAATTATAAAAATTTTCCAATTGCATTGATTGACTTTTTCGGCAAATTAAATGTATATTGTGAATATTTGTGTTAATAATTATTTGACGAAAATAAACATTTTTTTTTGTTTTCAAAATTGGAATGTCATTCGCCACTGGAATACCATTTGACGAAGATCAACGAACCGTTTTTTCAAGCTTATCTAATTCCATTTACCCGAGGTGGTGCTCCATTTACGTGCATCAGCACGTTAATGAGGCCTCATAGGCATTATGTATGTACATGTGTTCATGAATAGTCGACTCAAATCTTTTTTCTAACAAATATAATGAGCCCGAGTCGTTGATTATTTTTTGAAAATTTATTATAAACAAAAAAATCGTGCGTTTCTCACGATTTTTAAAAATATTGAATATTTTATTTCTAGCGCAATGTCACTGTGACGGATATTTCTTGAAATTGAATTTAAAAAAAAAATTATATATATAATTCTTAATTAATTAAATTTCTGGACAAAAGATTTGTATTTTCTTCGCAATAATCGATTGATTAGCGCTATCACCGAACTATCAAAGATTATCCGAAGCTCTCGTGTCAATTTTTTCCACTTGACACATCGAACCAAATGTTGAACAATCTGCTTTAAAAAAAAAATTATCTTACGACACGATCTCTCTCTCTCTCTCTCGTTCGACTTTGATCGTCCGTCCGATTTAATTTTTCTTTTTAAATTAAATTAATACTTCTGCGATATGATAAGAGAACTATTGCACTGGCAATTTCTGGTATATCGCCATACAATCTGAAGAATAAACAGAAAACAGAAGAGAGGATTTTTTTTTTTACAAGTATCGGTGTGAGAAACGAGTAGCAGATAAATAGACGAGGCGCGAGTGAGCTCGTTCGCCATAAAGGATAACGGGTAAAGTCAGCCAACAATAAAAGTATTACGACATGAAAGTCTACTTCGCACGTATCAATTGTCCCGAACGTTGGGAATAATATATCAGGTTCATTGTAACGTGTTTTATTTTTTTTCCTTTTTGTTTTCGCGACCTGTGAAATTTCTTCCCAATTCGGCGAGCGTTTCTTTCCGCAATTAACATTGTTATCGACATTGAAAAAAAATATTCCCACTCTTGCACGTTGATCCTCCAACAGTTTTATACACCATAATCGTCGAGACTGGAAGAAATCTTTGTCAGTCTTGAACGAGCTATTCTTCCAGCAACAGCATGCTCAAGTTTATTATTGCATTGGTATTTTTCGTTCTGGCCTCGGGCCAGATGAGAAGCTACGAAAATTACAAGGTCTTCAGGATCGTACCAGCCAGCGAGGGACAAATCAATTTTTTGAAACAATTCGGTGAATTTAACGACAACGAGGTACGCACGATAATTCAATTCATTCGATAATTGGGATATTAATTTAATTGTTGACTGGTAAATTATGGTAATTAATTTGATAGAAAGGTAAGAATTGATCATCGATTGTATTATTTATTGAACATTGAATTTTATTTATGAGTGACAGTCAATTGTCGATAGAACTTATAAATAAAAATGGCATACTATTCAATTAATAAGTGGAAACTCTCAGTTTTTCCTATTTCGAATTATGCTTTACTTTTTATTTCTTTTTTTCCTTTTTTTTTAACAATTTGAGATTCAAACTGCTGGGAGATTCGGTATTTTTTTTTATTTAGAAAAATTCTACGACATGTACAAGATGCAGCTGAGATCTGATATACAAAGTAATTTAATTTCTAAAGTTCAGTAAAAAAAAAATAATAATAGCTGTAGGCTCTCAACGAGACAAATTCCTTTTTTTTTGCAATACTTTTCAACAAAAAAATTAGCCTATATGCTTTAAATAAAATGTTCTTATACTTCGAAAAAAAATATACATATATAAACATTAGGGTGTGTCGAAAATGAACGTTTTTTTTCTTCGCTCCTACCACTAAAAACTTTAGGATTCGACATTAAAGAGGCTTTCGTTGAAGGAGGGCGCTGTAGCTTGAAGCTTAGAGGTCTCTCAACGAGGATTTAGGTTTCCCATCTAATTAACATGTTAAAAATATTGCTTTTCGTTCAAAAAGATGTCAGGCAATCAAAAAATTGGCGATGTCTGTGTTTCTTGGCTTATTTGAAAGCATAACTCATCCCTTAATCGATGATAGGTCGTTTTTCGACTTACCTTGTTCCAATTTTTTTTACGCCACTTGTCAACCACAACAATAACTTTTTTAAGTTTACAGAGTCTTCAATGTATCAATGAGTCCAAAATTAATTGCTACAAGTATTGATTGTTGATTCGAATATAAATAACCAAATCCAAAAATCGGTAAAACATACAAAATTTCTCAATATAAACATGGTTTTTTGCGAAATTTTGTATGTTTTACCAATTTTTGGAATTGGTTATTTATATTCGAATCAAAGTTTCCAGTGCATTGAACGAATAGTTTCGTAAATACAACCATCACAAATTTCCGAAAATCGAAATTTCCAAATGATAAGAAAATTAAAAAAAAATTCATGTGCAGTCAGAAAAATCAACGAATTAATTTCACATGACAAAAAAACATTCTCTAAAAATTTGTTAAACAATGTTTTGTTTAAACAATTTGTTGATAACTTCTGGGCATTATTATTATTAATAAGTAATCTTTTTATCGTCTGTATTGTGCTTGAATTTTTTCCGATTTTTATCTTATCATGAAGTATGCAATATTGTCGACGAAAGTCACTTTTGGTTGGGAAGGTACCTTCGATACATCCTTAATGTCAAATCCTTAAGTTTTGAGTTGTGGGAGCGAAGAAAAAAAAGTAACCATTTTCGACAGACTCTAATAAACATGGGGCTTATGGTCATTAGAATGTGAATCAGCTGAATAATTATTTATAAAAATTAGTAAATTATTAATTTTACGATCAAATTTTTAGTATTCATTCTGGAAAGGTCCGAGTTACATCAACGAGTCCGTAGATCTGATGGTGGGACCACAGAAATTCATCGAATTCGACGATTTAATGAAATCAACGGGCATTGAATACGTAAATTATATCGATAACGTGCAGAATCTCGTCGACAATGAGAATCCTCTTTACGGCAGATACGGCAAAGCCGATTTCGACTGGACGAGTTATCACACGCTAGATGAGATTTACGATTATCTTGAAAAAATGGCGAAAACTTATCCCGAAAAAGTTGAGATTATCGTGGGTGGTAAAACGTACGAGGGACGTTCGATAAAGGGCGTTAAATTGTCGTTCAAGAAAAATAATCCTGGTGTATTTATCGAGGGTGGTATTCACGCACGTGAATGGATAACACCCGCAACGGTTACTTACATTCTCAATGAATTTTTGACGAGCAACAATACGGAAATTCGTCAGTTAGCCGAGAGCAACGACTGGTATATTTTTCCATCCTTCAATCCCGATGGATTTGTCTACACTCATACCAAGGTAAGTTTCATCATTTCCATGTTGTCGTTTTCATTGATTGAGTATCTTTGCAAAAAGTTAACATTTTTTTTTTCGAATTTTCGTTTTTTTTTTTGAGAATAACTCATGTTATTCGACTCAAAAAAATCGATGGTTCGATTTTTCATATCTTGTAACAAAAAAAATTGAAAAAAATCATAGTAAACTGATGAGGCAAGCGACTCTTCGCGTATAGGTTCATGTATTGCGAAGAGAATAATCACAAATTAGAGTCATCGCAAGTCCTTGCGATTGTAAAATGAATCAATCCATTTTAGTTGGAAACGAAAAAAAAAAAAAAAAACAAGTTACGCATTTCATCAATGTTTGAGATGAATTTTCGTTAAATTTTCAATGTCATTTTCCCAGAATCGTCTGTGGCGCAAGACCAGAAAACCCTACAATTTGTTTTGTCACGGAACTGATCCAAATCGTAACTGGGGATACAAATGGATGCGTAAGTTAAATTGACAAGGAAAAATAATTATTTTTCAAATTATTCCTCGATTTACGGACGAATAAAACAACAACAACAACAAAAATTTTCAAACATATTCGTCTATTTTTTTCATCGTACAATTCTGATCCAGAGGGTGGAGCGAGTAGTTCACCATGCTCCGAGACTTATGCCGGAACAGCTCCATTCTCGGACATCGAAACGAGAACCCTCGCCGAATACATAAGCTCGATTTCCGAAAAATTTTACGCCTACATAGCTTTTCACAGCTATTCGCAGCTTCTTCTCTTCCCCTATGGCCACACCACCGAGCATCTCGATAATTACGATCAGCTCGTAAGTTTCCAAATATATTCCATTAAAAATCGATCGTTGTGATCGGTTCGATTAAATCGTCAAAAAGAAAAGAATGCGATCCTTCAATCGAAAATTACTTCGATTGATCGAGGAATTAAAAAAAAAAAAAAACAACATCGAATTTATGGGATTGAAATTTGAATTTTTCAGTACGCGATCGGTACGAAAACGATCGAGGCAATCGCAAAGAGATACGGCACGAAATACGTCACGGGCAACATTGCCGAAGCAATTTGTAAGTTTTTATTTGTTTTTTTTTTTTTTTTTTTTTTTCATCGATCGAGATCTCAGTGGAATAGCGCTGAAAAATTGGTAAATTTAATTGAATTTAATCGCACGGTGTGTACTGTTAGATATCGCAACCGGAAGTTCTCTCGATTGGGTAAAGGGCAATTTCAAGACTCCCATTGCATACACGTACGAGCTTCGCGATACCGGCAAATACGGATTTCTTCTGCCTGCCGATCAGATAATTCCCACCGGTCAGGAGACCCTCGATTCTCTGATCGGACTCTTCAAAGCAGCCGCAGCACTCGGCATACCGAAGAGACAGTGAAAAGAGAAAAGAGACAGTGATCGACGAATTTGTGACAATTTTTTTTTTAAGCGATGTTATTGAAAAGAAATGAAAGAAAATAATACATTTTTGTTTACAAATTTAATGAAAATTTTTATCACAACGCGAATAGCAAAGACTATTCGGCGTATGATTTTGCCAATTTTTTAAGTGTCACTCTGTCTAATTTATCGGATGACGTGTGCGGCAATTCATTCATAAATTTTACCCCACCGCGGAGCCTCATGTAATCCGGAAGTACGTCAGACACCATTGTCTCAACTTCCTTCTCCGTAATCTGGAGCGATGGAAACAAAAAAAATATTCGAAAAACCACGATTTTCCGCTCCCTCTCTTTTCCCCTATTATTGGTTCGCGAAGCTTTCTCCGTGACAAAGCGTCCCATGCAATATCTTGGCTCCACGGAGAAAGCATCACGATGAAAAATTACGAGCCATAAGTGTGGAAATTTGTAGGATTCCCCCCCCCCCCCCCCCCCTAATTTAAAGACCGATCAACGAAGATCAATCGTCATTCGTTGCGGTTGATTCATAGTTCTGGGAAGTTTTAAGGTAGTCCTCGTGCTAATGCGTTTGTAATAAAAATTTGTTGAAATTTATAGTGGACGAAGAGAATACTAGTACCCAACTTCTCGTGAAATTTGAAGCAGATTGACCGTTCCCAACTCGAGATAATTCAATGTCAAAGTTAGCAACCATTACGTGTAGAGCAAAAATAGCAAGCATTTCTGTACCCTGATACTGGCACGGTGTTTAAAAATATTACAACTAAACGCGTAACCAGATTTTGATAAAAAAAAATTGTAGACGGGAGAAGACCCGAATGTTATTCGATTCGAATGTTAAGGTAGTTCTATCGTGGTAACTAATCCATAAGATTAAAATTTTTTTTTTTTATATCTTCAATTTTAATATATTTATTCATTTCGCGAAACGTCAATGCCCCTTATCGATCTAATTACGGAGAAATTAATACTTGAAAATGCCAGTTCCTCAAGGCAAATTTGCTTCGGCATATAGAAGAACCGATTTCCGGTCACTTTAAAACGATATATCTTATCGAAAATCCAAAAGATTCTTACAAAAAACGAGACTTAGATTCATTAAACACGTAAAAATCTAACGGGCCTAAAAAAAAAATATGATTGTCGACCAATTTTTTAAGCTATACTGATTTTAATACGAGCATCCGGGTAGTGATACACAACTTATGGCATAATGTCGTGACGGTGAAAAAATGTGGCAACGCGATATCGAAACGAAAACGGTATTTGACAAGTCGAACAACATAACCTCTCCGCGTCAACGTCAATAGAGCGGGCGAGAGAGTGAGAGGGCACGAGAATGAAAAGAGAAAGAAAACGCAACGTTGCCACACGTAAATATCATACGAGATCTAGTAATACTTGAGTCGTTGCAATTACTATTTTACTAGTTACATAATTATTTATAATAAACCGTTGATTAATTGTATTCACCTGGGTAAGCTTATTTAATATTTATTAATTTTAACCCATATATCCAATATTTTTAGGAATCATCATTTAGACATTTATAGCTAATTGACTAGTCTGCAGCGATAGAACTACCTTAAGAAAAAAGAACAAAATTATTAACCGTTTCGTTTACGAACAACGATCACAAAAAGAATGCAATATGAATGAAAATTCGACGCGTAAGCTGCATATTCTATGGTGTGAATGTATATCTGAATATGCACGGTTCCATGTGTAACAGTAATTTCTGTACAGACTCAATCGAAAGTTCGCTGCATAAGACCACTAGGGCCGTGTATATTTTATCACGTGGTAGGTTAGACGTACCAGTTGTGGCCACTTTAAGCATTTTCGAACATTAATTTACGAACAGTGCTCACATTATTGCAAATTCAGAATTGAAAAAGTGATCGATGTAACCTAAAAGGTACACAGAATCGAATTGTTATAATTTAAAACCTTTTCTGATCATGATAATTAATAAAATAGGAAATTATCTTGTAGCTGTCATTTTCACCATTTGTGGCCACAATTGTGCTACTTTTGGTCATCCAAAGTACCAGTTGCGGCCACCAAGCTTTGAATTGGGATTGGCCATAAGCTGTGATCACAAATAGAACAATCGCATTTTGAATGTACCACTTTTGGCCACCACGTATTTTTCAGGAATTTTAGCTGAGATATCAGTTTTTTGTAATTATAATCCGAAAAATGAGCTTCAACTGATAAAATATAAATTTTTGATGGAGCGGAATGACTTTAGATATGAGAAACCGTACAAGAAAACTACCCAAATCGCTCAGCGTTGACACATTTCGTCATATTTCGTTGAAATAAATTAGTAGATATTCAATAAAGCAATCGATAGTGGTACGGAAACATCTTGAATATGGAAATATTACGCTCGATGAAGCGAACATAGCCTTGAAACTTAAAAAAATTCGAGGGAAATGCGGAGTGGCCACAAACGGTACAATGGCCATAACTGGTACGTCTACCCTGCATGGGAAACTTTCTCGCACCATTGTAGCACGAGGACTACCTTAAGCTCCACAACGAGTTGGATAATAATTAAACGAGATCATTGAACTTACTTTAGCGGCTGGCTTCTTAGCGACAAACGCGATCGGATGCTCGTCATCAACATCATGAGGTATGGAAACAACGGCTACTTCGCGAATCTCCGGATGTGTTTGTAAAAGTTGCTCGATCATGGTAGGCGAGACATGATTGCCCCTGTACTTGATCATCTCCTTCATACGATCTACGAAGAAAATATGGCCCTCCTCGTCGTAATACATTAGATCACCGGTATGCAGCCAGCCTGTTCATAATATATCATTTTCATTGTTTCATCAACGCAGTTCCACAAAAAGTTGCGCATTATAAAAAAAAAAACCATAACCGCGTAATCCTGACCGTTAATCATTGTACCGAGCGCTCTTACCATCGGAATCGATAGTTTCTTTCGTTGTCTCGGGATTCCCGTAATAACAATCCATCATGTACGGGGACTTGAAACAAGCCTCCCCCGTCTCACGAGGATTCAAAGTTCTTCCCGTTTCGGGATCGACGAATTTCATCATAAAATTCCCGACGATTCGACCGCAGGAACCATGTGGGGAATCGATGGATTGTTGAACAGCCGGATTTCCCAATTCCGTGGAACCTTCGGAACGCACGAACGTGCATCACGATCGAATCGTTTTGATAAACTCATTCGACATTTTAGAGAAATTAAAATAAGAATTTTCGATGTTTTTTTTTTTATTTTCACTACCGTAACATTGACAGACAAATGCTCGTGGAAACGACTTGACCAGAGCTATTTGCGCATCTCCCTTGAGTGCTGCACCACCAACGAAAATGTATTTCAACGAAGATACGTCGGGCTTGGACGTAGCCAGATATCTTTGAAGCCTGAAAGCCGTGCTGGTTCCCAGGAGAAGCCAATTGATCTAGGAGTTAGGACATTCGTGACTAAGATATCGCAATAGCGTTGAGTCCGTAGATTTCAATAAAGTGTCAAGGGGAAGCATTGTATCCTATTGTTCGTTATCTCATAAGAAACGTGTGAGATGAAACCCAATCGGTATGGATCCGAAGGAAAAATAATATGACACGGGAATTGCCTGATGACTTTGCAATCGCTCGAATTTTTTGAAAATCATTGGGGAATAATCATCACGGCTGCTCGGTATCCATCGTTAAAATATTATAAGCAAAAAAAAGCTCTACCATAAACAGAGAGTGACGGATCTTTTTCGACTTTTCTTCCTAAAATCGTTATTGAGATTGGCTCAATGTGTGTCGATCGCTGAATATCTGTTCCCTTATCAAATGACAAAAAGCTCCCGAGTTTTCGCTGCAGAGCTTTCATCGGAATAATAAATATTCTCGAGCTGAAATCATCGATGATCCAGTATAGGATCGAAAGAGACGACACACGCAACGAAAAACCAAACTTAATCCTTACGTACCTTGTATCTTTCAATGAGTTCGCAACACTTTTCCTCCGTGAATTCCGGATAAATGATTCTTTTGTCAGATGCCACGACTGCTCTGAGCATGCAGTACACACCGGAGAGCCACGAGAGTGGCGAGAAGAGCAACGTCACGGTATCCCCGATCTTGCCGAATTTTGAGAAATTATCGATATTCTGGAGAAGTGAATTATTCGAGAATAGAACACCCTTGGGCATTCCCGTACTTCCCGATGTATAGATGATAAGCGCTGGATCTTCTAGGCTCGATAATTTCGCGCAACGAAAGTCCAGAACCTTTTTGGGATCCTGAGATTTGAGAATCGCATCCAGCGACTGGAACTTGGTAGATTTTCCAAAGACAATGATTTTGACATCCGCACCGACATCTCGGATCGCTTCGAGGGCTATACCGACCGTTAGGTCAGTGGCAAAAAGGACTTTGGGCCTCGTGAGCGTGACAAAGTGTTTTGCCACTTCTGTATTATGATATACGACAATTATCATGGGATCTTTTGTCATCGTTGATTCGGAATCACAGTTATATTTAAGGTCGATGATCTTACCTTTGGTAAGTCCAACGTCCCACCAAGCATTCAACACGGCACCCATATACAACGAGGCGAAACAAGGAACATATATGTCCATTTGATTGTGGCTACAAACTCCTACAACGTCACCGGGCTTTACGTTCTCTTCTCTGAGCCACATTGCACACTTAACACTCTTTTCCATCATCTCTCCGAACGTCTCTTCCTCATTCGTCAAACCGTTCACCTGTCAATTTTTTTTTTTCTGATACGTCGATAATATTGAACAATTGGGGAGGATACTTTTCTCTCATCGAGGGGTGCTGCACGAGGAGAAACGATGGAAAAACTTGCCTGTCCTACGAACTTTGGATTAGCTCTCAGCAGCTCGAGAATCATTTCTCCATAACTGCTGTGCTTAACGCTGATCGGTGACCCGATGCCTTTAATAATTCCATTTTCGATCACGAAATTGTCGGAGACCTGATTTTTTTTTTTGCAATTCGAAAAATCAACGCATTCGATCTTGAGAAAATAGGGGTTTTTTTTTTTTTCAAATTCAATGGGAAGGAAAAAAACGGTTTCTTACCGTGCAGCTGTACGTCGAGTGGTTCGACATTTCCGTTGGATACGTTTCGTCGATAAAATACTGCAGCTATATATTGTTGAGCTCGTTTAGTGCGAGATAACTCTCGTTTGAGCAAATAACATTCAATACGCATTCGATAACGTCGCGGACAGTTGCCGAAGGATTTGTGGAGTCACTTATATATGCTCGTGGGATATATTTTTATTTTTTTTTTATCTCGACGGAGGGGATACGAATGGCAAGTGTGTATGCGTGAGATCAATTTGTATGAAACTCGTGAAGTATTTAAGCGATCGCAGCCTCGATGAAACATAGGAAATAAATGAAGCTGCGAGAAGGAGAAAAATAAACTGTGGAAGGTCTCGACGCCTGAGTATAGCTAAGAGACAAGTTATTATTTTCATTTGCATTTTATTAATGATGTCAAGGAAAGTAAAGTGTAAATAATAATAATACGGCAATCACGGAAACTTGAACGTCTCTTTGTAATACATAAAACGAAAAATTACTTAAGAAAAAGTATCGAATTATAATTGCCTGAAAAAAAAAAATAAAACATCATTTATACGCGCTGGCTTTAAAGTACTGCTGTGATAAATGAATTTTCTCATTCTCCATGAGCGTGTGACTTTGCTAATTTTCTCAATTCTGTCCTACTGACTTTGCCCGATGACGTGTGAGGCAATTCGTCGAGGAAAATTACACCGCCACGAAGTTTCATGTAATCCGGAAGTGCACCGGCCACTATATTCTCGAGCTCCTCTTTCGTCACCTGCGATTAACGAAGAAAGAGAATGAAAGAGAGAAAGAGAGAGAGAGAGGGAGAGAGAGAGAGAGAGAGAGAGAGAGAGAAGGAAAAAAAGAAAACACGAAGATGCTGCTTTATCGAATTAAATATTAAGCGCGCGATTGTCGTTGCGAGTGCGGCGACTTTGCTCTGATATATCATTGCGAGGAAATTGTCGATTACAAATTCACCAGTCATCGTGTGTGTTATCGTCTGCGTGCCGTATTAATTACGTCAATTGGTAAGATTATACAATCGAGCTACGATCACGCTACATAATCATGTCGTAGTATTGAAAAAAAAAACAACGACTCGATGAAATCGACAATCTTGCTCATTACGTGAAAAATCCGGGGGGGGGGGGGGGAAATAACAGGAAAAGCCGCGTAACGGATTCTCAAATTCGGGCAACACGTCATACGAGTTTTGTCGCGATTTTCTCTCATTGCTATATAGTGTGTCGCTTTAAAAAATATTTTCACGGTGTTGAAAATTTTTTACGTTTTTTTAAAAAATGATCTTTGCTCACTTTGGAATTTGGTGCTTTGGTTACGAAAGCTATTGGATGTTCGTCATCCAAATCATCAGGTACACCGAGCACAGCGATCTCTTTCACTCCCGGATGTGTCTGAAGCACTTGCTCGATCATAGCCGGTGAAACGTGGTATCCTCTGTATTTAATCAACTCCTTCAGTCTATCGGTGACAAAAATATTTCCCTCTTCGTCGTAATGCCCGAGATCACCGGTGTGAAACCATCCTGACCCAAACAAAACGAATTTCATCCTGTTGAATGGCGAAAATTTGTTTTTCTTTTTCCTAATTATGAAATATGTCGCAATGATGGTGATTAAAATGTATATCAATGAAAATTCATTCGATCGCACATTCGATTTATTAAAAATGTATTCCTAAGAATTGTAATGTGAAAATTAATGAAATAATTTCAGAAAAAATGCATTTTGAAGAATTTTTTTTTTTTCAACGAAAGCAATTCTATCCCGTGTGGGCATGAGCGCGTGTTCTTCGCTACGCCAAGAACCGAACGTATGTATCGGTGGGGTTTCTAACGTTACCTAGGAATATCCCCATAGCGTATTAGGCGAAAGGTTTGAGCGGAGAGAGAGAGAGAGAGAGAGACGGAGGGAGTGTATGAGAGAGAGAGAGAGAGAGAGAGAGTATGGAATGTTTCCAAGGGCCCATTTATGACCCTTTGTCACCCTTTCGACTTTAATGCTTAAAGAACGGAGAACGACAACTACGGGGAGTCTCTCACGAGCCATGAACGAGTGCGCCACGCGAAGAAAAGAGTTTACTTTGTATTTGGAATAAATAAAGATTACATATGCTATCCTCTTTAAGACGTTCGTGTGGTTGTTCAATTTGTGAGTACTACACCCGATTGTTTGCTATTTTTTTTCTATTCATTATTCGTACCTTCGGAATCAACGGCATTGCGCGTAGCTTCGGGATTTCCGTAATAACACTTGAACAAAAATGGCGACTTGAAACACATCTCGCCAGTCTCATTCGGGGCTAAAATTCTCCCGTTCTCGGGATCAATGACTTTCATTGTGAGATTCTTGACGGGTTTACCGCAAGAGCTAGGCTTGAAATCGGGCGTTTGCCGAACACCAGCACCCCCTAATTCCGTTGCACCTTGGATTTAATAAAAAAAAAAAAATCATTAAAATGGAACTAAAAAAATTACGAAACGTTAAATTTTTTTGTTCCATTTTTTTTTTTCGCTCAAATGTCTCACCGTAAGTCTGAAAGAATCTGGTCTGAGGAAACGTTTCGGCCAATCTTTCTTGCGTCTCTTTCTTCAAGATAGCGCCGCCGACAAGTACAAATTTTAAGGACGACAGATCGTAGTTCGGTATCAGAGGAGATTTCTGCAATCTGAATGCCATGCTCGTTCCTATCAGCATCCAATTTACCTGATCGGTAAATTAAACGATTACGTGCGATTTTTATTGAGCGTTGCATCGTCGAGTGATGCAACGAACAGTTACGCAGTGAGAGGTACATCGCGTATGTGTCGGAATCGTTGAAATGCTCGGTCGCAAAGTCTCGTGATAATTGGCACCCGTGCGCCATACTAATGATCATAATTTAACGTCGTTAACTCGTTTCTTACAACGGAACAAGCGCGAAGCTGACTTTCATGGTGCAAATTGTAAAAAAAAAAAAAAAAAAAGAGAAACGGCGTATGATTTTTTTTCCGGTGAATTTTAATCGTAAAAACGATTGAACGTACTTGAAATTTTTCGATGAGCTCAAGAGCCTTTTCTTCCGTGTATTCCGGATAAATGATGCGTCTCTCGGGAGAGACTATTCCACGCAGCATCATGAAAATACCGGAGATCCACGAGAGCGACGAAAACATCAACGTGGTCATTGCGTGCTCGTTCCGACCGAGATTTGTCCTGAGTTTCAAATTTCCGAAGAGCGATCGATGCGAGTGCAAAGCACCCATTGGAAGACCGGTCGTGCCCGAGGTGAATATAATAACAGCCGGATCATCGACACTCGATAATTTCGTGCAGGAAAATTCAGCGACGAGCTGAACGTCGTTCTCCGACTCGATAATATCGCTGAGCGATTGAAAACCCGAAATTTTTCCGAATACGATGATCTTTGTTTTCATACCGATTTCTTTGGAAACTTCGAGCGCTACCGTGGCGGTAGCCTCGTTGACGAAGAGAACTTTGGGCCTCGTCAGTTCGAGAAAATATCTTGCCATCTCTGTCATGCAAATAATAATTTTTTTCCTTTTCATTTATAATACAATGACTTTTATAATGATTTTCTGCACACGTCAATTATAGAAATTATATACTGACGTAATTCTTTATTAACAAAAAATCGTTCGAAATTTTTTGTAAATACGACATTGATTTAATGAAATCGATTTATGGTTTCGAGTATCATTGAATTGAAAAATATTGTAACGAAGGTAGATATCGATTTCTCACCTTGATTAATTCCAGCGTCGCACCATGGATTAAATATAGCACCGATAAACAACGAGGCGAAGCATGGAACGTACATGTCCATCTGATTGTGGGTACAAATTCCTATAACGTCACCGGGATTTACATTTTGTTTTTTCAGCCAAATTGCGCACTTTATACTCTTTTCCATCATTACGGCAAAATTTTCTTCCTCTCCGGTCACACCGTTCACCTGGGTTTGTTTTGTAAATTTCGATAATTTTCAATAAAAAAAAAATTCATCGTTGATGCTATTTACGAAAAACAAAACAAAAACAAACATCACCTGACCGACGAATTCGGGTCGATTTTTCAAGCGTTCTAGGATTAATTCTCCATAACTTGTGTGTTGATCCAAGTAGGGTTCATCGTGACCTTTCAAAATTCCATTCTCGATAAAAAAATTGTCGTTGCCCTGATCGAGTGATGGAAGAAAAAAAAAAAAAATTACGACCAAACAAAAACGAGATGATTTATTTTTCTTCCCCTTCTCACCTCATAACAGTAGATCGAATCACTTGCCATTGTCACTTGAAATAAAATGTCCAGCTTGGCAAATAAAACGTTTAAAATTCACGAAAAAATGTCACGTTATAGAAGATTCAATTTAATCGTTTTTTCTATCCTTCTCTCGAAGATACGCATCATGAACTTCGCACAAATGGCTTGATATAAAAAATAGGTAAATAATTTGAAGCTAGAAATAAAAATTCATAAACAATCGCAGTAAAGACTAAATATTACATGTATATTGTTTTTTTTATCCGTAACGCAAAGTTGAGTGATATGAAGACGACGACTACCGCATTCATGCAAGGACCGTGGACTGGAGACTAGAATTATTCATATTGCCGCAATTATAGTTTTAATGTAATCAAACCCCACTCTTGACTTTATATCTCTGCTCTTATTGGCTCGCCTGTTTATCCCTGCAACGAGTGAACATTTCGCAAATTCTCGCGCTAGAGGCAAGATGGAAAAATAAACATCGTTCCCTCTATTTTTATACAAACACGCTGATATTTCGTGACAAGTGTTGGTACAAGTGTACAAATGACATTCATGTTTACTTCGATAAAAAAAAAAAAAAGGAACAAACGTAAATTAAAGCGAATAAAGTAAATTGCGAGGAAAATACATGAACGTGTAACGCGATTTTACATAACAGAGGCGCTCGTTGAAACTCTTGGTCGACGTCGTTTTTATCCAATTTATGCTCTTTGAATGTCTGATGTGTCCATGTCAAACTACGTATATTATCGGTGATTGAGAGTTTGACGGATTCTTGTACCTTGACAGTGACACCATACTGATACATTGTTCGCTCTGACCTCGACAATTTGTGAATTGTCGAGGTATTGTGAATTTCGTATTCATGGCTGAAGTCTGAAGCGACATACAGGAGGCTTATCACGGTTCTTTCACGTGAGAACGCTCACCTCGTCCTAGCATTCTTATTGGCTGACTAAACGCCGCGGACCAATAAGAATGCTAGAACGAGGTGAGCGTTCTCACGTGAAAGAACCGTGATAAGCCCCCAGGTCTACAAATGTGTGGAAAATTTCAGGACAAATTGAGGGACACGTGAATCTTGGCTCAATGAAGGAAGCTCGGAGATAACATTTTTTTTTCGTTGATTTTCATCCCAAGATACGAAAAAATATCGACTGTTTTCTCGATTGACATTTATTTTAAAAAATTATGTATAGTTTGACATTCGAGATCATTTTTGTTGGAATGTCTAGGGTCATTGAATTTTCATGATTTTTTCAATTTTTTTTTCTCACAAAACTGTCAACGTTGCACTCGGTCAGGTCCATTCTGGTTAGGAATTTAATCTTTTTTTTTTCATACCGCGAATCTATAAATAATAAACTGAGTCTTATCTTCCCAACGGGAGCTCAACCAGTATGATAACGGTTGCGCAAATTACGAAGACGGTTTAATCGTGCTATTTTTATGAGCATCGTCGTGTTTTCTTTCCAAATTTATTTATTAAAAACAAACTACAGGCGTATCATGAAAAATTGTGGGCGTTCACGTGTAAAAGAATGAAATACAAATTCGAATATTTTGTGAACAATTTTTTCTATTCGTTTCCGGCAGTTTTGCCGGACGATGTGTCGGGAATTTACAAATTACAAATTTAGAAACAGAGCCTGCGCCGAAAAATAAATCAAAGTTTTTCACGTTTGAAACTATTTATTCAAACGATCGATAGTTCATGGCAAATTGTCTTACGTGACTCGATCCGATTGTTTGTTGTGTGGTTTGTTGGGCGTTTATATTTGGGGTGAATTTGGTTGAAAAAAAGTCTTTCGGTGTGAACTTCTGTACTATTTGTTTGGGTTACGTGGGCTATTTTTTCCGGGGCTAATTTTTCCGGGACTAGATTTAACAAAGATATTTTTTCCTACATCCGAAATATAAACACGCAAAAAAAAGATTCAATCATTGTCTTTTCAACTACTCAATGCATTGCAGGTATTAATCATGAAATTATTCAAAAGTCGTGCATCGACAGTAATACGTTATTAATTCAGAGACTGTGAAAGGTCTCGATGCCTACGCGTATATAGCTAAGAGACAAGTTATTATTTTCATTTGCATTTTCTTAATGATGTCAAGGAAAGTAAAGTGCAAATAATAATGATACAGCTATTAGGGAAACTTGAACGTCTCTTCGTAATAAATAGAACGAAAAATTCCTTGAAAAAAGTATCGAATTAATTGTCTAAAAAAAATAAAACATCATTTCTATGCACTGGTTTAAAGTATTGTGAAAATTAAATTTTTTTATTGCCCATGAGAGAATATGACTTTGCAATATTCTCAATTCTGTCCTAACGACTTTGCCCAATGACGTGTGAGGTAATTCGTCGAGGAAAATCACACCGCCACGAAGTTTCATGTAATCCGGAAGTGCATCAGCCACTATATTCTCGAGCTCTTCTTTCGTCACCTGCGATTAACGAAGGAAGATAAAGAAAGAGAGAGGGAAAGAGACAATAAAAACACGAAGATGCTGCTTTATCGAGTTAAATATGAAGCGCGCGATTATGGTTGCGAGCGCGGCAACTTTGCTCTGATATATCATAGCGAGGCAATTGTCGATTACAAATTCACCAGTCATCGTGTGTATTATCGTCTGCGTGCCGTATTAATTACGTCAATTGGTAAGATTATACAATCGAGCTACGATCACGCTATATAATCATGTCGTAGATTGAAAAAAAAAAAACGACTCGATGACATCGTTCTTGCTCATTACATGAAAATTCCGGGGGGAAAAATAACAGGAAAAGCCGCGTAACGGATTCACAAATTCGGGCAACACGTCACACGAGTTTTGTCGCGATTTTTTCATTGCTATAGTGTGTCGTTTTAAAAAAGATTTTCACGGGGTTGAAAATTTTTTACGTTTTTTTAAAAAATGATCTTTGCTTACTTTGGAATTTGGTGCTTTGGTTACGAAAGCTACCGGATGTTCGTCATCCAAATCATCAGGTATACCGAGCACAGCGATCTCTTTCACTCCCGGATGTGTCTGAAGCACTTGCTCGATCATAGCCGGTGAAACGTGGTATTCTCTGTATTTAATCAACTCCTTCAGTCTATCGGTGACAAAAATGTTTCCCTCTTCGTCGTAATGCCCGAGATCACCGGTGTGAAACCATCCTGACGCAAACAAAACGAATTTTATCCTGTTGAAAGGGAAAAATTTGTTTTTTTTTCCTAATTATGAAATACGTCGCAATGATGGTGATTAAAATGTATATCAATGAAAATTCGTTCGAACGCACATTCGATTTATTAAAAATGTATTCCTAAGAATTGTAATGTGAAAATTAATGAAATAACAGTTCGTAACAGGTAGTCCGTACAGTCATTTTACATAACTCGCCAAGTACTTCGTTCGAATTTTTTTTTCAATCCGAATTTTTTTCAATAACATTTTTTCAAACAATACATTTTTAGATTAAGTCCCTAAGTCCCGTTTCAAGACGTTTTCGGGCGTTGTGACCTACTTATAAATGGTTAATAAACAATAGAAACAATAAAAATGCTGGATGTACTTGGCAACTGTGAGTTGGATGATTTGAATTTATTTGAGAACTTTTTGTGAGGATTTATTGTACAACTATTTATGTTTGACATATTTTTGTAAGGAAAGATAAAACGATGCAAGGAAATGTACTTGTCGTAACTTTTTGTACACCATTTATGGTGTTTTTTGGGGGGTAATAATTACGATAATAATTTTTTCCTATAATTATAATTATAGTCAATTAAAATTTTTATAGTTGCATTATCGTCTCATGGGTCGTTGATAATATTAAACGACTCATGATAAACAATAGTATTATATTAATGAAACTAATCAATGCAATGAACAAATAATTACATTATAATATAAAATATCAATTAAAACGATTTAATCGTTCATCATTCATTGAATTTTCGAAAATTACTCCGTCCGAAATGCTCCAGGCCAGCCGTGGCGCGAGCAAGAAAATCTCGGCTGGTATCCGGATCACAGGAGTAGGTAGCAGGTCGCACCGCGTAACCGATACCTCCTCGGCTCTCATGTAATCCTGATACAAGCCGAGATTTTTTCGCTCGCAATGCTGTGAGTGTTTCTAGGCCTCGGAATTCCGGGACACTGCATTAATTATCATATGCAATTATAATAATTATTGAAACTTAATATTGAATTAAGATTTGAGTTATAATTATTATTTAGATTTTTATTTAATTGTCGTATTGTACTATATAACAATTACAATTATGATGACTATTATAATTGCAATTATTTTACGGGATGACTATATAGGGTCATTACGCACCCTTGTCCTCCAGTATTATTATTATTATTATTATTATTATTGTTGTTGTTGTTGAATAATAATTTCTTTTTAAACTGTCAAATGATTTAATTTGCTTATCGAGGTACTGATTTTTTAATGAATATTTCGTCATCGCTCACGTGGCATGACGTAAATTGTATTGTAAAATTCCATTGCCAATAAGCAAATGAATTTAAACAATAATAATAATAAAAACTACAATTATTATTATTATGATTATTATTATTGATATGTTTTTTTTAATATTTCGTTACCACACAGGAGGCACGACGAACCAATACCTCTGGCAAGTTGGCACCGCCACATGAGAAATATGAAGCTTATCCTATGAAACAATTAAGTGCTAATTAGACGCTAATTAAATGCTTTAATGCCAAATTTGTTGCTCCGCGTTTAAAAACAAACAAAAAAAAAACCTGTGGCGGTGACAGCTTGGATGCAAGCTAGCAGCACCACATCGAAAAATTTATTAAGGGTGGGTAATTGCAAAAAAGTAATTACACGGTAATTAATTGTTAATTGGATGCTCCAAAAATATCCAAAGCCCGACTTTGAGCACGTCGTTTCCGATTTCTGTTCGATTTTTTCTGTAAATTTGTTGCTCCGTGCTTAAGAAAAAAACACGTGGAGCGGCAAATTCGGGATTACGGCATTTAATTAGCATCTAATTAGAACTTAATTATTTCATAGGCTAAATTCATACTCCCCATGTGGCGGTGCCAACTTGATAGAAATATTGGTTCGTCGTGCACCGTGTGTGGTAACGGAATATTGAAAAAGAAACCAAATTCATAATAATAATCATAATAATAACGACTACAATCATTATGATAATTAAAATTATAATATGCTTATAATTGTAATGATTATAATTTCATTAGTTGTCCCGTGAGTCCTCAAAAAACGTATTGAGATTGAAAAATCCAGGCTTGTATCATGATTACATGAGAATCGAGGAGGTATCGGTTACGCGGCGCGACCTGCTACCTACTCCT
Source organism: Rhorus exstirpatorius (assembly GCA_963564615.1). Classification (NCBI taxonomy): domain Eukaryota; kingdom Metazoa; phylum Arthropoda; class Insecta; order Hymenoptera; family Ichneumonidae; genus Rhorus; species Rhorus exstirpatorius. The sequence continues at coordinate 14,039,033 of OY751316.1, read as the reverse complement.
GTGATCCGGATACCAGCAGAGATTTTCTCGCTCGACCCACGGGCCTGAGCATTTTGCATGGCGTAATTGTCAAAAATCCAATTAATAATAAGCAAATAGGTTTTTGTTTTAAATTCGTTTTTTTATTACAATTAACTAATTTTTTATAACATGTAATTTTTTTTAAAAATTATACAATAATTCGTTATTGATCGTTTATTGTTATTTTAATATTCATTCGTTTATCACAAACAATTATTTTTTTAATATATCCATTTGTTTTATTACCATCATTGATTTTTTTACTGCTATCGTTAAAAGTTATTTAAACAAATGATATTTTTAAATTCACATCATCCTTATTAATCGATTATCGGTATTTCAAAATTTCTCCGTTTATTATTAATTGCTTCATTATCATTAAATGTTTATCATATTCATATTTGTTATCAAAAAAATACTATTGTTTTTTATTCGTAATGTTTGAATTTATTTAAGCAAATATCTTTGTCTTACTTTACATATTTTATTGCCAATCGTTTATTGATATATTTAAATTCAATGAAAGTTGTTTGTGTAACTAAGTAATAAACAAAAATATTAAACAATTGTTTAAGTTGGCAAAACAAATGAATTTGACAAAACAGTATTTGAGCTTAGTAAAAAAAATCAATTGAAAAAAGATAATTCGTTCTAAATAAATTCAAACGTTAATAATAAACAATTATATTGGTACAACAAATAAATGTATTGAACAAATAATTCATTATAACGCACGAATTAAATTCAAAGAATGATTTCCCTATCATTAATTGAACTTATTATTATTAATTCCTTATTATTATTAATTTTCCTAATTAATCCTTATTATTAATTCCTTATTATTAATTGAACTTTCGATAATTACGTCGTGCGAAATGCTTAGGCCAGCCGTGGCGCGAGCGAGAAAATCTCGGCTGGTATCAGGATTACATGAGTGGCGAGGAGGTCGTCGCGCTCAATCGATACCTTCTCGGTTCTCATGTAACCTTGATACCAGCAAAATTTTCTCGCTCGCAATATGGCCGCGCTGTGAGCATTTATTCAAGGCTTACGTGACAAATAAAGCAATTATAATAATTACAATTGATTATACAGTTGCTATAATCATTCTTATAATTTTAATTCATCTAATAATTATAGTTTTTATTATTATTATGATGAGTATTGATTTGTTTTTTTTTTTAATATTTCGTTATCACACACGAGGCACGACGAACCTGATACGTCAAGCTGGCACCGCCCATGAGGAATTTGAAGCTAGCCTATGAGATAATCCAGTGCTAATTAGATGCTAATTCAATGCTGTAAAGCTGATTTGTTGCGCTGGGTTAAAAAAAAAAACCTGTGGCGCCATCGAAAAATAATCTACTAAGGACGGGTGATTTAAAAAGAGTAATTGCACAGTAATTAAATGGTAAGTAGATGCTAATTAAATGCCGTAATGCCGAATTTGTCGCCCCACCTGTTTTTTTTTTTCTTAAACCTGGAGATACAAATTAAAAAAAAAAAATCGAAAAGAAATCGAAAACGACGAACATCACAGTCAGGCTCTGGATATTTTTAGAGCATCTAATTAGCATTTAATTACTGTGTAATTACTTTTTTTGAAATCACCCACCCTCAGTAGATATTTCAATGTGGTGCTGTTAGCTTGTATCCAAGACCGGCACAGGTATTTTTTTTTTGTGCGGAGCAACAAATTCGGCATTACAGCATTTAATTAGCATCTAATTAGTACTTAATTATTTAATAAGCTACCCCATATTTCTCATGTAGCGGTGCCAGCTTGATAGAGGTATCGTCGTGCTTCATGTGTGGAACGAAATATTGAGAAATAAAAACAAATCAATAAGAATAATCATAATAATAACTATAATTATTATAATAACTGAAATTATAGCAATGATTATATTTGTATAATCAATTGTAATGATTGTAATTACATTATTTGTCCCGTGAGTCTTCAAAAAGTGCTCACAGTGCGGCCGTATTGCGAGCGAGAAAATTTTGCTGGTATCAGAGTTACATGAGAACCGAGGAGGTATCGGTTGAGCGCGACGACCTCCTCGCCTCTCATGTAATCCTGATACCAGCCGAGATTTTCTCGCTCGCGTCACGGCTGGCCTGAGCATTTTACACGGGGTAATTGTCGAAAATTCAATTAATAATAAGCAAATAAGTTTTAAAAAATTCATTTTTTTATTACAATTAATTATTTGTTTATTACGTGAACTTTTTTGACTCATATAATACAATTTTTCGTTCTTGATCGTTCACAATTATTCTAATATTTATTCGTATACCACAAACAATTACTTGCTTAATATATCTATTTGTTTTATTACCCTAATAAAACCTTTTTGCTACTATCGTCTAAATTTATTTAAACATATGAATTTGTTCACTTCACGACCTCATTATTGATGGTTTATTGGTATTTTAAAGTTTCTTCGTTCATGATCTATTTCTTGATTATCATAAAATGTTTATTATATTCATATTTTTTTTATCAACAATATGAAATAGTTTATTATTAGATTGTTTAAATTTCTTTGAACAGATGCGTTTTCCTTACTTCACGTTTTTATTATCAATCGTTTAGTGTTATTTTTAAATTCAATAAAAATTGTTTGTGTATCTAAATAATAAACAATAATAATAGACAATTGTATTTTACTGGTAAAACAAATGGATGCGATAAAAAATTATCGAACTTAATGAAAAAAAATCAATCGAAAAAGATTATTAGCTCTAAATAACATTAATCGATAATAATAAACAATTAAATTGATATTAAAAATAGATGTAATGAGCGAATAATTCATTATAACGTACGAATGAAATTAGAAGATTAATTTCCTTATGGAAATTACGGTGAGAGCGAAAAAAAAATCTCGCTGATATCAGGATTACATGAGTGGCGAGGAGGTCTTCGCGCTCAACCGATACCTCCTCGGCTCTCATGTAATCCTGATACCAGCCGACATTTTCTCGCTCGCAATACGACCGCGTTGTGTGTGTTTTGAGGACTTACGGGACAAATCATGCGATTATGATCATTACAATTAACTATACAATTATTATCATTATTATAATTTAAATTATTATAATAATTGTAGTTGTCGTTATTATGATGATGATTATTATTGATTTCTTTTTTTTTTATATTTCGTTACCACACACGAGCTGACACTTTTACATGAGGAATGTGAAGTTTATCCTACGAAATAATTAAGTGCTAATTAGATGCTAATTAGATCCAATTAGCATTTAATTGCGGTGTAATTACTATTGTGAAATCACCCACCCCTAGTAGAGCTGGCACCACCACAGGTTTTTTTTTTGAACGCGGACCAAAAAATTCGGCACTAGTGCATTTAATTAGCATCTGATTGGCACTTAATTAATTCATAGGCTAAACTTTATGCTTATCATGTGGCGCTGCCAGCTTGACAGAGATCGAACTATTTCTATCGCTAAATCAGTTGAACAATAATCGAAAAAATTAAATAAAGATTTAATCCGTGCATTATTAATCGTTTATTATTATTTTCAAATTTATTCGTTGATCAGCATCAATTATTTCATTATTTTTTATCGAATTTTACATTTTTAATTTGTAATGATGATAATTACAATAATAACTTCTACAAGAATTATAATCATAATCAATTGGAATTATTATAATTGTATCATCATTCGATGGGTCGTTGATAATATTAAACGACTCATCGTTAACAAATGTATTATGTTAATCAAACGAATCAATGCAATGAGCAAATTAATAATTATCATAAAACATATTAATTTAAACAATTGATTCGTTCATTATTAATTGAATTGTCGACGTGTAACTTGTGTGCACAAGCTCAGGCCAGCGTGGTGCGAGCGAGAAATTTTTTGCATGGTATTGGGATTACATGAGAACCGAGGAGGTATCGGTTGAGTGCGACGACCTCCTCGCCTCTCATGTAATCCTGATACGTGGCGAGATTTTCTCGCTCGGAATATGGCCGCGCTGTGTCCTTTGAGGACACTTACGGGACAAATAATGCAATAATGATAATTACAATTAACTATACAATTATTATCATTATTATAATTTCAATTATTATAATAATTGTACTTGTCGTTATCATTATGATTATTATTATTGATTTTTTTAAAAATATTTCGTTACCACACACGAGGCACGACGAACCAACACCTCTATCAAGCTGGCTCCACAACATGAAAAGTATGAAGTTTGACATATGAAAATGAAATAATTTAGGGCTAATTAGACTCTAATTAAATGCTTTAATGCCAATTTTGTTGCTCCGCGTTTAAAAACAAAAAAAAAAACCTGTGGCGGTGCCAGCTTGAATATTCAAGCTAGCAGCGCCACATCGAAAAATCAACTAAGGGTGGGTGATTTCAAAAAAGTAATTACACCGTAATCAGTTGTTAATTAGATGATCCAAGAATATCCAAAGCCGGAGTTTGATGCTCGTCGTTTCCGATTTCTTTGCGATTTTGTTTTTAATTTGTTGCTCCGTGTTTAAGAAAAAAAAAACACGTGCAGCGACAAGTTCGGGAATACGGCATTTAATTAGCATCTAATTAGAACTCAATCATTTCATAAACTTCGTATAATCCTCATGTGGCGGTGTCAACTTGATAGAAGTATTGGTTCGTCGTGCCGCGCGTGTGTGGTAACGAATGAAAAAAAAAAAACAAATCAATAATAATAATAATCATAATAATAACAACTGCAATTATTATAATAATTGAAATTATAATAATTGTATAGTTAATTGTAATTATCATGATTGCATAATTTGTCCCGTGAGTCTTCAAAAAATGCTCACAGCGCATATTCCGAGCGAGAAAATGTCGGCTGGTGTCAGGATTACATGAGAGCCGAGGAGGTATCGGTTGCGGGCGAGGACCTCCTCGCCTCTCATGTAATCCTGATACCAGCCGAGATTTTCTCGCTTGCGCCACCGCCTGGCCTGAGCATTTTGCGCGGATTACATGCCGAAAATTCAATTAATGATAAGGAAATTAATAAGGACTTTAACCGATTTCTTTGGATACTTCGAGCGCTACCGTGGCAGAAGCCTCTCGTTAACGAAAAAGACTTTGGGCCTCGTCAGATCGAGAAAATATGTTGCCATCTCTGTCACGCAAATAGGGATATTTGTTCTTTTAATTTATTATACAATGACTTTTATAATAATTTTCTGCACACGTCAATTATAGAAATTATGTACTGACGTCATTTTTTATTAACAAAAAATCGGTCGAAATTTTTTGTAAATACGACATTGATTTAATGAAATCGATTTATAGTTTCGAGTGTCATTGGCAAACGGCAAAATTTTCTTCCTCTCCGGTCACACTGTTTACCTGGGTTTGTTTTGTAAATTTCGATAATTTTCAATAAAAAAAAAATTCAGCGTTGATGCTATTTACGAAAAACTAAACAAAAACAAACAGCACCAGACCGACGTTGATTTTTCAAGCGTTCTAGGATTAGTTCTCCATAACTTGTGTGTCGATCCAAGTAAAATTCGTCCTGACCTTTCAAAATTCCAGTATCAATAAAAAAAATTTTCGTTGCCCTGATTGAGTGATGGAAGAAACAAAAAAAATTACGACCAAACTAAAACGAGATGATTGATTTTTCTTCCTTTTCTCACCTCATAACAGTAGATCGAATCACTCGACATTGTCACTTGAAATAAAATGTCCAACTTGAAAAATAAAGCGTTGAAAATTCACAAAAAAAAACATCACGTTATAGAAGATATTCAAAATTTTATCGTTTTTTCTATCCTTCCCTCGAAGATACGCATCGTAAACTTCGCACAAATGGCTTGATATAAACATGGGCAAATAATTTGAAGCTAGAAATAAAAATAAATATTACACATAGTATATTGTTTTTTTTAACCGTAACGCAAAGTTGAGTGATAGAGGCAAGATGGAAAAAAAACATCGTTCCCTCTACTTTTTTTTACAATCACGCTGATATTTCGTGACAAGTGTTGGTACAAATGTAAAAATGACATTCATGTTTACTTCGATAAAAAAAAAAAGGAACAAACGTAAATTGCGAGGAATATACGTGAATGTGTTACGCGATATGCCCTAACTACGTATATTATTATCTGTGATTGAGAATTAGATGGATCCTTGTACCTTGACATAATGACACATACCGATGCATTGTCCGCTCTGACCTCAACAATTATTTATCATTATTGTGAATTTCGTATTGATGGCCAAAGTCTGAAGCGACATACAGATCTACAAATGGGTCCAAAATTTCAGGACAAATTGAGGGAAATGCAAATCTTGGCTCTCAATGGATGAAGCTCAGAGATGACAGATTTTTTTTCCATCGATTTTCATGCCAAGATACGAAAAAACATCAAATGTTTTCTCGATTAAAATTTATATAAAAAAAATTATGGATAATTTGACATTAGAAATAATTTTTTTTGGAATATCCGGGGACATTAATTTTTCATGATTTTTTCAATTTTTTCTCTCACAATACTGTCAATGTCGCACTCGGTCAGCTTCATTCTCGTTAGGAATGTAATGTTTTTTTTTTGTTGTTTATATCGCGAACCTGTAAATAATTAACTTAGTCTCATTTTCCTAACGGGAGCTCGATCAGTACGAAGATTGGATAACGGTTGCGCAAATTACGAAGACAGTTTAATCGTGCCATTTTTATGACCATCGTCGTATTTTATTTTCAAATTTATTTATTAAAAACAAACTACAAGCGTATGATGAAACATTGCGGTCGTCCACGCGTAAAAGAATGAATTACAAATTCGAATATTTTGTCAACAATTTTTTCAATTCTTTTCTGGCAATTTTTCCAGACGATGCGTATGGCATCTAATCGGTTTAAAGTACTCGTGAAAATTAAATTCTTTCAATGTCCATGAGCGTGTGACTTTGCCAATTTTCTCAATGCTGTCCTACCGACTTTGCCAGACGAGGTGTGAGGCAATTCGTCGAGGAAAATTACACCGCCACGGAGTTTCATATAATCCGGAAGTGCATCAGCCACTATATTCTCGAGCTCCTCTTTCGTCACCTGCGATTAACGAAAGAAGAGAAAGAAAGAGAGAGAGAGAGAGAGAGAGAGAGAGAGAGAGAGAGAGAGAGAGAGAGAGAGAGAGAAAGAGAGAGAGAAAAAAAGAAAGAAAGAAAGAAAAAAACATGAAGTTACTGCTTTGTCGAATTAAATATTAAGTTCGCGATTGTCGTTGCGAGTGCGGTGACTTTGCTCTGAAATATTATCGCGCGGAAAGTGTAGATTTAAAATTCACCAGTCATCGAAGCGCGTTATCGTCTGCATGTTGTATCAATTATGTCAATAGGTAAAAGATTATATAATTGAGCTACGATCGCGCTACATAATCGTTTCGTAACATTGAAAAAAGAGACTCAATGCACCTGGCAATGTCACTCATTACGTGAAAACTCTGGGGAGAAAAGTAACAGGAAAATCCGCGCAATGGATTCTCAAATTCGAGCAACACGTCGCACGAATTTTGTCGTGATTTTCTCATTGCTCGTGTCGCTTTGAACAATATTATCTCGGTGTCGAAAAATTTTGTATACTTTTGAAAATTAATCAATCATTTTTATGGTTTTAAAAAAAATATCTTTACTTACTTTGGAATTTGGTGTTTTAGCTACGAAAGCTACGGGATGTTCGTCATCCAAATCATCAGGTACACCGAGCACAGCGATCTCTTTCACTCCCGGATGTGTCTGAAGCACTTGCTCGATCATAGCCGGTGAAACGTGGTGTCCTCTGTATTTAATCATCTCCTTTATTCTATCGGTGACAAAAATATTTCCCTCTTCGTCGTAATGCACGAGATCACCGGTGTGATACCATCCTGACACAAACAAAATGAATTTCATCCTGTTGAATGGCGAAAATTTGTTTTCTTTTTCCTAATAATTATGAAATATATGTCGCAATGATAGTGATTAATATTTATATCAATGCAAATTCGTTCGAACGCACATTCGATTCATTAAAACTGTATTTCTATGAATTGTAATATGAAAATTAATCAAGCAATTTCAGAAAAAGTGCACTTCGAAGGAATATTTTTTTTCCAACGAGATCAATTTTATCCAGGATTATTTGCTTTATTTTTTTTTTCTTTTCGTACCTTCGGAATCGATAGCATTGCGCGTAGCTTCGGGATTTTCGTAATAACACTTGAACAAAAATGGCGACTTGAAACACATCTCGCCGGTCTCATTCGGGGATAAAATTCTCCCGTTCTCGGGATCAATGACTTTCATCATGAGATTCTTGCAGAGTTTACCGCAAGAGCCAGGCCTGAAATTGGGCGTTTGTTGAATACCAGCACCCCCTAATTCCGTAGCACCTTGAATTTAATATTTAAAAAAATCATTAAAATGGAACTAACAAAAATTGGGAAGCGTTACATTTTTTGTTCCATTTTTTTTTCGCTCAAATGTCTCACCGTAAACGTTAAAGATACCGGTCTGAGGAAACGTTTCGGCCAATTTTTCTTGCGTCTCTTTCTTCAAGACAGCACCACCGAGATATATAAGTTTTAATGACGACAGATCGTAGTTCGGTATCAGAGGAGATTTTTGTAATCTGAATGCCATGCTCGTGCCCATCAGCATCCAATTTACCTGATCGGTGAATTAAATTATTGCGTGCGATTTTTATTGAACGCTGGTTCATCGAGCGCCCCGCAACGAACAGTTACGCGGAGAGGGGGATGCGTCGTTAATGTTGGGTTCGTTGAAATGCTCGGTCGCAAAGTCTCGTAATAATTGGCACCGGGACGTGATACTAATTATTATCGCGTACAGTTAATTTAAGGTCGTTAACTCGTTTCTCACAGTGAGACAAGCGCGAAGCTGACTTTCATGGTAAAAATCGTAAAATAATAGAGCGGTGCATGATTTTTTTTTCCGCGGAATTTTAATCGTGAAACGGTTGAACGTACTTGAAATTTCTCGATAAGCTCGAGAGCCTTTTCTTCCACGAATTCCGGATAAATGATGCGTTTCTCGGGAACAGCGATTCCACGCAGCATCATGAGAATACCGGAGATCCACGAAAGCGACGAAAAGATCAACGTGGTCATTGTATGCTCGTTTCCACCAAGTTTCTTCGCGAGATTCAAATTTCCAAAGAGCGATCGATGAGAGTGCAAAGCACCCTTCGGCAGACCGGTGGTGCCCGAGGTGTATATAATAACAGCCGGATCATCGATACTCGATAATTTCGTGCAGGAAAATTTAGCGACGAGCTGAACGTCATTCACCGACTCGATAATATCGCTGAGCGATTGAAAACCCGGAGCTTTGCCGAATACGATGATCTTTGTTTTGACACCGATTTCACTGGATACCTCGAGTGGTATGGTGGCGGAAGCCTCGTTGATGAAGAGGACTTTGGGCCTCGTAAGACCGAGGAAATGTCTAGTTAATTCTGTCACGCGAACAGCAAGTTTTTATTTTTTTCAATTATAATATAACAATTTTTATAATAATTTTCGGTGCATATTTATCATAGAAATTAATAATGACGTAATTTGTAATGAACAAAAAATCGTTCGAAATTTTTTTGTAAATACGACATTGACTTATGGAGGTTCTGCTCGAATCTAAAAAAAGTTACAGCGACTTGAAATTTTAATAGCGTGTTCGTATAAAGTTGTACTTCGTGTACCTAAAAAAAAATTTCAACGAGATTCACCATCTACTTTCCGAGATAAAAATTCGTATAGATACTCTTGAAATGCATATAGGGTCTCATGGTATCAACCGTTATGACGTGAAGAATCGTTCGATATCAGGTGCATATAAAAGTAGTGGCTGTTCAAAAATTTCAGGAACGTATAATAACTTATCTATTACAAAGCCCTAGAAAAAAATGGATGCGATTCACGACGCCTAGCGCGAATAATAGCAAATTAATAAAATGAAAACGTGCTATATTCGGTGAAACAAATGCCGAACGCAAACTGCCCCGCACGTCACCCACGCCGCGCTAAACGTAAAAACCCAAATATAGGACCGCCGCAATGAAATTTATTTACGTTTTCGAGTATCATTTAATTGAAAAATATTGCAACGAAGGTAAATATCGATTTCTTACCTCGATTAATTCCAACGTCCCACCACGGATTAAATATAGCACCGATAAACAATGAGGCGAAGCATGGAACGTACATGTCCATTTGATTGTGGGTACAAATTCCTATAACGTCACCGGGCTTTACATTTTGTTTTTTAAGCCAAATTGCGCACTTTACACTCTTTTCCATCATTACGGTAAAATTTTCTTCCTCTCCGGTCACACCGTTCACCTGAGTTTGTTTTGTAAATTTCGATAATTTTCAATAAAAAAAAATTCATCGTTATTAATGCTATTTGAGCAAAAACAAAACAAAAACAAAAACGAACAGCACCTGACCGACGAATTTGGGTTGATTTTTGAAGCGTTCTAGGATTAATTCTCCATAACTCGTGTGTTGATCCAAGTAGGATTCGTCGTGACCTTTCAAAATTCCATTCTCGATAAAAAAATTTTCGTTGCCCTGAGCGAGCGATGGAAGAAACAAACAAAAATTACCACCAAACAAAACAAAGAGGGAAATCTTTTTTTTTCTTCTTCTTCTCACCTCATAACAGTAGGTCGAATCACTCGCCATTGTCACTTGAAATAAAATGTCAAACTTGAAAAATAAGACGTTGAAAATTCACGAAAAAATATCTCACGTTATCGAAGATTCAATTTTATCGTTTTTTTTTTAAATTCTTCTCTCGAAGATACGCTTCGTAAACTTCGCACCGATGGCTTGACACAAAAAATGGGCAAATAATTTGAGGCTAGAGATAAAAATTCATATACATTCACTATAAAATCAAAATATTACATATATATTGTTCTTTTATCCGTAACTCAATGTTGATTGACACGAAGACGACGACTAGGGTTTTTATACAAGGACCATTGAGTATGGAGACTCGAAGTTTTCGTATTACTGCAATTGTAGGTTCACTGTAATCAAACCCTACTCTTGACTTCGTATCTCTGCTCTTATTGGCTCGCCTGGTTTATCCATGCAACGAGGGAACATTTCGCAAATTCTCACGCCAGAGGCAAGATGGAAAAAAAAAAACATGGATCCCTCTATTTTTTTAACAATCACGCTGATATTTCGTGACAAGCGTTGGTACAAATGTGAGACATTCACGTTTACTTCGATAAAAGAAAGGAGCAAAGATAAATTGCGAGGACTATACGTGAATGTATCACGCGATATCACATAACAGAGGCGGTCGTATTTCTGGCGAAATTTTTCATGCACGTCATTTTCATCTAATTTATGCTCTCTGAATGTCTAATTAGTGTGTTCATGTCCAATTCCGGATATTAACGGCAATTGAGGGTTTGATGGATCCTTGTACTTTGACAGTGACACATATAATGATGCACTGTCCCCTCTGACCTCGATAATTATTTATCGTGATCGTTAATTTCGTATTGATGGCCAAAGACTAAAGCGACATACAGGTCCACTAATGTGTGGACAATTTCAGGACCAATTGAGTGACACGCGAATCTCTGCTTAATGGATGAGGCTATGAGACAGATTTTTTTTTTCGTCGATTTTAATGCCAAGATACGAAGAAATATCGCCCGTTTTCTCGATTGACACATTTATTTAAAAAAATTATGGATAGTTTGACATTTTAAATCATTTTTGTTGGAATGGCTGGGGTAATTAAATTTTCATGATGTTTTCAATTTTTTACTCTCACAAAATTGTCAATGTTGCACTCGTTCAGGTCCATTCTCATCAGGAATGTAATGTTTTTTTTTTTTTTTTTCATACCGCGAACCTGCGAATAATTAACTCAGTCTTATCTTCCTAACGGAAGCCCAACCAGTATGAAGATGACCAGATGAAGATAACGGTTGCGCAAATTACGAAGACAGTTCAATCGTGCCATTTTTATGACCATCGTCGTATTTTCTTTACAAATTTATTTATTAAAAACAAACTACTAGCGTAACATGAGAAATTGTGCTCGTCCACGCGTAAAAGAATAAATTATAAATTCGAATATTTTTTCAGCAATCTCTTCAATTCGTTTCTGGCAATTTTTCCAGACGACGTGTAGGGCATTTCATCGATAAATTCGACACCTCCGCGGAGCCTCATGTAGTCGGGTAATGCGCCAGCTACGAGGTTTTCAAGATCCTCCTTACCCACCTTTTAATTGCATTAAATTTAATTCATCATCAGATAATTAGAATCAACTAACGATCACTTGAGACTATAATTATGATTAAAAACAAATGTTCGATCGTTGATGATTTTTTTGAGATTTTGATTGAGGCGTATATAGTGTGTTACGAGACCTTAGCATTCGGGTTTTTCAAGACCAAAGCGATAGGATGCTCGTCATCGATTTTGTGTGGTATTCCGAGTACAACGACCTCGGTCACATCGGGATGTTCTTGCAATGTCTTTTCTATCATCGTTGGTGAAACGTGATAGCCTCGGTACTTGATTATTTCTTTGATTCGATCGGTAACGTAAATGTTGCCAGATTCGTCATAATAAACGATATCACCACTGTGAAGCCAACCTATATCATCGAGTTAACAACACTTATAATAATAATAATAATGATGGTAACATCGTTATATCACAAATACCTTCAGCATCGATTGTTTCCCTTGTTGCACTGGGATTATCATAGTAGCCCGTCATCATGAATGGTGACTTGAACAAAGCTTCGCCAGTCTCAGCGGGACCCAAAATTTTTCCGCTTACAAGATCAATGACCTTCATCGACATGTTACGAACGATTTTGCCACAAGAACCGAACTTCCCATTTTTATCCTGCATAATGCCCACACCCCCCAATTCCGTGGTACCTGAAGTTTAGCGAACAATGGTACTCGCGGCGATCGAACGATGAAAAAAAAAAAAACCGACTGAACTCTATAATAGTATATTGTGCACCAAGGGCGTAAAGTGGGCTTTTTTAGACCGAGTGTGGAGTTTGCAGTACGAGTCGGAGGCGAGCTAGCACGAGTCGAAGGCGAGTGCGACTGCGAGCTGAAGACAAGTACTGCAACCACACGAGGTCAAAAAGCCCACTTTACGCCCTTGGTGCACACCATATTTTTGTAACACATGTACTGATCTGCGTTGTGCCCATAAGCGGCACTAAGGTGAGGTACTAAGGTAAGGTAATGTAAGGTAAGTTAATGTAATGTAAGGTAAGGTAAGGAAATCTAATGTAAGGTAAGGTAAGGTAAGGTGGTAAGGTAATTCCATAGGGGCGTAAAGCGATGCTTACGCATACCGATACGTCCCTTTGGCATTAGTCCATCGATAGTATATAATATACACACTTTAGGCCCGCTTATGTTAATAGGTCTAAAAACGCAGAAATCGTGCATGTGTTACAAAAAAGTCTGCATATTTTCGTACCGTAAGCCTGACGAATTTCGACACCAGGAAAACTCAATGCTATTGCCTCTTGCGTAACTTTTTTGACCACACCTCCGCTAATCCAGATATATCTTAGCGAGGTAAGATCGTATTCGTGTATCGCGGTTGTTTGCTGAAGTCTTCTAGCGAGACTCGTGCCCAAAAACAACCAATTAACCTGGTTGTAGAGGGAATGATTGATTGATCATATAGTTGGAAGTAGAAAAAAAATGTAAAGGAGCATGGCAACGACGGTTTTAAAATATCGCATTAATATAAGATTGACCTCAAGTCGTGTCCAAAAAATGGTGAACTTGAAAACAAGTCGTTTCTAAAATTTTTTCCTCGATAGAAAAAAAAAAAATAATAATAAAATTTTGAGATTTTCGAACAGAAAAATTAGTATGACATTTTTTTTTCATATAATTTATAAATCGAAACAAATAGGATTGAACATGCCTTATACTTTTCGATAAGTTCGAGAGTCTTTTCTTCCTTGAATTCAGGATAAATAATTCTCGTCTCGCATTGAGCGACACCTCGCAGCATAAATGTCACACCGGTGGACCATGCGAGCGGCGAAAACATCATTGATCTCACGGTACCCTCAATTCTCGTCATGTCGATCGCGTTTTGAATATTCCCGAAGATCGATCTGTTAGAGTGCAAAGAACCCTTTGGGAGTCCCGTGGTTCCCGACGTATAGACGATAACGGCCGGTTCATCGATAGTCGATAATTTAGTGCAATGAAATTCCGATATTGTTCGAGCCACCTGAGACTTGACAATATCGTCGAGCGACTGAAGTCCGGATAATTCGCCAAATACGACGATTTTCATTTTCATACCGATCTCCTTGGCAACTTCGAGCACCATCAAGGCCGAAATCTCATTGATAAACAGGACTTTGGGCTTCGTCAGATTAAGAAAGTGCCTCGTCAGTTCTGCGTTATGTGCGTAAACAAGTTTCAATTGAATCATGCACTAGCTTTTTAATTGAAAAAAAAAAAAATTATCAAACTTATTTTCATCGACTTCAAATAATATTGTTTGCCGTCGTAAAAATATCGTTTGAAGTAGGTAAAAATAGAAATAACAAAAGTAATAAATTTTATTGAGTCATTCGTTGAATCTACTCGATCTGTCGAGAGAAAATAATTTTTTAACATGGAATGATGATTGATGACTGATCAACGAAAAATTATACATTTCGAAAGAGAGCTTACGACGAAAAAAAAAAAAATAATAATAATAATTTAAAGCAGTCATCTAAATTTACGGTAAAATTGTTTTAAAAATTCGACTTCTGGGGGATATTTAATACTTCGCAGTGTACCAAAACTCTTCAGGGCCGCTGGACGCTAAATTTTATTTTTATTTGACATTAAACAGGCTATCGGTGACTGAAAATTGTACAACGACTCGAAAATAGCTGAGATTACATCTTCGAGGAAATTTTACTTTAATGGATGCGAAAAAAACAAAAAAACATTTTTATTATAAATCAAAGCGGAGTACACACAATAATTATCTCTATCTCTCACCTTTGGTGATTCCAGCATCCCACCATGGGTTATACACAGCCCCGAGATACAGCGAGGCGAAACATGGCACGTACATGTCTATCTGATTGTGAGTACAAATTCCTATAACGTCACCGATCTGTATATTTTGTTCTTTCAGCCACATCGCGCACCTTACACTCCTCTCCGTCATTTCGGCATAATTTACTTCCCTCCCCGTCACACCGTCCACCTTTACAGCAAATTCTCGTAATTCCATTAGAACATAAAAATTGCTCAAAAATTATGTACCGAGAGACTCGTTTTTTCTTTGAATTAAAAAAATGTGAAAAATTTACGTACCTCACCGATGAATTTTGGATTTTCTCGTAGACGTTCGAGTAAAAATTCACCATAACTATTGTGACCGGTGACGTAAGGACTCTCCTTACCTCTCAAAATACAATTTTCAATAAAAAAATCCTCCGAGTCCTGTATTTCGATAAAAAATCATTGATTAACGCGCCCAATCGATTAATTAATAGAATTTCAGTGTAAAAAAAATGAAATTAAAAAAAATGTCTCTCACTCTGTAGTTATAAGTTGAATCAATCGACATTTTATATTATCTTGAATTATTAGAAGAGCGTTCGATCACTGATAAGTCTTTGATTTTGCAAATTTTAATTACTCGTTAATTTATCAATTTATTTCCCAGCAGAATGAGTGAGAGAGAGACAGAGAGACGAGAATCAAAATATCGTGAAATTGTATTCCACGAGCGGATTATCCTTCGAAAAAGTAGCGTTTAATGACTCGTTGACCGAGTGACGATATCTAATATAAAAGTCTTTCATTATTATCAACGATCAAAATAGACCCCTCCTTTGTGAAAATTTTTTCACTTGCTATATTTTATCTTCACCGAATATCTGCTAATCGGGAGATTGCAATTTCTTGAAAAAAATTGAAACACAATCATTGCGGGCATCTCTCCTCATGATTCATGTGCTGCCTTATCGCGTTACGAACCTTTTCGAATTTCGTCAGAAAAATTCAAAACAATCGTTAAATAAGCCCAAATATTAATAAGCTGGAGTAAAATAAAAACTGTAAAAATAAAAATTTACTGACGTGGGATAATTATTAAAAAAAAAATAAAATTTTTTATGAAAAAAGTGCATTAAAAAAGTTGAAGGAGGTACCAATTTTTCATTCCCTCGATAATTAATAACAATGCCCAATGGTATATTTCTCGAGGAATTACAACGATGATAAATGAGTTTTCGAGTCCTTCCGAGTGGTTATTATTAATTTTTTTTTTAATATAATTTTCATCAACGCCGAGCGCATAAAGCGAGTACGACGTGAATTCATCGTTTTTACAAAAAAAATTGCATCTTGACCATACATAATTACAAGGCTTTTCGGGTCGTTGCGTACATACAGAGCGACGAGATGATGTTACGCGTACGACGCAAAGTCCTTGCTTTTTTCTTAAAGATTTTTATGTTATCTCGCTTGAATAAAAATAAAGAGAGGAAAAAAAAAAAAATAATAACAGTTGACGAAGAATAATCGTCGTTTATTGGGGAATTGAAAAAAAAAAATATTTGTAGAAATATCGAGAAAAAAAAATATGAATGATTGAGATTCGGTGATTATAATTTTCGTTTCAGACCTTCGTTCACGTCCCAATTGAACAAATACACCCCATTTTGTCCATTATTGGGAAGTGTAATTAAAAAAGAAAATAATGTTTTTAACATTTTTTTTTTTACGGCAAAATAATTTTTTTTTTCAAGTATTTTTTTTCGGGTCTTCGAACCAATTTTGAGTAAAAAATGTCCCTTGGAAGTGACACTTGATCCGAGTAATTTTCCAGATATTATTTTTTCAATGTTCCTTCCTCATTTTATGATGCATTTACACATTAACAGGAACTTTTTTTTTGTGTAAGCTTGGCTGAATTTTGTTGAAAAAAAAAAACCAGAAATTCGAACGAAATTCTTGACAAGCAATTAGCGATGAATTTTTTTTTTTTTTTTTCAAAATTTCCCACTGTCGTAATAAAAATTAATATTATATCAGTAAGATATAAATTATCGTTTGAAACTAAAATTCGAAATTTCCAAATTATCTTTCACTCTTATTACTCCTTATTTTTTTTTTCGTTTTTCTTTCAATTTTTTTTTTTTTGTAATTTCTAGCAAGACACGACAATATACGTTTAATTATATCTTCATCGACCAATCGTTCATTCTGCATTCAACGAATTTTTTTTTTTTTTTTTTTTTTTTTTCAAAACAATACAGTAATATCTCCCAACATTATTCAAATCCGTCGTTCGCTCATGTGAATCTTTCAAATTTACCACTAACAATAATATTTCGCGATTTTTTTAAAATTCTTTATTCCTCTCATTATTCCGTTTCACTCTTCACGCGGTAAGTTATTATTGATTGTTAATAATTATCACAGAAAGTTTTTCAAACAATGACCGTGACGTTTATTTCAATAATTTAATCGTTAATATTATCATCGTTATTAGTATCAATGTATTATGTTTTTATTTTATTTTTTTTTTTATTTTTAATTTTTAAATAAAATTATCATTAAACGTATCATCGTAGGCTAGTATAGACGGAGAAATTGAGAATCGGAGCTCGTAGATATAAGTCTTAATAACGGTAATAGTAATATTTTTTTGTCTTCCCCTCGAGAGCCTCTGTTAGGAATAATTCTAATTACAATTAGCAGAAGTAGAATTAATAATTGGGTATATATATATTTTTTTTATAGAGATAGCCGTGAATTTCGTAGCGATAATTCATTCGAAATTTCTCGATGACAAATATAATATTTTGTTCGAAGGTAAACATTTTTTTTTTTTTTTTGAATGACTCGTCAAAGGTGAAGAGAAAAAATCGCTACTTCAAGTCCATAAACTCGATAACGAAGTGTCATAAATTTATTTTTATGCGTTTTGTTTTGTTTTGTTTTTTTTTCTTCATCATCGAGAACATCTCTCATCGATCTTCATCTTGTCCCACTTCACTGTATCGATAATCGAGATTGCCAAAATTTTTTTTTTTATGGGTCATCAGTACAGTCGAATAAAATGGTACTTGCGTTTTTTTTTTTAAATTATCTCGCCACCAAGATCGCTGATAATATTATATTTTCAAGTAGACGAGACCGAGAAAATATAACGCGATGAGAGAGATCAATGGCCAAAGAGATTTTATCAGTAAAATTTTTTAGCAAACAGCACATTTTAGCGAGACTATTCAGGCATTTTACAACATATACAACGTTTTTTTACATTTAAGGTTTTTTTTTGTGGTGTACTCCCGCCATGTACAAGTGTATGTTTGGGTTCGGAAAAAAAAAAAAAAAAAATGTGAGACGTTGGGAAAAAATCGCAAGAGGTGCCCCACACACTTGACTTTTTTATTCTCGAGCCACGAGACGATCTCGCGGAATAAATTTTCAGCGATTTCCTTTCGCGAGATCGCTATTGAGATCGAAGAAATAATTTTCAGCGAGCGGCAGGAATATTTTAATGCGACCAGATCCTATCTTGGGGGAATGAAGATTTAGCTCTCGATGTGTGAGCGTTTTTTTTTTTCAATCCCACGCTTCGCAAAAAACATCTCGTGAAAGGAGGATCGCGAAAGGAGGATCAAGAGGTGCCTCGTGACTCGAGTATAAACGTCGAGTGAGGCATCTCTCAGAATTTTTTACCCCGAGATCTCCATTCGTCAGATTTTTTTTCTCAAATGCAAAACTATAATTGGAGAGGTTGAAAGTTGAAACAAAAAAAATGTATATTTGACAGTGAGATACCCTGATATAAATAGATGGATCTTATATATGTATCATTATCGGGTGTCTTTCAGTTCTATTCTCGTCCGAATGAGTACACATACCCACACGTTTGTTGCAACGAAATTTTACTTATTACGATATTCCGTTTTGCCCCCCCCCCCCCCCCTCTCCCCAATTGCAATCCCTCACTAGGAAAATTCAAAGGCAATTCACGCGAAAATTGCAGCTCTACGCGAAACTCGACTAACAAACACTCAAACAATGCAGATAAATACAATTTAGCAATTTAACATTTCTTCCTTTTAATATAACTTCTACGAGTATCTCGTACTATAGCAGGTTTTATAATTACATTCAATTGTCTTCGTGTTCATTTTTTTTTATCTGAAAATTTGTAAAAATTACTTACGATATTCTTATCGAGCTTAATGTTTGAGACAAATGTTTCTTTTTTTAAGACTTCCACTCCGTCATTTTTCTTTCGTAAATTTTTCTTTTTCTCACTTGGATTATTGTTATTTTTCTTCATATCTCGTGGCAACGTAGGCTCTATAAATTTTCCTCACGCACAACTCTCGCGGCACGTGTCGTCTCCGTATCCTTCATGAACCACTTTTTTTTTTTAACTTCTTTGCCTCGTTTTCTCTGATTTTTTTTTGTTTTCCTTCAACCTTGCTCAATATCTTTTTCCTTCGAAGCTCCAACTTGGCGAGCTCGCGATCCAGTATAAATCCCAGCTAACTCCCCCAGACTTCTTCGGATTTCGACGCTGGCACGTCAGATTCGTATTATATATGTATGGGGAATTCCAGACGAAATCCTCGTCACCGTCCAATCATTTCAAACGGACTTTTGGATTTTTTTTCGAAAATTCGTTACGTCCTTATCGAATAAAGTGTTCAATTAACATAAAGTAGAGTACTATCGATGCATTGTGAAAAAAGCCAGGATTAATATTCTCAATTATTTACCACTTTTGCGATAATTTTTCTGTAAATTTGTCACGAAAACTTTCGGAATAATATCTATCGGTTGATTTGGCCTGGAATTCCTCATATAGGAAAATTTCTCCATCCCGCAGTAAAGATGAATTTTTAATCAGCATCTCGGGATTTCACATTATACATACATATAAGGGTGATCGTCGATTTTCAATATATACTTGCCGACCCTGGAATCGATAGACAATGATGAGAAAACAATGTTAGAATTATTTCAGATTTTTAGCTTGATTGGAAAGGGTGCCGAAATTAATTTAAAAGTGTCAAACAAAAGTTGTATTGGAAGAAAAAAAAATTTCTCAACTTTGGAGTAAAAAAAAATGAAAACTATTCTTGAATCAATTTGATTTGGTCAGAAAAAAATAGTTTTTTTTTTAACTCGAAAATTGAGAAAATTTTTTACAGAATTTTTTTGTAAGAGTCTTTTTTCTAACCCGATTGACTTTTTTCGCTTTTTTCTAACGCGATCAAATTGATTCAAAAGTCGTTCCTTTTTTTTTAAATCGAAAATTGACAGATTTCTTTCTCAAGTAAAAACCTTTTTTTCCCAATTTTAAATCGATTTCGGCACCCTTTCCAATCAAGCTAAAAATCTGAAATAATTTACCCATTGTTTTCTCATCATTATCTATCGATTCAAGGGGTAGCAAGTATATGTTAAAAATCAACAACCACCCTAACATATATATATATATATATATATCTTATATATACTCTCGACCGAGAGCAATATATAGTCCTATAGCGGCTTTCAAGGTGCAAAAAACATTTAAGACAACGTTGCGTCGTCGTGTCATATACGTGTGTACAGCTCGTTTCAAATGATTTTTCTTGATGCACACACGTCAAACGCGAGATTCGCGAGAGCGCGGACAAACGAAAAGTACTTTATTTAAAGTACTTTTCGTTTGTCCGCGGTACAAAACAAAACAAAACCCACGGTACATGTATATTGTATACGAGATAATGCAGCGTCAAGTCGAGAGGCACGGTTATTGCTTATTACTTCGATCATAAATTCGATAACGACCCATTAGAAAAAGGAGAAAAAAAAAAAACATTCTCGATTCCCAAAAATCGTAGAAGATTTATGTTTCTTCTTAACCTTCGTACGTTCAACGATATTTTACATTGATATAGACACACATAACATGCTTGGGCTTATATGGGATTATGAGCAAATAAAGAGTGGACAAATTGAATGAAATTTGGTAAATTTTCTCCTATGAATTTACCTCTCGAAGCCATCTTTCTAAAAAAAAAAAAAAAAAGAACACGGAAATATCTCTTCCTTCTCACGAAAAAAAAATCTCATAGATTTAAGCATGAAGAATTTTTAAATAAGCCCAAGTTGAGAAATCCAACGACTGCATACGTACCGATATAAATTGTCCCTCAATTGATTTATTTCTCATTTATTGGTTGTTACTGTCGTATCATTAACTTGGGACAACGTCCTTGAGATATTTTATCTAAGGAATTATATCGAACGGGCAGACGTGGTTTTTTTTTTTTTTTTCTGTTATCGATGAATGAGATTTTTTTCACGATCGATTGGAATTGCCGAAACTCTCGATGCACTCTGATAGTGAATATGGCACAATTTTAAACCCGAATTGTGTGTGGATAAATCACGATCGTTCCTCTTTGGGCAATTAAAAGAAATTTAATTAAATATCAGCTGAATTGTACTATCAATTCTCATAAATTGACGTTAATATTAATTTCATTAATTCGAATGATCGAGTCGTTCATGGAGTCTGAAAAAAAAAACAATTAGAAAAAAATCAACGATTGAATCATATAATGCGATTTTTCAAACGATAAAACGAATAATAAATATGTCCTCTATGTATATAATCCAACCCAAACAAGCGCAAATTTACTCGTATATACGTTGTACATCCCGCTTGATTTTTTTTTCCCCTCACCGTCTATTCTCGTCACTTTACCGTTCTCTCATTCTTCGTCTATTCTTCCTCCCTTTTTTTTTTTCATCTCTCTTTCCCCCTTTCCCGCTAGGTCGGAATTTCATTACCGTGCGAATTAACGATGTGACTCATCTCGAGTGCATCTTGCGGGGTTTATTCGACGGTCAAGGAGACGAGACAAGATTTAAATAATCGCGTGACAAAGATTTTTTGCTCGGATTTTTGTAGAATTCACGAGAGCTCGCGAGATTCTTGCTGGGAAAAGGGTAAACATTTTTTTTTTTACACGCAACTGGATGAATTTTCGTTTAAAAACCATTTTTTTTTCAATCCACAATTCATTCCCGTTTGACAAACTGTCGGCTTTTTCGATCTTTCGTTCGCTCAATCGTGCGTATATTATTTTTCTCTCGTATTATTGTTTTATCATAGAGAATTTTTTTTCAAATGATTTATTAATTTTTTTCATTAAGCTCAGCTGAACGCGTTCGGTGATGGTTGCCGTTGTTGCAGCATGGGTTACTCGCCCCCGAGGGATAGAGCCTGAACGATTCGAGGATCGGCTTTGCTGCCCTCTCTGAACTCCTCGAGGGTGAGCTTGTCGTCGTGATTCTTGTCCATCTGATCGAATATCTTATCGACCCTCTTCTGCGGCGTATTTTCATCTTCGGCGTGTGGCTGTTGCCCCTGAAACATCGTTTTTTTTTTTTTTTTTCACCCAACGCGAGAACGTCAACGACTAAGCGCGATAAACATATTCAGTAGCCTGGAGCTGACTTTTTTTTAAGCATCATTCTCCCCGCTCAATTTCATGAAAGTTCATTGAATGAAGAATTCATTTTTTTTTTTCAAACACATATCAGGAATTTCAAAGAGCAGGTTCTTAACCGAGAGAAAAATGGTAAGAATGATTCTAAAATTTGAGGGGAGGTTTGTGCTGGTACTAGGAATACACCGTAATTATTTTAGATTTTTTGACCACGTAATTGAGGAGAAAAAAAAAAACATTAAATATGCCGCTTATACGTGGGCTCTTATGGAGAAGTATTCGAAGCTATGATTTGAGATTATTTTATTTATTTATTTAAAGAACCGCTTAAACGACAGATTAGACATTCATAGATATAATTTGCCCATAAAGAAAGTTTTTCACCGTGCCGATTGTGAAATATACTTGTAATCAGAATTGAGCGTGAGTAATGGCAAATTAATGGCGAAACAAATGCCGAACGCAAAACCTGCCCCGCACGTCACCCGCGGTGCGCCGTCACGTTCCCCTTGCCGCACCCAATTGATGTTAAGAACCTCATTAAGCTTGCCCGAACGTTCTTACAAAGAATAACAATAATTTCAATAAAAACGATAATAATTGTTATTCTTATTTAATAATAATACTTTCGAGAAATCGTTGCTATTTTTCTTTATCCCGGGAGATACTTAAAGACGAAATCTCTCCCAATACATTCTAGGTATACTCCCGGGTTTCCGCTTCATTAGAGACTCGACCCGTTTCAAGCTTGCAATCTGAAAAGAGGCCGAGGTGACGGCTCTTTTGAATGGAATGTCTATACGACGAAGATGAATACATGGAGAATGAGGATGGAGAAAGAGAGAGAGAGAGAGAGAGAGAGGAGGGGGGGGGGGATTTCTCAGAGGAATCTGGATGAGAAGAGAGACTTGAGGAGACGTGAGACGAAAACTAAAGAAGAGAGAGAGAGAGAGAGAGAGCATCGTGAGAGTAAAGGATAGATGGATAGTGAAATTGGCAGAAACGACACGCAAGCTTATGCCCTCACGCTCAAATTGCTTCCCTTAGGGCAATCGATCGAACGAGAGCGAGAGAGGAGAGATAGAGATTCATATGGCCAACAGGGCCTTCATCCCAACATCGTTGAGTGATGTGTCAAGTCGAACCTGCGAGAGAAAAAGGAGATGGGAACATTGAATGAGGGAGAGCGAGACGTCGATCTCTCGATTACCCTCTTTCGTGAACCAATCTCCATATATAGGTAACCTCTGACCAATCTTCATCGTTCAACATCACTTTTCATAATCTAAAAATATACGTATGCACGATATATGGAAGCCCTTCGAAGCCGATTTACATAAGAAAATCCCTGTCAAAGACCACGAAACGATGAATATTTCGGAAAAAAAATACCTGTATCGCGATAAATCCGAATTAATTAAAATTAATGGCATGAAAATTGACGTAAAGTTTTGAAAACTTAGTACTCTCAAATCTCTCTCTCACTCTTGTCCACAATTATCGAACAATATCAGTTTTGAAAGCAAAAGTTTCCTACTAATCGCTGGTAC
This sequence comes from Rhorus exstirpatorius, assembly GCA_963564615.1. NCBI lineage: Eukaryota > Metazoa > Arthropoda > Insecta > Hymenoptera > Ichneumonidae > Rhorus > Rhorus exstirpatorius. The sequence continues at coordinate 14,014,896 of OY751316.1, read as the reverse complement.
GAATCATTTTGGTTAAATTCCAACCCTCATGAGTAACTCGCAGCGTGTGACGCTCCGATACGTGATCAATGTATACGTAGCACAGTCGGTTGAATTACGACTATATTTGAAATACGTTCGAGAAACATACACTCACATGCACACACATATTATTATATACAGAAATATTCAATCTGTGTGCATGTACGTTGGCCAGGGTGTAGTAATAATTTAGTGGGGTTCGCGAATCTGGCGAAGAGGGCAGAGAGGAAGTAAAGTCAAGGGAGAGCAGGTTATACGTAACGTCGTCACGTGAACGGGTGCAATATACGAGGTCTGGCGCCCAGAGGCGCGTAATATCGAAATGAAGATTATATACCCACATGCATCCGTCATATACCAAAGTACTATATACGTATATATACACATGTATATCCGGTATGGAATATCACATAGTTGTATGCAGAGTTTGGGGCCATTTCTAATCGTTCCCAGCATGAGGACCAGGCTGCGTACATACATATATAGAAAGCGAGAGTACAAGATCTTGGAGAGTTCAGCAGATTGTTGGGTCGAACGTACATGGAACGAGATACTATGCATTGTATATAATACGAACGACGATATAATATCGCGTACAACGAAGAGCATCTTCGCTCTGGGAATTTGCCTCGGGGCTAATACGTCTAGCTTGAACGACGTATGTTATCACGAGAATTAATTAAGAGCTAATTAGTCCTCAAGTATAATTCCCCGATTAGGTTTCCCATAATTAAATACATCACCATAACGAATAAAAGGGATTCACATCGATCTGCGAACACCCCTCGTGTGATATATATATTAGGGTGTGTCGAAAATGAACTTTTTTTTTTTATTTTCTTTGCTCCTACCACTCAACACTTTAGGATTCGACATTAAGGAGGTATTATCGTTTCTCACGTGAAAATTATTTTCCAACTTAGCTACGTGAAATTTTGTGAACACGAAATTCAGAGCAAAATCCAACTTGTGGTGAAATTTCACAACGATTTACCGTCTAGAAACTGAGATATTGTAATAAAACGAATTTCTATGAATAAACTCTACAGCAATTAAAAATGATAAACTCGTTTTATCAAGTTTATTTCAAACTATATTAAGTAAGCGGTAGATGATATAGAGATAATCGTAACACGTATCGTGTAAGCAATTGAATTTTTTATGAAATAGTTTGCGTGACATAATTTTTATCAGCTTAGAACACGGGTGAGATAAAAATTTACAAGGTAATAAGCATCTTCATTCATTTATTCAAAGAGGGGAGCAGTAGCGCGGTGGTAACGTTCCCGGCTCACACTCTCACACACAGTGGCATGCGATGGGGCCGAGTTCGATTCCCACCGCCGGCACCAATAAAAAAATTTCTAAGTGATTTTTCTGTGACCCCGGTGGTTCGGAACCCACCTAAAAAATGTAGGTCCAAAGGAAAGCAGCGTCTTGATGTGGTGACCGAAAGGCTGCGATTGCTGCGAAGATGTCTCGGGTTCGATTCCCGATGCCGTAGCACGGTAGATGAAAGCACAGCGGGCTCGGACGTAGCTCCAGAAGCAGGGCGTATGAACTACGACTGTTTCTGTCCTAGGTGCTGACATCTAGCGGGTGCGCGACAAGCTCCGGTAGCGGGAATCGAACCAGGGACAAACGAATACGAGAGGAGACCAACGGCAAAAGGTGATGGGAGCCCGCGACCCTCAGGGGAGTCGGTGTAAAAACTACCTAACCTAACCATTCATTTATTCAATGCACACAACTTTAAACGTTCGTATGGAATACAAGATGAACATTTAGGTGTACAGTAGTCTCGATCTTTTTTAATAGATAATTTGATTATCGACAAAATGAAACCAAAAACAGCTTCTCAACTTGTATAGTTTTCGAGATACTTTGGTTATAGAGTGTTTGAAAAATTCATACCGGACATGAGTCACATTTTAGAATTTTACTACCGAGTTCCAGTTTCACGAGGCTTCGTTTGAGGCTAAAAACTAAGTTTTCGAAGGGTACGTAAGAAGAAAAAAAAATAAAAGTTAAAAAAACCGGCCTAATATACATATATATTTTTTTTGCAAGAAATGCTTCGATGAGTCGTAATTCATTCAACCATTGACCGTTGAAATTAAATTGCGTTAGGGTTTGCTTTACATTCGAATTAACCGTGACAGACGAGTTCAAGAGCATGATACGAGCAGCAGAGTATGTATACCGAATCGTTGCTTGCAATTATACGTTGCTCTGTGACACTACAAATTCGATTCAAACTCATGTTTCCGGGCTTATATATGTGCCCGCATCCCTTTCGAGGGCTTACAACTCGTTGAATTCCAAAAAGGCGGAAGACAAGACCACGAGATATACGAGAAGAATGTTACGAGGATAGTATATCGTAAATCGTTGAGGCTTAACGTATACATTCTTGTAGTCAGGGTGGTGTGGGAAGCCCAAGAAGATGAGGAAATTCGGGCTAATGATTTGTTAAAACAGTTATTGGCCAGGCAGCCTGAATATAGACTCGGGGTCTTGCGAGGAAGTCTTATATTCTGGAGACTCTTAATTGACACGGGAAAGTGGCCAGTGACCGTACTGGTGACACGTATGTATTGTGAAAACGAAGTGCCAGAGCTTAAATCGTTGAGGAAGCTCCCGAGGATGGTGTAACGACACCTCGTAGATGTCTTGGCTATCACGAGAGTACCTACCGGAGCACCATATCCTCTCTTCCCTTCCATCGAGAATGTTTCTCGCGATATTCCACGATACTCTGAAACCTTCTACGTGTTGCAAACTCGCCCCGAGGCTCTTTTTCGACCGTTTGTTGCTTCCGTGCCTGGTTCTATTAACCATGGTCACGTAACACAACGCCGTAATCGCATTCCTCGCCATCTTTCCCGCCCCAACCATCGTGAGCCACGATCCAGCCAACCGGCGGACAATTTTCATGGCTCATGGTTTATATAAGAACAGCCCCCCCCGAGCTACGCGTCAACCATGGCATTTAAACTCCGTTAAACTAAGTTTAATCGACGAATTACATACGAAACGTAAGTCTATCGTATTATATATTATATGTGACTCGTAGTTTTCAGAGCCTTGAGCGAAAAATTGAATTAAAATGGCATTAAGGCTGTAGAACAGTGTTTCAAAGCTGAAAACTCTTATAGCTCTGATGTTCTATCGTTTGAAGCTGCGACGAATGAAAATTCGAGATGTCAGGGAAGAAATTTTACACCCTTTTGTCAATGTTTAGTTTAGTTTTTTTTTTTTTTTTTTTTTTTTTTTTCATCGGGAGAACAGTGTTAATGCAAGTGCTGGTGCAGGGATAAAAATTTGAAAATTTCAATGAAAATATCCTCGAAAATGCAATATTGTTGGGCACTAGTCCTGAATGTAACGTAGACAATGGAAAATTATGGATGTACTCACCACCATTTGGTATATCGCGTCGACGATATTGTACATCTCGTCCCGCGTGATAAAACCATCGTTGTCCACGTCGTAAAGTCTAAATGCCCCTGTTGACAATTTTTTTTTTTAATTTACGATAATTTGCGTTGATGGGAATATTTTACGACACTCGAGAACGATTAATTTGTGTCAAAGACTGGAGTTTATATTTCGTCTTTTTTTTTTTACATTCAACCGGGGTGTTCGTTTCAATCGCAATTTTATAATATAATTTTTGTCACGAGTGCAACGATGAGTGTCCATTTTTGAGATTCCATCGATTTAATTTATTGACTATGGCACTTTTATTTATTTAGTTAAAAAAAGAGATGAAATTATGAGATACTTTAGTGAACATTCTTTTTCATTTGATCAAATGTTTTCCTGCCTATTCGAATATCATTTTATCATAATATTCTGTACTCTTCAAGCCCCACTGTTATTTCATTGATGCGTCGCTGTTGAAACGGAGAGTAAGTGGTCATTTGGCATCGTCTTGATTCAGAAATTGATAGGATTTGACAGAGTTAATGTATATTAATATTATAACGAGGATCACGTGGGCTTGAGATCGAGGAACGTGGGATGTACGAGAGGTTGGACGAGAGATTCTCTAATTATGATTCGAATTGGCTAATGCTATGAGAACCAACGTGCTCCGAGCTTTCTACAGTCTCGCTCAACCATGCGATATCCTGATCCTCGAATTCAACTCCCTCCCTTTTGCTGAGAACGACAAGCGTTCAGCCTTTAATATGCATATGATCCCCTGCAGACTGGACTTCCAAATGACCCTCAATTTATCCTCGTGTACTCGTCGTACGTCAGTCTTTTATACGTTAGCCTTTTTTTTTTATCATTTTAGTAAAAAAAATGCGAAAAAGGTTCATTAAAGATTAACATAATTCTCATTCGTGGTCTTGCTCGCTCCTTATAATCGAAAATAACGCTCGATTTTATAACTCGTGTAAATAACAATAGAGTGTCGTAAAAAATTCACGAATAAAATATATTTTAGTAATTTTTTTTTTAAACTGTCCATTTTTATTTTTTCACTTTTAGACTCACAGTGCAGTTTCTCGTCCAAGTTACCCCTCGACGTGACGGAAAGGGCTCTAATAAATTCTTCAAACTCTATCGTGCCATCCTGCAGTTTGAACGCAAAATATCGTTCGATTAGACAAAACGCGGAAATACATTAAGTAATTGAATTATCGTGATATTATTATTGTTTTTTGTTCTCACGTTATTTTCGTCAAAGACCCTGAAGACCAGAGTAGCGAATTTTGATGGATCACCTTGAGGAAAGAACTGCTTGTAAATCTTGATAAAACCCTGAAGAGAAATTGTCAATGAAAGTTGGATAAACATTTTTTTTTTATTCGACAAAATAATACATTTGTATATATAGAGCGTTCACGTGGGATATATTTTCGCGGATTTAAAGTCGAGCATGTTTACATAATCCGCGCAAATCCCCAGAGATTGCCAGAGTCTATTTCCTTTGGAGGTATACCTCCAAAGGAAATAGATATATATGTATATATACCTATATATACGACCCATCTATCGTGTACTCTGTGAGGGAGTTTGGCGATTTATACATACATATATAGATATGCGAATATAAAAAGAGAATGTTCACCTGTTCCGTCAGCAGGCCGTCCGGACAATCCTTGAGAAATCCCTTGTGCCTGATTGTCGAGCATTCCGGATAAGAGAAATTTCCAGGCATAAGTATACGCGATGATAGCGAGAATTTATCGGGGGTGAAAGTTTATGTGTATTTTACTTGAAAAATAAATCTACTTATGGTCTTGTTTTTTTTTTTCTATATTAATTTTTCGACTCACCATTGTCGGATTTCCTTCTCCGTGACTGCATGTAATAGAAAAAAAAAACGAGAAAATTTCTAGAGTTACTATCGTGTCCCAGTTATTCCTAGAAATTCTTGACAAAAAAAAAAACAAAATAGCAATGACATACTCCATTAAGAATGAAAGATCGCGCAAACAAACTGACGAGGAAAATGAAAAATGTGTCGAAATTCGAGAACAAGCAGATAAACAATTGCAGCTTCATATACTCGCTGCAATTTGTCAAATTACATGCTTCTCACGTGGAAAAAAAAATGTGGACGACAGCAGAAAAGAAATGTCATGATTTATCGGGTATTGCAGAAGGGAGGGACAAAAAGTCACAGTTAAGGATGTATCGGACGTATACCTTCCCAACCAAAAGTGACTTTCGTCGACAATATTGCATGCTTCACGATAAGATAAAAATCGGACAAAATTCAACCACAATAAAGACGATAAGAATATTACTTTTTAAGAATAATCATGCCCAAGAGTTATCAATAAATTGTTTAAACAAAACATTTTTTAACAAATTTTTTAGAGAATGTTTTTTTTGTCATGTGAAATGAATTCGTTGATTTTTCTGACTACACATGAATTTAAAAAAAAATTTCTTATCATTTTGTAATTTCGGTTTCCGGAAATTTGTGAAGGTTGTATTTACGAAACTATTCGTTCAATGCCCTGGAAACTTCGTAATTGTAATACACAACATTTTTACGAAAACATATCCAAAATTCACGATTTTTCCTTCATTTTTCAAAATTAAAAAACTTTCGAAAACCGAAATTTCAAAATAATAAGAAATTTTTAAAAAAATTCATGTCTTTAGTCAGAAAAATCAACGGATTCATTTCACGTGTAAAAAAAAACTTTCCGTAAACATTTGTTAAACAATGTTTTGTTTAAACAATTTATTGATAACTTTTTGGCATTATTATTATTAAAAATTAATCTTCCAATCGTCTTTATTGTGGTTGAATTTTTTCCGATTTTTATCTTATCATAAAATATGCAATATTGTCGACGAAAGTCACTTTTGGTTGGGAACGTAGTACGTCCGATACATCTTTAAAGCGATCCTTACCAGAGATATACATTGTAGTAATAGTATGTATGGAAAAATTGTGAAAATCAGTGGTCCATTAAGAGTGTGTTAAAAATTGGAAAAAAAATCACTGCTCAAGATACCAAGTGTCGTTTTGAAGCTTGAACGATTGCAAATACATCGAGCATTGATTGGTATTGAAACTCCATTGGAGAGAAAAGTTGTCCAGCAATTCTAGTAAGCCAAATGATTTTTGGGTAAACTTTAAAAGAATGTCGATCTTCAAAATTTTTAAATCACTCGCGTTCCTTTAGTACAGTGCACAATTTTCTCTGAGATAAAAATCACATGCCAGTAGTTTTATGCGTATACAGGTCAAATAATTTAATCCAACTTTATGATGTGAGCAGAGAACTTTAGCTATTGACTTTCCGTTCTATATGTATATGTGTCTGATGCACGAGAAAATGCATATAGATGCATAGGCCTCCCGCATGTAAACATTTCAATTTGCTACGAAGTCCAACCGACTGTAAAGTAGAGCGCACACTACATACAAGTCAAACCGGTAAAATTCCCCCCCCCCCCCCCCAGTGTGTACTCGAGATCTCTTTCAGAACATCGCAGAGTCGGCGTACCAGGATGGGATAAGCCAGTCGGCATGGCTTGCGAAACTTTATGCTTTAAATGGTAATTTTGGCGACTCCGCACACTTTCCTATATGCACATTTATCCTTCTTTATCCTGCCCCTTTTCATCTCCCGAAGGATTAAGATCCTTGGAGATGCCTGACACACGAAGAGACTAACGGAACTTTACATAGATGTGCATTTTTTTTTGTTTACGGACTCTGTCCCATGGCTAAAAGGTAATCCTGCTGAATTCATAGACATTGGTGACTGCAAAGCATTAAAAATGGTGTATAACTTTCGTGATAATAATCCGAAGAGTAATCGAGTATTTTAAAATAATTTTTATAACAAGACCAGTGACATTATTCATAAGATTATTATTTTTTTTCTATGCTTTTTTTACGCTTGCAAATATGCAGTATTTTTATATTTTCAATAATAATATCATGAATTGTTCAATATAGGAATTAATTAGTACAATTTTTCATCCATATAAAATTATATATTCGATGTACAAAAAATACAGCTAGATAGAGTTCAAAAAATTTTCACGACCAAAGAGAAAGAAAGAGAGAGAGAGAGAGAGAGAGAGAGAGAGAGAGAGAGAGAGAGAGAGAGAGAGAGAGAGAGAGAGAGAGAGAGAGAGAGAGAGAGAGAGAGAGAGAGAGAGAGAGAGAGAGAGAGAGAGATAGATAGATAGATAGATAGAACGTTTATTATGTCTTGGCGATGCCGTAGACAAGATGCCGTAGACAAGGTGCTGTAGAGAGAGAGAGAGAGAGAGAGAGAGAGAGCGAGCGAAAATAGTTAACGTCGATAAAAATAAATCGAGTATCGGTAGAGAGAGGTTCAACAACTTTGTGAAATCACGATTTGATTGCGATCGTCTGCACGCAAATTACATCGAATTGTCCATTGTGAAATTGTATATATATATATATACTATATATAGATCTCAGGTCTCCGGAGAGCGGACGATCGATGTGACGTAAAATACACCGTGAACCACGTACGTGAAGAGGTTTCCGGAAATTGATCAAATTCAATAGCACCAGAGACATGCAGATTGATAGTAAAGACCCTGGTCGAGAATTCTCGAATACCCATTCTCTATCTACGTCGCTGTATAGTCATGTGCTCTGCACATATAAATATGTATAATAAATTATACTTTCTGTGAAATCGACTTGGAAAAATCGACTATTCGGTACGCCGATTGTATCAAGGATCAAGATCTCGTTGTTCTTTCAACTTTAAATTAACTGTCCCTATGATGGGGTAGCTCGTGTGAAAAGTCAATACAGAAATTTCAGATTTCCAAGTGTTTAGCTAATAAATGAGGCCTTTTGGTTTAGGAACTTCTAGTTATGTATTCCAAAGAGCAAATTTACAACTCTACCCGAAACTTCACTGCCCAATAACATCTCTACCAGAATTTAAGCATTCCGAACAACCCTACCAAATAACAAGTCTATGAAAAAACTACTTTACCAGACATGAGCAGTATGCCTGACATCTCTACCCAATAACACAGCTACCAAGAAGGAGGCTTTCGCTATCATCTCTACTCAATTACAAATCTACCCGATGACAACTCTCCAGCGAGGCTGATGGCAAGTTGTTATCTGGTAGACTTTTAATTGAGTATAAATGTTAGGCGCCTGTTCAAGTTTCATAGAGTTGCTTTCCGCTATAGAGTTGTAATTTGGTAGGCTTGTTCGGAGAGCCGCTAGAGATATTATTGGGCAATGAAGTTTTGGGTAAAGTTGTCAATGTGCTCTGTACTTAAAGTACATTCAAAGCACTAGCTTATTCTTTTGAAGGGAAATTCGAGAGCACGAGAATCGCGTGACGACATGCCATTGCCCCGCTGTATTGTGGGGATGTTAGAACCCTCTCTCACTCTCTTTCTCTCTTATTCGATTGCTGCTGTTTGCCGAGTGTTTCATTCGTCATTCGAATGCCTCGGGTTGACGTAGAATAGAATGCATAGCGTGGGTCGGCGTGCATACCCGATGAATTCTTGGCATATAATGATGTCCTGGCTACCGATAGAACGGCATCAAAGCCCTTCTGGGAGGAAATTTCCGATCTTCCAACTGATGCGTACATTTCTCATTATCGGATCACGTCCTTCTCTACTCCTCTGAACCACACCCCCTTGCCCTTCTCTTCCTCGTATCTTTCGCATAAGCTGCTAGCAAACCGAAGGTCACAACTTCGAACACTCTCCACCTCTGTTGAATCGGGCGAGTGAGGGCATTTTATTTGCCAGAGCAATCGATATATGCAACCGACTTGAACGAGTCGATGATAATAATCATTCGATCGAGTGATGGCACAAAATTGAGGGTAGCAATTAGTCGAATGCTGAAGGACATCCTCATCGTCTTTTTCGTCGTTCGGAATATCTCTTCTCTCGTTCCACACTCTGTTCATTTATGCGTCTTCCTCTTCAATATTTCGTAACTTCTTCGCTGTCCATCGTTACTGTCCTCTCTATCTTTCTCTCTCTCTCTCGCGCGCGTGCCAAGATCTTATCCCATTCGATCCTTTTTTTCTTTCCCCTTCGTTACACAAATTTATTTCTCCTACCAAACATTCGGTGAAAATCGCATATCATTTTCCGCCTGGGTGAATTAATTTACCTCGTGAAAGTGCCATTTGCGTGAAATTATTCCTCAAATTTCACAGTCCAACTTGATGAGAGCCGTCACGATAATGAAGGCTCCGAAACCTTTTTTCATGCCGTATTGAAGAGAAAGAGAGTAAAATATTCATGTTCTCAAGGCTTGGAACATCAATTTACGATTCGAGACTACAAAACAGCTTGAGAGTTCGTTTTTATTTTGTTTTTCGTAATAACGATTCAACGATCGTTTGACAAAATGGTTGGAAAACCTTCAGGGATATTCCGTTCAACATTTCGCGAAGTGAAGGATTTGTCACTGCATAGAAAATTGTTGGAAATAGCTCGACCAACAGATTTTTATAGTCTGCAACTGGTGTCAATCCATATTGAAGATGAGGTGTTGATCCAGGTAGGATCTAATATCTTTTTTTTTTTAAATAAACCCACTTTTTTATGAGATGATCCAACGAGGGAGGATGTTGCCAAGGTTTTATAGTAAGGGGTGGGTGGAGTTACCGGTATGTGGGTATCACGATGTTGCAACATACAGGGTGCTGGAGAGATCGATAAAGCAAACATTTATGAGGACGTCGAAGAGTTTCTCATCCACGCTCTTTCTCTCTCTCTCTCTCTCGCTCTCTCTCTCTCTCTCTCTCTCTCTCTCTCTCTCTCTCTCTCTCTCTCTCTCTCTCTCTCTCTCTCTCTCTATCTTTCTCTCTTTCTCTCAGTTTCGCGCTCTCGAAAAAGTTTACGCTTCTCGTAAACTTTTTTCATTGCTGTACGATTGTAACTATAACTGCCTCTCTGCGTTGCCCTCATATAGAACTCGTTCGACCTACTCATTCTCTTACTCCCCCGTCCTGTTCATTTCTCTCCGACAACCCTGATGGTATTCCTTGGTCCCCGGTCTCAGAGGGGCTAACGCGGGAGACACGCACGGCAGCTTTTTGGAAATTGCCATTACGAGGGTATTAAAGCTTCTCGTACCAGTTTCGGGGCTAAAAAGCGAGAGAAGCACGAAATTCTCGAGTCAATTGAACTCGAAGATTCTCCCCGAGCTTTCGGGGCTCGTGAAGAATTTATCAATTTATTTTCATGCGACAACAGATTGATGGGTTTAATGACCAAAATGGAATCAAGATAAATAATAAAATTGATGACAAAAAAATTAAAGAAATTTAATTCCGAAATAATTATATACCATTTTGCGTATTCGATGTTCCATCATATTCCTTATTGATTCTTTGTTATTACGTTCTCGCACGAATGATTTGTGAAAATCGTAAAAATATTATAATTTTATAAAAACTACGAGAAAACACGAAATGTACCCTTGAAGTAGCGAGAGTATATCGTATTCGTTTCGTAAGATGAACGAAAATACTTACGATGAGATATAGTTTTATTTATTGAGCATGAAATTTATTGAGTTTTTTATCAGTCGATGTACGTATATGTATAGGAAAGTGTGTAGAAGGACGCGAATTGCACGTAGAAAAACTATTTAGAAAGGGATACACATCCGACATACTCTTTTTGGGGGCATTTATTCGCGTAATATATCAGCCACTGTATATCGTGTGTATATATCGTGTTTGCGCACTTAAATCCGTGGAAAATGGTGATCGTAAAAAATTGTATAACACTCGATGAATATCGTATACACGTATATATATATATATATATATATATATATATATATATATATATATATATATATATATATATATATAATATTGCGCATATCGCTCTTCGTACACATTGTACTTTGTAATAATTTCCCTTTTTCATACACCACAGCTTCTCGCAGATGCTACGAAAAATCTTCTCTTCATTCGTTTTATCTTTATTGATATTTTCCACTCTTTCTCTACATTTTTTATCGTCACTTTTTTGTTTTTGCTTCTTCGAAGTCCTTGACCCTCTCGCTCGATTATTGTGAAAATCCTGAGTAACGAGAAGACTCTACATAGACCCGGAAGAAGTCGTGGCTATTGAGGAAAGTGCTGAATTCTTTATTTCTTTTTCTCTTCTTCGATTTTTTCCCCTCTTCATTTCCGTTCCTTTTTTTTCGGCTCTTTCCGAGAGTCTTATGCGGCGATTTAGCGAAAGCGATATAAGCTCCCACTCTCTTTCGCTAAGATGCTCCCGACGGAACGTGTCCCGAAGGGTGGAAGAAAATGCCGAGACCAGAAGGCTTGTATAAATATATATATATATATGTATATGGCTACTTGAATTGTCTTTCTGTCCCTTTTTTTGAGCATCCTACTCTTTCTCATCTTGATTCTGAACGTTTCTACGGGTCCTACCGAGGCTAATCCTGAAATCACGTCGCTTGCTATCCTTACGAGCCTCGCAAATAATAAAGTTGAGCTATCGATGCCATATATAAATATATATATGTATACTAGGGGGGCTTCGCCCCCCTGCGACGAAAAAAGACGAAAAAAAGACGAAAAAAAAATTCTCAAACTTTCATTTTTCATTCATTTTTCGCGAATATTAAAAAAAAATTTTGAATTTTTGAAATTTAATTTAGAACCCTGTATCGATGTATATTTTTTCTCGCTTATCACGAATCTGCTAAGCATTCCTCCTTGAAACTCAAAAATTCCATTTAAAATTGGGAAAATTAAAATCCCCCCCGAAAATTAAATTAAAAAAAAACGTCCCGTTAAAAAAATAATTTTTTTGTCCTTTCCAACGATGGTTTTTTCTTCATGGAAACGTATTTATCGTATCATCAAGATTCTGGATGCGCATCCTAATGGTCCTTTTCGACTTCCTCACGAGGTTTCCACCGACGTTCATCGCCGACCAACTTGAAAAAGTAATTGCCGATATTTCCTTATGACGCTGCGGGAAGGAGAAGGTCTAATATCCTGCGGACCGATACTTTATTGTCTCGATCGTTACTATAACTTTTCGACGCCCGTAATCCACTTTCGTACAATATTTCACCCAGATGACTCTCGATATTTCGTTATATAGAATTTGTTGGAGAGGGTGACGCAAAAGTTTCTCGCTGCGTCGCATTTATTCAACTTTCATCGCGGAATATTTCACGAATCAGCACGACTATCTCATACGTTGAATTGGATTATTTTCATTGAGGCATAAAAACAAATTGCCATAGACTTGTATCGAAATGTGGAGGTCAAACCAAATGTTTTTTTGGGTACGGGGGGGGGGGGGGGGGGGGGGGGTGGTGTGTTCCGAGAGGCTTTGTTGATTTTTTTCCGAATCTCTGGTCTATTGGCACTTGGTCGATCTGGCTCATTAGATTGTTCGTGTGGGCAAATTTATTCGTCAATAATTCCATATAAACGTTTTTCAATTGAATTTCGAGATAGAATTATTTGAAAGACCTGAATCTTCATGAAGATGGAGTTCGCAGAAATCTTTGTAAAAGTGACGCGAGGAATATCAAAGTTCGGATCCTTTTCATCATGAATCCTTCAACTATATTTTCTAGCCCATAAGTCTCCATATACTTCGTTCTATCCCAAAAAGTTCAAACTATCTAGACTTGATTGTATGAGCTGAGATTACACGTAACGTACTATATGTATATCTGTAAATATAATATACGATAAAACCGCTATCTCATGTGCACGAGAATGTAATATGAAAGGCAACTATTCTTTGTTAGCACGAATAACGATGGGCACTTTGAAGCTCTGCGGCTGGGTTTCGTTAATCCAATCGCGCTGAGGGTTTTCATCGAGTCCGGGAATATATCGAGACGAGGGGTGGAGATAAACGCGAGATATGGGCGAAATTTTCCTGTCAGCTTTCTCGCCACATGGCATATATGATAATGGGATTGATACGTCGAAGCAATTTGTCCACCACGCACATTTTTCCACCGCCATTCTACGATCGTTAATTCCATACGATTGTCGAGATTGTTACAGCGTGCTATTCACGCGTGAAACAAAATGCAACCCAGTGAGTGATAAATAAAAAAAAAGGTCAGGCCAACTCTGAATGATGACGAAGTCGTATTTTGGCTTGTTGAATCTGGCAAACATGAATAGCGACTCATACTCGTGTATACACTGAAAAAAAAGTTTCCCGATTCGAGCCATAATTATTATTGCTTCAGCCATATTATATGGGAAAATACGCTACTGCCATACCATCTAGGTAATAAAGCCATACAAATATGACTGACACAATATCGTTGGCGTAAGCATACCACTATGTCATGACAGACATATACCCAATAGCTCCGCGAATCTGACAAGTATCTCTATTTCAGCAATACCATAGTATGGTTGAGTTCACCATCACGAGTTATGCGTATGCCAACCATACTAGTATAGCTGTCTTACAAACGCTAGCATACGAGGTAGACGAACACCAGCCATACTAGTATAGCCGAAGCAAGCATATACAATGTTGTTTCGTGGATAGCAGTTTTGTCAGTGTAGGCAGAATTATTTGTATACCAACAATACTAGTAGAGCTGTTTTATAAACGCTAGCATACGAGGTAGACGTACGAGCCATACTACCAAAAGAATATGGCTGAATTATAAATTCATTTTATATAGATAAATTACAGGATATTGTACCTACCTATACTCGTATAGGTAGGTATATATAGTAGGGGATATTCGGGTCACAGTAAAAATTCAGCCAATATGTTTCATAATCATGAATATTTATTTTAATCATCTGTTATCGATAATGATATTCATACATAAATATTTTGCAAAAGAGACTTGATTTTTAGAGCTGATGAAACACACCTGGAAGTTTGAGAGAATCCATGGCCCGAAGACATATGATACTCTCCTTGCAGGAAAATGAAAGTTGACCTAACCTACAAAAATTCGCTTGTTATACGATTGGCGTTTATATAACAGAAAAAATAGTCCTTTTTTACATATTCCGTAGATAAGTGAGAACAGACTTACCTTCAAATGTTGGTATAAGCTCATCAAGATTCCGTTCGTTCAGTTTCTTCTTCACAAACTCGTTCATTATCAAATTTTGCGTAGTGAGGTCTCGTTTTCGCGCGAGGCAGAGGAATAGACACCACGCGTTAACAGATTACTGTAGGTGTTCCAAAAACGTAGTATAGTTGCGCGAGCCATATTAGTATAGCTATGTGGCACAACGTTATTCTCGCAGCCATACTATATGGTTGAAATAGCTAGGCATGTAAAAATCAGCTACTACAGCTGTTTGAACAATACAGTGTAGTTTCGCGAGCTATGTTAGTATGGCTGATTTACAAAAACGATAAATTTCCAGCTATTTATAATGACTAAGCTAGCCAGACGATTGAGTGTCGTCCACAAAGGCGCAGTATAGGCGCCGTAGACAAAACTGCTTTGCCTTCACCAGCGATATTATTGTTGAATTAGAAATACTTCACTAGTCATATTTGTATGAACTTTACGGCAATCGGGATTTTCTAAAAGGGCTACTGCATTTTCTGTGTGGGCAATATTTTTTCACCAGTATACCTATAACTGGCCATCAATAACAGTATTATTGTAAATCCCGAACCATTTTTTTCAGTGTAGCCCAAAATGGACAGATTTATATCGCTATTCCCTCAATAAGATCTGACACACTTGGGGCCCATTCTTTTTTCTTTCTCTGTGGTCTATAACAAAAAATTACGAGGGGAAACAACATCGTGGGTGGAGTGGACGAATGTAAACGCGTGCGTCATTCCGAGGCATTGATCCTGTTTCCGCTTCAAGAAGTTTTATTAGGATCATGCATGCAGACACGCGACCGTAAAATAAAAATCAACCTTACACGTCAAGATCTGAGTCTTGACATCGTGCACGGACCACTGAAAAGTCTTTAGCCGCCTCTCTCTCTCTCTCTCTCTCTCTCTCTCTCTCTCTCTCTCTTTGGTTATTCGACTTTTCCGTTAAACATTTGAAATTCGTGCGTCAGGGTGCTTGCGTGTTAATAATTTCCGAAAAATTTGCATGGCTCAGATACATCAATGGAGATTGCGAACGAAATAAAAAATAAAGTAAACATAAAACGCGAATGTGTGTTGACCGAATTAAAGTTCAAATCTCGGTTAAATAATCTTCCTGAAAAGCCTAGGAATGAGAGAATAGGGGTATGCGATGGAGCAGAGAGAGAGAGAGAGAGAGAGAGAGAGAGAGAGAGAGAGAGAGAGAGAGAGAGAGAGAGAGAGTGGATGAGGGGATGAAAAGTTTTTCATTTATAATGACGAGGCGTCACGTAGGTAAAGTTTCTCGGTGGCAAAACGAGACACGAGGAAAGTTTTTAGATTAGTGTCGTTAAATGGGTCGAAAATCAAACTCGAATGTGTTGTGCCACACGTTTTCCTTCAATTGCGCAAAATAAAAATCATGGTCATGGATTTTCAATCAAGCTGAATAAATTTATGAAACTGCGATGGGTTTCAGAATTCCTTTAAGATGTACATTTTTGGCTTTACAAATTGAAATTTTGTTATGTACGAGCAGCCGAAAATTTTAATTAGTAATAGTAATCATAATTATTATCATCAATATCGATTCCAAATTGTTCAGAGCTGCAAAATGTTTCGCTATAGATGTCACGGATCGTTGAACGTGCAAGTAAAGCAATTAAGTGTCGCAATTAGCGTGTCTCGAGTGTGCAGAATGAGATATAAAATAAGCTCGAACTTTTGGTGGGTAATTCGCGTCAGAAGTGCTTTCGCCTGTTAATTACTCGGTTAAAGCACGTTGCCTGTCCTTGGTGCTTGCTCGTTCATTCCCTCGGTATAAGCGATATTAACCGAAGTACCATTTTATTGCCGAGTCGATCGCGAAATGGCCCGTGAACCGAAAATCTTGTCAAAGAAACAGCAGGGAACGCAAACCTCAACGTGCCTTGAATTTTTCTACATACTTTCTCTGCCCTTTTTCCCGGAGAATTTTCTTCGCGCGAGGAAAATTCATATATGTTCACAATCATCAAGAGAATATCGAAACGTCGATACGTAATTCAGAATATTTTCGCCACATAGACTCGTATTTTTGAAACAGAGCACGAAAACTAAATTTCCTTAAACATAAATATATATGATCGAACTTTGTTTGACCAAATCGTTGGCCCAAGATCTTAGTTGTGCTTTCCCAAAAAGGAGTATAAAAAAAACGTGTTCCTCTTTCAGTATCCATACTTGTATTTTTTTTTACGAGAAACAACTGAATAAAGATTTTTAGAATATTATTAAGTTAAATTTTTCGCTTCATTATTAGAGAGGAGATTGAGTATCTTGGATTAATTAGAGGCAATCAAAGTATATGTCTGGTGTAAGTGCATTATCGGATAATTTCACGTTGCGGATATTGTCACTTTTGAACGTCTGTCTATCCACGTGAACGTGTATAATGTCGATTCAGTTAGAGCCAATCTTTAATCATCGCCACTGCTCGCGTAACACAACGAAGGATGAGATTCGATAATGGTGAAAGGTTCACTTCATTTTCCGGTTGTTTCGTTGCGCAATCTCTCTGGAGAAGTGGATATTCGAGATAGCATGTAAATGGCGAGAGAGAGAGAGAGAGAGAGAGAGAGAGAGAGAGAGAGAGAGAGAGAGAGAGAGAGAGAGATAGAGAGAGAGAGAGATAGAGAGAGAGAGAGAGAGAGAGAGAGAGAGAGAGAGGAAAAACTGCGACTAGGTAACAAGCAATTCGTTTGATAACGAGAGAAAGCTTGGAATTTTGTACCTCTGCCCATTTTATCTCTAGAATATCGACGAGTAAGGTCACATCATGCATTCACGGTCGATTCTCGAGCGAGCGTGAAAAGAGCTTATTTCGGCCTATTAATTACTTGTGAATCGTGAGATCGACCAAAGAGAGAGAAAGAGAGAGAAAGAAACAGAGAGAGAGAGTGAGAAAGGGAGAGAAAGAGAGAGAGAGAGAGAGAGAGAGAGAACGAAGGAATGCCTGAGATTGATCGAAGCGATCACACAGCGATGAAAGACAATCAGGAGAATTCCTGTAATAGTTTTGATTGTATGTGCATATCGATCTACAGACGGAAACGAAAAGTCACGTATACGAACGTGACTTTTCATTTCCGTTTTTTTTTTTAAAGCAAAGATCGTTTTGGTCTCGTTTTAACGAGAGGGAGATTAAATTGTACACATTGACACCACATTGCAATTAAAAGTCATTTTGTTATGGTACCCGGAAGATTTTTCTCAGATTTTCTTTGACTAAATTTGGAAATTATTTTATCCATTAGATTTTTTAAATGATTATTTTTTAGCATCGTATATTTTACAACAGAATTTCGTTCTACGACCGAAATCGGGAGATTTGACGTAATTTGTGTAAAAATACAAAGCAATAAATTGCGTTGTGAATGGGGTAGAAAAAATAATAATAAAATGAATGTGGTAATACAGAAATCATGAAACAGAAGTTCCATCCGAGAGTGAGAATATACATATGTATCTTTTCTTGTTAAAATAAACCCGCATGTCTCGGCTCTTGGGCTTTTAATTACGTTGGAGAGAGAGAGAGAGAGAGAGAGAGAGAGAGAGAGAGAGAGAGAGAGAGAGAGAGAGAGAGAGAGAGAGAGAGAGAGAGAGAGAGAGAGAGAGAGAGAGCAAAGGAGATAATAATGCGGGTGCGTATATATGCTGACCTACAGAATGCAGATAAAATAAATAACGTATACAGGAATACGTGCAGGTATTTGTGCAAAGAAATGTAAATTCTTGACGCGCAAATGATTTTCAATTCCCAGGACAATTCTTTCATCCAATCGCTCATTTCTATCTCGTATTTGCTTTCAAAGATTGGTTTTCATTCGATTCCGTTTCATTATTGTTCATTGTTCATTGCTCTCTCTCTCTCTCTCTCTCTCTCTACGTAAAATCTCTCCCATAAAATTTTAGCCTCAGTGCAGCAATTTATTTCTCAATGATAAAACAAATTGTCTGTAAATGAGAAATGTGCAACGTAAAAAATTTCACAGTTCCACGAATTTTAGACATCTTTGTTATTCAAAACAAAATAACGATCGTTACTTTATTTTCTCGTGAAAAATAAACAATCATCAAATTTATGGAGTACAGAGATATTATAAAATAATTATTCATACAAAAAATTTTCCCACAAATAAATAAAAAATCTTTTTTTTTCAAAATAACGCTAGGTACTCCGCGCTCGAGCGAATATATCGAAAAAAAAATTTCTAAAAACAACGAGTCGTAAAATTGGAGTTATGTGAAAATATCGTGTTATTTTGATGCTTGGATCAAAGTGTTTTTCACGCTTTTCCATTCGAATTCGCCAATAAAACCGAGGGAGCCTTTTCCAAGCACGTATGACTGTTTCCCCTATGTATACAATATGCAATAGTAGAGGGGTGCACCTGTCGCCGCGGTGTCTGTACGCCTAGGGGAAGAGAAGAATAAATAATAATGGAAAAAATGTACAACGAATGAGAGGGAGAGGGAGAGAGAGAGACAAAAAATAGAAGGTTAACAGACATTCGCGATGCTTTACCCCTTGTGCGTGAGAATTGAACCAAACGTGCCGCTATATTTATACAAATATATATACATTATATAGCAATCAAAAGTACGAACTGTTAAATATGTGCATTTTAAATTATATACACATGTGTTTGCGTATGAATGCGAGTACTGTACAATCATGCCCTAGAAGAATGAATTATTAAAATGGTTCCTATTCTCATTCGATTTGTAATTAAAAATAATTATCAATTTTTCGAACACCTGTGATCAATAGATAATATAGTGAACAATAAATAAATAAATTCAGACAGTGATTGCCCAATTCTTTGCAATTACCCACAAACTAAATTTTCATTTAGTATTTACAGCTTAAAGAAATCATTTCCTATGATCTTGTATCGAAAGGCATATTGAATAAACTTAACCGTTTAATAAACACGACAGACTCAAAAATTATCGTATCACAAAAAAACGTCATATAAATTATGGAAAATTAAAATAAAAATATTACGAATTTTTCAATTGACAAAACGAGCTGAATAATTATATTCAAGACAATTGAAATCAACTATGAGCGATCTCTCAGTGAATTCATGCTCAATTTATGTATCCTCTATGCTGATTTAACCCTAGATTACCACACTTATTTTTTGCCTACGACTTTACCACACTGGGATCCCGTGGACGCCACGCAGATTTTTCCCCATAACTCCAGCTAAAATTCACATATTTAAGTTGTTGTTTTTTTACAATCGATGGGGAATCAACCAAGGAACAGGTCCATGACAAAAAAAAAATTGATAGAACGAAAAAGTTCTGAGTTATACGGGTTTAAAGAAAAAAGAACGTCCAAAAACA
Organism: Rhorus exstirpatorius; assembly: GCA_963564615.1. NCBI lineage: Eukaryota > Metazoa > Arthropoda > Insecta > Hymenoptera > Ichneumonidae > Rhorus > Rhorus exstirpatorius. Next base: position 13,994,931 of record OY751316.1, on the reverse strand, counting down.
CGAAAGAAATATCGTATTTGCAATTGGCCTGGGATCCCTGGGACCCCAGAGTGGTAAGCTAGGGTTAACATTTATTGAAACGAATGAACGATGATCGGTGTAGCTCGCTTTTGGAAAAGACTGTAAATGAAATTTTTAAACATTCGATGCTTTCTCGATACGACTGTATGGCATCCTCAAAACGACGTGTGCCGATCGATCGGACGGTTTTGTCATTCCACCGTTCTGTTTCATGCATTATACGGTGCACACACACACATATACATTCACGTATGTCACGTGTGGCAAAAGCTCGATTTTGCACACACTCACACACACACACAGACACACACGCATACCAGCTGACCTTAGTGCGAACATTATATCTGTACGTTTCGACCGGTGCGGGTGGATAGTCAATGGAATGAATAATAAAATGTCACATATACCCACGTAGGTATATGCATATGTTCATGTATATCGACTGGTGACAAGCCAAAGAACGTAAAGTGCCCGATTTGATACGTTCAAATGCTGAGTTACACCCTTTTGTTTGCTAGGAACCGATGTATGAGTGCGAACGTTTATGTATAGGAATAGGAACAGAGCGAAAGGAAAGATTTCATGTTCGAGTGTGTATAGAGAAGCGAGAGAGAATAAAAGACAGAGAATCAGAGAACACACAGTGGTAAAAGGGTGTCCAGACTCGTCCGACTAAAGCGAGAATTTCTCGTTCTTCTGCGAGCATCCTCATAGACAAAAGATCGAGTGTCGTTCCGCATTCATTGTTGCAACGAGCGATTCAGGCGACTCGCGCACAAGCGAATATATGAAAGCCGACATGAGACACGAAACCTTGGGATCGGCTGTTTCGCATAAATGCCTCTGCATAAACGTCTCCTTAACATATATATATGTAGAACGACATTACCACCATGCAAACTTAACAATGTACGGATTCACGCAGAAATCCTGAATGGTGCACGTAGTTGGATATCCACGCTCCAATAGACATCAGAAAGGAGCATTCGCCCAGGCCACATTTTTTTCACTTCACACCATTCAGCGCGCTGAACGTATATGGGGCATTCCAAGTAAATTCACATGATCTTCGGCATGACCTCCTCGGATTCAGTTGACGAATTTTTTTTGGGCACATTTTGGTTACGAAAAAGGTTATTTTTTTCAGATTTTTATCACTTCTATAATAATTATAAAATAATTTTTTTTCCCATAACTTTTGAGTAAAAATAAATTTGGCCCAGGTTTAAAATTCTGAAAATTTTTTCATGGAATCTAGGAATAAAAAAAAGTATTTTTATCGCAGTTACAGAGTGAGCCGACAATAATTTCTATTTTTTTTTTAATAAGGAAAAAAAAATTCTTTTCAAAATTTTGAAATATTAAAAATGTCAGGGATAGTTTATCGTAGAAAAAAAAGAAAAATAAAATGTCTCTTGGTAAAAATTTTTTTTTCCCATATTTTGATGATAAAAAGCTGAAAATTCGCCCAGTAATTTAATTTAATTTTAATGATTGAGTAAAAATAAATTAGGCCCAGGTTTAAAATTCTGAAACTTTTTCCATAGAATCTAGGAATAAAAAAAAGTATTTTTATCGCAGTTACAAAGTGGGCCGACAATAATTTGTATTTTTTTTTAAATTAAAGAAAAAAATATATAAAGTACTACTATATAAAGTATTGTCGGCCCACTTTCTAACTGCGATAAAAATACTTTTTTTTTTATTCCTAGATTCTATGGAAAAAGTTTTAGAATTTTAAACCTGGGTCTAAATTATTTTTACTCAATAATTAAAATTAAATTAAATTATTGGGCGAATTTTCAGCGTTTTACTATCAAAATACGAGAAAAAAAAAAATTTTACCAAGAGACATTTTATTTTTCTTTCGTTTTTCTACGATAAACTATCATTAACATTTCTAATTTTTCAAAATTTGGAAAATAATTTTTTTTCTTTAATTAAAAAAAAAATATATAAATTGTTGTTGGCCCACTTTCTAACTGCGATAAAAATACTTTTTTATTCCTAGATTCTATGGAAAAGCTTTTAGAATTTTAAACCTGGGTCAAATTTATTTTTACTCAAAAGTTATGGGAAAAAAAAGTTATTTTATGAGGTGATAAAAATCTGAAAAAAAACCTTTTTTTGTGACCAAAATATGCTCAAAAAAAATTCGTTAACTGAATCCGAGGTCAGGCCGATGATCACGTGATTTGACTTGGAATGCCCCATATATAAAAATAATAGTAAGGGGCAAATAGCGGATAAATTGTTTTCATAAAAAAACGTGTATTTCAGCGATTTAGAGGAGAACGGACATAATGCCATTGTGAGCAACAGCGAGTCAGTATTAGGAGTTTGAGAAAAATATGACGACGGGACCGGAGACATGAGAATGGAACTGTTCATTCGATAGATTGAACATTCCATTCTCCCTTTGCAATTCGACTTTTAATCCTATACTTCAAGTTTCCTCAATTGAGTTTTACTTCTTCTTCCTTGATATATGACTCCTCGCCTTATATATCTTCATTTCGATAATCATTAAATTTTATATCTTTCCGGGTTATGTCACGCGAGCGTAAAGATTCGATACGAATACGTCGACGAACGCAAAGTTCTCTTTTGAGTGTTCTCATTTCACTTGAATTCTTCGTCTCGGATGAAGGCAAATTGGCGGGAGCTCAGCGGGAAGTATAGCGCCAAAGAAGATGACTTGGCGATGCAGACGAGAGAGGGAGAGGGAGAGATTTCTCCCTCTCTCACCCACGGGCAGATTCAACCATAGGGAAAGCACACATAACACAGCACCGACATCAACGACGCTTTAACGAGCTTGTAATTTCGCGTTAGCCGCAGTCTAGCCGCTACAAGGGATGGATAAGAGGATGGACAAGCTGATGACGCCCACTCTGTTCCTTAATACGTATACAGCTTTCACAACCTTGTCCAAGGCATTGAGGTTTTTTTTCGCTGATTCTGCTCACAATGGGCGTGTAATGGTAACAACGGGTCAATGAAAAGGTAATTACGTTGATGGCGTTGAGCCATCGCGGGATCTTATTACTCGCTCAGTAAACTTGGACTCGTGGCACTGTATCGAAAAGGCAAATTCGACCAAGAATATGAAGTATCTTGTCGGAAGACAGGATCAGAATGAGAACTTTTTTTTGAATACGGCTTTGAGCCGAAATTTGATTTGTGTTTCACTCATTTAATCTTGAGTTCTGTCAAAGTTCAATGTGTTCTGAATCCTTATCTCTATCTCTAGCTTTTTTTTCCCCCCAAAGAAAGACATCCTGCAAACTCGTAAGACAGAACTATTGAGGAAAATATTGGACACTTCATCACGTACTGAGTATAACTACTTTCATCCTCCCAAAGGACCTCGGACCCTTGTTAGCTGCATATATACATACGTCATTGGTGTATATCAACTAGGTATTAATTCGGGGCTAACTACGATTCGACCATTGAGGAGCGAATGTGTTCTCAGGGAACAATGCTATAGTTGTGAACACAAAGCTTTTGTGTTCCCAACTACAGGTCCCAATGGACCATATAAAGCGTTGATCATACTTTCTCGTTGCAACTTTGTTCTTTTCTTTTTCATCGTTTCTCTTTTCCCTTCATCTTACATGGGGCTAACTCGAGCGTTCCGGTTATACGGCAGGTCAATCGAAGAGGAGAAATGGGTGAAATGGTAAACTGATAGATCCCCCAAGGGATATCGGTCTGGCGCCTCTCTGTTTCACGCCACAATTGACTGTGTCTACATATTCGGTATACGTGCACCGTACTACACATACACTACAGTCGATACATGTGTATATTGACATATGCAAGTTAGGATGTAGCCGTAATCCCCGCGGGGCTTTTATCCTTTCGGCGGATGGGTGTTCTCACATACGTGAGGATAGCCTCATGTGGGTGTAACGTGGTGGATTCGAGAGCACGTGAGGCCAGTATATACCACGTGGGAATACACGACGAAAAACGTCGCACGATGGGATGAGACGAGAGAAGAAAATAAATAAGTAGGAAAATTGATATACGCATGTTGAATTATTTGACTATGGGATGGAAGGTATTAGGTCGAAATAAATGTGGATCAAGCTGGGTAATACTGCGAGTAATGAAGACAACGATAATGCAGAACAGATAAATTAATTTTCAATCATCCAAAAGTGACTTTCGTCGACAATATTGCATACTTTATGATAAGATAAAAATCGGAAAAAATTCAACCACAATAAAGACGATAAGAAGATTAATTTTGAATAATAATAATGCCAAAAAGTTATCAATAAATTGCTTAAACGAAAGATTGTTCAACAAATTTTTAGGGAAAGTTTTTTTTTGACACGTGAATTGAATTCGTTGATTTTTCTGACTACACATGATTTTTTTTTAAATTTTCTTAACATTTTGAAATTTCGGTTTTCAAAAATTTTTTAATTTTGAAAAATGAAGGAAAAATCATTAATTTTTAATACATTTTCGTAAAAACGTTGTACATTACAATTAATAAGAAGTTTCATTGAACGAATAGTATCGTAAATACAACCTTTACAAATTTCCGAAAACCGAAATTTCAAAATGACAACATTTTTTTTTTAAATTCATGTGTAGCCAGAAAAATCAACGCATTCATTTCACATGACAAAAAAAAACATTCCCTAAAAATTTGTTAAACGATGTTTTGTTTAAACAATTTATTGAAAACTTTTTGGCATTATTATTATTCAAAATTAATCTTCTTATCGTCTTTATTGTGGTTGAATTTTTTTCGATTTTTATCTTATCATGAAGTATGCAATATTGTCGACGAAAGTCACTTTTGGTAAATCATTCAAATAATAAAAATTCTTATATGACTTAGGAAAAATATATCAAGTTTGACGGATTTTTCATTCCAATAGTGCTCATCACGAGTAATCGTGCTAAAATGAAATACGTGTTTTTGAGAACTCACAGTAGGTGTCGGTCGTGAGACGATCGATGGTGTCTTGCTTTAGCTTGCTGTTTTTCTTTCCCATTTTTGAGCCGGTTGGACTTCACTCTCGACGACTCTTCTTCTTGTTCTTATTTTTTTCTTTTCTTCTCTGTTTCTATCGTCCTGTTCAACCACACGCGAATTCACAGGGAACAGAGCAAAAAACACTTAGGGAGGCACTAACGTGTGAGAACCACGGTTTTAACTGTCTTGGCTTTTCAGTGGAGTTGAGCAACTTCCAACCATTAACTCCTTGTACTAAAGAAAGTTTATTTCTTGGCTCTATCTTTTTCTCTCTCTCTCTCTCTCTCTCTCTCTCTATCTCTCTCTGGAGGAAAATTAGGAAATTTCTACGCACGTTAATCACTAGCCCAGCACATTACAAGGAAAGTACTCTCTTTTGAGAGGAAAACAAGGCATGTATGCCTATCTCTCACTCTCTCTCTCTCTCTCTCTCTCTCGCTATAGTTTTAGGGGCTTTTATACAACGGACACTTTTTTCGTGATTTATTCGTCAGTTCCCCAGAGTTCCGGGTTCTCGTAATGCTCTCTCACTCCGTGTTTCTCTGCAATACGAAAATGTAACGAATTTTGAGTCTCACCGAGGGCTTCACCACTATTTCGGGCGATATATCCTTCCTCCCCTCTCGGGCTTTTCACCCTCTGTCAAGCTTTTTTCTTTTTGTTCGAATCCAGCTCGAGGATCTTATCTCGCTACGTGAATTTATACGAAATTCTCTTTATAAACGTAGCAGGTTTAGCATTAGAGCACCGAACGATACACAAACTTGAGAGTCTCGTTTCGAGACCTTATTGTATTAAATTTCCGCATAGTCGATGCACACACAATATCAGCGAGGAAAAATGGAAGCTTATCTCTCTCTCTCTCTCTTTTATCGAAAGTATTGCGAAGAGAAAATTCGAATTGAAATCGTTTTAAAGTTGCTTCAAAAAGAAAAGTGCTAAAAATAAGAAAAATATGCAAATTATTTTTTCGACATAAAAGTTAATGACTTTGGCCCGACGAAATGATTGATAGCTCGAAACTTTTCGTCAAACTCCAACGATTAGTTGATATTTTTTTTTTAATTTCTATCAACAGAAGATCCTCTCGCAAGATATTAGTTGATTTTTTTTTTCTATCCCCTATAATTCCCGAGAAGGGTAATTATTTTACTGATATTGTATGCGCGCAAATTTTTTCGCTGTCCAGAAAAATCGTCACAACAAATAGATATTATTTTTCCGTTCCAATTCTCCTAAAGTTTCCTGTTAGCTAAAGTATTTTGTTTTTTCTGCTGTCCACAATACTCGAGAAAAAGCTTTTCCCTGAGATTCTGTGTTCGAAAAACTTTTCCAATCTCATATTTTCTCCGACAGCTGTCGATGATTTCATTGTTGCTCATGCTGCTAAATTCCATGTTGTGATAATCACGTAAAATTAACAATAGCCGTGCTCTCGACTTTTCCAAAAACTATTTAATGGGAAAATAAAGATAACGAATTGTCTACACGCATCCTTTCTTCGGTATCAAATTTCTCTCGGGGTATCCAGAAACTTCCGGAAAATATGCGTCACTCGTAGTTTGCGAATAAAATTTGGGGATGGAAGAAAAAAAGTGAAGTTTTCGGTGGAGAACAGGGCGCGGAGTTTCGTGGTCCTGAGAGCGTTAGTTTGCTGTGCAGATGCGAATGAAAAGCAGTGAGAGATAGAGCTAGGAGCGCCTATACAGGTACACACACACACACACACACACACACACACACACATATATATATAAGTACATGGCTAAAAGGGGTTGTGTTTTACTGTTGGTGATGCTGTTGCTGAGGACTTGAGAAACTTTATCGCAGAATGCCGAAAAGTTTTCGTCTCGCTTCGAGTATTCCCAAGCGCGTATATACACATTCACATTGACAACTGACAATGAATATGACGTAACTCGCACGATTCAATGATTAAAGCAATGTGAGTTGAGCCATTTCGTTTGCTAACAATCAATACCAATATGTCACAGGATATTTTATATATGGGGCATTCCCTATCAAAGGCATTATCGTCTGCTTGCACGTCAGTGATTTTCTTTACTTTTTTTTTCTTTCAATTTCTCAACAGTGAGGATTTTTTTTTCTATTTTTACGACAGAGTTGTCGATATATTTTTTGCGGATAAATTTTTCTTTATTAATACTCTCGATAGTCGAAAAGTAAGTTAACCGTTCATTTGGAAAAATCGAATTCTAGTCGATAAATTTTTTTTTTTCAAACAGGAGAATAACTGATTTAGAACGTAGCCCATTCTTATCAACTTTTTCCACTAGATGTTTGTGGAAAAATAAAAATTTATAACAATTCTATGATCGAAGACATGGGAATTATCAATATTTATCGAAATGCCTATTCATAGATTTTTAAAAACAATAGTATATTGTTTACCGAGCGAGAAAACGGTCGTTTGCACGCTGAGTATGAAGTTGAGCACCGAGGCGAAGCCGAGGTGTTCTCAACTACATACGAGGCGCAAACGACCGTTTTCTCCGAGGTGAACATACTATTTTTTACAACAGCGGAGAAAACGGTCGTTTGCACCTCGTATGAAGTTGAGAACACCTCGGCTTCGCCTCGGTGCTCAACTTCATACTCGGCGTGCAAACGACCGTTTTCTCGCTCGGTAAACAATATACTATTTTACAACAGTGGAGCGAAAACAGCGAGTGTCCATCCGCAAACGAGGACCAGCAATCGACTGGTTTCCATCCTCGTTTGCGGATGAAAACTCGCTGTTTTCGCTCCGCTGTGGTAAAAAAAAAACGATTTGCTGGGTCGAAACTATGGATTGTGAGCTTCAAATTTTGATAAGATTAAATTTTAACTTTCCGTAAATTCAGCTGACATGATCTAGTAGAATGAAAAAATTTCGAAAGTTGACTTGCTCGATATTGAATTCTCCTTATCCTTGTCTATATAAATTTCTTCATGATTCTCACGCCATTAGTGATACTGAAACGTACATAGAAAAAAGTACATACACAACTGAAAACGTGATCACCCACGCTAGTCTATGTACATGTACTTTCTCTCTCTCTCTCTCTCTCTCTCTCGCTCTCGTCACTGACAGAGACTTACGAGGTAAATTTTTCGAAAGTGTCGTTAAATCGAATTTAATGCTTTTACTGGTAAACAAAGTCGAGCCGAAGAGCTCGCAGCATACACTCTTTGGGACGTTTATATCTGTGAATTTCAGTCTGGGATCTTTTTGCTAAAGAGATATTCTTTCCTCTCCCCAGGTCTCCTGAGGGTCGATGGGCAATATGAGGCTGGAAAAAAGAAATTTGTTACCCCCTTTCTCCAATAATTCTCAATTTTATTTTAGTATCCCAGTCTATAATCCGAGGGATAGATTGAAAAAGTTTTTTTTTCATTGTCTCTTGAGGAATAATATACTTTTTCATTTTTTCTCGTTTTTCGGTACAAAAACAATGTAGGTTTTCGAGCAACGGTACGAACTGATAGAGCTCTGAATTTCCAATTCGCAGACGTTCAAAAACTTTTCTGCTCCGTATTATATTGTTTCATATATATATTTTTTATAATCGACGTATTTCAGTTCACGCCGTTTTTTATTTTTTCACTTTTAATTTTTTCCGTTTCTCGATAAATATATAAAAACCTGTCCAGGCTTTCTTCGATCGGACTGAAAGAAATATGAGAAGCTTTTTTTTGTCTCCCGCTGACGTGGCTCGATCGATTCGTCGAGAAATGCGAAATGAGTTTAAAAGCGTAGACGCGACATCGTCAAAATATTTTCTGGACGTAATATCGCGAGGGGTGAAATGGAGGAACGGAAAAAAAAAGTTTTTCATCGGAACAAGGTTTAGCGAGAATAAATAAAATTATTTTTATGGCACGAAATCGATGAGCCGCAAGTCTTTAATGTTGATAAGATTGACTCAAGTCGGTTCGTATACAAGCTTTGTTCGTATGAAATGCATCTTTTTGAGGAAATAATGGAGATGGAGATAGAAAAAGTAGATTGCAAATCAAGAGAAGCTTGAAAATGTGATATTGAATGGTAGAAAGTTAAGCTTGTCGAGGATTTAGAAACTGAAAACTCAGTGTCAAGATACCAACGAACTCTTTATAACTCCTATCGATTCTGGCTGATGGAAAAATACTGAGTGACGAAAACATCGTGAAATAGGAAAAAAAAAGAAGCAAGACAATGGGAATTAGCACAAGAAAGCTCGAGAAAAAAAAATAGAGGGTGAAGTGGAAAACGAGCGAACAAAAAAGTCGCAATGCAGAAGAAATTCAATTGAGTCAACGAGAAGAAATAACGCTATAATTCACCCCAAAATATCACTCGATCGAGCTTTTTTTTTGTTTTACCGTCTGAGGGTTCTTTCGTTTATTTCACGAGTGGACAAGAATTGCTTTGGACCACTGCATACCTTGCTCGAGTGCTGGCTAGAGAACGAAAGAGAGAGAGAGAGAGAAAGAGAGAGAGAGAGAGAGAGAGAGAGAGAAAGAGAGAGAGAGAGAGAGAGAGAGATAGAGAGAGAGATAAAGAGAGAGAGAGAGAGATGTCAACCACCCGTGGGAATTTTCAAGTTTCACGATACTAGGAAAAGCGTTTACTAGCTCGTAGAAAAAAAAAAATTGGCAACTGTACAATTTTACAAAAATTTCGGAAAGTTCGAGTTTTGAAAATTTTAAATGAAAAAAAAAACGTTAAGACATACGAATTTTTGAAACAGAAATTCTAAATTATTTTCAACTCAGATGGTTTTTTGAATAATAATTTAAACAACGATAGATAATATAGAGCATTTGAAATATCATGGGAAGAAAAAAAAACAAAAGTTTCTTAATGAATTTTGAAAGTCAGTATAATGCTTTAAATCGTCAAAGCTGATAGTTAACTATTGCAGCTCAATAAGTAAATATCTTCATGAAACCAGAGAATTGGAATAGTAAAAATAATGTCGAAAGATGAATATCAAATAATAGAAATTTCATGCACAAGTTAAAAAAAAAAAAAAATATCAGAGCTTTCAAATAAATTTCGAGGCTTGCCATAATTTTTTTTGACCTATCATATCGAAGGACAATATTTCCAGCTCCATAAAAAAATTCTCGAGCAAACCAAAAACATCATATCGAAATTTCGGAAATCGAAGAATTATAATTTTGAAATTAACCATCCTTATTTCGTAGCTACGAAATTCCCTTTATTCTCGTAGATTCAACAATTAGCGAAAATTGAACCTGTGGCCACATGGCTGAGGCAAGGGGAATACGAACGTTTCGTCGTCTCGTGAATTTTACGATCTTAATTTTCCATTTCTACTGGCTCTTTCACAACGTTTCACGCAGCCAGGAGGGGGTTAAAGTGCAGCGCGTACTTCGCTCGTATCTCGAGAGCTTTTCTCAACGCCACGCCGGTGGCCTTTCTCTCTCAGGTGGAGGTCTCGAATCCCCGGATAAGCCACCGCACGAGAGTCGCCCATTCAGCGTGATAAATCTTCGTATAACGACCAAGTTAGAGGGTCGCGAGGTCGGTTTTAAATTATCTTTTAAAGAAGAGAGGCTTTAGTGCCCAAACGAGTTGTGCGTGTTGAGAAATAACGATATAAAAATTTAATATGCAAATGTATTACGTGAATTTCCATCAAATTTTTTCTGTTTGACAATATTTCTTTATTGCCAAAAATAAGCGCCAAAAGAAATTAGAGACAAACTTTTTATATGGAAAAATTGTCAGAAAATCGTATTTTCAATTACGCGTAACACAAATGTTCATGAATAAAGAAAACTCGATTAATAAATTCATGGATTCAGGATCCTTTGACGAAAAAATGAATAAATAAAAAACATCGAGAACTGAAAATCACGGAATTAGCGAGCTGATTTAATTGTAAGTTCAACGTAATGGAGATATCACTCATACGTTTAGGTTCACCACAAAATAATCCTAGAAAAGCCGACACTGCGTTTCGATCAGGCAAAATCCTCTCTCGGATTTGCTCGTTCTACTGAAAAAGTACACTGATACGAGAAGGAAAAAAAAGAAAGAAACAATCCGATTATCCATTAAGCCTTTTCGAGGGGTAAGGATTTTTCGGGCTGACAGTAAAAATCCCCAGTAGTACGAGTTTCGGGACCCCGGTTCGTTTCGAAATTCTGTAATTTTTTTTTCTCTCTTTCTCCACTACGACTGTGCACCCTCGCGACGAGAACGTATCGACTTGACGTTTGCCGGGTCCGGAGTAACCTCACACACAGATTGCAGTGATGGATTGCAAGCGTGTGATGTGAAATTGATAAGAAAAGAAGAACGAGAAAATTCGACACCGTAAAATGGATGTAAAAAAAAATTCTATTGAATGGAGAAAATAAAAAGTAAATTTAATAAATGTCTAAAACGAAAATTCATCTTTCTGTTCACCAACGATATTCAGCAACAATTTCACATAAATGTTTGAACAAACAAATATTTGCTATTCCAGACTATTTCATCGTATTGTGATAACTATTTGTTTTTTTTTTTCAATCGTTTGCTTGAAAAACCACCTACAGTATCGTCGCTTTTGCTGCAAACGTCAAAAAAACGGCCTTGATTTCACCACCGAAAAAAAAAAATCGGCATAATCGCTGATACCGATTCAAAGAACTTCACGAACGAATCAACCAACGAATTGACAATAAAAAAAAGTTTCCAATAACCGCAAATTTTCTTTTCTCATAAAAAACATCATTCCGCGATTCTCAAAAATTGACCAATATTAATTAAAAAAAAAAACGTCATTGCTAAAAAAATGATCCGTGTTCACTGGTCGTATAATTCAGATTCGTGTCGTACATTTAGGCAATTTACTTGTCATTTCCGTTTTCCGGTCTCACGTATGTGTGAGTGTGTGCGTGCGAGTTGAGAAATCAATCAAAAACAAATGAAAATAACAACAAAAAAAAACTGAAACCGAAATTGTACGATAAAGAGGACTCTCGCGTTGCAAATGAAAATAAAAAGTCACGAGCTATGAGATTCGTGGATGATCCTCGAGGTTGATGCTTCTGGCTTTTCTGTTAACGACGGACGCGACGGGACATGGTGACGTCATGGCGTAACGGGCCCCGGCGTCGGACTGGCTCTACTCGTTTCTCGGCTATCGCTACATTTTCCAACTAACCCTCTGCCCCCCCCCCCAACCCCGTTTCTCTCTTGCGAAAGCTCAGTTGGACGGGTGGGATTTTGTTCTCCGGGGGTGGCGAAAGCCAACGTCGCTGGGGTAGCTCGGCACAATCGAGCGCAAGCGCTTCACGCACTTGCCAGTTTCATGAAAAGACGGGAAGCGGAACACCTACGCTATAATATATATATACATGCATATGCATGTATTATCCAATCTATATATGCGCGTCGTATAGGGGTAACTGTCAACGAAAGAGACAATGAGTGAGGAAAAAAAGAAAGGCTGACGCGTCGTTGTTTTTTTTTTTTTTTTTATCGTACGCAGAGGCATATGTATTGATGTGTCGTTGTATGCGCCTCGCGAATGTACCAACAGGCGACTAAAATCCATTTTAATATAAAATTCAACACGGATTTTAATAGAAAAAATATTGCATCATAATGTCGTGTATTGGTTCCAAGTATCTCCACAAAGTATTAGCTCAAAGTATCTCCACTAAGTATCAGCTCTGATTATCTTCACTACGTATTAGCCGTGCAGAAATTTTTTAGGGATACCCCAAGTCCGACCATATCCCGATCGGGATTTTCCATGGACTCCCCAAAACCGTTACTCCCATAGGAATCTATATGGTATCCGTTTCGTAATCGGATTGGTGGATGTGACATAATTTGTAAGTTATGGCGCCACTTTCTTTCAGGGTGTACCGATTGAATCCCGATCCGAAGTGCAACTGCGTCCCGAGCGTAGACATAAATTCCAATCTCACGTTTGTTCTGAATCAGGATTTGTTGCGAGCTCCTCAAGACGAGTATCCTCCGATGATTTAATGGGATAATCGAAGAATTTTAATTTGCGAAATGCCCAGTCATATTCCGGTGGTGGCAGTGGCAGTGGCGGTGGCAGTGGCGGTAATGGTGGTGGCGGTGGTGGTGGTGGTGGTAGTGGCGGTGGTGGTGGTGGTGGTGGTGGTGGTGGTGGTGGCGGTGGTGGTGGCGGTGGTGGTGGCGGCGGTGGTGGTGGTTTAAAGCTGAAGTTTTGATTAAAAAAAGACATCCTCGCGAAGAGGGTACATCGTAGCTTAAAAGTGGAAGCCGCCGCTCATTGGACTTTTATAATTACAACAGCCAATTAACGTCTATGGCGAACTTTTTGGAAGGAAAAATTGAGACCGTGGGGATTGTATTTCAAATAAAAAGAACCTTCGATGATTCAAAAGTCGTAAACGATATTGCTGAACGGAAAGTAGCTTTGTGCGCTGAATTTAATTCTTTATTAATTGTAAGGATAGAGTTTCAAGCGCAATATATACTTTAAGTCGCTGATTTCCATCGAAACACGTATGCCACGTGTAAAAAGGCGTCATTGGCATCAATCTTTACCGAAAATAAATAAATAAATGATATTTTGCGTTTTTTTTGCATAAAGTCACAGCGGAAAAATTGTTAAAGGTGAATAAATTTGCTTATATACTTCCCTGAGACTAATGATTTCCTATTTTATCAAGAGAATAACAAGCAAGGGAAAAATCTGAAAAAATTCAGGCGTATTCTCTATCAATCCTGGAACACGATCGATAGACAATACTCCTAAATTTTTTCAGATTTTTCCCGTCATGCGTGCGATTTTAATTATCAGCAGTAATTGTTAATTAACAAACAAATAAACAAGGGAGTCCATCCACTCAAAAGTTGAAACGCCATCGTATTTCAGGATCGATAGACAATACTCTTGAATTTTTCCAGATTTTTCCCGTCATGTGTGCGATTTTAATTATCAGCAGCCATTGTTAATTAACAAACAAATCAACGAAGGAGTCAGTCCACTCAAAAGTTGAAACGCGATCGTGTTCCAGGATCGATAGACAATACTCCTTAATTTTTTCAGATTTTTCCCGTCATGCGTATTCTTTCCGAATTTTGGCTTCTCGCTACCGCTGCTAGCTTCAGCCTCATGTATAGTGTATAGAAGATATTTATAAAGTAAATGTACAAGCATTCGACAGCGTCGTGGTTAGAGCGTTAGTTCATTAGGTAGGCAGATAGGTAGGTAGGTTGTCCTTAAATCTTTTTCCGGGTTAGCAAATAAATTTTCAACGGCCGGAATCATCCTCGGAACAACAACAATCAATAAAAAATGTCAAAAACATTAATGTTCATAAATTATAATTTTTTTTGTCATTCATTTCGGGTCCAATACGCAAACGAAGGCTAGTGAGACGTCGTAGGTTCAAACCCCGGTGTCGACGTTTTTTTTTTGTTTAAATCTTTTCTATGGCTCAGATAATAATAAACAATTGCCTATAACCTGAATTGCGGAAGATAAATATTTATTCGGGATTTTATATATATGCCAGATTAAACCACATTTTGATCGGGTTTTGACTGGATACCATAATTGGAATCCAGTCCCTGTCGGATTCCAATGTGCAAATGTTACATTCAGTCATGGGATCTGATCCGATGACCAGCTGGATCCCTATCAGAAAGTAGGGATCCTTCTCAGAATCCACCTGGATCCTGACCGAAATTTATGCACGGGGCCTGTCAACGATCTTCCCCACATTTATCCCCGTTTTGAAAAGGCGAGCATTAGAAACGACTCTTTTGTCACTACGATCGATATAATATATACTCGGTAAAGTTGGCTAACGAAGCGGGTGCAATGTCTCTGCATAATGCATCTGTAGGTTCTGATTAAGTCCGAGTATGCGTGGTCGATAGAGTGACAAACGATCGCGCAAAGTGCATGTACATCTCACTCAGATAAACACGACGACGACTACGACGACGACGACGACGACGACGACGACGACGACGACGACTGTTGGCAAATAGGAGTGGAAAGTGAGGGGGGTTTTTTTTTCTTTTCACTTCGTTACTGCATACTTTGCACGTCGTATATTATTCGCGTACACGAACAGGTGCGAACAAAGCGAGCGGTGTGTTATAGTTATGCCGAGTACACCACCAGTATTCCAAAATGGCATATTCTACTCAACGGGGAATTGGGATAGGGCGAGGAACTTCGTGCCCTCGAGTCTCTGTGTATTCGTCTCTATTAGGTCTTGAGTTATATGCACCGTGGTATAATGAGGATGCATGTACACTCGTATAGCGATGCAATGGGAATATATGTATGATTCAGTGAAAGAAACAACTCTCGGTACACATTATGATGCAGCGTTGCCTGGATTGAGCTTAAGGCGAAGTCGCACATGTACCACGTGAAACGTGAGTGCGAGAGAGATAGATGAAAATCCTTGAAGGTACTTTCTCCCAAACGACGCAACTGATCGCAATAAAAAAAAAACTTAGCCACTTTTTGCCAACATACTGCAGTGGCTAAGCGTATTTCATCCTGATCGCTTTTATCATCTCGGAGAAAGTAGGATTCACGTTTTCGAGGTGGTCGGAGGGTGTGATACCATCGCCTTAAGGAGGTTCTTAACCCAGAGAAAAACGGCAAGAATGATTCTAAAATTTGAGGAGAGGTTTGTGCTGGTACTAGGAATACACCACAATTATTTCAGATTTTTTGACCATGTAGTTGAGGAGAAAAAAAACATTAAACATGCCGCTTATACGTGGGCTCTTATGGGAGAAGTATTCGAAGCTATGATTGGAGATTATTTTAGGAGTGAAAAAACGATAAAATTTCCCCGAAGAACCGCTTAAGGTAGTCCTAGCGTGACCGGTGGGGGGGGGGGGGGGAGAATTAGCGGAAACGTAGACGCGGTGGAGTGCGCGGTGAACGGGACATGCATGAAACAAGAGAGAGTCGCGGTACCCGTTGGCTACCGAAAACTCGTCCGAGGCTACCGAAAACTCTTGAAATCTTTTTCAAATATCCGTTGAGCTTATGTTTTTTTGTAGAAATCTGAATTCTCAATATTTTTAAAACAAAATGAGCGTTTGGTTTTGTGATTCTCGACTATATTAGTGTATGAATTTCGAGGTAATCTCCGCGTGGGGCATGATTCTTCCTATAGTCGCTATGCTAAAATCGTGATTTTTAACTCAATTTTTCTCGTTAAAAAGGTCGTTAAGGTACATTCAAACTTTGCAGGTGCATTGGAGGGTGCATTAAGACTAACGTATCGAAATTTCATGCGATTGTGCACTATGGGTGCAAAAACGCTAGGAATACCTTAAACGATAGATTAGATCTTCATAGATATAATTTGCCCATAAAGAAAGTTTTTCACCGTGCCAATTGTGAAATATACTTGTAAACAGAATTGAGCGTGAGTAATGGCAAATTAAGGAGGGTCGAGTGCTTCGTGCGCGCGGCAAGGGGAATGCAAGGCACGGACGTGGGTGACGTGTGGGGCATTTTGCGTTTGGCATTTCCCGTGCAGAAATTTCGGTCGGGATCCAGGTGGATTCTGAGAAGGATCCCTATTTTCTGATAGGGATCCAGCTGGTCATCGGATCAGATCCCATGACTGAATGTAACGTTTGCACATTGGAATCCGACAGGAACCCCTGACTGGATTCCAATTATGGTATCCAGTCAAAACCCGATCAAAATGTGGTTTAATCTGGCATATATATAAAATCCCGAATAAATATTTATCTTCCGCAATTCAGGTTATAGGCAATTGTTTATTATTATCTGAGCCATAGAAAAGATTTAAACAAAAAAAAAACGTCGACACCGGGGTTTGAACCTACGACGTCTCACTAGCCTTCGTTTGCGTATTGGACCCGAAATGAATGACAAAAAAAATTATAATTTATGAACATTAATGTTTTTGACATTTTTTATTGATTGTTGTTGTTCCGAGGATGATTCCGGCCGTTGAAAATTTATTTGCTAACCCGGAAAAAGATTTAAGGACAACCTACCTACCTATCTGCCTACCTAATGAACTAACGCTCTAACCACGACGCTGTCGAATGCTTGTACATTTACTTTATAAATATCTTCTATACACTATACATGAGGCTGAAGCTAGCAGCGGTAGCGAGAAGCCAAAATTCGGAAAGAATACGCATGACGGGAAAAATCTGAAAAAATTAAGGAGTATTGTCTATCGATCCTGGAACACGATCGCGTTTCAACTTTTGAGTGGACTGACTCCTTCGTTGATTTGTTTGTTAATTAACAATGGCTGCTGATAATTAAAATCGCACACATGACGGGAAAAATCTGGAAAAATTCAAGAGTATTGTCTATCGATCCTGAAACACGATGGCGTTTCAACTTTTGAGTGGATGGACTCCCTTGTTTATTTGTTTGTTAATTAACAATTACTGCTGATAATTAAAATCGCACGCATGACAAGAAAAATCTGAAAAAATTAAGGAGTATTGTCATTCGATCTTGAAATACGATGGCGTTTCAACTTTTGAGTGGACGAACTCCGTTGTTTATTTGTTTGTTAATTAACAATAACGGCTGATAATTAAAATCACACGCATGACGGGCGAAACCTGAAAAAATTCAGGGGTATTGTCTATCGATCGTGACTAAAAGTATATATTGCGCTTGAAACTATCCTTACAATTAATAATGAATTAAATTCCGCGCACAAAACTACTTTCCGTTCAGCAATATCCTTTACAACTTTTGAATCATCGAAGGTTCTTTTTATTTGAAGTACAATCCCCATGGTCTCAAATTTTTCCTTCCAAAAAGTTCGCCACAGACGTTAAGTGGCTGTTATAATTAAAAAAGTCCAATGAGCGGTGGCTTCCACTTAAGCTACAAAGCACCCTTTTCGCGATGATGTCTTTTTTTTTTATCAAAACTTTAGTTTAAGGGGATGGGAGCATGAAAAATCAAAATTTGTTTTTTTTATGAAAAATGCACAAAAGTGGCTCAAAAATGTAAATTTCGCCACACTGCTAAGTGGTTAAGGTGGTGGAGGTTCTCGATCATGAAATGACACGTAATGACAATTAATATATAGTAATAATAATGGCATTTACCACCACCACCACTACCACACGACCACACGACCACACGACCACACGACCACACGACCACACGACCACACGGCCACACGGCCGCACGACCGCACGACCGCACGACCGCACGAACGCACGAACGCACGAACGCACGAACGCACGAACGCACGAACGCACGAACGGACGAACGCACGAACGCACGAACGCACGAACGCACGAACGCACGAACGCACGAACGCACGAACGCACGAACGCACGAACGCACGAACGCACGAACGCACGAACGCACGAACGCACGAACGCACGAACGCACGAACACACGAATGAACACACTCGAATAATGTGTCAACAAGCTTTATTCGGAATATGACTGGGCATTTCGCAAATTAAAATTCTTCGATCGTCCCATTAAATCATGGGAGGATACTCGTCTTGAGGAGCTCTCAACAAATCCTGATTCAGAACAAACGTGAGATTGGGATTCAATCGGTACACCCTGAAAGAAAGTGGCGCCATAACTTACAAATTTTGCCACATCCACCAATCCGATTACGAGACGGATACCATATAGATTCCTATGGGGATACCGGTTTTGGGGAGTCCATGGACAAATTGTCCAGGACAATCCCGATCGGGATATGGTCGGACTTAGGGTATCCCTAAAAAATTTCTGCACGGGTTGTTTTGCCGTAGACATGGCTCGATTCATAACAAGAAATCGCGTTTTTCATCCACATTATTATTTATTGCTAATTAACGGTGTTGTTCAAGGTTCTGAATTTTTGCAGGAGGCATCCTGAGGATATTTCCGACAATATGCAAAAATTAGTTTGCTGTGTAAACAGGTCATCTGCGCTCATTGACTTTGAAATTCCGTTTAATTTCACGATCTGCCATATGAAACTGTGCTAAATGACCAAATTTCAACTTTTTTTTTCTCTCGAAAACGGTGTAGCAGAACCTACGGATACTTTGGAGTTAAACTTTTTGTGGACATATCTATCTATGAAAAAAAAATCAGTACCTCTCAACAGATATCGATGTCGCACTCGACCCTCCTTAATAAAATGAAAACGTATTTGGTGAAACAAACATGAACGCAACATGCCCCGAACGCAACATGCCCCGCACGTCGCTCGCGCCGCACCTTAACGTTCCCCTTGCCGCACCCAATAGATGTTAAGAACCTCTTTAAGTGTTGGAGATGCGCGTTGGTGCGAAGAGCAGATCAGAAATGTTGGTTGAATGATGAGTGAATACATGGATGGTGAATTTCTCGGGTGAAGAGCTTGAAAACCATAATTTTTTTTCCATTTTTTGCTCCATCGATCATTTTTTCCCTACGATTCTTCCCCAAGCGAGTAGATGTTAAAATTTTTTCGAGGTCCAACAAATGCAAGTCGTATTTCTCAACTTCATGCTAACAATTTCAAATGCTGAGTTTATCGTCTTTACTTGAAAGTACCCGTACTCGACGTCAGACTCGTCTGCGTATGGATGTACACAAGCACGGTGCATTTTTCCTTCTGGAGTACATTCACAAATATACGAGATGCCTGAAGATAGGACTCGAACCACATAGCCAGGATGCAGATATTACGGCGAGAGATGGGGAAAAGTGTTTCGCGTAGGTAAAACGTTTTTCGTATTCGACTGTTGGAAAAATTGAACGCGAGTAGTGTGAAGATATTCGGCTCTTTTTTTATTGCCGACGAACGTGCACGAGAGTTTGTGCATGCGAAAAAGAAAAAAAAAAAATTATAACCACGAGATTACTCGAGTGGGAGGACGTATGTGTATAGATCTATAAAGGCTCCGTGTACGATTTGGTCGAGTGAAGAGTACCAACGAGCCACAGTTGGTGCCTCACGAAATGTCAGAGTATGACAGCGAGTTCATGATACACATCGTCATAGGGCAGCATGTCAAATTATATACAGCAAAATCGATTTATCCGATGGAATGTTCTTATCATTGATCAAACGCATCAAAAATTTTATAAATATATCGAAAAATTTGTTCGTTAATTCATCTATTAATGAATTATTAGAATTTTCAGCTTCTCCAAGATTTATTTCAATTACGATGGATTTTTAATTATTACTTTCTTTTTTTTTAGCGGATATCATTGACTGAATTCGTTCATCGATTGATCGCAGTAGAAAATCAAATTGTAACTTCGAGTTAAATAAAGTTTAAACAAAGAATAAAGAATGTTGTCCGATCATTCTAGCGAAAAAAGTAGGTTCATATATAATGCGATCTTCTAAAGAATTGATGTTCCTTTTGGAAAAGGTTCATGAACCTTTTCAGAGGAACTCAGAGGACACCCCTGCAGGGGTGTCCTCTGAGTGTAAATTCAAGTTGGCGGGACGCGGGGGGGGGGGGGGGGGTGTTGAGCTTCAGCCGCCATCTTGGGAAACAAGTTTCATCAAATATCTCGTGAACCGTGCATAGTACGACAAAAATAGTGAATACTGTTTTCGTAGATAATAAAATTCTCTATAACTTTTATTGGAAACTTTTTCCGGTATAGTGAATGGTTTTTTATTTATAGCGAGGCAAAATTTTCCAAACATCACAATTTTTACTGTTACATCAACTATGTATTTAGCCATCACGATGCGTGGAAAAGTTTGCCGCGCTATAAATCAAAAACCATGCGCTATATAGGAAAAAGTTTTGAATAAAAGTTCTAGGAAATTTCATTATCTACTAAAAATGTTTTTGTCGTACGATGCACGGTTCACGAGATATTTGATAAAACGTGTTTTCTAAGATGGCGGCTGAAGCTCAACCCCCCGCGTCCCGCCAACTTGAATCCAGGTTCAGGGGACACCCCTAAACCTTTTCTAAAAGCAAAATCATCAGGTTCAGGGGACACTCTTGAACATTTTCCAAAAGCAAAATAAATTCTGCAGACGATTGCAGAAAAAATGGCTAGAATGTCTGGACTAATGAAGAAGAAAAAAGTTTTCTCACTGCGAGCCATGAGCTTGGAAATCTAACGAGGAGGAAGAGTGATGAAATGATTGTGAGAATCTCTCACAGCGTGAGACACCGGGCAAAGTGCGTGCAGCTTATCCATCAGTATCTCGCACAACGCGAACCTCATTCTCCTTCTCGGGCTCATATCGAGATAGGGCGCAAGGTCGATATCTTTTGCGAATGGCTATATCAGTAGCCATATGAACGTACGTACATTAAATCTACATACACACACACACATGCACGCACGCACGCACGCACACACACACACACACACACACACACACACACACACACACACACACACACACACACACACACGTATATGTATACATATCTGGCTAGAGAGGACTATACCCAAGAACGCAATAAATGTATTATTATCATTATTATTATTTTTCAAGCAAAATGTAGAAACAAAAAAAAATATCAACAATTTTTTTTTTTAACCAATGTATCAAAATTATATGAAATTTTTATAATTGGAATATATTTTTCTATGCTTGAACCTCGTCTTGGATTTTTTTCCATTTTTTATTTTAAAAACTCAAATATATAACGATTTCTCAAATAATTGCGCAATTTTTAGTCTGATCTGAACGTGGTCAGAGCCGATCTTCGATTTTATTGCATGATTTTCGTTCAGGTTTACTGATTTTTCGTTGGTTTTTTTTTCGTACAACTTAACTGGAAGGAAATAAAAAAAGAGACATCATTAAGTTTGAACAACAGTTTTGTTAGCAATCAGTATAATAAGGAAAGGTGATAGCGTTTGAAAAAATATGAACATCGAAGTCTCTTTTTTTATTTGTTTCCAGCTAAATTATACGGAAAAAAAAAAACCAACGAAAAATCAATAACCCTGAACGAAAATTATGCAATAAAAATCGAAGATCGGCTCGGACCAAGATCAGGCTCAAAATTTGCGTAATCATTTGAGAAATCGTTCTGTACTTGAGTTTTAAAAATTCAAAAATGGCTTTTTTTAAATGGCGAAAGTACAGTGGTTATTTCCTTCCCGCGTGATTCCGCGTAATTGGCGTATTTTTTTTTTCAAAAGTAGGGAAAAAAACAAGCAGTTTTTGTTCTTTGAGTTTTTTACGAATTCTCATTCTTTCTGCTCGGAAATTTGCCTTGAATGCCATTTTATGAGAAACCTTGATGGGCTGTCCTGACTGAATGAAGATGGAGATTGAAAAATCCTCTAAGGGATGGTGTTTAATACACAAAAATCCGTAAGAAAAAAAAAATATTTTAGACCAATTCCAAATACCTCTTGTTTTTTTTTGTGATATCCCACATATATATGTAGCACCGGGAGATGAGTATCGGTGAAAGAAGCCCGCTGGAAAGAACAAGACACAGACCAATGTGGAGATACCCGAGGATGGAAACGCGAAACGATCGACAAAGTGGAATATATAGAGGGACATGTATATAAGAGTATAAAGACGGCCCACGAGCCACGAGTACTCCACTGGTTGAAAAAAGGATGAAAGCGAGTGAAACATCTATATGCATATAACTGCGAGAGATAAAGATATACATAGACACGCGAGGGAAAAGAAAGCGAGAGCGAGCTTTCTTCTTCCTGGTCTAGGTCATTCGGGGTACGTGAGCTATCAGAAAGCACCGATTGGACGACGAGTTGCTATTCAACCAAAGAGGGCAGGAATGGTAAAAAAAAAAAAAAAACAATCATGATAGCTGAACTAACGTGCGTGTGTACGACCAATGCCTGTCACTATTTGCGATTTCGTGCCACGAGAATTATCTGTCGTATTTTTTTTCCCCTCTTTTTTTTTTTAATTCAGAGACTTTCGCCCATGAGCACTTCCTGTTTGGGGTTGACTCGCACCCTCGGTTGTCTACCCACAGCTTTTTGACAACGTTATACAACACGATTGATAGCTCGACTCTGTTTTAGGCGGGAAAAGAACGGAGTGACCTAACAGATTTATCATTTCTCGCTCACGGGCAGAAGATCAACAGATCTTTCGTCTCGAAAGCTTCTCTATCGTGACGATTAATTTTCTCTCTCTCTCTCTCTCCCTTTTTCTTCTTACGAGCGATCGCTTAATCTGTATAGGGAGTGGGGGGTATTCCCTCAAGTAAGAATAAGGAGAAACGATTTATTCGATACGTGAAATTTTTATATCAGTGAAAATTTAATTCGGTTGACTTATTCGTTGATATTGAGGACTTGCAATGATTTTTTCAGTGGATGTTTTTTTTTTAATCGCAGATAAAAAAAATATAAAATTTCAGATTAAAATTTTTTTAGCTATTCATTTAGTGCTTGTAAAATGTAAAATATTTATTTGTAACGTTCGATATTTAATTCCCTTCACGCGCCCTCGCGCGAACGAACTAAATTCGTGAACGAGATATTACTTCGAGCGACTTTCCCTATTTGATCCTCGGCCAAGCAATAAAGGCTATAGCTGAAAAGAGCTGATGGGAACGGGAGAAAATAAAATTTACAAAAAAAAAATACAACTTTCTCCGATGGATGGTCGCGGCCGACTTTCGATCACCTACATGAGCGAGAACAGATTGATTCTTGTCTCTTTGATACAGGCTTTCGGCTTTAAGCTCTTTGCTTTCTTTTTTTTGTATCTTATCGCTGCAATAAGGCCGAACAAAAGATCACCGAGACGATTATTTAGTCATATCATAAAAATTCATTGAAATTTAAGATCGAACGAAACGAAAAATACGAGACGAGGGTCGAGTGAAGATGAGGATTATTTTTATTCTGGGAATCGTATACGTATGGGCCGAGTGACACGGTTCTTCGATTAAATTGCACCCGATGACGTCGATTCTAGCTATAATTAATTAATGGATGCGTTATATCGATCTGAAAAGAGGCGATAAGTCATCGCAAATTAATCGAGATTATTCACGTGGGAAGATAAAGCATATATGCTGTATTTTACGAGGAAATTTTTTTTTATTTATAAAATATATATTTATTTATATTTTATTTTTAATTTATTTATATTTCATTTATAATTCATAATTTACTTGTGCGGCAAAAATTTATAAATTTTTCGGTATATTTTTTTTTTTCGCAGGGATACAACCAGTTCTTTGTTATGACGTTTTTTCGGTCACATTAATTTTCCTTTCACCGAAAATCATCACTTTATTCTTTGTTAATTTATACCTCGATATTCATAGCGGTGAATGTGGATTCCTGTTGCATAACCGCGAGACACAGGTAGCTACGCGTTACACCCGTAATCGGTAAATACTCGCTCAGAGACCAAAGAGAAATAGAGAGAGAGAGAGAGAGAGAGAGAGAGAGAGAGAGAGAGAGAGAGAGAGAGAGAGAGAGAGAGAGTACAGTGGGCATGAATGCGAGAACGAAAAGTGAGCACCAGCTTTGGGGATGCTCGGTGCATTTAAATGGCTCTTCTCTGGTTCGCTAATTGGCGACTAAATTGCATTCGGTCGTGATGCAGCTGACGTTTCGTTCAACTGATCGCTCGATTGCCTTCCCCTGCTGCTGTTGCTGCTGCTGCTCCCCCCCCCCCCCCCCCCCCTCGAAAGCTTGAATCGCGAATTTTGGTTTTTCCCTACCACGCGTTTTGTGTCCCGTTCTTTTTTTTTCCATTGCCAACTTTATCAAGATCTTTTTTTTTCTACAAAGCTACGAGGAACTATTTTATTTTATTTTACAACGCGAACAAAGGGTTGGAATATTTATCGTCATTTAATTTACGTTAATCACTTCCGAAAATTTAACGCTTCATATTCGTCCGCACAGGGAAATTCTCTCTTGACCAATCTATCCAACGATTTATCAACCGAATGGCTATCCCCCCTTTTTTTTTGGCACACAGGCGTTCGTCGAATGTCCAGAAATTTCGTATTAGATCGCGAGGGCTGAGCCGCTGGCAGTGGTAACTGCCGTGTATATGATAGGACAATTTTCAAGGAGAATCGAGACGAGGCAAATAGCTGCGTTCTAAGTGTGCGTGACCGGAAAGGATTCGGGGATTTGGTTTTTTTTTTTTTTTTTCGATTTTATCGAAACTCGGAACTCGTTTTATGTTTCGCAAATATTTATTTACGATAAATAGATTGGAGATTATTGTAAAATAAAATTATGAGGGTATTTTGAATAAATATATTTTTCAAAATATTAGAATTATTTTTAATTATTTCATTTTTTTTTTCGCACGGAAAAAAAGGGATCGCCGAGTGAATGGAAAAGTTTCGCGAGTGATCGCGACAAAATGCCTGCTTCAATAATCACATGTTGATGCTAATACGCGAAATTATCTGAGTCCGCGGATAAGATATCGATGGATCAATGCCAAGTAGAAGTATCGGTAATGTACAAGGCATAGCTTATACGCCCCTATGGAATTTAACCATCGATATAGTCGAAGATATATGGCACGAAGACAAAAAACGATAATCTCTCTCTCTCTCTCTCTAATGGTTCATTCAACGTTTCGACAACAGGCGCGGCCATCGAAATAATGAGGTTCGCGTGACCGAAAACGACCATCAGATCCGTCGGTTTCGCGACTAGGTATGCTCTCATTCGCGACAAGGTGCAATAAATTTACGACGGTTTACGACACGGCCTCGTCCGAGGCGTAGCCGGCACATTTCATCTGTCTTCATGACAATAATAAAGCACGGACAAATGTTCTCACCGGCCATGGGACGCACAAAATCAAAAATTCACACTCATATTCGGTTTTCCTTGTTTTTTTTTCTTTTTTTTTTTCATTCTAATTTTTTGAGCTTCCGACAAAAAATTCTTCGTAATTTATGATCAGCGGAAAATTTAGGATCAAATACGAGCGCAAAACGTAATAAATGACGGAAAATGGCACTTTAGATATTTGTGCGTGAGAAGATATGCGTGCAAGGTTGGTATAGGGTAGACGTACCACATGTGGCCACTTTAAGCCTTTTCGAACATTCATTTACGAACGGTGTTCACATTATTGCTAATTCAGAATTGAAAAAGTGTTCGATATAACCTAAAAGGTACGCAGAATCGAATTGTTATCATTTAAAACCTTTTCCGATCATGATAAATAAGAAAATGGTAAATTATCTTGTAGCTCTCATTTTCACCATTTGTGGTCACAATTTTACTACTTTTGGCCATCCGAAGTACCAGTTGTGGTCACCAAGCATTGAATTGGGATTGGCCATAAGCTGGCCACAAATAGAACAATTGCATTTTAAATGTACCACATTTGGCCAACAGGTATTTTTCAGGAATTTTAGCTGAGATATCAGTTTTTTTGTAATTATAACCCGAAAAATGAGCTTCAACTGATGGAATATAAATTTTTGATAGGGCGGAATGACTTTAGATATATGAGAAACCGTACAAGAAAACTACACAAATCGCTCAGCGTTGACATATTTCGTCATATTTCGTTGAAATAAATCGGTGGATATTTAATAAAGCAATCGATAGTGGTCCGGAAACATCTTGAATATCGAAATATTATGCTCGATGAAGTGAACATAGCCTTGAAACTTTGAGAAATTTGAGAGAAATGCGGAGTGGCCACAAACGGTACAATGGTCACAACTGGTACGTCTACCCTAAATCGATGGACTAGATTAAAAATCGGTAAAAAATCGAAAAAAAGATCGTAGCTCGATGAATCAAGCGCTAGAGAATGAGCATGGAGTGCAGTCGAAGAGGCAAAGTTTTACAGGAGTTTGAGTGCACCGAATCATTATCGGCCAAAATGCAAGAAAGAAAAGTCTAGATTTTTGAAAAAAATTTTCCCCTCCATTTCGCGACTCTATCGATAAATATGAAAAGAAAATGGCGAAATAGGAACGAATGTCTCGAGAATTCGTGAATTTTGATTTCGGGTATAGTGAACAACATTCTAGGACGGAAAAAACAATGTGGAAATTTGGCCAGTTTGGTTTATTTATATGGAGAATGAGCAGAGATAATTAATGGGAGATATTGGATTTTGTAAAGGCCATCAGAATTAAATAGACGGAGCAAAACTGGAGAATCTCGGCTGGGCCTCCGGGGCGCTTTCCCTGCGGCTGTCGGCAAAGCTACCACCCTGTATCGACCCAGAAACGACGCCCACGAAAAGTGAACAAGCGAGAGAGAGAGAGAGAGAGAGAGAGAGAGAGAGAGATAGAGAGAGAGAGAGAGAGAGAGAGAGAGAGAGAGAGAGATAGAGAGAGAGAGAGAGAGAGAGAGAGAGAGAGAGAGAGAGAGTACATTTATACCTTATACTCTCTCTCTCTCTCTCTCTCTCTCTCTCTCTCTCTCTCTCTCTCTCTCTCTCTCTAGTTATTCAACGTCCACCTAGACACTCTCCTTTCCTTCTTCTCATCTCGTGGACCGGTGTCTGGCTCACGAATCTTCTCGTATTACAGTACTCATAGCCTGTAGACGTCCATTCTCAAGGAATTTCAAAGGTAATGTACCAAAATGTCCTAAGGACCGAGAAGCAGGAGGCTCGATCGTCTAGCCTGAGGCACGAGAACTCAATCCCACACTTTTTTGTTTGTTTTATTGGGTTTTTTTTTTTTTTTTTTTTCGAGAAAGCTCGAAAGGTTTTCTTGTTTATTTTTTTTTGTACTCGATCCTATTCATTACATCCTGTAGTAGATGCAATACCCGGAGGACATCTTGGAAATTCATAAAACTTGGGATTTTTTTCCTATTCATTTTTTTGGGCTTGAAACAAATGGATCACAGTGGTGATCGACTTTATAATACATCAACGCGATACAAAGACCTGGAAAATGAATTTTGAAAAAAAAAAAAAAAAAAATATATGTACATACCTCGTTTGTCCTGGCGATTCTGTTGGAAATGAGGCGCAGCATCGGCACCATCGCTGTCTTACCTTGTGCGTACGAGAGTACCCCAATGAGCCGGGGCATCCAACAATTTATATTTATGTGGTTCCTAATTTTTTGGATTCTGGG
Organism: Rhorus exstirpatorius; assembly: GCA_963564615.1. Lineage (NCBI taxonomy): Eukaryota > Metazoa > Arthropoda > Insecta > Hymenoptera > Ichneumonidae > Rhorus > Rhorus exstirpatorius. Next base: position 13,966,882 of record OY751316.1, on the reverse strand, counting down.
CATTTTTGGATCATTTATATATATAATATGTAGGTGTTGTTAATTGCAGTGCTTGTTAATTGTCAAGTAATTAGTACTTGAAGTAATTAAGATCAAGTACTCAGTACTTGAAGTACTTGGCACTTTAAGTATTTACGGTACTTGGTACTTGAAATACACGAGTACTTCAAGTACTTACAGTACTTTGTATTTTGTACTTGCAGTACTTTGTGATACTTTGCCTAGCTCTGCTGTTTGTTCCTAATTTTCTTGCACAAGGGAAACTTTGCCATTTTTTTGCAATTTTTTCACCCTTAACGATCTTCTTTTAATTTTTTTTTTCCTCGTCTCACTATCTCTCTCTCTCTCTCTCTCTCTTTTCTCTCCCGTGCCAAAGCTAAATAAATATTAATTACAATCGTCAATGCTATTTTTAAAATTATTTCTAATTCTTCGTTTCAACATTTCTGTTTCAATCTGCCTAACCTGAGTGAATTGCACAATGTGAAAATATGTTTTGATACACAAAAGTACTCGGATCAAAATCAAATGAGTCTGAAGAGTACGTAAGAAATCAAATATAAGTACTCAAACTTACGAGATGTATACCCAAAAATTTGAAGAGTATTTGATTCTTGATACTTGACGTATTTCAAGTACTCGATACCTCAGGTACTTGGTACCTCAAGTACTTTGAATATTTCGTACTTCAAGTACTTGCAGTACTTTGTACTTGAAATTCACACGTACTTAACCCAGCTCCGTTCGGATATCACGTCAAGATTAAATTCAAGGGAAAAGTAAACTCGAAATTTTCTTTAATTACGATCAATAGTAATTTCTCGAGAATAGAGGATTTTGTTTTACCTGAAAAAAAAAAATTACAAAAATGCGACAAATGGCGATGAGAATTTGATGTGGATTTAAAAAAAAAAAAATTTTTTTTTTTTTTTTTAATATTACCGGAAAATATGATTTTGTTTGCTGGAAAAAAAAAAAATCTGAAGAAAAATGAGTTTGCATCGCTTCGATTAAATCGTGACGTTCACAGCTCCTGTGATCCAAGTCCCCGATTGCTGATATCGATATTTTTCGTGGTAAATTAATATATAAAAAAAAAAAAATTTTTTTTCATAATTGTTGACGAGGGATTGAATATACAATATACTTTTATTATACATACACTTACGATCAAAAGTATTTTGACGCCTGAAAGGAAAAAAAAAAAAACAAAAATACGCTGACGCTGTTTCTCCTCGAACGAATCTCCGAAAATTGGCCCTAAAATTTGTTCAACGACCTCATATCTTTCAAAACCCAAATCTTCGAATAGGCTTTCTGGAACTCCCCCCTCCCCTCCCCCTTCCCACAAATAATCTCGAACGATCCTGGAATTAAAAAAAAAAAAAACATCCTAATACAAACCTTCCCTCGGTATTTTTGATAATTCTTTTGTTTTCTGTCGAAAACAAAAAAAAAATCGAAAAAAATTCTTTTGATAATTTTGACCATCAATATCGTTAGACACTGGCGCGTGGCGGTGCGTGACCGGGTGTCGCGACGGTCGTCGTAGGTGGGGTCGTCGTCGTCGTCGTTGTCGTTGTTGGCCTCGGTAGGGTCGATCTTTTGATCGGGGCACGTCTCGTATCGCCAATGGCGCCTGTCTTGCCGCTCATGGACCAGGGCCACT